>JAPDVU010000006.1:11075000-12275000 GCA_026230045.1 Corynorhinus townsendii | reverse complement strand
AAGGGAGGGTAGTAGCTTTGATGAATTGTGTGGCAGTGGTGGAGATGGACAGAAGTACGCATACCCAAAACACATTTAAATATGTATTTTTATTGATTTCAGAGAGGGGGAGAGAGGGAGAGAGAGAGAGAAACAGTTATGATGAGAGGAATCATTGATTGGCTGCCTCCTGCACGCCTCCTACTGGAAATAGAACCCACAACCTGGGCATGTGTCCTTGACTGGAATTGAACCTGGGACCTTTGAGTCCACAGGTTGACGCTCTATCCACTGAGCCAAACCAGCTAGGGCCCAAAACATATTTAAAAGTTGGCAAACCTGTTCTTACTGAGAAGTTTACCAGAGATATTAATTTGGTCAATGGATATAACCAGTTATCCTAATAAGAAATAGTATTTTAAGAAATATTTTGGTTTTTCTGTTTAGATATTTGCCTATAGGTAATAATAGTTGATAAGTATTTTTCTTTGGAGGGAGGATGAGTTTTTGTTCAGTTTTTTCATTACATGCATTTAGGTCTTGGTTTATACATTAAAAGATTATGTTCAGAAACTTCAAAATGGCTGGTTAATTTGTGGGCCACTCAGGGTAAGTGTGAATAATGTTAGTATACTCTTTAACCAGTTGTATTTACATAAATGTGCATAATATTTAACTCTGCTAATTTTAACTTTTGCTCTGTGCTTTAGATATTATGATCAGATTTGTTCCATTGAACCTAAGTTTCCATTTTCTGAAAATCAGGTAAGTCATTTGTTTAATTTGTAAAGTTACATGATAATGGCAAGTCACCCATTTCCTCCCACTCATGGTATCATTTTATTAAAATAAATGGTATCTGCTCACTATCTTTAGGTTTTTAATACAGATTAGTTTAGGTCCATCTGATACAAATTTATGTCTTTTTGAAGAATGTTACCTAGAATTCTATTCATGTCATTCCTCAGTAACTTCTGTATAGATATTTAACTGCATTTTATGTCTGCTATTGACTGATTAATCGAGTGTTCTTCCCTTTGGCTTTTACAGAATTAAGAGAGAAACTGTAATTCAGGAAGTATTAGTTTTAGTTTATGTACTGTAAAAAATTATGTGTGTGTTTGGGGTGGGAGGTGGGTGGACAGGGAAAAGGGGTGGTGGTAGATGAACCAAGAAAGACAAAAAGCTAAAAACTGGTGATAGGTATATTGGGGGTTTGTTATGTTATTCTCTCTAGTTTTGTGTATATTGAAAATAACCTAGAGTTAAAAAGTTAGATGCAACACATAATTTAAAAGAAGCTAACTTTTAAATCGTCATATGCAGAATATTTTAGAAGTGTGAGATGCAGTTTTTTAAAATTTATGACGGAAACTCTTTATTCATGTATAACATGCATACAGAACAGTGAAAGAAAATATGTGTATAGCTTGAATCTTCATAAAGTGAATATACATGTATAAGAACTACCCAAATCAAGAAGTAAGTTATCTTATGCCAGCCACCAAAGATAAATATTCTCTTACTTTTGTCATCATGGAATAGTTTTTATTTCATCTTTTGGGAAACCACTTACTTTATTGCCTGTGCTCCTCTTGGCTTATTTGACAATTAAGTTCATATTCTGTTCAATCCATTGTGTGTTTACAAAGATGAATAAGATCATGTGTTTTGGAGAAGACAATATGTGTACAATATATTTTATACATAGAAAATTTTTACTTAAAAAAAAAATTATGGGCAAGAAAGGAAAAGGACTTGTTTGGTTAGAGAAGATAATGTTTTAGATAGGTTGAAGCTTTTGTCCTTTTCCTCATTGTGAATTTTTCTCTGAAAGAGACTTAATATTTAATGAGGTTCAAGAAGGTAACATAATTTTCTGTTTTCTCTTTATCAAGATCTGCTTGACATTTACCTGGAAAGATGCTTTTGATAAAGGTTCACTTTTTGGAGGGTCTGTAAAGTTGGGTATGTAATTTTTTAATAATAAATGATGGGAAACTTAGTCTAAACACTTTGTTTTAGGTTTTTAAAATTGGTCTTGTAATGGTTCTTTTTTAAATAAGAAACATTTCTACATTTTCTTTTTTTTTCCAACATCAACTTTTAATGCAATTTAAAAAATTTTGTAGAGAGCCTATGCCTTGCCAGGCACTGTCCTAGTTATAAAAGTGAATAAGACAGTTGTATTCAAACTGATTGGGAAGAAAGTTGATCAGCCTGTGAACAAAGGGGATCATGGATGAGGAAGTTAATTCTGCCTGTTGAAAGTAAGCAATGTTTGAGTTAGCCTTTGAAGGATGAATTTGGTTTTTCCAGATAGAAAATAACATTATAGGTAGAACATTTTAATCCAAGGTCAGAAGAGTGAGGCTTTTTTTATCTGCTAGCTCAGCATATAACCTCTCTGTGCCATAATTTTCTCATCTGTGTGAAGTAGGAAATAGTACTGTGAAGTACTGTTTATCTCATTGGGTTCTGGTGTGGATTAAATGAGTGAATTCATGTAAAGTCCTTAGAACAGTGCTCAGTAAATAGGAGCTGCAATGAATATTAATATTATATATAACCATATATATGTTATATATACTACATATGTATTATAGAGTATATGCTATGTACTATTACATAACAGTATTATTCACTATAAATTACATCCAATACATGTTAGTATAATACTAAACATTGTTAAGGCTTGAAACCTTGAGTTGAGGGTTATGGAGGGAGAAGACATTGGAAAGTAGATTGTGAAGTTGTAAATAGTATACTCATGAGTTTTGTACTTTCTTCTTACATATATTTTAAAAATATATATTTTTATTGATCTCAGATAGGAAGGGAGAGGGAGAGAGAGACAGAAACATCAACGATGAGAGAGAATGATTGATCGGCTGCCTCCCGCACACCCCCCACTGGGGACCAAGCGGCAACCCCAGCATGTGCCCTTGACCAGAATCAAGCCTGGGACTCTTCAGTCCAGAGACTGACGCTCTATCCACTGAGCCAAACCGGCCAGGGCTCTTCTTACATATTAATAGCTAACATTTATTGAGTACATATTCCATTCAGGCACTGAATTCCCCAGGAGCCTAATGAGGAAAGGCACTGTTATTAACAGTTGAGCAAACTGATTTAGAAAGATTAAATGACTTTCTAAGGTTATATGGCAGGGATTTAATGAAGCCAGATATGAATCCAGAAAGCCTAACTCCAGAGACTAGGGAAAAACTGACCAGTTAAGAGTCTTGTGAGAGTCATTATGGATGAAATTATATAAGAAGTGTATGTGGGTCAGAGGAGAAGGGGTGGGATTGAGAGACATTTCAGAGGTGAGAAACTGACTGGATCTACTTTTAGAGGGAAGAGTAGGAATTAAGGATGGATGCTAATTAAGATTTATAACTTGGTTTGACCTGTTGATTTATTCCTTTCAATAGGTTGAGTTTGAGTTTTCTGTGTTATGTCTGGGTAGAAACTTTTCTTTGACATTTGGAAATAATGTATTTAAAGCTCAAAAGAGGTAGATTTGGGAACAATTACCACTAAAAGATAATAAATTTATCCCCTCTGGTAGAGTATAGATTGGAAAAGTGTGAAAGCCAGAGCTAGAGAATACAACGTTCAGAGGAAATAGTGGAAGAGATTCCTGAGAATGAGGCTGAGAAAAAGCTTTCAGATCTCAGGGGAAATAGGGAAGAACAGAGACATTGACCTGAATGCCAGAAGACTTTCAACGACCATGTAGTCCAGTGGCTCCTGAACCTGGTTGCACATTAGAATTACCCGGGGGAAATATTCAAGATACAGGTGTATCTTTAAAGGTAAAGTTACAGAATGCCAGATGTGATAGGAAGATATTTCAAGGTGAGGCACTGGAATCAGTATCTTTGAAAATATCTCCTGGTGACTTTGATGTTCATCCAGGTTGGAACATTATTGACAGTCATTATAGTAGGGGTCAAGTCATGTAAGGTTGGAGAAATCACTGGATTTGGCAATGAAAGAAGTTTCGCTAGGGCCATGCCGCAGGAGCCAAATTGCATCAGGTTGTGAGCTGGACCAGAAGCAATGAAATGGAAACAGCAACTATGGGTTGTTTATTTCAGAAAACTTGGGGTAAAGATTTGGGAGTAAAGGGAGCATTATGCTGAGAGAGAGGCAAGGCCAAGAAAAGGATTTTTAGTGATATTGCGACAAGCAAATTAGTAGGTTGAGAATAAGGAGCAGATGGTAAGAGAACTAAGTGATAATTAGTAAGACAGGTTAAATGATGAATCAAGTTCCTGGAAGAAGTGGGAGGCAAAAACAAAAGCTTAAATAAAGCAGGAAGTAGTTCATCAAGTTATTTCTAGTAGTAAATATTGGAGTTAAATGTCCTTTAGTAATGTCTTGATTAAATAAAGCATGGGCTACTCATTTATTAGAGTATTGTGTAATTTTATATTCTAAGAATGATAATGTAAATACATATTTGACATTTAAAGGTATCTCCATGGAATATTGAGTAAAAGGCCTATTACAGGTCAGAGCTGCTGCATTTTTATTAACAGTGGGTAACTCTGGGAGGTGTAACATATTTGGTGATTTTTATTTTCTTTTGTAGTTTTTAAAAACTTATTTTAAGTTTTAGAAAAACTATATAATCAAGCTGTTTTCATTTTGAAAAGTTTTGTGTGAAAAAGAAAAGGACAGCTCGGCTGGCGTGGCTTAGTGGTTGAGTGTTGACCTCTGAACCAGGAGGTCACATGCTGGGGTTGTGGGCTCGATCCCCAATAGGGGGTGTGCAGGAGGCAGTTGATCAATGACTCTCTTTCCTCATTGATGTTTTTATCTCTCTCTTCCTCTTCCTTCCTCTCTGAAATCAATAAAAAATAAATATATATAAAAAGAGCACAGGTTAAAATGGGGAGGAGTTGAATATTAAGAAAAAGAGCTATTTCAAGGAAGGAGAATTGAATATTTATTTTTTAAAAAACCACCTGATTTGTGTTTAGGTCTGATAGGCGAGATCATAAAGGAAACAAGATAAGATTTAATTAGAAGGAAAACAAGTTTTCACAAAGTATTTTATACATAGAAAATCCTATATAATAAAAGGCTGACATGCAAATTGTCACCTTGGGAGTTCAACTGGGAGACAGGGAGTTCGATCGCTTTTTGTGATGTGTGCTGACCACCAGGGGGCGGCATGGAACATGGCGGGCGACCAGTGGTGGCAGTGGGCTGCTAAGGGAGTGCAGGAAAGAGGAGACAGGGAGGCGGGGAGGCGGGGAGGCAGGGAACCACGTGGTGGCTGCACGGAGGTGGGGAGGAGGGGAACCTGATTGGCCCTGATTGCCTGCCAGGCCTAGGGACCCTACCCATGCACGAATTTCGTGCACCAGGCCTCTGGTGTCCAAAGACTACAGATTGGGATGATAATGTTTATGGGAAACAGTAGACTGGGATATATATATATCTTGTATATAAAAGTTTATGCATATCTGTTGCTTGGAATATATTTCATTCATCCTGAAGTTCATTGACTTTTTGTTTTGTAGTGGGACCAGTTGCTTTGTATTTAGCCATTGCTTTCCTGTATTGCACTGTTTGTGTATATGCATGTGTGTTTTGAAGTTGCTCTACCACCATACATTTTCTGTGCTTTTATCATATTCTGGAGGTTTTTCCAAACTCAATCTTTTTTTAAAAATACTTTATTTTTATTGATTTCATAGAGGAAGGGAGAGGGGGATAGAGAGAGAAATGTCAATGGTGAGAGAGAATCATTGATTGGCTGCCTCCTGCACCCCCCCACTGGGGATCGAGCCTGCAACCCGGGCATGTGCCCTAACTGGGAATCGAGCCGTGACTTCCTGGTTCATAGGTGGCCAGCCGGGCTTTTTTTTTTTTTAATTAAAAAACAATTTTTTTTTATGGTAGCTTTCTAAATGGATGTGAGGCATGTAGATTCTTGATCAAAGTTGTATTTTAAGTAACTTGTTAGTCTTCTGAGAGACATATTGGCATAACGGAATGAGGCATGGAAGGTCAGCTAGGAGGTTCTGTTATTTGCTTAGGTTTGTAGTAATGAGGAATTGGTTTAAATGTGGTGGGAAGATACACTTTTTAGAGAAATGATGGAAAAATAGAAATAATGTATTTGAATTTAAGTGAGAAATGATGTGAAAATGACTTTTCATTTTGAACCTGACTACTAACAGTGTGGACTTACAGGGAAGGAAAGAATAATATATTGATCTGTTGAATTTTAGATGATGGGAATATTGTTATGAAAATAAATGCCTAGCAGGGCAACTATCAATATGGGAGCTTATGATGAGTGAGAAAACAGGTCTGGAAACTTGTTTTTGTGAGAGGCAATGGGATAGAGATTATATTATTTCTCTTTGAAACATTAATTTTCTTTAGAAAAAATAATCTGATAAATTTTCCTTCTCAATTTTTTACAGCTCTTGCAAGCTTAGGATATGAAAAGAGCTGTGTGTTGTTCAATTGTGCAGCCTTAGCTAGCCAAATTGCAGCAGAACAGAACCTGGATAATGATGAAGGAATGAAAATCGCTGCTAAGCATTACCAGGTATGCAGAACAGTAGTTAACTACATAATGATCAACACTAAGTTGGATTATATTGAAAATAATTTGCATTTAGGTTTATAGATATTTCTTTACACACAGATATTTTCTTGAAAAGTAGCATATTTTTTAATGAATTGATTTATATTTTTGAGGTTCTTAGATAAACTACATACTATAAACCAGCTCTCATTTTCCTCACCATTGTATACCCAGCACCTAGCACAGTGCCTGGCACATAATGGCTCAATAAATTAGATTCAAATTATAAAATGTATGAAATAACCTCATTAAAAAATTTTGTACATTATTTTATTTTAATATTTTTTCTTATAGTGAGACACTTGTAAAGTTTCACACAAGTCACAGAACTTAAGACCTCTTAGCAAGAAAAGTTTAACTTTGACACTTGTGGAGAGGTCATATTTAAATGTGGTTTATTCAGCTTTAATTTTTTTGTTTCAGTTTAAAGAACAATAAGTGATTATTGTTAAGTGGTAATATCTATAATTCTGTTTCCATGTTTTATGTTACCTTATAATTTTCAGAGTTTTTTCATATACATTATTTGACTCTCAGGTAAACCATGTGAGGCATGTTATATAATGTCATTCTTATTTTACAAACAGGAAGACTAAGGGCAGAAGTGTTAATAAAGTGGTGCATTGGAGTTTCAGGTGTCCTGATTCCAACCAAATTTAATGGAATTCCAAATGGTCCTTCCAGTGTCTCCCAGAGGTGGAGTGTGATTTTTCCCATTGTTGAAGTTTAGGGGAGAAGTGAGGAATGCTGTTTTAGAAAAGTGAGAGGAAAACATACTTTAAGCAAACAGTGTACTCTATGTTGTTGCTTACCATACAATCAGATGATGCATATGTACCTTTTCTTTTTGAGGCCATAAATGGCAAATGTTTTAAAATGCAGTAATGAAGTAAATTTTTATTAGTTTTCTATTAGTTGTAATGGTTAACTGGCATGTGGGATTTTAGAGGGCATTCTGAATTATTGAGGACACATTCCATTCTGTGAATCACTTCTGTGTTTCACAGCAGGACACCTAGTGATGGAAAGATAACTAATGATATTACCAGACCTAGATTCTTTTCTAGGCTGTTTGCCACCAAGAGCTGCATGTCCTGTCTAACTTCTTTAACTGCTGTAGGCCTCCAGTTGCATATCTGTGAATGAGAGACTGGATGCTTTGCTGTTCTAGTTTGTGATTCTGTTAGTTTACTAAGCAGGGTGAGCTGATCACTCTGCAGATACTCTGGTTTTATGATACTTCATGACTGCAGAAAGCATCATTTTCACGTGAAACAGTTAACCTTTTGTTATCTCTGCATAGTTTATCTGTGTAACCCACAACACCTTTTAATCCCAGGCGGACTTCTTTCTTTTTACTAGTATCATTTGTTTCCTGTGAGCAAAGTGATTTCAGTGTTAATCTTAGAAAAATATAATTGAGAAGACAAATCTGATGGTTAATGTTTCACCAAGGAGCTCTGAGAGTCAAATAGAAATCATTAGCATTGGATGGTAATGCTGTTCCTCAGAGGACTAGGTATCTGTACTATTTGAGGCTTCCTTAAGTACATATGTTTAATTGTTTGAGAAATGAATTTGTTTGAGACCAAACCAAGTGCATTCATTACTAAAAACATTTTAGTATTTTATTCCTGCCTTTATTCTCATATTAGTTTTGAGGAAGTATATCTAAAAATAAGCTTACTCAATTTGTCCTGTTAATATACTTTTTTTGTTACAATTGACTTTTTATATCTTTGTTAAATTTTTTGTTACTCCTAGAAAAAATACCCTTGTTGTCTGTAGGCCAGAGAGCTATTTTGCACAATATAAAATTTAAATAACTATTCAACTGAGTTAACGTTTGGAATAATTTTGCGTCTAACAGTAGAAAATTAAGACTTGCTGAGTTCTATAAATTTTAAAGAAATTATTTTTTACCCCCCTCTAGTTCGCTAGTGGTGCCTTTTTACATATTAAAGAGACGGTTTTATCTGCCTTAAATCGGGAACCTACTGTGGACATATCTCCAGATACTGTTGGGACCCTCAGTCTTATTATGCTGGCACAGGCCCAAGAAGTCTTTTTTTTAAAGGCCACAAGAGGTAATTCCAATTTGTCATTTTGTTGCATGTGAAAATAAGTGATAGGTTTTTAAAATTAGAAGATGATTAAAATATAACATGTTCAGTGTAGAGCATGAACTTGAAACATGAGTTATTGAAAATTTTCAGCTTTCCTTTTCTGAACTTAAGGTGGTACAATGCACATTTAAGAATGTAAGTTGTATTTGCAAGTTTTATAAAATGGATAGTTAGCTGTTGTCTTAAAACATTGAACTCTGAAATGATGTTTACATAGGTTTGTAATATGTCAAAAATGTATTCATTTAGCAAATATTTATTGAGTACTTTCTGTGTTCTAGTCCCTGCTCTAAGCTCTAGGTAAATAGAGTTAGAAGACAAGCAAGATTCCTTATTTCAGAAAGCTTATATTTTAGTGTTGGGGAGATAATAAATAAGAAATTAAGTGGCTCAGGTAAAGAGAGATAATGTTTTGAAAGAGAATAAGGTGGATTGTGGGATAATGGCTGGTGGTCTGGTCTGGCTGCGGGGTAAGGAAGATTGAGCCTAGCAGAATCCCTGGCTCTGTGAATGAGGGAATAAGATTAATTCTTACGAGGCATGTAATTTAGTATAACAGATTGGAATATGGGCTGAATATGTAAGTATAGAGAAATTAAAAATAAGGGAACAGTCATGTGGAATCCATATGACATAGAATTCCTATACAGTAAAATTCATCCTTTTAAAATACATACTTCATTGGTTTTTAGTATAGTCAGAGTTTTGTGACCATAACCAGTCTTATTTTAAGACATTATCATTATCCCCAAAAGAAACCTCATACCCACTGGCAGTCACACTCTATTCCCTCTCCCCTAGCTCCTGGCAACCACTAAACTATTTTCTCACTCTTTGTATTTGCCTGAGAAATAATTAAATTTCATGCAGATGAATTGATTTAATCAATAAGGATTTTTTAAGACATGTACAATCATGATATATCAGATTACTTTAATTATAATGGTCAATTTCATATTTTATTACAGATAAAATGAAAGATGCCATCATAGCTAAATTGGCAAATCAGGCTGCAGATTATTTTGGTGATGCTTTCAAGCAGTGTCAGTATAAAGACACTCTCCCTAAGGTCAGTTATCATTTTTATACACACTTGGCTGTTCGCATGTAGAAATATTGGGATACTGTGTACAAGAAGCAAGTTGAAAATTATGTTTTATAAAGATTTGAAAATTTAGGAGAGGCATTTAAAGAATATATTTGTAGAAATATTTTTTTATTTAAGATGCATGAAAGTTTATTTTATATTGAGGGGATGCCTTTGCCTTTGCTCTTCACTAAACTTGTTTTTCCAAGCTAAATCTTTTCCTGGAAATTTTTAAATATCTGTCTCCAGTAATTTTACCAAATAAGAGCATTGTGTACTTCTGATTCATTGGTGATTTGGTACAGCACGCATGAATACTTGAGCATGTTGATTATTCACACTTTTAATTATTGTCCTGTTTTCTTAAAGATGAGTCTAAAAGCGCAAAAACAGACATAAAGAAAAAGGAAAAGGAAACAAATTCAGCCAATACTTTTATTAGAATTTTTTGTCAACAGGAATAGAAAATGGGGCTGCTGTTGAACAGCTAAGGAAAACAACCATCTTTGCACCACATGTTTATTGCAGGAAGTATTATTTTAATGTAAATTTTTCTGAAGTGGCATGTCAGTGTGATCATTTGAAAGGACAGATGATTAGACTAACAAGTAAATTTAGAATGGTTAGAAAGGGAAACAGATTGAGTGAAACGTGGTATGATTCAGTTACTCTTTCAGAAATGTCCAAGGAATTAGTTTTGTCTGTATGATAGCTCATGGTATTTGTCACATGGTCTCGTAGCGGAGTTTATTGATTAATCATTCAGAAATTTTTTAAAATTATGAAGTTGAAGACAGTTTTGTGGTGGAGTAAAAAAGAGCATGTAAGTTCATCAATAGAACATGTTAGTTTAGTCAGAAAATGTCCAATGTGAAGATTCCTGGAAATTTAAAATACACCAAGATATTAGTTGAAAGTTGCCCAGGACTCTTGGATATTAATAATATTACTCTTAAAAAGAGACTTCTCACCTCTTTTTCATTGGAAAGACCTCATGTTCAGCTGCACAGTGTACTGTTACATCCTGTTGGGCCATTAGTTCAGTCTTGTCATGGAGTGAAGAATGTCACCTACAAAGACTTGGAAACTACTTTGCAGCATTCCTGGTATTCCTTGAAACTCTCCTGTTTAAGTACCAAGTTGCTCCAGCCTTACCTTGAGAACTGGCATGAGTGCAGTTTGAGATTTAGGTGTCCTTTATTTTTGCCCTTTTTACTAATAAAGCTCATAAGATATCTCATATTTTAATTGTAAAACTGAAATTTCTACAAATAATGATCCAGGAAGCTAGGATATTATTCATTGGGAGACAGGAAAGGACTTAGGTAATAATTCAGTTTTCAATGTCTGTCTTATTCATTCATTCATTCATTCATTCATTCATTGTGTCTGCACAGTGCTTGTCTAGTATATTTATTGGATTTTATGTGACATGTACTGCCTAAAAACAATAAAGTTGCAGGCTAGGATTTGACATTTTAGAAGAGCCGGTACCCATATAACTGCTTCCCTGGTTTATGTTTTTGGATCTTTTATAATTAATTTTGAATGCAATTTTTTTAAGGCAGATTAGGGCAGAATAATACTGAATCATATTAGTTATTGACTTAGTTCATTTGTCTGTTTGCTATGTGTTGTTGAGTATATGATACTGAAATGTTAGTTGTTATATGATACTAAATTTTTATTTGGCTAAAAATCATCTTTATTAAAAAGTCTTAGGATATGAGTGTAAGTGGGAACTTACTTTTACTGTCTTTTGTCTCTTAAACATGATGAAACAGTCAGCTATAGAGCAATTTCATTAGTGTATGTGAGTAATCGTTTTAGTTGACCAAAGGCTGGAAAAGGGCTCATAAGAAAGCTTCTAAAGCCTTGTGCTTGCTATTCCTTTGGCTGTCCACTCTACTTCTCTTTCTAATGCATGCTTTCCTTTCTTCTTTGTAAACAAAATGTTGACTTCATGGCTCGATTAAAGAGAATTGTAAAAATTTTAATTGGCTTCACTTAAAAGTAAAAAAACAAAAACAAAAAACAACCCACTCCTTCATTCCAATTGGAAGAAAAAAATTGAAATGATTGAATTCAACCCATGCAAAATCATGTGGTCTTCTCTGTTTACACCTGACTAACCTATCTCTAAACCATTAATGGGGTAATTCTAATTTCTGTCTCCTTTTCCTTTTTCTTCCTGCATCCCATGTTGTCTGTGGTGGTTTGTGTGGTTGGACTCTTCCCTGGTCAGTATTTTTATTTCCAGGAGGTGTTTCCTGTCTTGGCTGCCAAGCACTGTATCATGCAGGCCAATGCTGAGTACCATCAGTCTATCCTGGCAAAACAGCAGAAGAAATTTGGCGAAGAGATTGCAAGATTGCAGGTGAGTCTCTTAGAAATAAATATTAAATAACTTGGATCTCCATTTTTCTTTTTTTATAAGAACAGTTTTTTTTTAATTCTTCCATTTTAATCTCTATGGGCTTTAAAAATAATGCATTTTATTGATTTTTTACAGTGAGGAAAAGAGAGGTATAGAGAATTAGAAACATTGATGAGAGAGAAACATCAATCAGCTTCTTCCTGCACACCCCCCCTACTGGGGATGTGCCCGCAACTAAGGTACATGCCCTTGACCGGAATCGAACCTGGGACCCTTCAGTCCGCAGGCGGACACTCTATCCACTGAGCCAAACCGGTTTCGGCTCCTTTTGAAATTTTAGTGCAGTTTTAAAAATCCACTCTGGAGGAAGGAAACTACTTGAGACTCACAGTGAAAAGTGAGAACTTTTTTCAATTATAGACAGTTAAGGGTTTGTAGCTTTAGTTTTATAGCTTTATTATTCATAGGTCAAAAGTTAACATAGAACATAAACACTCAGAGATTGCCTGCTTGATTCCCGTCAGGGCACATGACCGGGTTTTGGCCTGGATCCCCAGTGCAGGAGGTAGCCAATTGATGTTTCTCTTTTTCTCTCTCTAAAGTCAATAAAAAAAAAAAATTAAAAGTAAAGGAACGGTGTATTTATTTCTGTTTCACGAGTAAAAATTTAAAAAAATTGAGAATGAATATTGAATTTTATCAAATGCTTTTTAATATCGGAGATAATTTGATTTTTTAAAAACAAATCTATTAAGGTTGAAGAATTAGATAAGTAGATCTTCTAATATTAAACAATTTTTATATTTCTGTAATTTTGGTGTTTTAGATTTGCTTTGTCTCCTGATGTGATCACTTTATATAGATATTCTCTAAATGCCTGAGAATATTATGTATTCTCTGATAGTGGAATTCAGGGTTTTCCATGTCTGGTGAATAAAATTGTAATCTTAAAAATGTTATTTACTTGGTCCATTCCATCACAGAGACAGAAGTGTTAAAATCTCCCATTCTGATTATTGGTAGATGTATCAATTTCTCAGTTTATATAGGTAGAAACTATTAAATACAAAATTTAAGAAGTTTTATATCTTTCTGGCAAATTGGCAAATGTTAAACATCATGTACTGAATTAATATTGAATAATGCTTTTGGCTTTATTGCCTATTTTATCTGATGTTACTATTTCTGATACCATCTAAGTAAGAAAATGTGGACTCTTGGTTTATATGAGGCATATGCTCATCTTATGAATTCTAATGGCAAACCATTTAAAAAAAACAATTTTTATTGATTTTTAGAGAGAGAGGAAGGGAGAGGGAGGAGCAAAGAGAAAGAGAAACATTGATGTGAGAGCACAACATACATCGGCCGCCTCCTGCACACCCCCTACAGGGGATGGAGCTCAAAACCTGGGCTTGTGCCCTGACCAGGAATTGAACCAGCAATCTCTCGGTGCATTGGATGGCACCCAACCGAGTCACACTGGCCAGGGCACAAACCTTTTTTTAAAAACAAATTTTATATTGATGGTGAGACATCTTGTTTCTTTGTTGAAACAAGATATGTTGCTGGATAATATTTTTCTGATTTACTCTTTCATTGTGGGTGTAGTCCTTTGAAGTTCCAGCCTTCACGTGAGGTAGTGAAGGGGATGTTGCTCAGTTCTGTCTTTTTGTAGTTTCAAGACCCTGTCTCAGGTTTCCTGAGGGTTTTAAATCATTTTCATTGATAGTCCTTTGGGTTATTGAAACACGGACATCCAGTCTTCCTCAATGCCAGTTTATACTTATTGGCCCGGGGGTTTCCTTTATTTTCTTGGTAATTCGCACGTCTGCTATGTATTCTTAAATTTTGGGGTAATTTGTGGAGACAGAATTTCTAGGTTAATATGTTGACCACATTGCTGAAAATGCAAAATCTCAAATTAGTTTTTTTTCTCTTTATTTAAAAAAGAAACCAATGCTTGGTTGAAAAAAAGAAACATTACTATTATTTTTTAACATTTTCTTTTTAGCATGCAGCAGAATTGATTAAAACAGTGGCATCTCGCTATGATGAATATGTCAATGTGAAGGATTTTTCAGACAAAATCAACCGTGCCCTTACTGCAGCAAAGAAGGATAATGACTTCATATATCATGATCGAGTTCCAGACCTCAAAGATCTAGATCCTATTGGCAAAGCCACACTTGTGAAATCTACCCCAGTCAATGTACCCATTAGCCAGAAATTCACTGGTATGTCAAGTATTCAGTTGTAGTTTAATCTTACTCATCTTTTCTCCAGTTTAATCTGTTGTTTTTTAGTAGCCTAAAATCACAGTTGCTATTGTATGCTCTTAATATACTTTGCATTCATATTGTACAAAATGAATATGAGAATAAAAATTATTGTATCTACAGTGCAATTTTTAAATGGAAAAGATGTCAATAAAGGATATGTAAAGTATACAACAGAGTCAGAAAACTTGAAACTGCATTTGAGTAATGATAAAAACTTTAAGCAGTTGTCATTTTAACATTTGTTATATTATTGAAGATTCTGTCACTAAAAATAAATATTCATAAACATACCTTCAAACCTATCAAATTCTGGAGTCATGATTGTATCAGATAAATACGTTACAGTATGCTTGGGTATTGTAGGTATATGCAGTGTTTGGTAGCTGAGATCCTAAAGATAATTAATATTCTAAGTTATTGGGAAAGAGTGATTATTTTACTTTTATTTAACAAACACAAAGTGTTTACCATGTACCAAGGGACTCTTTTAAGCACTTTACAAATATTAGCTCATTTATTTTTCACAACAACCCTATGAGCTAGTTACTATTATTATCCCCACATGACTGATGAGGATACTGATGCACAGTGATTAAGTAATTTACTTGTCTAAGGCAACCATGGCACAGTAGCCCAAAACGTGAAGTGTTTTCTATGATTAGCTTTTCTTCATCAAAGATTCCTTAAAGTCAGTGACAGACAAATCTAAAAGGTAAGAAATTTAAGTTCAGAGAAAAAGCTGTCATTGTCGTTGTCCATCATTGTACTTTCAGTAGTGATTTAGTTTTACCTTTAAGTATTTGTAGACTTTTTATATCAACATTGTAAAGGAAATACAGTCACTATATAATTTGAGTTTTGTCTCGAAATTCTGTTGACATTTCCATTTTTAATTGTAGATCTGTTTGAGAAGATGGTTCCTGTGTCAGTGCAGCAGGCTTTGGCTGCCTATAACCAGAGGAAAGCTGATTTAGTTAACAGATCAATTGCTCAAATGAGAGAAGCCACCAATTTGGCAAATGGGTAGGTAGAGCTTATCTTTCATAAATTTATATCTAAAGTTCTAATGTTTTCTGTTTGATTGTTCTTTAAATAGTTTATGAACATTTTATTTTCTGATCTTGGAACTGAACGTCAAAGATAAGTGAAATAGCAATAAGCACATAACACACATAAACACACATTTCTTGGGGACACTATATTTATTAAGCCCTACCAAATATAGTTGGAAGAAATTTAATTACTGAAACAAAGTGAAAATGTTTGACCACTGATTTGTATTTATTTGAGAGAAATGAGAAGTAGAAATGAATTTTTTAAGTTAAGATACATGGTATATTGAGTATTCTGAACCTGTTTTGTTTCTGGTAGATTCATTGGTTTAAAAAAAAAAATCTTAAGTATAATTTTAATTCAGTGAAGTACATCCATTTTAAATGTATAGTTCATTTCTATTGATAAATGTGAATACCCTTGTAGCCACCACCATCTCCACGATCAAGACAGAGAACATTTCCTTCACCCTAAAATACACCCTCATGCCTCTTTCTTTCCCTTCCGTTTTTCTTCCCCTGACCCCTAGCCACTGTATGTAGAGCTCCCTGTTACTATAATTTTTCTTTTTATACAATTTAATGTAAATATAATCATTATAACATGTGGAGTATGCATATTATAGTACATAGTGTAGTACAGTATTGTTACATATGTAATACCAACAGTATAGATAAGCACCTATAGTATATACTCAAAATGTGTGTTGGGTATCTTGCACTTAGCATAATGTTTTTGAGATTCGTATATGTTGTGGGTATCACTTTGATCCTTTTTATTTCTGAACAGTATTTCATTTTATGGTCAAATGTCAGTCTGTTTATTCTTTCACCTGTTGATGGACATTGCAGATTGTTGATGTGGTAAACATCAACAGATCTTTGTGTTGACATCTTTTATTTCTCTTCGGTACATAACTAGGATTAAAATAGATTAATTGTATGGTTAGTGTATGTTTAACTTCATATGAAATGGGTCGATTGTTTTCCAAAGTGATCGTTCCAGTTTATATTCCCACCTGCACTGTTTGAGAAATGTCGTTGCTCTGTATCCTCATCAGCACTTGGTATTGTCAGTCTTTTTTTTTTTTGGAATATTTTTAATTTTCGACATTTTAGCTTGTGTACCAGTGTCTCGTGACTTTGCATTCTCCTGATTAATAAAGACGTTGAGCAACTTTTTATGTGTTTATTAGCCATTCATAATATCTTTTGTGATGTGTCCATTGACATCTTCTGCTAATTTTTAAGACTGAGTTTTTCTTCTTACTAATTTTTGATGAACGCTACATATTTTAGAAGCAAGTCCTTTGTCAGATGTATGTAATTGAGAATATTTTCTCCTAGTTCAGTTTGCTTTTTCATGTTTTTAATTTTAATGAATGTATGGATTTTGACCTCATTTTTCTTTTTCTAGCAAGAAAGAAACATAAGTTTAACATTCCCTTTATTATATAAATGAAATAACAGAGTAATTGTTACTGTGCTACAAACTGAGAACAGATGAAAATTCTATAATTAATACTTAGATCAACTCTGTTCTCTTTACATTTTTCCTAGGTGATATGAAATTATAACTGTTATATATTCTGATTTGTCAGTGACAGTATAACAATCAGGAGTATAATAAAAAGATTATAGTTTTTAAGATAGACTTTTTGACTTATAATTACTTAGACTGAAAGAAGCTAAGTTAGAACTGTCAGCCAAAGGCATTTAGTATGTTTTAATGTATATATCTTACTTTTTGGCTTTTAATTGCTAACTGTGAATTTAAATAATTATTCTTTAATTATTTTGTTTTAATTTCCTTTATCACTTACTTTTTTTTCTTTTCCTTTATTTTTCTGTTGATAAGGCTTATCTACTTTTGGGATGGTAACTCCATTGCTTTTGACTTGGATATAGGAGATTAATGTTTTAAGGTGGTTTAGACCTCTGTGTAACATAGTATTTCATTTTTTCAGGGTGTTAGCATCTCTTAATCTTCCAGCAGCAATTGAAGATGTATCTGGAGATACTGTACCTCAGTCTATATTGACTAAGTCCACGTCTGTGATTGAACAGGGTGGTATCCAGACTGTAGATCAGTTGATCAAAGAGCTACCTGAACTACTACAAAGAAATAGAGAAATCCTAGATGAGGTATGTTTTGAGACTTGTCTTTCAAATAAAACAGTTTGACTCCTTGGTGTCCAGCAAGGATTAGTACTGGAGGCTTTTTCCTGTTTGGTTTCACAGGGAAGTGCTCATCATCGTGGTGAATTTAATGTGGGCCAGAGCTTGACCTTCAGCCTCAAAAAAGAATTTCAGTTGAGTGAGAATAGGTTCATTCATGTCTGTAAGGGTATGTAAATGGACATTAATGAAAATACGACCATTGTTTAATATTAATACACTATGAGAAGTTACTGTCACACAAATTGTTCAACGTCTTCATAATTAATGATTTTTTAATATTAAAGACTAGAGGCCCAGTGCACGAAATTCGTGCACAGATAGAGTCGCTAGGCCTGGCCAGTGATCAGGGCCGATTGGGGGCTGCCGGCTGCCGGCCAGGCCTTCCTTCGTTCTGCGCCATCCTCTGGTCGACATCGCATGTCATAGCGAACAATAGAACTCCTGGTCTCCCGGTTGAACTCCCGCGGGGACACTTTGCATATTAGCCTTTTATATATATAGACTATAGGTCCAGTGCATGAAATTCGTGCATTGGGGGTGTGTGTCCCTCAGCCCAGCCTGCACCCTTTCCAATCTGGGACCCCTCGAGGGATGTCTGACTGCCCGTTTAGGCCCGATCCTACCAGTCACAATCCAGGACTGCTGGCTCCCAACTGCTCGCTTGCCTGCCTGCCTGCCTGCCTTCCTGATTGCCCCTAACTGTTTCTGCCTGGCAGTCTGATCACTCCCTAACCACTTCCCTGACAGCCTGATTGATGCCTAACTGCTCCTCTGCCAGCCTGTTTGCCCCTAACTACCCTACCCTGCAGGCCTGGTCACCCCTAACTGCCTTCCCCTGCAGGCCTGGTCCCCCCCAACTACTCTCCCCTGCAGGCCTGGGTCCCCCCCAACTGCCCTCCCCTGCTGGCCATCTTGTGGCAGCCATCTTGTGTCCACATTGGGGCATTCATCTTTGACCACATGGGAGCAGCCATCTTGTGTGTTGGAGTGATGGTCAGTTTGCATATTACCCTCTTATTAGATAGGGTTAGATAGGATAGAGGCTTGGTGCATGGGTCGGGGTTGGCTGGTTTGCCCTGAAGAGTGTCCCGGATTAGGGTGGGGGTTCCCTTGGAGCATGGGGCGGCCTGGACGAGGGGCCTGTGGTGGTTTGCAGGCTGGCCACACCCCCTGGTGACCCAAGCAGAGGCCCTGGTATCTGGGATTTATTTATCTTCTATAATTGAAACTTTTTAGCCTTGAGCGGAGCCAAGTCTCCTGCTCACTCAGTGGCGGCAGCCATTTCTGTTGGGATTTATTTATCTTCTATAACTGAAACTTTGTAGCTTTAAGTGGAGGCCAAGTCAGGGCAGGGCTGCAGAAACTTGGCTTCCTCCATCGCCAAGGGCAACTCAAGCCTCCTGCTCTCTCCAGCTCTGTGGCTGCCGCCATTTTTGTTGGGATTTATTTATCTTCTATAATTGAAACTTTGTAGCCTTGAGTGGAGGCCAGGGCCCACCAGGGCAGGCGGAAAGATTGGCTTCCTCCATTGCCGGGGAAACCCAAGCCTCCTGCTCTCTCCATGGCTGCAGCCATCTTGGTTGGGTTAATTTGCATACTCGCTCCTGATTGGCTGGTGGGCATGGTTTGTGGGTGTAGCAGAATGATGGTTAATTTGCATATTGCTCTTTTATTAGATAGGATTGGGTTTCTTAGTGAACATGGAGTCAGACAAAGGAAGCGAGGCCATCAAATGTTTTATAAGTCCACTGTATCCATTTTCCAGTAGAAAGGGCATTTTTATCAATAGGAATGGAACACTAAAGTTTTTTGGCTAAAGCCAACAGTTTGCCAATGTTGTTCTCCCTTTATTGTGCCTTTAACTCTTTAATTGATAAATTTCTTTCTTCAGTTATAATTATATTCAAGCTGGTTATATTGGCTTTTCCTAGTTTAGGAGTCACATCTTTCTTACATGATTTTTGTTATCAATGCTTTCATCCCTGATGCTCTGATTTTTCAGTTAACTTTCAGAGGATACTGTATTTTCATCATTTCCAAGTACTTTGGGGCAGGGCCAAAGTACTTAAGTACTTAAGATGGTGTGAACCTTGGGGATGAGAATATTGACTTTGTAGGCTTATTTAAAAGCGGAGCTAAACTAAAACAGTGAAATGCCTAGCCTATGGGGCATACAATTTATATGTGCTTAATAAATTATAGCTATTTCTACTATTATATTATTATGGTGATGATAATATAAGTGATGTGATATAAATAATATTGAATCAGAAAAGGAAGTGGGAGAGAGAGATAGAAATATCAATGATGAGAGAGACTCATTGACCAGCTGCCTCCTGCATGCCCCACACTGGGGATCAAGCTCACAGCCCGGGCATATGCTCTGACTGGGCATCAGACCCTGACCTCCTGGTTCATAGGTTGATGCTCAACCATTGAGCCATGCCGGTTCTTCATTGATGTTTCTTGTGTCTACTCGTGTTCGGTTAAATTCACATTTTAAGCCAGTAGTGAACTACATAGTTGGCAAACTAAGGATAGTGGCTAATTCTGGCTTGTATGTTTTGTATGGTTTACTAATGAAGGATGATTTTTAAAAAAGAAAAAGAAGAATATGGGACAGAGACTGTGGCCCCCAAAGCCTAAAATATTTACTGTAGAGTTTGCAGACCTCTGCTCTAAGCTGTCAGGGATTAGCAGATACCATTGGCTCTAACACTTGTTTGCACTGGTAAATTACTATCTTGTGTTTCTGGCACTTTACTATCTTGTCTTTTCAGCTATGCATTAAAAAGGCATTTTTCACATGTTAGTATTCAGTGTGTGGTATTGGGATAGAAGTCTAAATCTTATTTCATGTAGGTAATCAGTTTTCTCTTTGTTTTGTTTATGGCTTCTAAGGTCCAAAAGCTTTCTATTTATTTTTATCTTAAAAACAGTCTTTGTTTAAAGTAGTCTTGGTATATGGATGTACAAAAATTCTTACTTATTCTTCCTTTTTAATTTTACCGAGTAAAGTAATGGCTCACCTAGCCTTTTTATAAGATTTTTTTAAATTAAATTCATTGTAACATGAATTTCTGCAACAAAGATTGTTGTGCCAATTTATATTCTAACCAGTAATGTAAGAGTAGTCCATTTCACTAATTTTCATGTACTTGGAGTATGATCATTTAAAAAATATTTAACATTTTACACCAAAAATAACATCCATTGTTGCTTTGCTTTCTTTTTAAAAGTCATTAAGATTGTTGGATGAAGAAGAAGCAACTGACAATGATTTAAGAGCAAAATTCAAGGAACGCTGGCAAAGGACAGCATCCAACGAACTCTATAAGCCTTTAAGAGCAGGTAAAAATGTGCATAAATGATCTTCAAATTAATAAAATCTCAATTTGGATCCACATTTTTGCTTGATTAAATAGGTTCAATTGTAAGCCTGTTTTTACTGCAACTGTTGCTATTATAACCCAGGTGTTTTTCTTCAGTGATAAAAAATATAGCAAACATAATCCATATTCATTATAAGAAGTTTAGATTCTTGATAAGGTATAAAGTGAAAATTAAAATGTTCCTATAACCTTTTCTATTCCAGCCATGTGTATATTTTATTAACATAAATGAGATCATATTATATGTATTGTTTTATAATTTCACTAGAGGCCTGGTGCATGAAAATTCATGCACTGGAGGGGGTTCCCTCAGCCCGGCCTGCCCCCTGTCACAGTCCGGGAGCCCTCAGGTGCAGAAGGCAACCTGGTGATCAGGGGAAGGCGACGCCCCCATCACACCTCTACTGCTGCTACTGCCGGCAGCGCAACCCTTGGCTGGCCCTGGTTACCTGAGCCTCAGGCGGCCCTGGGTGGCTGGGCAGCTGCCATCCGAGGCTTGCCTGTGCTTCGGGCCGGCCCTGGGCAGCTGGGAGGCCGAGTGGACTGGGGGACTCCGGAGACAGGTGCGTGGAGCAGCCAGACCCGCCTGGGAGCAGGCCTGGCCGTGCCGCGTGCCTACTGCCCTGGTGGGGCTTAGGGGATTGGGCGCCGCCATCTTTGAGGGCGTGACAGCAATTAGCATAGTCCCTTCTTATTGGCTGTGGGTGCCGCCATCTTTGTGAGGGTGTGATGGTCAATTAGCATATTTCCTCTTTATTAGATAGGATTTTACTTGAATCCTGATGGTAAAAGGTGACTTTTTAACAGTTAATTTGAAGCCAAGTTATTATTTTGAAAACTTTAGTTGTTTTGAAAACTTCTTGTTAAGATAAATGATGTCTTCATGGTAGCTAGAGAATTGTTTTATTTATCTTTGTAAAAGGAATTACTGCTATTGAGATTTCTCTAAAAATATATCTGCTATTATGTAAGTCAAGTTGAAGCAGTGATCCTTTGAAAGAGAATACTTTTTAAATAAGTTGTAACAATTTTGGGGATGAATGATGTTTTTCTATATTCATGAGTTGTGGGAAAAGATTAGTCAAATAGCTTTTTATTTGGTGGACAGTGATCACAAATGTATTTAAGGTATAACTGTGCTTTTGCTTTATAGTTGGTTTTTCAAAAATAAAAATGCAAACACTTGACAGGAACTGACTTTCCATTATTGAGTGAATTGGTGCCTGTAAAAGGGAGAAAAGGTAATAATCCTCTTAAGAGAGGAGCTCCAAAATGCTGAAATTTAACTACAAAGAATTGGGGCCTGTAGAAGGAGAACAGAACTAAAAGTACAACCAACCCATAAACATTACTGTTGAAATCAGTATGATTCCTTTTTTTTTCCCACAGAGGGAGCCAACTTCAGAGCAGTTTTGGATAAAGCTTTGCAAGCAGATGGGAAAGTGAAAGAACGATATCAGTCGTACCGTGACTCCATTGCACTTTTGTGTAAGCCAGAGCCTGAGCTGAATGCTGCCATCCCTTCTGCTAACCCAGCAAAGACCATGCAGGGCAGCGAGGTAAGAAGATGCATTTTGATGTGGCTAGTCATCTGTTTATGAAAACGATGTTCAAGCGATTATAAACAACAAATTGCTGATTTCTTTCTTATTGGCATCTTTCTAAAAATGCAGATGTTAATTGTGGCTATTATATTTAAAGTAGCATGATATGTACACTGAGTAATAGGTAATTATAGTAATAACATTACAATCCTGTAATAATAATTTTCATTTATTGATGCTTCCTGTGAGCTGGGTACTCTATTCTAGATACTCCATATGTTCACAGTATTTAATTAAGGTTTTATAAAAGGGAGAAAATTTCCCGAAGTGGAAGGACTGGGTTTGGCTAGATACTCTCTGACCACACATTCCTTGCTGCATCCATTATTCTTTAATGTTTTCCACCATTCCACCATATTCCACTGGGCCTGCCTCTGAAAGGAAAATTGACAAGGTGTGCATATTAATAAATGGGTAACATCATTATGGCCTTTCTATTCGTGACAGGAAGGAGAAAATTAATAATGGGGCATTGGACTCAGAAAGTCCCAAAAGAGGAGAAAGTGCAAGTATGATGTCTGATGAGGTAATGTAGGATAAGATAGAGGCCCCGAAGTACACAGGAAAATAAGCCAAAGCGCAACAAGTACTGCTGAAAACTTGAAAAAGATGAATTTTTTGAGATCATAGATCTCAAAAGTTATCAGTGTTTGTTCCTTATTTGTCTTTCCACAGAAGCATTTTATGTTTTTACTCAACCAAGACTTATTAGATACCTAATCTATGTAAGGCACTGTGCTAGGTGCGTTGAAAAATTAACAAATCAATCAAACAGAGCCTTTACCCTCCATTTATAGTCCAGTGTCAAAGATTAGATATACACAAGGATAACTGCAATATGGGATAGAAACTTAAGTGTTATAGTCACAGAAATATGCTATGGGGATTTAGATGACACAGTACTTAAATCCCAGCATGTTGGAGCTTCTCTCTCTCTCTCTGTTGTTGTTGTTAATCCTCACCTGAGGATTTTCCTCTATTGATTTTGAGAGAGATTGGAAGGAAGGGGGGAGAGACAGAGAAAGCAAAATTGATATGAGAGAGACACATCGATTGGTTGTCTCCTGCATGCACCCCACCTGGGGCTGGGGATCGAGCCTGCATCTGAGGTACGTGCCCTTGCCAGAATTGAACCTGCAGTCCACAGGCCAATGTTCTAACCACTTAGCAAACTGGTTAGGGCTGGAGATCCTCTCTTAAGAGACTTCTTAAGAAGTTGGCACATTATGAGAACAGAGTAAAAGGGCAGAAAAAGTGAACCCATAAAGGATCCAAGGATTGAGTGAGTAGGTGTAGCCAGAGAAGCTACTAGAGGTTCAGTGAAAACCAGCCTCCAAAGTAAAGAGAAGACTGCATAGTTGAATGTGTACAGAACCTGGATCTCTAAAGGGGTCAGGAGACCTAATGGAACAAAGAATACTAATTACAATACTCCCCCTTATCCAAGGGGGATAATGAGGTCTCAAACTATGTATGTTATGTTTTCCCCTCTACATCTGTACCAGTGATAAAGTTTAGTTTATAAATTAAGTACAGTAATATATTAACAATAATAAAGGAGAACAGTTATAATAATATATTGTGATAAAAGTTATGTGAATGTGATCTTAAAATATCTTACTGAACAGTGCTCACCTTTTCACTTAAAGGGAGCACTTTATGGCTTCTTTTGGTATATCCAAATTGCCAGCATCATTCCTCTTGATTTTGAAGTCACTATAAAATAAGTGTTATTTGAACAAAGGCACTAATACCACAACAGCTTGCTACTAAATGACAGCAGGCAGGTAGCATATACAATGTGGATACGTGGGACAAAGGGATGATTGCCCTCTGAAGAGGAAGTTGTATCCATGTGAATCATGCCTGTCCTCTCAAAATACTTCTAGCTAACTTGGGTGTATTATTGCCACAATTTTGGCCCACTGTTTGATGAGAGACCGTAGTTTCTATACTATATAAGGACATGGAGTGTTTCAAAATAATACTATTATAGTGTTCCTGACGCTCACCCTGAGGCTAATTTTTACATCAGTTCTGCATATTCCTTTTTCTAGTTTTTGTTGGACATAACTTACAGAGAGTAAAATGACATCTCTTATTTTTCTGTTAGCTAAACAGACTTTATAGGGTAAACGCTTCAGTTAGAGTCATGGTTCAGGTTCCATTATTGGTTTAAATGCACCAACAGACAATAGTTGCAACCTTTAAAATGTATCTTCTATTACACCCTCCCAAAACAAACTGTGTCGCATAATTACAAAAATAGTTATACTTCAACAAAATAAAGGATGCTTTAATTCTTAATCTTTTCCTCTATCCCTGTCTGAATGTGCATGCCTAAGCTTCTTTACCATAAAACATAACTACCAGTTAATAGTAATTTCTTACACGATTAAACACTCACCTTTTGTTAGAAATTACCTTGTGCACTTTATGTAGATTAGTTCAGGCTTCACAACAGTCCTGAGATAGATACTATTATTATTCTCGTTTTGCAGGTGAGAAAATTGAGTTTTCCAGGTAGTAAACTGACCTTGGTTACACAGTAATTAAGTTTATTACGTCCACTAAGGGAGTATAGTCAGAGTTGAAATATATTTTTTTTGAATTATGTTTTACTTAGATGGACAGTTCATTCATTTGTTTCTGTATTCAAGTTTTGATTTAATTTTAATTTTGAATGTGAAAAATGTTTATGATTCAAAAGAGAAATCTCATTCCTTTTCTTCCCACTTTGTTCCTATCCACTTTCTATAAGTTATCATATTCACTAACTTCTGGTTTGTCCTTAGTACTTTTCTTTTTTGCAGAAAATACATATGCATACATATGTACATAATATTATGTGTATGTATATCTTTCTATTCAGATTTCTCTTCTCAAAATTCAGCATCATACACACACGCACGCACTTCTGCACCTTTTTGCTCCATTTAACAGTATGTTGTGGGAGTCATTTGGAAGTAAGATTTTTATCCACGTTGTCTAACATCTGATTCCACTAGCTCTCTTAAACAGACTTTGTCATGTCCATCCAGGTATGACACATTCTCTTCTTCCTTTAGTGTGTCTATGATTTGATGCTTCTTGGACCTCAAGGAGTCATATTTCTTTCTACTGCCTACACCCTCATTTTCTTTCTCTTTTTTTTCCATATATTTTTATTCATTTCAGAGAGGAAGGGAGAGGGAAAGAGAAGATAGAAACATTAATGATGTGAGAGAATCATTGTTTGGCTACCTCCTGCACGCCCCACATTGGTGGATTAAGTCCATAACCCAGGCTTCTGGTTTCTTTTGCAATTAAACTAAGGTTTTCTTTCTTAATTTTTTCTTTTAAGGTTGTAAATGTATTAAAATCCTTATTGACAAATCTTGATGAAGTAAAGAAGGAAAGAGAGGGTCTAGAGAATGACCTGAAATCAGTGAATTTTGATATGACAAGCAGATTTTTGACTGCTTTGGCTCAAGATGGTGTTATAAATGAAGAAGCTCTTTCTGTTACTGAGATGGATCGAATCTATGGAGGTCTTACGACTAAAGTCCAAGAATCTCTAAAGAAGCAGGAAGGACTTCTTAAGAATATTCAGGTGTACTTCATATACTTTAATAAGATTTATGTTCTAAAAAAAATTAAAGAAAGGATAAGCCTATTCTAAATCTGTGTTCATTTAGGATTATCTTTTTTTGCAAGTGTACATGTTAATAGTAATCTATAATCATTATTTATTGTTTTATCATACACTGAATTTGTGATGTTTTTACATAAGGAAAGATTTAAAGCACAGTGCTACCCCAAAATAAATATTTGTTAAATTTCTAGTAATTACTGCATGTAATATATGATTTTCATAGTTAGAAAAGTATCAGTAAAAATGTTAGGAGCTGTGTTAGTTTTTCAATAAATGTAAATACGTAAATTTTTCTTTTAACAAGATTTCACACCAGGAATTTTCGAAGATGAAACAATCTAACAATGAAGCTAACTTAAGAGAAGAAGTTTTGAAGAATTTAGCTGCTGCATATGACAACTTTGTTGAACTTGTAGCTAATTTGAAGGAAGGCACAAAGGTATGGTATACTAAAGAAACAGTAGCTATCCAGTATAGATGTGAATATGTAATTTGGGAAGTTAATTGTGTTGTTTTTTTTTCCAGTTGGATCAAAATTTTTTTTTTTTTGCCTTGAATTTGTTAGCTTTAATGACTTTTGCCTCTGAGAAGTTTGTTATAAGATCTTAATGAAGTTGGCAATATTTCATGGGAACTTTGATGAATTGTGTATTTCACGAGGCAGAAAGTGGTTTAAGATTTGATGTAAGAGGAATTAGCCCAGAGATATCAAAAGCCAACTCGACACCTTTTTTGGGGGTGTGGGGGGAGGTGGAAAGTTGACCAATTTGAATGACTTATGAGGAAACAGCTGATCTTTGGTGGGGAAGGTGGGTGGGTGGATATGGCTTTTATATTCTGTGCTTTATATTGGATGATGATAGACTTGTGATCTGTCTGAGTCTCAAGAGTGCTTACTCAATATGTTTTCAGTATTTTATTGCCTATTTAAAGAGTTTAGGGCAGTGGTCGGCAAACTTATTAGGCAACACAGCCAAATATCAACAGTACAATGATTGAAGTTTCTTTTGAGAGCCAAATTTTTTAAAGTTAAACTTCTTCTAACATCACTTCTTCAAAATAGACTCGCCCAGGCCGTGGTATTTTGTGGAAGAGCCACACTGAAGGGGCCAAAGAGCTGCATGTGGCTCGCGAGCCGCAGTTTGCCGACCACTGGTTTAGGGAAATGCTTGTATTTTTACCAATTACTTTGCTTATGAGGGAACAAGTGATTTTTAAGTTTTCTGACACTTCACTCCTTTGGTACTTTAATTCCATTATGATCATTGGATAAAGTTATCTTGATGAAAATACAGTAGATATCATGTAAAACCTTCTAAAGAGTGGGTAGAAATACTGCAGAGCCTTTCAAAATAGAGAGGATAGTAAAATATTTTAATTTTGTTTAATAAAATGCTTTGTTGAAATAGACAAGTGGGGATTCTTCTAAGGGCTTCTGAAATGATGCTGCATTTCTGAAGTGAATGTGCAGATCTAGTCCTTCTAATGAAATAGGGCTAGTGTGTTAGGAATTGGGAAAATGTACAAAACATGGTCATGAAACTTTTAATTTGTTACCATTTAATTTTTAGTGACATTGTTCTGTAAAAGCGATTTTATTTTTTTTTTAGGAGTCTTATCTCATATTTAATATTAAATTAGATTTAAGTAGTATGACTGTGTCTAATGTAGAAAATTTTAGTTTTTCACTTTTAACCATTTTGACAGTTGAGCTTTAGGTTTAGGTTGTGTTCCTCCTTAGATTAAAAATTGTCCTGGTTTATTACTTGTATTTGTTGTTTGCTTATAGTTTTACAACGAGCTGACCGAAATCCTAGTCCGGTTCCAGAACAAGTGCAGTGATATAGTGTTTGCACGGAAAACAGAAAGAGATGAACTCTTAAAGTAAGTTTGTTTTCTATATTAAATTGTACTTAAAGTATTTTTGTTTAAAAAAACCAACATTGTGGAGACTTTTGGGGTAAACTTGACAGTGTGAGATAGCAATTTCTTTCCTTTGCTCCTGGGTATTTTATAAAACAAGTAAGCAAAAATCTGCATGGTCCAGAAACAAAAAAATAGAAAAGAGCAGAAGCTCTACATGTAGGAAGTACAGTGATGTCACAGAAATGATAATAAAGCAGCTCAGGGTGGCAGATCTCAGGAATGCTGATAAACGTAAGTACTTTACTTTGTGGTGGCAAATAGGTCCCTTACATAAACTCGAGGTACGGAACCTGGGGAAGATGGCGAAATCACTTTCTGAAGACTGCTGAGAGAGCTGGGCCAGTAACAGGACTCATTCCGTGCTTAGTAATCAATAGAGAGTTGACACAGCATTGATACGAAGAGACTATATTTATTAAGGTGAAAAAATGGACAAAATGTAACAAAACCTATAGATGAAGAACATTCACCAAAATAATATTGTGACAGGACAGGTGAAAATTCTGAGCTAACATTTTACTATGGGGGAAAAAAGTGTTAGGAAGCAATCTTTCTAAGGCACATCGAAAACAAATGCCAGAACTCGAGATGGTGAGTAAACAGGTGATAAAACGTGGTGTCAGAATTCATGAAAGAGAAGAGAAAAACAAACCATCACATATCTAAGATGAAATGGGAAGGAGCACAAAAGGAGAATATAGACAGTGAAGAAAACACAGGAACACAGAGTAGAAATGTGGAAGTAAAAAATAAAAAAATGAAACCAAAGTAAAGATAGAATTAGAGATGGGCAAAGAAAAACCAAGATTGAATTATTATGTCAAAAGCCGTATTACCTAATTTATAAAGAACTCCTAGATAGCCCTAACCGATTTGGCTCAGTGGATAGAGCGTTGGCCTGTGGACTGAAAGGTCCCAGGTTAGATTCCGGTCAAGGGCATGTGCCTTGGTTGCAGACATATCCCCAGTGGGGGATGTGCAGGAGGCAGCTGATCGATGTTTCTCTCTCATCGATGTTTCTGGCTCTCTATCCCTCTCCCTCTCTGTAGAAAGAAATCAATAAAAAAAAGAAAAGAAAAAAGAAAAAGAACTCCTTGATAGTCACGAGGAGGAAAAACCCAATGGAAAAGTGAGAAAGGATGCAAAAAATATAATTGGTTCTTAAGAACAAGAACCACATTCAAAAGAAAATGCACACATTGAAATTACTCAGAAATAATGCTTTTCAGGTTGGCAAAAATCTAGAAGTTGTTTAACATGCTTTATTAGCACATGGGGAATGGGTCCCATGCATTGCTGTGAGAGTGCACATTGGTGCGGTCCTTGTGTGGAGCACGTTAGCTACCAAGGTCAGGATTACAAATCCATATATCCTTTAAGGCACTTACTCTGTTTTTGAGAATTTATTCTGAGGATATATTAGCATATGCTAGAAATGACATATTTATAAGCTAATTCATTTCTGCATTGCTTGTAGCGGTAAAAGAATAGAAACAAATCAACATGCAGGGCTGGTGAAATGAATGAAGCTACAGCTAGCTGTACACTGAAATACTATTTAGTTATTTACAAAAAGAATGTTTTCTGTTTGCTGATATGCAAGGTTCGCTACGATAGTTAATGTACAGAAAAGGTTAGGTACAGAACAGTTTGTAAAGTATGTTATTTTTTTTGTGTGGAAAGGGAGAAAATACATGCATTTGAATTGTTTTATTTATACATAAGTATATGTTTCTATCTCTCTATCCCCTTCTCCCTTCCTCTCTGATATTAATAAAAATATAGTGGGGGGAAAAAAGAGTGGGTAGTCGTTTAGGACCACTTGCCCAGTTTGACATGTTCCTTACTCTAGCTGTACCTATGATCTCTGAAAGTTTACCTTTTTTCCTAGGCTTCAGAAGTAGCATAAGAACTAATTCCATTTTATTAAATAGTAGGGAGAAAAGATTTAAGGTAGTTCTAGTCAAGAACAAAAATGTAGCATGTTTTAAAATATCATCATTGTTTTGAATCTATTTTCTGTGTTTCATGTACGAAGAAAAGAAAAACACCTGATATTTTCTGTGTGTTGGGTTTTCTTTCATTGTGTTAATTTCTAACACTTGTCTTTAATAAGGGACTTGCAACAAAGCATTGCCAGAGAACCTAGTGCTCCTTCAATTCCTACACCTGCCTATCAGTCCTCGCCAGCAGGAGGACCTGCCCCCGCTCCTCCAACTCCAGCGCCAAGAACCATTGCGGTCAGTAAGCAAACACTTGTGCATGGAAGTTTACATTAGTGACAGCTTGCTTGCTGTTAAGGATGGAACAGACTTCACGTTGGATAAATCTGGTGTCACCATTTTGATCAGGTGACCATCATGATGTTTTGCAATGTGAAGAATTCTTGCCAAAAATTCTTTAACTTGAATCTAATCAAGTCTTTAGAACCAACTTTCAGTTGATAGCAAATAGGGTGATGAAACAAGAAGTTAAATTGTGCAGTAGGAAACAATTGGACAAATCTAGAACTGGGACATTTTGTGAGATGCCTGGCTTGATCTCTTCTAAAAGGGGATATCATAGAAAGGAAAACATAGGCTTGTTTAAGGCGAAAAGAGTGGGAAGATTCATAATTAACCAAGCGCTATACATGAATCTTGATTGGATCCATAAAAATACTTGTCAGAGCTTCTTTTGGTGATAAGTAGGGAAACTTAGATGTGGAGTGGATACTTGATGGTGTTAGGGAATAAGAGTTAATTTTCTTAGGGTGAAGTGGTCCTATGATTATGTAGGAGAATATTAGAACTTACATGTATATTATACTATTTTAAGTGTTCTGGTCTTTAAAAAATTTCATAATATGTTGGGATCAGGATGAGATTGCGGTAATAAACTACCTGACCTGCTCCTTCCTCCCACCTCAGTTGTTTAACCATTGGTGGGAGAAGCAGTGAACAGTAAATGATTAAATATTGGGCATCAGGAAAAGAGCACTGATCCACAAATTGGAGAATTAGCCCCAGCTGGTTTGGCTCAGTAGATAGAGTGTCAGCCTGCAGACGGAAGGGTCCCAGGTTTGATTCTGGTCAAGGGCACATACATCGGTTGCAGGCTTCTCCCCAGCCCGGGCCCTGGTTGGGGCTCAGGCAAGAGGCAATCAATTGGTGTGTTTCTCTCACATCCATATTTCTGTTTTTCCCTCTCTCTAAAAACAAACAAACCCAATGGAAAAATATCCTCAGATGAGGATTAAATAAACAAACAACAAATTGGAGAATTATTCCTCAACTGTGATACATTTCTAGAGTAATAAGCCAACATTTAAGAATGGGAATTAGAAGTATATCTAGTTGGAGTCTGTAGAGTTTCTCTCATGCCCCCTCATTTATTTTATTGGATAGCAATTTGAAAGAAACACCAAACATTTTGTAGTTACTGCTGACTTTTCCTTATAGCCTAGTAAGCCTCAGCCCCCAGCCCGGCCTCCACCTCCCACGTTTCCAGCAAATCGAGCGCCTGCTGCCGCCGCCTCAGCTCCTGCAGTGACTGGAACTCCTGCATCTGCTGCATCCCAGACTCCTGGCTCAGCTCCCCTTCCACAGGCCCAGGGCCCCCCCTACCCCACCTATCCAGGATACCCCGGGTAAGGCGGAAACTTGGTTTATCCCAGTGCATCGGCAAATGTTCTGCTCTGGTTAACCTGTTAAAAACAGGGTTGTCGCTGCTCTGAATGGACGTGTCATAAGTGAATAAGCACCTTGTCAGCTCATACAGAAGTAAAAATAATGCTATAGTCACTTATTTGAGTAGTTGGGATAGCTATTTTCCAAGCATATTTATATGTTTTTAGTTTTTATACATTGGGTTTATATCAAATCTCTTCTGTATGGAATTCAGAGTATGTTTCCTTGATCCTATTTATTTAGGTGATAAACACGTGCCTTTTCTGAGCTTAGCATGAGCCAGACTGATAACAGCTTTATTTATATTCCTGTACTTTGAAATCTTTGCATTCTGATAAACTGTTGAGCAGAAATTTATGTAATTATGGAATGTATTTTCTTAAAGATCTTTCTTTGTGATAATTAGTTAAAAATCAAGACATTTGACTATTTTTAAAATGTGTTTCAAACTTCACTAAATCCATTCTGTCTTTCCACTGTGAAGAATTCTATAAACAGTAAATTTATATGCATTACAGTGAACTTAATATTCTTTCATTTCAATTAATAATAGGATTAGGAACACTTTTCTCTAACAGGTACCTTGAAACAGCTGTTTTCTTCTCTCCACTGTTCTCTAATAGACTTGAGAAATGGAGACAAATGGCTTTCTTGAAAAAACTGGTATTAGAATAATTACAGTGTTTCTTTTTTTTTCGTATTTGATTTATCCAATTTTTTTCTTCTTCCCATCAGGTACTGCCAAATGCCCATGCCCATGGGCTATAACCCTTATGCATACGGCCAGTACAATATGCCATATCCGCCGGTGTATCATCAGAACCCTGGACAGGCTCCATTCCCAGGACCCCAGCAGCCTTCATACCCCTTCCCTCAGCCCCCACAGCAGCCTTACTATCCGCAGCAGTAATATGTCAGCTCAGAAGCTCAGCTGGTTCGGTTCAAAGGGAAAGAAATACTATCTGCAATAAGTGTACTAAACTCCACGCTCTGGTTAATATAATGCATTCTACTCTGAATGCAGTGTATACTTTTTGTCTGCGGCTAAAAACTGAAAGCTGTACCCTAGTTCCACATTTGATTGCACATGTGAGATTTGCTGCTGTTGCAGTATAAACACTAGGTATAATAGGATTTGAAATAAATTATATTACAGTTCATAAAAGTTGAAAATAAGAAATTAAACCCACAAGAGAAACCTTTGAAATAAATATACTTATGTCTTACATAAGCTATGATTGGGATATCAGATACTTACAGTGATGGTTTAAATACTGATATTCAAGAAAACCAAGTTTTCTTTTGGTTTATTGATTTGGTTTAATTTTCATTATGCTATTTTGCATAATCAAAGCATTGTAATCTTATAATTTAAAAATAAATTACTTAAGAACAGTTTTTATTGTTATGTTTTGTCATTGATTCTCATTACTGTCTAATTTCTTTGTAGTATTAGTCTCATATGTACATGAGTTATACAGATACTGTGTTTAAGTGCATGATTAGTGCAGGTTAATAGTCAGGTTCAAGTAAATTTTATAGGAAAACGAAAAGTATCATAGTTTATCTTTTATGTGATTAGTATATTAATTTTGAAATTTATTTTGAAAAGTCCTATAATGTGGAAGGAACACAATTGGTACCAAAGATTCTTCAAATAAATATACAAAAAATATGTATATTTAATGTTATATTAATTTCTCCAAGAAATTGGTACAAATCCTGGTAATTATTTTTTTTATGACCTGGTTAAAATACATTATTGACAATACTGTCTAATATAATGGGATTGTTTAAAGAAAATTTACTGTACCCTTCTCCTTTTTCCACCTTACTGTCTTAACTTGGTAACATTTAGTGCACAATGTATGTGAGTAGATTTTAGCCCTTTCATTTTTATGCTCCTAAAGATTGGACTGTTTTATAATTCAGGAAGCACACAAAACAGTTGTTGGGAGCATATGCCAATTCTGGAATAGGCTGTGTATTTAATATTAATCTCTGCTGTTAAGATAACTAATCACTGTCTAAACCTCAGTAAAAGTAGTGAGCCATGCTTCATGGAATGAGAAAATGAGAAAGGAATGAGTTGTTTGATATCACAGTGGGATCTGTTCTGCGTGAGAGTCATTTCTGAACACATCAGGCATATGAGCAGTTTTCCAATGGATTGGGTTATGTTTATTTTTTTAAGTTTTAATGCCTACATTTTCTTGCATTATTGTTTCATTTAAATGTTACTGTCACTTGGTCCACTGTTGTTTTCATTGGCAGTTTGGGTTTATATTTTAAATGTTGAACTGAAGGTGTGATTGTAAAAGAGAGTGAACTGGTTTTAAAATATATGTATATTTCAAAATCTTTGTTGTATGTAGAAAACATGAAGGCATGTTACTGCAATATAAATGAACTTTACGTGGAATATTACAATTGGTTTAAAGTCCAGTAGTTAAAACCTTGGCAAAAGATAGGTTTTTACATATCAAAGCTAAGTTTTATTCATGTGGAATCATCAAGTGTGACATGGCTTGTTTGACTCTTGTGTAAATGACATTTAAGTTCTACATTCTTAATACTCAAGGTGTCATATACTAACAATAAGATACTCCGTGAGAGGGGTATTCCAAATTGCTAGTTTATAACTCTTACTAATGCAGAAAAAAAACAAAAGCAACGTTGGCCTGAATATTCTCTTGGGGAAAGATGGTGCTAAAGAAAGAGTAAGTGCATCCAAAGGCCAAAAGAGAAGTGTTAAGGCCTTTAGCCCATTTCCCGTGCTAAGCGAGGCCTGCTCCCAGAGTGCCACGGGAAGATGTTAAAACGTTCTGGGAGAGGAGGCTCAGCCTGCTGATGCCTCTTCCAGCATGCCCGAGCCCCTCAGCAGCCAGAACCGTTCCTCCTGTCCGTTCACTCCCCCCTTAGGTCATCGAGGATGCTTTCTTTGGGCCATCTGTGTCGAGGTGCCGACGACCAAGGGTCGCAGGCCTCCACTGGCACGTCTGTGTTTATAGGCCTGTCTACTTGCATCCTGATGGCTCATGGGAAGATGTTTCTCCTAAGTCCACTTTGCATTCTAGCAAACAAGAATGAAGCCTTCACTGGGCTCATTTTTATCAAACATTTTTATCCTTTGCTTAGCTTCCAGTATCCTACAAAATAACCCTAAAAAGGGTGCTCTGGATAATGCTGTTTTAGAGATAGGAGAGTGTCACTCTAGTTCAGGCACGTTAATACCCGTGTTTACAATTAGGCTTTTTGATGATCTTCTGGGACACAATTCCCAGGCCATTTAGGTTCGACTTTGGAACACTGTTTCCGAATGGATTATACTCCCAGTGATGGAGCTCTGGATAGAGAGCCACTAAACACTAACTTCTTACTTCTTTTTCTTAGTTGCAGACGGATGGTCTGACTTCTCAGTCTCGTGTAAAGTACCGGGCTGTTCCTCTGCCCCTTGCTCTTTATTCTCAGTTAAGGAAAATACTCACACATCACTGCAAACCATTCAGTCCTTGTGAGATAACCATGTTCCTGTACCCCCAGCTTGCAGTGGGTAATCTCCCGTCCCCAAATCTAAATGTTACAGAACAAAGACCAAGATTTCACCGCCTTCTGTCCCTGACCTTCTATCCCAGTGTTGGACTAGCCTTTCTAGTCCAACACAGATTTTGTAAAAAGTTTTCCATGAGAGCTTTACAGTTTGCAAAAGTGCTTTGTACAATGCAGCTTGTTAAGTAGGTTTTAGTTTGCTAGTGGGAATTTTTTTTAATCAGTATATCTTGAAGAACCTTGCTATTAACCTAGTGGCATCTCTTTTTTTTTTTTTTTAAACTGCAATTCTTAGTTGATTCACAAAACAGGATACAAAGTAGGAGAAAACAGTGCTATAGTATTATTATTACTAGTTTAAATGTAGACTTTAAAACTAAATGGTGATTATACAATTTACATGGAAGAGCAAAGAAGGAAAAAAATCTATTTTTAAAGAAAAAGAGAATATTCAGGCTTTATTTCTGGTATGAAGTTTATATTTTTAAAAAATCCTATATTATCACACCAGAGATTTTAGATTCTTTTCTGGTTACAAACATTGCTGGTAGTTGGATTATATTTTTATTGTATTCATTTCTCTTAGGGGGAAAATTGTAAAGAAACAAAGAGGTTCCAGATGAATGTATCCTGGAAATAAAAGTTGAAAGATTCTTACTTCCTTGGAGTATGAATTCTTATTTAAAGTGCTTATCCTTTAGCTCTCTAGTTTCTGTAATTTTTTTTTTTTTAATTTGGAAATATTGGGGCCAGGCGGGAGCCCAACTCAAGGAGAAGGACTCCACCCTGCTCTGGCCTTGCTATCCCTTTTATTAAGACTATGGGATATACCCATAGCCTTTAGGCAGGCAGTTCCAATAATAGCCAATCAGCAAGAATTTACATAAAACTAAAAGTTGGAGGTTGCGTTAGCTACCATTGTCTCAACTAAACAGTGGGTAGTTGGCTCTGACCTTTCAGAGCTTCAAGGTTGAGCAACCTTCCGGGTTCCTTGTCCACACCTCTCTGCTAGTCAAGGCAATGGGCGGCTTCCAACATCTCCCCGTTTTTTTTCCTTAAAAAATCATGCATCTGCAGACTAGAAATAAACATATGAGAACAAAAATGAGATAAGCAATAGTGGTTATGCTGAGAGGCAAATGAATCAGTCTGCAGTAAGTTTCTTTCTGGGCCAACAGTTTTTTGAGTCCCAATTTCAATGTCCAACAGTTCCTTATGTGTACATGTCAGCAGTGATATTTCAGTTCTGGATGGTGGACAAACATTGGCAATGCAGGTCCAACCCTCTCTGGTTTGGTCCTGGGCAACCTGCAGCGGTGCACAGCTGCTGACTGCTAGCATAGCAAGGCATCTTCAGCATCTTCCATCTCTGGACTGTTTCTCCTCTTGTCTTCATGGCTGGAGCAATCCGGTCAGTTTCTCTCTGGGATCCGCTGTTGCAGGAATCCACGTGGTCTTGGGGTTGTTTTAGATCACGACTTCTGCAGCTGATCATGGGCTTTGGGTGCAGTGAATTTCCCTCACCTATATGGCGATCTTTTCCCCACCTTTTTGGTGTAATCTTCCTTTTTTTGCTCTAGGCGAAAATATCCCCTCCAGAGGTCCCACGTTGAAGGCGCCAGTTGTGAGCGCCCCACATTGGGCTGCCAACTGCCAGTGTCCCCCCCCACATCCCGTGTGGTTCAGGGTTCAGGTTCAGGGTTCGGGCTCTGGAGGAGGCTGCACGCAAATGAAAGAGACTAGAAAATATTTGGAAATATTGGGGGCCAGGTGGGAGCCCAACTCAAGGGGAAGGACTCCCTGTAATTTCTTTTAACAAATGGTGGGTTGGGAAATAAAAAATTATAGCCACTTTGACTAGGTGCATGAGACTACAAAAGGAAGACAATATTTAAATGTTTTCCTAATAGCTGTCCACCCTATGATTTATCATGGATGGACCATGTTTTTTGTTATGATTCGCCCCCAGTATTTTCAGATGGCTAATTTCAAGTGTCATTTTCTGGGTTGATTTTTGAAAATGTTTGGTGAGATTATGTTAATTAAGCAACGGAGGGGGGTGGGTGGTGAAACGTGTTCATCTTTTAAAGCATATTTTCTTCCTCATTCTCCCATGTGCTAAGGTCAGCTGCCACTGTTTTATTATGTAGCTCAGAATACACAAGTTGTCTTAAATTGTTGATTTTGTATCCCTTTCAACAGTTCAAGGTGAATAAGCTAGCTCCCAAGAATGAAGTCCAAATTCTTATGTATATTTTAAATATAGGAAAATTTGGCATAGTTAAATTATTTTAAAAAATTGTCACCCAAGGATATGTTTATACTGATTTGAGAGAGAGAGAGAGAGAGAGAAACATTGATGTGAGAGAGCAACATTGACCAATTGCTCCCAGCCGTTCCCCATCCCCCAGCCTCCAACCCGACCCTACATGCACTCTCAAGGAATTTATATTCCAGGAAAGAACACAATTGAACTGGCAGTTGGTTTGAAAGTGATATTAAGATGTGAATTTGTGGCAGGGCGTTCTCCGTGTTTTTCTCCCCTTTTCAGCTCTGGCTCTAGACCCTTTGCATGTTTTTGCCCCAGGTGGTGGTGCAGAATCTGGAGTCTGGGTCCAGGGTTTGAAGGAAGTGACAAAATCTTGGCGGGAATAGCTTTTCGGTATAGAAGGATGGTGGCACGCTCCCAACAAAGTGGGGCTTCCATAGCTGAAGGGACCATAAGGCTGGGCAGCATGAAACAGTGACTCAGGACCTGGCATGGGGAGCCAGCAATGTGTGAGTCTGAGTTTTTTGTTTAAAAAAAAAAAAAATATATATATATATATATATATATATATATATAAATAAAGAATATATTATTATTATTATTACAATTGTTCCTCTTTTTTCCCCCCATAGTTCTCCTCCACCTGGTCCCCACCCCAACCTCTGCCCTTACCTCCCCCGCACTGTCCTCATCCATAGGTGTACGATTTTTGTCCAGTCTCTTCCTGCACCCCCCACACCCCTTTCCCCTGAGAATTGTCAGTCCACTCCCTTTCTATGCCCCTGACTCTATTATATTCATCAGTTTATTTTGTTCATGATATTTTTTATTCACTTGATTTTTAGATTCACTTGTTGATAGATATGTATTTGTTGTTCATAATTTTTATCTTTCCCTTTTTCTTCTTCCTCCTTTTCTTAAAGAGTACCTTTCAGCATTTCATATAATACTGGTTTGGTGGTGATGAACTTTTTTAGCTTTTTCTTATCTGTGAAGATCTTTATCTGTCCTTCAATTCTGAATGATAAGCAAAGCTATCATGGTTGTAGTAATCTTGGTTGTATTAATCAAAGTAATCTTGGTTGTAGGTTCTTGCTATTCATCACTTTGAATATTTCTTGCCACTCCCATCTGGCCTGCATAGGTTCTGTTGAGAAATCAGCTGACAGTCCTATGGGTGCTCCCTTTTAGGTAACTAACTGTTTTTCTCTTGCTGCTTTTAATATTCTCTCTTTGTCTTTTGCTCTTGGCATTTTAATTATGATGTGTCTTGGTGTGGTCCTCTTTGGATTCCTTTTGTTTGCGGTTCTGTGTGCTTCCTGAACTTGTAAGTCTATTTCTTTCACCAGGTGGGGGAAGTTTTCAGTCATTATTTCTTCTAATAGGTTTTCAGTATCTTGCTTTCTCTCTCTTCTTCTGGCACCCCCATAATTCGGATGTTGGTATGCTTGAAGTTGTCCTGGAGGCTCCTTACACTATCTTCATATTTTTGGATTCTTTTTTCTTTTTGCTTTTCTGGTTGAGTGTTTTTTGCTTCTTTTTATTTCAAATCTTTGACTTGATTCTTGCGATCCTCTAGTCTGCTGTTAGATCTCTGTATAATATTTTTTATTTCAGTCAGTGTATGCTTAATTTCTAGTTGGTCCTTTTTCATAGCCTCGAGGGTCTCACTAAATTTATCGGTGTTTTCTAGGAAATTCTTGAAAAACCTTATAACCGTGGTTTTGAACTCTATATCCAGTCGTTTGCTTTCCTTCATTTCTTTCATTTGTGATCTATTTCTTTGTCTCTGCATTTTGGCTGCTTCCTGAGTTGATAGAGTGGCTTTGTGTGCTAGGTGTCCTTTAGGGCCCAGTGGCTCAGCCTCCCCAGTTACCTGAGGTGGCCACTCTTGGTGCACCCCTTTGTGGACTGTGTGCACAGCCTTGTTGTAGTTAAGCCTTGATTGTTGTTGGTATCACTGGGAGGAATTGACCTCCAGGCCAATTGGCTGTGAGGATCAGCTGTGTCTATGCTGGGAGAACTTATGTGCTGGAGACACCCTTATGAGACAAGACTTGAAAAAGCCTTGTGCTGAGCTTGGATGGGGTGGAGTCTCAGGGCGGAGCAGACAGCCTTGGCTTCCCGTCACCCCTGCCCTAATAGGCCCCTGTGTCTCAGTGTCCTGTGGTAATCACTGCAAGCACCTCTAAGAGAAAGCTGCCCTCGAGTTCTGCCCACTGCCAGACAGTCCAGTTTCTCCCCGAATGAGTCTGGGTTCCCAGAGTCTCTCCTGGAACTGGAGTTCAGCTGAGTTGGGAGCTTTGTCTCCTTCCCACTTGAGAAAGCCAGCTGCGCACTCAGTTGCCCACCCTCTCCGTGCGCACGCATCTCAGTACCTCTGCCTTCCGCAGCTCCTCTGAGTCTCAGTGTGCTTTTCTCTTTTCTTCTAGTTGTAGAATTTCCACTCAGCCAGCCTTCCTGTCGTTCTGGATGATGTCCGTTTTGTCTTTTAGTTGTAGTTTTAAAATTGTTGTGGGAAGCAGTTTAGGTGTTTACCTATGCCGCCATCTTGGTTTCTCTCCTATTAAATATATTTCTATTGATTTTAGAGAGGAAGAGAGAGGGAGAAGAGAGAAACATCAATGAGAGAGAACCATTGATTGGTTGCCTCCTGCATGCCCCCTCTGGGGATTGAGCCTGCAGCCTGGGCATGTGCTCTGACCTGGAATTGAATGTGTTCTGTGTTCTGTCCTGGGAATCAACCACTGAACCACACCGGCTGGGCAAGTCTGAATTTTTTATCACCCTGTGTGGGATGGGCTTTAGCGTCAGAAACAAATGACCGCAATAAGTAAAGAAATGGATATTCCTTGTGTGCGTGGGTTGGTCAGCTTCAATTCACAGCCACCTGCTGCACATGGGCCGTCTCTGGGATAGCGTAGAATGTTAATGCTGTGCACATCTGCATGTGTGGCCTGATGGCAGCGCTGCATTCATGTTCTCTTAATCTGTGCCTTCTCTTATGTGTGCCTATAGTTCTGTGGCATCTGCCTTCATGCAAATGAAACCTTTTGCTGATTAATGCTTAGGGCATGTTGTGAAAGAGGGGGACTGAGAGCCACTCACAAGGGATGGCCTGTTGGAGGAAGTCAGTGAGAGGACCTGACCACTTACCAGGGACTTCATCCAGGGAATTAGAGCCTCTGCCCCGCCACCCCCCCCCCCTGCCACTCCCCTGTCCTTGGAATGTCTTGCGACCCAACATTCTCACTAGGAACCAGTTTCAAGGTCAGAACCTGGAAAAGTAGGTGTTGAGACTCTCTGGACCGGATACGTGACAGAACCACGTTAAGGCCTCTGTATAAACTTTTTAGATTCTGGCAGGGCAGTGCGGAGACCTACTCATCTTTAGTGGGTTGTTAGAGCCAGCGTGACCTGGGCCCCAGTTCTGGCCTCGGCCCCAAGCAGCTGTGTGATTGTGAGCAAGACATGCCTCCACCTCCGTAGCCTCATTGGTGAAACAGGTAACAATCCGTCCTCAGGATGGGGCAATGCCTGAAGGACTGCCCCCCCCCCCCTCCCCCCCGCCGCCCGATGCTTAAACACGAATGGAATTGGCTCTCTGTAAAATACACAGGCTCTACTTGATTGCCAGTGTGGTTCACAGCACAAAAAGTTCTATTAACCTCCAGTTTTATTAACGAAAACTTTCTGGGTAAGAGTGGCAATTTCCAGTTAGACCACAAGAGGGCACTATTTCCCAACGGATGTTTTCAAAGATCACAGCAGGGCCTTTTCTTACTCCCTCTTAACTCTTGTTCTAAAATTGGTTCAACTTTTCTTTTTTACCCTTAGCAAGGTAACTGGGGCCCTGTGAGGAGGCTCTGTATCTGATTCCCTGCCAAGAGCTGAAGCATCCTTGCATTGTGAATCGAGGAAGCTGTGAAACAAAAAAGTGAGTCTCAGGCGTGAGAGAACTCTTAGGGTCCACGGCACATTTCCTGTCCCCTCCAAAGCCCCAAACAAAAGCATACCTTGTAAAGCAGAGAGTACACGCAGTTTGATATTCTGATAGGAACAGACCCTTTTTTAGGGTGGAAACCTAGCTGAAGGTTTTCCCTTAATTAAAGGCTGTTAGAAGAAAGTGTGTTTGTGAGTGGGAGAGGGGAGGAGGGCGGAGAGTAGAACTTTATAGGCAGAGAGAGGATGTGATCCTATAATAAAAACCCGAGGACCCAGCCAGGCCTGCACTTGGTTCTGCAGTGTTTGTCCCCAGGGCTGATTGTAATGGGAACAATTTCACACGTTCCTTGTCCTTTGGCCACATCAGCACACAGGTCACTATATATTTAAGGACTCAGAATAGAGGTCTGAGAGTGCCTAATTGCTAAAGGCAGTAGCCATTTTTACAAGTCAGCATCAAACCCAGGCCCAGCTCTGCAAACCTCAGCTCGCCCTGAAGTAGGTCAGGCGGAAAGAAGGGCAGGGAAATGCTGCGTGGGAGGGGTCACTTCCACTGGGTATCCAGTGCTGGGTTCAGCCCTTACCCACCCACTGACTCTCAAATTAACATCTGTGACCCCGGCTGCTTCTCTGACCTTTAATGATCGTTGCTGTTGTTTTTGCAATTTTAATTATGAGTAACACTGTCCTTTTTTTTTTTCTTTCCCTCCCTCTCCTTCCCTCCTTCCTTCTTTCCCTCTCTTCCTGCCCCTCTCACTGTCTGTCTTTCATTCACTCATGCCTTCACTCATGCATGCATGCCTCACAGAATGCTTGGCGCATGTTGGATAAACATGACTACTCTGCCTAGGGTCTTTTGGGGTATGTCTACTGCATGACCATCAGGCAAGCTGTTGATCAAGCAAGTTGAGTGTCAGTTTCCTCATATATAAAACGCGTGTCACGTTCCCTACCTCGTGAAATTATTGTGGGGATTCAGGAAGCAAAGCGTGTACACCGTTAGCAGCATTCCTGGCTCTTGCTGTTGAGGGTCCTAGCATTGCTCCTTTAGCCTGTGGTGTCCAGGGGGCGGGCAGTTATCAGCAGCCAAGTTCACCGATACCCTGGTGAACATCGTGCCCTTCGTTAAAGGGCCGCAGATTTATTTCGTGGGGTGACAGTGTGACAAACTGGGGACGGCCTGGGCGCAGTCCCAGATCTGACACCTCATGGCTGCAAGACCCGAAGCTAATTACGGAGCCCCTCTGTGCTTCAGCGTCCCCATAGTTAGAAAAGGCGCAGGATGGCACTTTCTGCATGAGGTTATTAGGAGTTCATACAGAAAGAGCATTTAGCAAGGCCCCTGGCACACAGGAAGCTCTCAAAAGGCTGAGCTTGTATTACTGTGCCACTTGTAAAGCGTTCTCTGTTGTTGACAAACCTAAGTCTGCTAGTCCGTCTCGACCAGTGGGCTCCTGTCCCTGGACCCTGTCCCCTCAACATGCTATGGTGAGGTCATATAATAAAAACCCGAGGGGGGGCAGTGGTGGTGGCGGGGTGTTGGGGGAAGTCACTGAGAGCAGGTGACTGCCGGTTAGGCCTCGAGGAGCTGGGCCCTGGCAGCTGCAGGCTCCTCACCCCTCCCTGGTGCTCGAATGTACATTCTAGCCCCCGCCCCCCCCCCCCCCCCCCCCCCCCCGTGCCTGCAGTGGGAGTCGGGTTCAAGGACGCAGCCTGGAGGGAGTCCCGTGCTGGTGAGACCTCTGTGCGGAATACGTGACCAGGCCCAGTTCAAGCCTCTGTCTAAGCTTTAAGATCCTGATGGATGGTGTGGAATGTCTAAGCTTTAAGATCCTGGTGGATGGTGTGGCGATCCACTCGTCTTGTGGCCGCCCCAGACAGCCCTCTGGAGTAAGTTCCCTTGCTGCTGAAACCTGCCACCTACCAATCTGGAGTGGCCGACTCCCTCCTCGACCTCTCCCTGACCTCTCTGTGTATCGGCCCAGTTTTCCAACCAACATGGGGCCGAGGGGGTGGTGGGATTGTGGTGGGGGAGATGGTAGGCGTCGTTGGAGATGGCGATGGGTGTTGGCGGAGTGATGGTGGGTAGCTGCTGGCAGTCTGGGTGCGGGAATGGCGGCGATGGAGTCGTTGGCGATGATGATGGGCCCCGGGAGGCAGCGGCAGTGGGTGGGGAGGAGGACTGGCCCTCCCCTGACGCCTGGGAGGCCACCGGGCTGTGATCAGCTTCAGGAGCGAGGTGTGCCCCTGATTGCAGGGCGGGTCGGGGCGCAGAGCTCGGCAGGACTCCTGACGGCGCCCCTCGGCCAGGGTCTGTCCTGGGACTGACGCTGCAAGGTCAGTCCCTTTGATGTTGGGGTCAGATAAAAGCACCCCGCGTGATGGGCGACAAAATGGGGGTGATGCTTCAGGTCACATGTTTCTTAAACTATTGAAACCCGCCCTGTGGCTGGCAGAAATAATTTTTTGATGAAAAAAGGGGTCATTTTGTTATATTTCAACCTCAACCTCAACTATGGAAAAAGAGACTCGGGCAAGAACAGCGCTGTCTTCTCTCTTTCAGGGGGGCCGGTGGGGCGCTGTCTCTCCTGTGGGTTGCCTGTGACCCTAATTCCTCTCTGAGGAGAGCCAGGTGCTGGGGTGGGGCTGGTGCTGCAGGAGTGAGCCAGGAGACGGAAGTAGAAGATGCAGTTTGTATTTTTAAACATTTTAAAAAATATATATTTTATTGATTTTTTTACAGAGAGGAAGGGAGAGGGATAGAGAGTTAGAAACATCGATGAGAGAGAAACACCGATCAGCTGCCTCCTGCACACCTCCTACCGGGGATGTGCCCACAACCAAGGCACATGCCCTTGACCGGAATCGAACCTGGGACCCTTGAGTCCGCAGGCCGACGCTCTATCCACTGAGCCAAACCAGTCAGGGCTAAACATTTTTTATTGATGAGAGAGAGAGATTTGTTGTTTCACGTAGGCATTCCTTGGTTGCTTCTTATACGTACCGTGACCGGGTATCGAACCCATAACCTCGGTGTAGCACGACGATGCTCTAACCATTGAGATGCCCGGCCCAGGTGAAGTTTGCATTTTAAACTGGTGAGTGAGTGGTACTTGCACGGCCCGTGTCACCCAGGGAACCATTTTAGAGAGAGGGGGGAAAAGCCAACCTGTCGTTTCGGCCGCTTGGAACACGATTTGCTCCACGTTCCGCGAGGCTGAGAGAAACCACACGCTCCTGGCTTAGAGCCGCCGCAGGTGCTTCCGGACGCCCCGGAGGATGGGCTGCTGGGGCCCGTCTCCGCGGAGTGGCCGCCTGGGCCCGGACAGAGCCCCTGGGGACGCGGCTCAGCCGGAGGTGGAACAAAGGGGACCCTCCGCTCCCCAAAGCTGCTCACCGCGCGGGTGAACAGGAACCGGGCCGCACCCGCTCGCAGGTGGTTTGTGCAGGTGACTGACACCGGAGGGCTCTGCCTTTCCTCCCGCTGGTGGAGGGCTCCCATGCTACCAACGCAGTAGCCCGCGTTCGCGTGCCTGGCCTGCCGTCGCAGGCCTCCGCGCGCCACCAGGGGGCGCCAGTGCCACGAGGCGGCTGCGCACCGCCAGGGGGCGCCAGTGCCAGCGAGGTGGCCTCACGGTTGAGCCGTGGGGACTGCAACTGGGCCCGTTTCCGCACAGCTCATCGGGCCACCGTGAGACGTGGGTCGGAAGTGCTGATGAAAAGCCCCTTTCTAGTAGTCGCTTCCTGCGGCTCCCCTGAGACCTGGGCTGCGAGGGAGGGAGAGTGAGGGACGGCGGGGTGCTTGCTATGGAGGCCTACTCAGGCTGCTCCGTGGCGTTTTGGGGTGTTTATTCCACAGGCATCCTAGGGCAGGACTTGCTGCTGAGGATGAATGCCATGACCCCTGCCCCCAGGGAATGGGCCACCCAGGCCACCGGGAACGTGCGGGTCGTTCCACTTGGGCGTGTGACTTGACGCACACCCCAGAGAAGCGCGGGTGGTCCAGGATGGTCCTGGGAAGAGGGGTTTCAGGAGGATGCGGGCTGTTTTATGGTTTGAGTACAAGGAAGTGTGTGTGGGGGGGTGTCTCTTCTGGATCAGTGTTGTTGGAAAGGGGGGCACTTGGGTAACGGGGTCTCGGAATACGTGTAATCTAGGCGGTGGGAGGGCTGGAGCGGGGTTGGCGATGTCATTAGAAAAGAAGCCACAGAGACTCATTGGAGCCGAGGGACAGCATGTTTGGTCATCCGTGTGGCTGCGCAGTGTCTGTGTGTGTGTCGCTGTGCAGGGATGATTTTGGAGTGGTATTGTTGTCCAGGGGAACATCCATGCCTAGCTGGTAGCAACGAGGCCACCATTTCACTATTGGCTGAACGTTCTCAGGGGTGCTTTTGTTTTTTTCAAAATGCTTGGTTTGGGCACTGAAGGATGAATAGGAGTTTTCCAGATCTAAAAGGGAAGGCATCCCCAGCGGGATGAAGGGACAGCTGGTGGGGAGAGAGGGAGGCACTGAAGGTGACTAGAGGCGGAGGATACCGTGAGTAGCTCAAGATGCCAGAAGTGAGAGTGTGTGGGGGGGAGCAAGGGGCAAAAAGGCCAGGGAGTCAGATGGGGCCAGATGAGGAGGGCTTATGGGTCTGGCCAAGGAGCAGAGGCTGTATCCCTTGGCCATCTTCAGTGGAGTGCTCAACTCAGAGCATCTGGTCCACAGATGTTTGTTGACTTGGCATGGACTTCCTTTTCCTTGCCCACTCTTCTCTCTTCCACACCATATATTGCCATCAAAGCCAAAGAGGAAAGCTACCTGGCGTGATGGGGGTGGTGCGGCTGTCTATCCGTCATCCTTTGGAAAGCTAGCCCAGACTTTTCGCATGGGTGGGTGTAATTCCAAGAAAACAAGCAAAAACAGGTAAGGATTCCTGAGACCTAACCTTGGGACAGGACCAATATCTCTTCCGCTGCACTTGGCCGAAGCAAGTCTCAAGGTCAGACTCAAGGACAAGGATGGGAGGTACTGCATAATCATATTGAAAAGAGTACGGATATAGAGGTGAGAATAATTTGGGCCATTTTTGCAAAAGACTACCATGTTAATGTATTCCAGACTGGCTGGCTAAAATTATCCGCTCTGTTAGTAATTAAGCATCAGTATTTGCATTTTCTTTGGACATAAACCGCTGATACGGACAATTCTTGATGACTTCCCCATTCTCGGCCTTAGAAAAATACGGATGGAGCGGGGTTGGAAGATCTCCACTCAGTGGGGGGCCTTCCCCGTCAGCATCCTTCTGCACTAGGTGGGGGGTAGCAGCAGCAGCAGGCACATTTGCTTGGAGTCCAGCAGGGAAGAGACACACCAGTGAACAGCACAATGGGGAATGGGGTTTCTGCTTCCGTAGTGGTTGTGTGGAGGGGTCTGAGGACATGTACGGTGGCTCAGAGGGAGGGATGTGGGTAGGGAATGTGTGTGTGTGTGTGTGTGTGTGTGTGTGTGCTCATTGTGTAAGGCAAGGCAGCCCAGGGTTAATGGCTGGGTGTAGATGTGAAAAAACGAGTTAGCCAGGCAATGAATGTGGCCCAGGGTGAATCCCAGGTAGCACAGGTATTTCATCCCAGATGATGAGGGTGCTCTGAGAAGGGAACAAGCCAGAGCGAGATTGGGGTGAAAAGCACAGCAGGGTCCTACACACCGTTAGCCTGCCGCTGACCTTTATGGTGGAGGCCATGCCAGGCCTGCAGTTCTGTTGGTACTGGAGAGCGTGGCTTTGGCCAGTGCAGGCTGCTTGCTACTCTGCAGCTGGGAGCAGGATCTTGTTCTAGAACTGAAGGAAGAATCACTTGTCTTGTCTGAACACACTCCCATTCTTCGTAAAATCCCAACGGTGGAACTAACCTTGGCCTCCCCCCACGTCTTTCCTCACAGCAAGGTCCGGATGGATCAAAGGCTCAAGGATGAAGAAAGTAAAGGTATAAAGTATTAGTAGAAAATGCAAGAATTGTTTTAATCTCAAGATGGGCAAGACTTCTAAGAATGACACCAACCCAGAAGTCATAGTAAAAGAGATCAATATATTTGACTACATAAAACAAAAACAGAAATAAAAAACACCTGCATTGCGAAATAAAACCCATCATAGGTAAAGTAAAAAAACAAAAGGAACCCATCACAACAACCTAGGAAAAAATAAATAAAAGGAATTGGCAACCCTGTCTATCTGGTTATTTAGTTTTCCCAATATTATTTTGTTGAGAAAAAAAAATCTTTTACTTCAGATATCATCTTTATCATGTGTTACATGTGTATCTATTGATATGCACTCACATTTACTCATAGGTCTTTTTTTGGGCTTTAAATTCTGTCCCTCTGATCTTTTTGTCCTTCCCTGTGTCAGTACCATATTATTTTAATTACTATAATATTGTCATATCTTATTATCTGGCAGTCCTCTCGAATTGTTTTTTTTAAAAAAAATATATTTTATTGATTTTTTTTTTTTACAGAAAGGAAGGGAGATAGATAGAGAGTTAGAAACATCGATGAGAGAGAAACATCGATCAGCTGCCTCCTGCACGCCCCCCACTGGGGATGTGCCCACAACCCAGGTACATGCCCTTGACCGGAATCGAACCTGGGACCTTTCAGTCCGCAGGCTGACGCTCTATCCACTGAGCCAAACCGGTTTCAGCTTGAATTGTTTTTTAAAAACGATTTAAAAAATTTTTTTGCTTGCTGTTTTGTTTTTTCCTTATGAGGGATTTCCTACTTATGCATATTGTACACCTTCCCATTAATGTAAAGTCTTTTTGTGTGCATCTGGGGTAATTTGAATCTTCTTTGCATAGATTTTGCATGTTTTACGTTTTATCCTTTTTTTTTGTTATTACAAATGAGTTATTTTCTTCCATGATACCTTCTAACTTACTGTTAAATTCTTTACATTAATTTTGTATCCATTCAACCTATAATATTTTTTATTGTTTGCAGTGGAGTTTCATTGAGTTCTCCTGGACTTTTCTGGTTTTTCATCATACCAACTACAAATACGGATCACTTTACCTCCACTTATAATTTTTTTCGTAATATATATATATATTTCTGTGTATTGTTGATTGCGTTGGCTTGTTATTTCCAGGACCACGTTAAATAATTAGGGTGATGGTAGATATCCTCATTTTGTTCCAGACTCTAATGGGAGTGCTGCTTGTGTTTTCCTGTTAAATCTGAGGCAGGTTTGAAAAGTTGAGATCAATATACTTATCACATTAGGGAAGCATCCAGTATTGGCAACCTCTGCTATCGCTAACTCCTTTGGCTAGCCAAATAGCTGTGTGTGCCTTTCCCCTCCATACAGCACACGCGTCTCTCCCCTCAAGGGCACAGAGTCCCACTGGGTCCTGCATCTGGGTCAGAGACCAGGGTCTCTGGGTGATGCGCAGTTCTGTCCATCAGATCAAGATAGGCTTCCCTTGATCTGATGGTCTTCAGACTGAAAGTGAAATGATCTAATCACAACATAGTGGTTCTGTGGACACAGGATAATCCCAGCAGGAACTCCATCCTGAAAAGAGAAAATGGGAAATGTGGTGGGCGCTGGTCCATGATAGAGGTGACACTGGGTTGGGATGGCAAATATTCCCTTTTCCGGCTGTAGGACACATTTCATGCTTAGTGCATTCGGACCTCCTGCTTTTACTGTCTGGGGACACAGCCTGTGTTCATTGTCTGCTGGAGTCCCCAGCTCTGCCTGCGAGAACTTTCCTCCTTGTCTTTCATTCTCCAAGGCCATAAAAGTATCAGACTCCCAGTCAAGTTAGATTGCTGGCCCCAGACAGAAAATATCGCTCCTAGCCGAATTATTTTCCCTTCCATCTCTGTGGCTGGCTGGCCCCAACCGAGTTCCTCTCTCTTGTAACACGGGGTGAAAGAAAATAAAAAAGGTAGCTAATGCCCACCAAAACTTGTAATTTTTCCTAGTGCTTCACCTCCATTGGCACCTCTTGTGGAGTCTGTCACCTTCAGCCTTGTGTTAGCCTTGTGTCTGTCTGTTCTTCTCTACCTGTGATAGGCTGTAGTCTTCATGTGTCCAGTCATCCCTTCATGACACCCAGCGTGACCACTCCTTCAGTGCCAGGTACTGGAGATACAGGGAGGGAAGAGCCCAGTGCCATTCCTAGTCTGGAGGGGGAGAGGGTCTCCGTGGATACAGATGTGTGATAACATGAGATTGGGTGTCATGGAGGAATCTACAAAGTGTTGTGGCTCAGGGACCTGGGAGATGCTTCTCTGAGGTGTTTATGAATAAAGTTGAAGCTTGAAGCAGGTTTGAGAGCGAGCCTAGTACAGTGCCTGACAGTTAGCCATTCAGGGCTCACCAGATATTGGTTAAGTGACTAACTGAAGACATGTGCTAGGTTGACAAGGCAGAGAAGGAGCAGGCTGTGAGAAGAAATGGATGAAGGGCCTGATGCTCAGGGCACAGTGAGGTCTTCCGTGTGGCTGGGACGCAGAGAGTGGGACGGAGGGGAATGAAGCTGCAAAGCTACAGCCTTGGGGTATAGAGTGTAGGTTCCAGCCTGAGGACTGCGAGGAGTGGCCAGAGGCCTCTCTTTAAGATATGATCAGCCCGGCCGGCGTGGCTCCGTGGTTGAGCATCGATCCATGAACCAGAAGGTCATGGTTCAATTCCCGGTCAGGGAACATGCTAGGTTGTGGCCTTGATCCCCAGTGGGGGTGAGTGGGTGGGCAGGAGGCAGCCGATCAGTGAATCTCTCTTATCGTTGATGATTCTCTCTCTCTCTCTCTCTCTCTCTCTCTCTTTCTCTCTTTCTCTCTTCCTCCCTCCCTCTCTGAAATCAGTAAAAAAAAAAGATGTGATCAGATTTGAAGTCTGAACCGGAGTCTGATTTAACCTATATTTTTCTTTTTTATTGCGGTGCAATATACATAAAGAGTGTACAGTGCAACAATCTTAAGTGTACAGCTCAGATGAACTTTATACCCAGTATCATCACCACCCATGTCAAGATGTAGATCAGCTGAAACTGGTTTGGCTCAGTGGATAGAGCGTCAGCCTGCAGACTGAAAGGTCCAGTCAAGGGCATGTACCTGGGTTGTGGGCACATCCCCAGTAGGGGGCGTGCAGGAGGCAGCTGATCGATGTTTCTAACTCTATCTCTCTCCCTTTCTCTCTGTAAAAAATCAATAAAATATATTAAAAAAAAAAAGAATACTAAGCAATTTCTACTTAAAAAAAAAAAAAGATGTAGATCATTTCCAGCTCCCACAAGTCTCTCATGCCCTTCCTCCTGCTGTTTTAACTTCCATCGCGTTGGACTAGTTTTGCTTGTTCTTGAGTTTCCTATAAATAGAATCATACAGTGTTTTCATTTGTGTCTGTCTCTTTTCACTCACGATGTCTGTGAAATTCAACCATCTTGTTTTATTTTCTCCAGTTCGCATGTTTATAGTGTTGTATGATCTAATGTGGACTCTAAAATGCGAATGCAATGCTAGTGACCTTGATATTACAAACACCTAATAAAGACGAGCTGAATGAATGAATGAAAACTCTACCGACCCCTTTTGAAAGAAGCCTTTATCACTGAGACTTTATCCATATTCATGGCTGTTGTTCTTAAGGAAACATGTTTTTGTGACTATTGTTTGTACCATTGCTACTTGCAGAGGTAAAATGGATGGAGATGTCACTCTTAATGGCACCCAGCTCTTTCAGGAGCCTTGAGGTTTCTGGGGTCCTCTCCTGGCTCAGCCTGATTAAAATCCTGCCTCTCAGGGCCCTGGCTTTCCCGGAGTTGCCATCGGGCACATTCTTGTGAGCCCTTTCTACATTCACAAGGCCTCTCCCTTAAACTTACCGGATGCAATGGCAGGTCCCACAGAAGAGGTGACTGCTCAGAACCTGACTGGCCTCGCTACTAGCTCCTTTCCCAGGGGATTGGCCTATGACAAGCCTCAGAGTCCTCAGCTTCCCTTTCAGCTGACTTAGGTCTATGAAGGTGGAGGCTGGCGTGCATACACACATGCACTCACACCTGTGTGCATGGTTATGCTCACGGGTACCGGGAAAGGTTCCTGAGCCCTAGAGCATGGCCTGTGGGGGACACTGCATCCCTGCCTGAAACCACCATATCCCTCAGCCTTTGTGTGACAGTGTCAAAGACTCATGCTAGATAGAGCGCAGGGGTGTCACGACAGTGATGGCAGGGAGCCGCATGCTATGCTCACCTTTATATTTGTTGTCTTCATGCACTGAGAGCGGCTGCTCTCCTGGCACTCTGGGACTCCATCTACCTTCCAGGCTTAGCTTGAGTCTACCACTGTCCTCCTTGGGCACCCATGATGTCTGTGACACAGGGCCTTTGCGTATGCCGCTTCCTGTCAAATGCTCCCAACCCTCTCCTTCTCGGTACCCTCCCGTTTTGCCAGTTGTGACTTTTTGTTTCTGCATGAGGTGCATTCCATTGTTGAATGTGCGGAAGGACTCCCCAGGAAACCTGAAGAGGCCAACCTGAGCCCCTGACTCAGTCCTATAGTGTGAGCCTCTTGTCCTATAGTGTGGGACATACGCTATCACTCTGAATTTTGTGTCAGCGATTGCAGAGCATAATTAAGCTTTCACTTACTGTGCTTCCTGGATTCAAATCTGGCCCCACTACCAGCATGGAAACCTGTCTCTCTTGCTCTCAGCTGTGAGTCTGGCAGTAACGCAGAACTCGGTTATCTACTGGGCGCTCGGTAAACTTCAAAAGAACAAAGCAATGAATGAGCAGCTCCCATTTCGTGTAAGGAGAATGGTGACCACTTTCTGCCCTCTCCCACCAAGCCCATCCACCTCTCCCTCCGTCATGCGGCAGTCCTGACAAGACCAGACAGTGAGCAGGGCAGGGGGGTGGCTTCCGGCCTACCTCCTAGGGACTGTGGACATGAGGAACTTGGAATAAATGGTGGAGGGGAGCTCTGGGAGCCTTGCAGAGAGCACCAGGTGAAGGGCACAGAGCCGTTGGCGGTGCCAGGCTGTGGGGCCATTAGCACCGGGAACAGGGCCTGCTTGGAGAGACCTGACCAATTACCAGCAGCGCAGGTGGCAGGAAGGTGCGCTCAGGTCCACACGGGATCCAGCCTGCAGGGTGTTACCTAACACGGCAGGCCCAGCGTGACCCTCCTTCCTTTTGGAGCAGGGAGATGCCACTTAGCAATTTTTTTTGACTCTGGCAGGAGCAGTAAACTGAGCCGAGAAATCTTTTCTTGCCAACTCATTAAGGATTGGGCCGGAGCCTCAGGAAACCTGCAAACAAGGCCACTTAGCAGGAGAGAAGTCCCAGAGGCATTGCCTTGCCAGTAGGCCCTCTCACTTCCTCATGCTCTCTTGGGGAGGGCGACAGGAGAGGCTGGAGGAAAGCGGGAAGGTGGAGGGAAGATTAATTCGTAGAACTTAAGTAGTCAATAAGGCATGGACAAGGTTTGCTGGACTTTAAAGCCCATAGTAAGGGTAAAAGTAATAGCAATAATCTCATCATAGTAGTTATCACTTAACTGCATACTTACTACGTGCCAGGCGCTATATGAAGCTTTGTTTCAGTTAATTCTCACCACACGTAAATCTGTCTTGTTTTATCACTCCCCTCCCCCGCCCCCTCCCTCCCCTCTCCCCTGCCCCTGATCACAGATGAGAAGGCTGGGGAATGGTTAAGTGACTTAGCCAGGGAGAGAAGCTCATAACTGGTAGGGCAAAGATTTGCTCCCAGGCAGCCTATGACAAAGCCCCTGCTCTTAAGCCCTTTTCTTATCCCACTGTCCTTTCCTAGAAGGTGGAGTAAGAGAAGGTGACTCTGGAGAGGCAAGCAGATCTTCAAGGGCCTTGTATGCGGCACACAGGTCCATGGGCTATTTCGCAGGCCAGTCTTGGGGTTGGCCCGCCCACTGCAAAGCCCCTGTGGCTGCCACAGTGGGAGGCTGCTTTGAAGGGGCAGCCTCAGGGCCTCCTCCATTGGTCCAGTGGGGTCCTTTTTCCCTAAATTCCATTTTCTCTAGTTAAACTCTCACGGTCTCTTGGGGTGGGGGCTGTGCCATCCATCTGCTTCTCCTTGGTCCCGTCAGTGGCCGTCCTGGTGTTCGGTTTACACATGAGCTGGTGATGGAATGACTGCTAGGATGGAGAAACCAACCCTCACTGCCCAGGATTCCCTGGGATGCCTAGGGCAGTGGTTGGCAAACTGCGGCTGGCCAGCCGTGGTTTGCCGCTCTGTTGACTAATGAGTTTGCTGACCACTGGGATAGGGGCTTAATCACAAGGAACAACAGCAGCCTGTAATTATTGGAATCGAGAGGTCAGTGGTCGGCAAACTCATTAGTCAACAGAGTGGCAAACTGCGGCTCGTGAGCCACAGTTTGCCAACCACTGGCCTAGGGCATGGCCATAGCACCCTCTAACCTCTGAGCCATGTGCTTCCCTGAGCTCATCACCCTTTCCCACAAGCCTACCTCCCCATTTCAGTAACTGGCAGCACCATTGTGATGGTTAATTTTATATGCCAATTTGACTGGGCCATGAGGTGCCCAGATATTTGGTCAAACATGACCCTGGGAGTTTCTACAAGGGTGTTTTTGGATGAGATTAACATCTTAATTAGTAGAGTAAAGCAGATTGCCCTCCATAAGGTGGACTGTGGTGGGCCTCATCCAACCAGATGAAGGTCTGACAAGAATAAAATGATGGACCCTCCCCCAAGTACAAAATTCTCTAGCATACGTCTTTGAACTTCATGGGCAGTGTCAGCTGTCTGGGTCTAGAGCCTGCAGCCCACACTGCAGATTTGTACTTGCCAGCCTCAGTAATCATGTGAGCGAATTCCTTCTAAATCTCTTCACATCCTGTTGGTTCTGTTTTTCTGGAGAACCTCAACTAATACAATCATCCTCTCAGGTGCTTATGTAGAATTGAGGAGTCATTACTGACATCTCCTTCTCCTTGCCCCCAGCATTGAATCGGTCACCAAGTTTTGCAGGCACCACTTCCTGAAGTACTCCCATGTCCACCCACTTCTTATCACACCCACTACCACCTCCTGGGCCAGGTGGCCATCACTTCCCCCTGGATGACAGGTATACTCACTAACTGGTCTCTGAGCTAATCTTGTCTCTTCTCCACACACTGTTCACACAGCAGCCAGAGTAATTTTTACGAAGACACGTCTCAGCCTGTTACTCAGTTGTTTAAATCCCTTCAGTAGCTTCCCATGCATCTCAGGATAAAGCCATGGTATCAGTTAGTTTTTGCTGCATAACAAACCAGACCAAAGTTAGTGGCCTAAACCAAGAAGCACTTACTGCTAATGATTTGTCACTTGGTCTGGACTCAACTGGATGGTTCTTATGGATTTATCTGAGCTTATTCATGGATCTGGGGTCAGCTGGTGGATCATCTGGGAACTGGCTGGATGAGGAGGGACTGAGCTTGGCTGGCTGGGCTCTGCTCCACATAGTCTCTCATGCTCCAGAATCTGGGAAGAGTGCTACGAGAAAAAGTAGAGGCTGCCAAGTAACTAGAGGCTCAGGATCACAACTGACACTTCACTTCCTTTGCAAGCAAGAAAAAAGTTCAGCTCAGATTCAAGAGATGGGGAAATGGACTCCATCTCTAGATGGGAGGAGCTGCAAAGTCACATTGCAAAGGGGGCTAGATCCAGGTAGGAGGAATCATCTACCACAGTCTCAAAATCTTACTCTGGCCTGTAAAAATTCTTTGTGATTTGTTTCCTGGCTTCCTCTCCAGTCTCACCTTGTGCTACCTGCCGTTTCATTCTTGGCATTCTTGTCCCAAAGGCCTTCTTTCAGTCCCTTGAAACTTTCAAGCTTTTCCTGCACTGGAGACTTCACATACACTGATTCTTTTCCCTAAAATGCTGGCTCCGTATTCAGCTGGACAATTGTTCCTCATCTTTCATGTCTCAGCATAAAAGTTGCTTCTTTGGGAAAATCTTTGTTGCCTAACCTAGATGAACTAGATCAGGTTCTCCAGCTGCAACTTCTCAGTGCACATCGTTCTTTTTTGAGTAGCCCTTGTAACAGTTGGAATTAAATCATTATTTTTAATGTTTGTTTAATATCTGTCTGCTTCTAGTCTGCAGACTCCATGGACTTCAAGTAATTAAGTCATCTATTTAAAAAATGTTTATTGAATGCCAGTTATGTGCTTGGCATTGTCCTGAGGTGCTGGGGATGTGGTGGTGATAAAAGTAGACCCAGTTCCTTTCCTCAGAGGATATAGAATCAGCGGGGAACGCCGACATTAAGAAGTCATCACCAAAACAGAAGTAAAATTGCAGCAGAGGTATTCTTACCAGAGAGAGTCTCTCTAGTGGGGGCAAGTTGACAGAGAAATTGGGTCAGGGAAGGCTTTGTTGAAAGCTGAGATGTGGAGAGCAAATGTTAATTAGGCAGAGGCTGAGGGTGGAGTGGGTGGAGTGAGGCAGCTGTGACCAGACTCCTGTTGGGAGGGAGAATGTGGGGGTACAAAGGACTGAAAGGGGAGGCTGGAAGGCCTAGAGTGATGAGATGAACAGCATGAGGCTGAGGAGTTAGGGATAGATCATGCAGGGCATTTTCTGTCAGGTTGAGGAGTGTGAGGGGAGGCTATCATGAATTTGTCTTTGAATATACTAAGTTGGAGATAACTCTTGAGATATTCAAAGGTTGCTCTTGAGTAGGCAGTTAGATATGAGGTTTGGAGTTGAGAGGAGGTGTCTAAGCTAAAGATACCTATGTGTGAGCTGGTGATAGCAGTCATACGTAAAACCAACTAGGGATCCCTAACCGGTTTGGCTCAGTGGACAGAGTGTCAGCCTGTGGACTCAAGGGTCCCAGGTTCAATTCCGGTCAAGGACATGTACCTTGGTTGCGGGCACATCCCCAGTGGGGGTGTGCAGGAAGCAGCTGATTGGTGTTTCTCTCCCATTGATGTTTCTAACTCTATCCCTCTCCCTTCCTCTCTGTAAAAAAATTAATAAAATATACTTTAAAAAACCAACGAGGGAGGCAGCACTTCATTTTTTGTGCGTGCTTTGAACTTTTTTTGGGAATGCCTATGTTTTTAAATGTGTGAAATAAAATGCATAAGATAACAATGCTTCTGCTTTTTTATTAACTCTTTAAATAACAATACCCAGGGGCAGGTCTAATAATTACTATAATTTCAAAGTAGTGATAAGCATAGATTTTGAGATCAGTGGGATTCAGATACCTGGTATTTTTATTGGGGACAAGGTTACACGTCCTGCTAATACTGGTGTGGGTTGTTGCTTGCATTCATAATGGAAGGAATTGCTAAGTTTCAGTAAGAGGGGAGTGAAAATAAAGATGCAGGTTTTTCACATCCAAGTTTACTGGCCCCCAAGATGCCTGGGGATCCTTGTTTGAGACCTTTAGTCTTGAGTGAGAGGAAAAGAATACTTAGGATGCTGACATTGTGCATTGGACCTAGCAGAGGAGGATAAGACACTAAAGGGACAGAAGAAAAGTGTGAGCAGTAGGTAGGAAAAGGAGAGGTTTGTACATGAAAGCCCAGGCAAGCAAGTGATCCAAGAAAAAGATGGTCAGTTGTGTCAAATGCTGTAAAGTTCCGCAATAGGAAGACTGATAAATGTTTGTTGGATTTGGTGATTTTACAGGGAACTTATTTGTCTTGTTCTATTGCTTAATTTCTGATGCATTTCAGGCACATGGTAAGCATCCAATATCTGGGACAAATTGTTATGTTTCCTCATCAGATCCGGTGGGAGATTGCCTGGTAGAACAGTCAATGGAGCCTGTAGACTCTTCTTAAATTGATTTCTTGACTGAGGGCTATGTACACTGTAGAGACGGCAAAGATGAATGAACCCCCAGAGCTTTAGAGTGCCGTGCCCGTAGGATGGAAGTCAAAGTGATCCCTCCCGAGCCAGCTGCAGGGTTCTCCTATTGGTTTACTCATACTCAAGAGCTGAATATCTCCCAGTGGAAGTGACTTTCCCTGGAGATCTTGCATTCTCTTCCAGTGGCTGGCAGCAGGTGGGTGGGCCCATGTACTTGAGAAGTGCTCTGTTACGTGCTGGGAGGTCTGGATTAGAATTTTCTCAGTTCCTTCCTGGTAGATCTCAAGCCATTTGTCCAATCTCCTCACTCTACAGCATCCCCCTGTGAAGTGGGGTCTTCTCACTCTACAGCACCCCCCCTCCCCCATGAAGTGGTTGTCTCTTGCCTGTGCTCCCGGGCTGTGGGCTGAGGGAACTGGATCAGGTGTGGTTACTCCAAGTGAAGTGAGCATTTTGAGTTTTTGTCATAAAGGTTTCTCTGTTATAAGTTTGGACTGCTTAAGATACTAGGACAGCTTACGGTCATAACTGGGCTAATGGAGGCAAGAACTTGGCAATGAGAATAACAAAGCCTGGAATCTGGTGAGGGTTTAAAACTCACTCAGTTCAAGGGGTTTTGACCTGGGATCCAGGGATCTCAAAGGCTTTCATGAGATGCCCTGGGGACTCCAGGACCAGCATGAGAGGGACCAATCAAGTGGGATTTGGGACCCACAGGGACCACTGGGGGCATTTCCATTACATATTGGAGCTTCTCTTTTATATATCAAGCACCTCTACAATATCATTTGAAGAAAGAATTATGGGGATCAAAATTTTGAAAATCATTGATTTAGTCCACTTTCTTTAGTTTACCCAAGAGGCTAAAGAGATAGAAAGCTGTGCCCAAGGTCATATGATAGTCAGTGGCAGAGCTGGGACTAGAACTCGTCACATATATACTTTTTAAAATGGTTTGATTAAGCAAATATATATCTATATATATCACCATATTTATACATGGATCATGGATACTTTCCTCTAATTGTATGTCCCTCTGTGAGTTTGTTTGCTCTGAATGGTTCCTGGAGAAGGGTGCTTAAGATCCTTATAATTCAAAAACTCTTTTTCACTTTTCTGGCTTAAGAAGTGCAAGGTAAATTGAGCAGGTCTATGAAGATGTCAAGTGTTTTACATGTACAGGGAAATGAAACCCAAAAGAAAATGGTCCAGTGGGGTTAATAAAGGCCAGCATTGCTGGGGGGAACTGGGAAATTAATCTGCTGGTTAAAACCTCTGAGGGGTTAATGGAAATCGCCAAGCAACAGCTCTGCATATTGAAAAGTCTATAAATAGCTCCAAGTCCTGAACCACCTCCCCGAGCTGTGATATCATCCACATTAACTTCAGTGGCTTTGTGCCAGGCTAGGACGCAGCCGGAACGCATTCCAGCGGCATGCAGAGGACCCCTGCGGTACCTTTCAGCCATGACCAAAGAGTCGAGGGAAATAGATGGAATGCTGACTGGTTAGGAATCGTGAGCCAGATCCCCTTGGAATGAGTGGTGAAGGGGCTCTGTGTGTGTGTGTGTGTGTGTGTGTGTGTGTGTGTGTGTGTGTGTGTGTGTTTGTGTGTGTGTGTGTGCGCGTGCGCGCGCGCGAAAGAGAGAGATTTCTGTGTGGTATCTCAATTTGACTAGAGCATGTAGGCCTCCTAAGGCTTAGAATCCTTTTAAACATCTTCAATATTTTTTTCTGTGAGTATTGGCATTTTGGGTAGCAGGACATGGTAGAGTTATTTATGAGCCTCAGGGCTTGTCTACTTTGAGCTCTTCATTTTTTGTGTGAGGGGCCCTAGGAGGCCCAGAGCAGGAAGGTAAGTGGCCAGGCCTCTGGCAGCCAATGAAGTGGGGACAGGCTTCTCTGATCTCCTGATGAGATGACTGCCCCCTTCCTCTGTGTTTCTGCAGCTCCTGTCCCGTTCCATTGCAGCCCGCCTCACTGGTGCTTTTTTCTCCCACTAGCCTGTCACTGTCTGGATAGCAGGGACTCTGTCTTAGTCAACTTTGATGTCCAGTATCTGGCTGAGGGTCTTGGCGTTTTTCAGGTGCCTAGGAAATTCTTGCTGATGGATTCAATGAATGGATGAATGAATGAGATTTCTTAGGAGAAATCTTCTAAGAGTCAAATTGTTCTGTAAAAAGTGACAGGAGATCAGGGGAAGAAATTTGAACGAAAGTCAAGCACTGTTCTCCCTTCTTCAAATTAGGAAATACTGCCTTTTATTTTTATAAGATATATGATTGCAAAAAGGGTTCATTTGATCTTTCTGATAATTTGGGAGAAAGGCTGGGCAGGTGTTTGTCACCCTACTTCATGGATGAGAAAAGCTGAGGATCTGGGAGACTGAAACCTGTTCTCTTGGCCACACAGCTGCTAAGAGGCCAGGACTCAAGTTCTCTAGCTCAGCCAGAGTTGTTCTCTTTATTCTAGGGCAGCTGTCCTGTTGGATTGTCTTTAGAAAACCTTGCAGAAAATCTCTGAGTGAGAAATCACGGTCAGGCATCTGGTCAAAGAAAACAGAGTTAGCATTTGTTAAGTGCTTTCCAGACCCTTTGCTGTGGCTTCTCATCTATCATCTTATTGGTCTCCACTGTACCCCTGAGATGTTGCTGCTATCATCACTTGTATTGTATGGACAAGGCAAGAGAATCAAAGACATTGGTTTGACCTGGCTGGCATGGCTCAGTGGTTGAGCATCGACCTATGAACCAGGAAGTCACGGTTCAATTCCTGGTCAGAGCACATGCCCAGGTTGCAGACTCAATCCCCGGTGTGGGGCATGCAGGAGGCAGCTGATCAATGATTCTCTCTCATCATTGATGTTTCTGTCTCTCTCTCCCTCTACCTTCCTCTCTAAAATCAATAAAAAAAAAACACTACACTAATAAAAGAGAAAGATGCAAATTGGCCATTCCTTTGTGATACCCACCAGCCAATCGGGAGTGAGTATGCAAATTAACCCAACAAGGATGGAATGTTAATTTGCATACACAGGTGCCGAGCGGCGGGGGGTGGAGTGGGACACAGGCATTCTGCACCGCCTTAGCTGCTCTGGGCCTCTGGGAAGCGTGGGAAGGCAGAAAGGCGGCTCCTGGCCAAAGCGAAGGCTGTGCCAGCAGCCAGGAGAAGGAAGGCCCATTCTTGCACGAATCTTCATGCATCGGGCCTCTAATATATATTTTTGGTTTGTTCCTATCACCTAATTGATAAAGGATGGCATTGGAGCTGGACCCAGGTCTTTAGTCACCTGAGCCCTAGCTCTAACCACTGTACCACGAGGCATCAGCCCAGAATGACAGGTCTGAGAGCAGGAAGAAAGACCCCATGATCTAAGGAAACTGGCTCCTGTGTATAAGGTGGTGGGCATTCTTGGGCTAAAGGCTGTGCTGGAGACAGGGCTGCTGGACAGGTTTAGAACCTGGAGGAGGGAGGGACGATGAGAGATGAAGAGTCCTGCGGAAGAGGAGAGAGCCAGCAAAACCAGAGGGACAGGGAAGAAGTCACTTTATCAGCAGAACATGGACAGGGAAAGAATGATGTAAGCTAAACAAATGTAGAGAAGCAGAACTTCTAGTTCGCCCTGTGAAATGCCTTAGAGCTGCAAAATGGAAAGAGATGTTATTTTTGTGTCTGTGACATTTTAGGCTTCAGCTATTTGCAATTAAAAATGAAAAAAGAAAATCCCAAATCAATTTAACTTATTTGTTACTGGGTTAAGGAAAATAACAGAGGAAGGACACAACACTTGGCTGCTAATTGCTGTTCTTAGACAACTCTTGAAAGTAGCCTCAGCTTATTGAAACTAAACACATTCTCATTTCCTCACTTCTCATCACTGACATCAATGCCCAGGGATAGGGGGTGAGAGGAGACCAGGAAAACCCATCAGGAACCATGAATCAAAGCAAGTTTAAGAATATTAACATTATCATGAAGAGAAGGCGCTGGGACAGAAAGGGCAGCATGGGGTACCCCTTTTAGGGCCAGGGGATGAGGTCACCTGGTGGGACTTCCTGACCTTTGGGTTCCCTCTGCCCAATGTCCCTTTTCTGAAGAAGGGTGGCAGGGCTCTCTCCAGATTTCTTAACAAAGAAATCTGGTTCTTTGTTACAGGTTTTGATTGATCTCAGATTTAATTTTGTCTCCTGGGATTTCCTGATAAATCTCCAAACAGGAAAGAATATTATTTTTTCTTTCTCCTCAGTGAAAAGGGGGCAAGACCTTCCAATAAGTTTTCCTTGCGAAAGAGAATGAGTTGTAATGTTTGCAGGGTAGGAAGAGATAAAGGGAAGGAATGTAAATACAAGGAGCTCGGCAGGACCTGGGCATGAATCCCTAACCATAATGAGTAGTTGCTACAATCAAGTTACCCGTACCCCCAACCAAACATTTCAGCTGCATCACCACTGCTTGCTGCCCCTCCCCCTCCCCCAAATGTTCCCAAACCTTCAAACGAATGGGTTCCAACCCAAAGTGGAACTTACATGCCATCTAATGCTATTGGATTTGTCAACATATAATTTTCAAAACGTTAAAAACACCACTCATACAAATATAGAATGGAAACGTGTCAAATATTTATTTAACTCATTAATGAGGGAATCAACAGGATGTTAAGGCTGTTCCTTAGAGGGGCTGGTGACCTTGAAGTCAAACTCTTCCTCAGAAAGGACCTTCCTTGGCTCTACTAGGCCCCACAGTGTGGCCACAGCTTTTGTCTTTTTTTTTCTTTTATTATTTTTTTTAAAAAAATTTTTATTAAGGTTTTACATGTGTAGATATCTTCCTATGTCTTTTGCTGTCTTGACCCCCTGAGGAGAAGGTACCTAGATGGAGGTGGAATCTCTACCTCCCCAGAATGCAAAGAGCTGCCACAGTACACAGCTTTTCTGTTGTTGTATTTTAAGGAATTCTCTTCACCTCACAGCTCTGTGTTGCCATGTAATAGATTTTTCCAACAGGTGAATGAGGCTGTTCTCTTTGGAAACTAAGTTGAGTAGAATTGATTTTTAGATGGCAGCTCTTTCTCAGCCAGGTTTAAGATAAAAATGGTCAAGAGATGAGATTCTGAGTAGAAATTTTGAAGTCAGACTTGTGTACCTTGCAAGGTGTTGGGCACATAGTAGGTGTGCAGAAAATGGCTGCCAGATGAATCATGTCAAGAATTTTCTTAAGGGAAGCAAGGACCCCTTTTCCTCAGAGGAGGTGTGCTGAATCGCTGTCATGTTCTACTGAATCCCCTTCATTTCTGAGAGCGATTTCTTGCTTCTCTCACCCCCATTTCATATTCCAACTCTTTTAAGAAGATGAATTTGAGAATATGTTTTTAAGTCCTCCTCCTTTTGTGATGATATCACTGTCACAATCCTCATGGCACTTTTTGGTGACTCACCACTGTGCTATTTTGGTGGCTGTACATTGTAGTAGATAATTATCTTCTCCCTCTCCCGCTGAGCATGACATCTGCCCAAATCTGGAGATTTTCGACACCACAGAGCCTTGCCAAGTAGCAACTCATTGAGCCTAGTAATGCAGGTGCGAGTTACTTATGAATGAAAGGTGGTAAGTGGGTGAAAAGATGGGCCTGGAATGAGCTGTAAGTTAGTCCTAAAAGCCATCCAAGGCTCAACTTTTCTTAGACACAAGGACTAGAGGGAAATCTGGGAAATGAAGACTGGTATCCTGAAACCAACCCTGGTGTAGATGTTCAAGTGGATTGCAATTCTCAGAATGTGTCAGCGGGACACGCTTGAGAGAGAAGGGTCTTCCAGAGCACAATGTTCTGGGGTTTAGTGATGTCCCTAAGGGGTCAGAGGGTTCCTTCCATTTCTGGAAAATCCCTCCATTTCTTCTGAGGTTAGCCCAGCTCTTTCCATAGGCGGTATTCAACTGGGCTTGATAAACCAAGACTCTGGCTCAAATATATTTCCCCCAACCTGCCCGGCTGCCCTTGACTCTTAGGGAATAATCTTCTCTAGAGTTCACAGGGTCACTTGAAACATACCTGCTTGTGGTATATTTTTCATGATGATTTAAAATTCTTATTAAACTCATACTGCATTGAACTTCTGTGCAGCTTCCTTTCGCTGTTTTGGTAGCTTGACTGATGCACTAGTCCTATCATATCTAATACACTCAGATGTGTATTAAGAGGCTTTCGACATTTGGTGAGCACAGAGGACTCTCAGTGAGTAAGGGATCACTAGAAGTTCAGCATCCAAGACCATAAGGATTTTGTCTTAGGGAAACCAAAAAATCCCGATATGTCCTAGAGGATGAAACCCTTTATTATTTAAATTGCCGGACATTTTTGACTTGTCTTCCAAATAGGATTGTAATGCATTTTGAAACAGGGATGATGCATTACTGCTGATTGAATTCCTCATAGTATCCAGTATAGGACTTTGCTGACAGTGAAGGCTCCATGACTACCTGATATGATCAGAGGGTTTCGGTTCCATCATGAGCCCAGGCTCACTGATTCATTCATTCATTCCACACAGATTTATTGAGCATCTGTTATGTGCTGGGCACTCTTCTTTGGATCCAACAATCCTTGCCTTATGGAGTTTATATTTAAGTAGAGGAGACAGAAAAAAAAAAACAAAACACAAGGCAAATCAGTAAAATATATAGTACAGTAGGTAATGATAAATGCTAAGCAGGAACAATAAAGAAGGAAAGGTAGCTAAAAGGATTGGTGGTGGTCAGGGAAGGCCTCACTGAGAAGGAGACTTTGAGTGAGACCAAGAAAGTGAAGGAGTAAGCCTTATGGATATTTGAGGAAAGAACTTTCAGAGCAGAAAGGCCCAAGGCAGGGGTGTGCCGGCCTGTTCAGTTATCCCTGCTCTGGCCTATGAGGCCCTGGATGATCTGGTTTCTAAGACCTCATCTCTTCTCACTACCCACCCCGTTCTCTCCACACCAGTCACACTGGCCTCCTGCATGCAGGAAAGGTCTACCTCTGTGACTCCTTTTCCTTCCCTCTCACAGAAGGGCCGAGAGGAAGGCGGTAGGCCCCTGGGACCTAGCCCGTCATTACTTAGAGCTTGGGCGCTCTCGTGCCCCTCAAGCCTCAGGAAGGGGCCACTTTTGGAGGGACAGTTGGCAGTGTCCGCCAGCACAGTGTCTTCAGAAGCTGTGAGTGGTGGAAGACGATATATTAGAACATGATAGGAATAGAGCGTAAGTTCAGTGACAGGAGAGAAGGCAGAGAGGAAAGGTAGGGGAGGCTCTAGGCATCTCAGAAGCTCATCAGTAGGAGACTACCCAGTGGCCTCTTCTTGACATGGGGTAAGATGCCTGCTCTGAGCTCACCTCACTAGAAGTTCTGACACCGTGCACCGTGCAGGGAAGGACTTGCCTCAATGTCCCCTCTGTAACCCGGAAGCCACGTGTCTCAAGGCTCTCCTGGAGACATTAGAGAATGCTCCTGGCTCTCTACAGATTTACTGCATTAAAAAAAAATCATTTTTATTTAGAATCGCTATGCACTAGAATCGCTATGCAAGTGTAGAAAGAAGAATGGGAAGGGCCTTGAGAAGAATTGGAACAATGCAAAGGCATTCACCTCTCAGTGCTTCTAAAGCTCCTGCCTAAGGCTGCTTCTCAGGACTGATTATGGCTCCAGATAACAAAGGGGCTTGTTAAAGGGACAGAAAACACTTTCCAGCTATGAGACTGGGAAATTAGAAAAAAGCTTTGTGGGGGAAAAAGTTTGTAATTTTTATTCCTTTATGTGGGAATTTTAATGCAGGTTAGGCTGGTCAAATTGAGCATCTTGAATAAACAAAATAGTCATTGTCCTCCCTGATGCCTCACGCTGTCAGCTCTTTGGGGCCTCAGCTTGGGAACTGGGCAGGATTGCCCATCACCCACCTCTGTCCTGGCAGCACCCACTCCCCATGGTGCCCACCTGCTGCGGTTCACCTGAGGTGATCAAAGGTGACAAAGAGCCCAGGGCCGGGGCTGACTACCTGCTTCTCCCTCTGCCTCGTGTCCTCCAGTGGGGTGGAAGCAAAAATGGGTGTGCAGAAGTAAAAGCCATCGCCATGGAGTAGAAGGATGGGAGGGGCTATGTGTGCAAGGCCTGATGACAGCCTCTGAGCCGGGCTACCCGTTGTTGGGTTCCCTCAGAGAGCCACTTGCAACTGACAAAGCAGGTTCCGAGGCGTCAGCTGAAATCCAGAGGCAGCAGCAGTCATTACCTGTCTGCTCCTCACATCCCTCCTCTCCACCTCCCAGCTTTTCTTAATCTAAGGTCTGCTTTTCTGGGCCCCGGAAGCCCCTGTCTAGTAGAAGACTCATCATCTCTCAGAGACAAAGTAACAGTTAAGGGGCAGCAGGATAGGGAAGTTGGTGCCTTCCGAACAATGAATGAGAACAATATTGAGCCACTCAGCGCCGCTGGTGGGGCTAATTATTGCTTTGTATGTATTATCCCTCAGTAATATATTGTCCTCATTAAAAAAAAGGATGTTTTTATTGTTTTTAGAGAGAGAGGAAGGGAGAGGGAGAGAGATAGAAACCTTGCTCTCATCGATTGCCTACCTCTTGCATGCCCCCTACTGGGGATCGAACCCGAAACCCAGGCATGTGGCCTGATGGGGAATTGAACCGTGACCTTCTAGTTCATAGGTCAATGCTCAACCGCTGAGCCATGCCAGCCAGGCTGTTGTCCTCATTTTATAGAGAAGGAAACTGGGACAAAAGTGGTTCAGCATCTTTCCCAGGGCTACACTGTAAGTGGTCGAGTCAGATTTTAAGCCCCAAGCTCAAGCATGTCACCACTCCCTACACTGCCCACAGGGCCAGCTTCCCTCACACTCGGAGCAGGCTGAAGCAGGGGCTGCTGTGGACTGGGGTGGGGGGACCGGTGTGCAGCTTAGAAACAGAGCCAAGGCTGCCCCTGAGTATCCGGCTGCTAATGAATGACAGATGAGACTCAGTGCCCCTCTGGCTCCCTGATACTCAGTGTGGGCTCTGGACCAGCAGTCTCCGCATTGCCTGGGAGCTCGTTAGAAAAGCAGAGTCTCAGGGCCCACTCCAAACCACAGCACCAGAATCTGCATGTTAACGAGATTCTTTTGGGATTTGAATGCACTTGAAAATGTGAGAAGCCCTGCTCTAGGGGTGTCTTTCCCAGATGAAAAGCTCAGGGAAGCTAGTTCAGGGGGCTTCCTTCAGAATTATGCCTAGGGCAGTCATGATACTGAGAGCTCCCTGGTAGTGTGCCCCCAGGGTCAGAAATCCCCCTGCAAATGCTGGCCAAAGCCAAAGCCACTCCTAGTCTTTATTTCCAGGGGAATGAGAAAAATAGCTCAAGAAAAGGCTCTCAGCTACCTCCGGAGTCAGGCAGATCTGACAGCGTGCGAACGCTAGATGGCAATGGATGGACAGGCATTGCAGAAAGCGTGTGCAGCTCTGTCACCGCCAAGGGTCAAGTCGAAATGATAAAGGCATAGGAGTGGGGGTTGGGGGGTGGGGGCCCTGAGCACAGTTGGGTCGTGAAAAGAGATTGTTGGGATGATATTAAAGACACCGAGACTTCACCAGCAAGTCTGGGAAGGCTGTTTTGTGGAATGAGAGATTTGGGCAAGAGTAATTGCTTCTTTTTTGCCTCCAGCTATGTTAAACACACACAATCTTCCCACAGGGAGGGATGTCAGCAGCTGGGTATGGTGAAGCTGAAGGGAATTAAGTGTGGGTGAAAAGTTCCCGATCCACTTCGTTCTGCTCTCTGAGGTTAGGGGAGTCAGCGGCAGCCAGTCTGCCGCACATGGTCGTCCCAGCCTGCCCGCGGGGGAGCATCCTTTCCCACCATGCAGTGGGCTCGCTCACAGGATGTGCCCACACTGCCCAGACACTCAGCTCTGAAGGGGACAGAGCAGGGCTCGGAGAACTGCTCTGCTTCCCTCCTGTGTCCAGCTATTGGGCTGAATCCAGACTGGGAAAAGAAAAGGCAGACTTACCTTGGCTCCTAAGGTTCTGTCTTCATTCTCCGTGGGCCCCCAGGGTCTGAGCTCTAGGATGGAGCCCTGTAGCACTGATATGGGACAGGCTTGAGGATCTTGGCTTCTAAGAAAAAACAAGGCAAAGGAAGGTTTCCTAAAACCCCCCAAATTGTGAGGTCACCTGGGAGAGCCTGGTCTCTTTATCCTATAGTGGTTGTTTCCAATGGGACTCTCTCATTTGGCCAGTGGACCCCAAACTTGGAGAAGTTTGTTGGAAATCCATTCAAGGGACAGTCATGTTTTCCCAACCCTTTGCTGGGAGCGCCATCTGCCAATATCTCAGAGTTGTGTCAGGTGGTGGAGATACATTATTCTTAGACGTTGCAGCGTTTACATTGAGAGTATGGACTTTTTCAAGTTATTCTCTGTCTCTAACCAAAATGTAGGCTTGGCTGAGTAGCAGACTCCTGCAGAAGTCTGCATGTCTATTGGTAAGAAGGTTGTTGAATTATAGAACGGAGATTGTCCTGTCTCTCTCCTATCTTGTTCAGATGGGAAAACTGAGGCCCAGAGAGTTCCATTTGGTTTATTTTAGCAAACCACAAAGGAGTGCCCACTCTGTGCCAGCACTCTGCCAGGAACGGAGGCCACACAGGAGCATGCAACAGGCGCCATCAGTTCAGGGATCAGTGTGCTCAGCTTATTCATTCAGTTTGTGGATCTGCTATAGCCCAGGCCACCCTGCTGGTGAGTGGTAAATACAAGTATGTGGCGGGGGGCGGGGAGGGGGGGCGGGAGGGGGGAACCCCAAAGGTCCCAATTCAAGATCAATTCATAGCCTCATTCAAATTCCTAAGAGCTTAATAGGAGAAACTTACATACCCAGGCAAAGCAGCTGCTTCCAGTGGTGGTGGGCTGGAAAAACCCCACACCCCTCCCAGGACAGAGTCCCCTTTTAAAAGGGTTAATAGCAAACCATACCATATGGAGGATAGTCACTCTATGACCATCAGACCACCAGAAAGAACAACGCATTCCTAACTTAAAAGATAACACCAGGCAGTTGTTACACTCTACATACTCATTAACCCCTCTCCTGGGCATGACGTTTGTCTTTGGGCAGCTTTTGGGGCAGTCAGCTTAGCGTGAGGCTGCAGGGTCACAGAGAATGCAGCACTTCCCAGACACTTTTGCTGTGGGAGCCACATTGCATCTCTAAAGTGAGTTCCCCTACAAGGTACTACAGAAGGATGGCTTTCTTCTCCCTCCTCTCTCCCTCCCTCCCTCCCTCCCTCCCTTAAAATATGGCATTAGTTTCCCCCTCTCTCTTTCTTCCTGTTTTCCCTCTGTTTTTAAATTCTGATGATTTTTAAGCCCTAGGGGTTTATATTTACCAGGTAGACCCGAGCAAGCAGCAATGTTAGCAAGTCCAAGGATGCGTTTGATCACTTTGTCCTTCCCCAAAGGCCTCATACAAGATGTGCTTTCAGACAGACCTGAGGAAGCAAACTTCATTTTTCCATTTGTAGGAACTTGCCTGGAAATCTGAGAGGGGCAAAGAAACCAGGCTAGTAAAGTTAAAGGCTTTTGTTGTGGTTGTTGCCTCAGGAAACACCTTCTGTGATAGCTAAACTCAAAAATACCCTCTGGACAATGCTGTCCAGCCTGGAATCCAACCACAACCACAGGTTATGGTAGGCTGCCCTGTTTCTCCAAGTTCCCCCCTCGCCTTCTCTTCAGGTTATATTACTTGATAGGTTTTATGGTAGAAAGAAATGCTGAATTAAAAATAAAGATGTTACCTCCCTGGCTGGTGTTGCTCAGTGGTCAGAGTGTCAGCCCTCAGACTGAAGAGTTGATGGTTTGATTCCCAGTCAAGGACATGTACCTGGGTTGCAGGTTCAATCCCTGGCCCCAGTTGGGGTGCATGCAGGAGCCAACCAATCTCTCTTCTCTCTCTCTCTCTCCCCTCCTCCCTTCTTTCCTTCCACTCTCTAAAAATCAATAGGAAAATATTCTAAGGTGAGAATTAACCAAAAGAAAAGAAAAAAAAGATGTTATCAACCATAACTGGAAAAGTGCTTGAGACTGTGAGACTGTCTGCATATATTATTCTCAATGATATTAAAATCTCATGCAAATAGGCCCCTAGCACTCCTCATCTGTTCAAGGCCACTGTCTGTGCCTCTGTGTCCTCGCTGACCAACAGGAAGAATTAGACGCCTGAACATCAGGCCCCCGAAGTTTGCATGCAATTGAGCTTCCAGGTCTCTAAAAACCTTACATTTTATTCACAAACAAAGGCATCTGCTGCTAATTAAAGTATCAGGGTATAATTATACCCTTTCTTATTGGTAGATATGGAATCTGACAGTTGCTTAGATACAAAATAAGCAAGTGCAGATTGCGTTCTGCGCCCTTCGCCGGCTGGGGAGACGGAACAACAGAATTTTCAAACGCTCTGCATAAATGAGTCTGGGTGCCCAGAAAGTGTAAAGCTCTGAATTATCATTGGTAAATTTGCCTGGGAACAGATGTGAACCCCATCACGAGTCTGTGGTTTGAGCTTTACTGTCATTCAGTTATTTCCCTGTCTTGGTCCCCTCACCTTTGACTGCACTCCAACCTCCACGCGGAAAGTATCCATCTTCCCAGTTGTCTAACCGACAAAGCCGCCCTGAGATCTAACAGTGCTGCAGGGAGAAAGCCGACGTGGCTTCCTCAGGGATCCTAAAGCCAGAAGACACCTGTGTGGGATGGCAGGGCCGTGTGGTGGCCAGGTCAGTCTTTGGGCTAGATAGAGGTTCACAGGGAGCTCAGGAGTGTGGGTTTGCCATCCTGGGAGCCTCCTTGTCATTCTATGATACCCTCTCCTCCAGCTCAGATAGGTCTCCACATGATACAGTTAAGGAAGTTCCCTGCTAACCCTTCAGCTACTGCAGTTCAGGGACCAGGTCTTTTTTTTTTTTTTTTTTACATCACCCAGTATATCTTCAGTGCCCAGAATGGCACTTGGCACTTGGAAGGTACTCAGTAACTAGTACTGAAAGAATGGATTCTGTTGACTCCCTGACATGCGAGTCACCCTGGGAGAGGTGCTACTTTCAACTGTAGTCGTCATTTAATCCCCAATGTGTGTGAATTGATTAGGTCAAGACGTAGCAAACTACCACTCCAGGGCCTAATTCTGCCCGCCAGCCTGTTTTTGTGTGGCCTGTGAGCTAAGTATGGTTTTCACATTTTTAAATGGTTGGGAAAAAATTCAAAATAAGAAGAATATTTTATAACACATGAAAATTATATGAAACCCAAATGTGTGTGCCCACAAGTAAACACGTTATTGGAACACAATTACTTCATTAATTTGCCTATTGTCTTTGGTTACTTTTGCACTGTAGTGGCTGAGTCTTTGCCCACAGAGATGTCATGACCTATAAAATCTAAAATTTTACTACCTGGTGCTTTGCAGGAAAAGTTAGCCAGCCCTCTATTAGGTCATTCCCTAGGGTTAGCTTTTTTTTTTTTTGTTAACCCTCACCCCAGGATCTTTTTTTTCCATTGAGTTTTTGCTTTTAGAGAGACTGGAAGGGAGGAGGGAAGGAGAGAGAGAGAGAGAGAGAAAGAGAGCACGAGAGAGAGAGAAACATTGATGTGAGAGAGACATAGTTTGGTTGCCTCCCGCGTGCACCCTGATAGGGTCAGGGATCAAACCTGCAACATGGATATGTGCCCTTGACTGGGAATCGAACTATTGACTCTTCAGTGTGTGGGCCAACATTATAACCACTGGGAAACACTGGCCAGGGCTAGGGTTACTTTTGAATTTGGGAGGAGTGGGATGGAGGACAGAGAGAGGGTATAGTGCTGGCTAGGCTAAGGAGAAGACAGTGGGGGAAATATGGAGGAACACATGGTCTCTCTTCCACCACCTCTGCCAGTCGGGTCCCTTCCTCAGTGGAAGTTTCGAGTTTCTCATTGTAATTCTGATGGAATGCCCTCAAGGGACGCAGTGATAATCATTCCTCGGACTGCTGCACTGCTTGGATGCAGTATCTTTCTCTTGTTTCTTGATCGTTGTAAATCGCTTGTTCACAATGCTCTTTCTCCGTCAAAGACATAAAATTTTGCCTCTCAGACTGTGTTTGGGTAATAAATCTGTAAGTGTGAGCAAGTGTGAGCTGGAGCTCGTCTTGGGAAAGCATTTGTCTTCAGTCTTCAGACCCTGGCAGGCACCCTGTGTGTAGCTGAGCCACATTTCAGCTTCCCAGGCAGTGTTGACCCCACTGGTAGGATGCCATAAGCTTTGTTTCTAAGCTCCTAGCAAATGGGGAGCCCTACCCTTCCAGAGAAGTGCCCTTGTGATGAAGCTGGCAAGGATGCAATCAGCCTAGTTAAAGCCTTGATAATCCACTTGATCCATCCTAGCTATCCTTCTGAATCCTAGGAGGCATGTTGTCGACCTGAGGCTCATTTCTCTGGGGTTTACAGGAGCACCTCCTGGAGCACACGGCATCACACTGTTTTCTTATCAGCCATCTCAATTCCGAATTACACTCTAATTTTCTCCAAACCCCACACTTGATTGGGAAAGAGGTTACTTCTCTTGGGTTCCTGGAGCCCTGACTCATCTCTAGGTATCAAAAGTGCCCAGTGTCTTTGGATGGTGTAGTTAATTGATTGAGGGATAGATTTGCTTTCTGAGTGGCAGTGATTAACACTGGTATTGTCTACCTTAAATAAACATGGGTTTTGAAAATCATAACCAATAGGAAGATTGTCATATCTTTTTTTAAGGGTTGACTAGTAAGGCTTCCTATGGGAGCACTGGCCAGTTAACTGATCTGAAAATTTTATCTTGGAAGTAATGTAGGAAATGGTTTGTGGGAATGAAATACAAGTTCCTACCTTCTGAATAACATCACTTGTTGCATCTGTTATGTACTACATATTTTTCTTGGTGTTCTGCATGCATTTCCTCTAGTTTTTACCCACATTTTACAGAATAGATGTTATGATCTCCATTTTACAGAGAAGGAAACTGGGACTTAATAGGATGAATGAGTTGCTGGAAAGTCCTGGATAGAAAATGGCATATCTATTATTTGAACCCATGAAGTGTGACCTCAGAGCACATGTACTATCATATGATACTGCCCCTCTGGAATGACACTTCAGCCACCTCATATTTTAAGGACAGATAGAGTTTTAGAAAGAACCAAAATACAAAAAAGTTAACAAACTGGACTGTTGGAAATGCAGACCCTGCCAAAATGTGGTTATCCATTTGAGCTCCTATAGGCATCATGGGGCCCTATATTTTGTTTAGCTGAAGTTTTCATCATCTTCCTTGCTACACATTTAATTTAGTGTTAAATGGCTCCAAAAGCCATAAAAGATAAGAAGGCATATAAGGAAAAGTCCATCTGTTACTCCTGGGAGATTGAGAGAGGCCTCCTTAGAGGAAAGCAAAGATAATATGATAGATTACAGTAATGGTCACAGTTTCTCTCCCTCCCTTTATCCACAGTGATAATCATTCCTCTTTGCTCTGTGACCTTGAAGCTTCTTCCATCAGGAGGTGGGGTCTCTTTCTCCATCCCTTGAATCTTGGCTTGGCCTATGACCTGCTTTGGCCAGTAGAATGTGGCGGATGTGACCGAGTTCCAATTCTTGAGAGGGAGGCTGACACAGAACTAGCCCCAGAGAGCAGCTCCTCAGCTGGGTGATGGCTCTGACTCCCGCTCCCACTTTGCCTTGGAAACTAGCTACACACCCTGCTTTTCACCAGTCTGCTTCCAGGGCTCTCTGCTTTTCCCTTTTGGTTGAAAGGTCTTCCTGGGGTGCAGAGGTGCCTCCTCCCTTCCCTGGCCTCATTTCAACTTTCTCACAGATGTCAATAAGCTCAAGGAAATTAGAATGAATGAGGGTGTTGGAGGTGGAAGTGGAATGCTGGATGGATTTGAGAGATATTTAGGAATTAAAATGGACTGTATTGGATGTGGGGGTGATGGAGAGGGTACTTTCTGGGCTAGTTCCCAGGCTTGTTTTGAGTATTAAGATGGGTGGTGGTATCGTTTTGTGAGACGGCGTAACAATAGTGGGTGGCCACAACTGCCTTGAGTGACTGTCTGTCCATATGTCATTAACCATCTTGATGCACTGCTTCCCCAAGAATAATCACCTCAAATGGTTCTTGACAGGAACAGACAGGGAAGGCTGGCAGCTCTAAGTGCTCATGAACAGGAAATGATTTGCTGCCTCTAAAGGACACCCCCCTGGAACGCCAAGGCTGGCTGCTGTTGCCAGCCTCTGGATGTTGAGCTCAAGCCATGGAGACATCCTTGATGTGAACAAATGAAAAACCAATTAGCATGCTTTGGAATGAATGATTGCATCCCCTTCCGACTCGATTGCTTGTGTTTCCTGAAAACTTAATTTATTTTTAGTTTGAGTACATTGCCCTACAGCACCAATCTTCTCCAATGGCCGACGCCCAGGGGGTGAGGGGCAACCCTTCAGGCTCCAGGAATGACCCATGTGTGCTTGAGCCCAAATCTCAGCACCTGAATCCAGGCCAGCCCCTCACCAGGCTACCTAGAGAGCCAGCAGCAGATAGAAACCCAGGTGCCAGGCACCCGTGGGCAGCCTGGGAGGGCACCTCTCCATAGGCAGGATCTGGCAGATGCCCAGCATCTTCACCTTCCATGGCCACAGGTACCAGTGCCTCGGACTGCACTTCTCAGGGCTGCCTGGCGTATATGGAGAGCGAGGTTATTAGTGCAGAAAGAACAGATTTGGGTCCTGAGGGTGGGGGGTGGGGGAAGACGGGGGGTGGGGAGAGAGGGGGGGAGAGAATTTGACATACACACATTTCTCCATGTAAAGAAATTACTACCAAGAAGTGAACTATTTGTAGATAAATGTGTATTTTTTTAGAGTATAGCCTTCAAAGTGCCTTCTATTTTAGTTGAAAGAAATGGTTTTCAAATGTATGATGTGATTTCCACCTTTTGAAAGCAGAATACCCTAAGATCTATTCAGCCTTAAATATCTTTTTTTTATTATGGAAAATTTCAAGCATTTACAAAAAATGGGAGAACCATGTGATAAACCTTGTGATCCCAACAGCCAGCCTCTACAATGATCAAGTCATGATCAACCTTGTTTCATCTGTATTCCTCACTTCCCTGTGCCCTAGGTTATTTAAATTCACTCTGTTTATGCTGACCTCAAGCCATCACTGTGACAGTATTTGTGTGGTACATGTGGTACATCCCCCCTTCTGTGTATTTCTGTATCCTTGGCTTTAGGAGGACTCTCTGTTTCCTATAACCTAGTCTGGAAAGGGAGGTAGCTAAGGTAGTTGAAATTCTAAGGTGTTAAGTAGGAGCACATGGGATTTGAGTGAGGCTTTCCTACCTGGATTCGAATCCTGGGTTTATCTTGGGCACCTACAGGCTGTTTCTGAGGTTGAGGGCTTTTCATGTCTTAATAATGGGAGTGTTTTATTTTGCTGTGGCCCTGCTCTCCCCACCCCTTTCCCTTGAAAATAAAGTCATTAGTAAATAGCTGCAAAGAAATTGGAAAGTGCTTATTTTTGGGAAAGAGTTTGAGACATAAATGAGGAATTCGGAGTATACCCAATACCTCATTGGTTGTATGAAAATGATGGAGTCTGTCTTGTTTCAGGCTCAGCATCACCTCCTGTAGCTTCACTTAGGGGCCCCTTTGAGGAATCACACTCAGTTTGGCACCAAATGTCTCCAGACTTAATGGTTTTCTCCCATCTTTTGCTCGCTGTTTGCTATCTTTCCCGATTCCTTGGTTGTTCAATGTCTCTGCTCTTTGCGACGTGTCTGCATTTATAACACAGGGAGGCGCGGTATGTAGCTGGGTCAACCAGATAACCACACCCGTTCCCGTCAGTGTGTGTGTGAAATGGAATCCCTAAACCCCTGTTTTCTACAAAAGCGCTGACAATGCTCTGAGCTCAGATGCGCGTGCTCAGTGACAGGCTCCGAGGACAAGGGTGCTGGCCAGATGGGGACGGCTGGGGTGTGGTGGGGTCGTTGTGTAAGTGGAATCATGAAGATGGGAAGGGAAAAGCTTGAGGATCCTCCAGGAACGCTCAGTGCCTTATAGTCAACAGGAGCCCCCCCTGTGCGCCACCTCCCCCCCCCCCCCCCCAACACACACCTTCCAGCACCTCCTAGCACTTTCCAGCACCCTCTGCATGAGGTGTCACTCCCTGGAAGCTACAGAGGTTAAGCATGTGCATCCTAAGGAGCAGGCATTCTGGGCATTTTGGAGAGGTTTCCACCATCTCAACTTCAATGGAAGAAACTAGGATTTAGAAGCTGTTTAATTCGCCTACTTTCTCTTCTTTATTCCCTCTGAATCGCTGCCTTCAGCGGTTTCCATTTTTATGTTATCTGCCTTTCACAAATGTTTGGCAAAACACGTCCTTCAGGGTGAAATCTCGAAGGCATGCCATCAGTCCTTGAACACCGAGAGTGCTCAAAATGCCGCCTTTGTTTTGTGTAATCGGCTGCAGTTCGTGAAGAAAGGAGCAAGGTGAGGAGGAGGCCTGGCCAAGGGGGTGAGCACTGCAACAAGCACCTCCCTAGAATGGCATGATTGTGAGTGCCTTCCAAGATTGGCATGGGGGTGCCAAGTCGGCGCCCTATTCTGCGAACAAGGAATGTGAGGTAGAGATTCAGGAGTTTGGCCTCTGCTTTTCCCATCTTAATACTTACGTATGTGTCTCCCTTCCCTGGGCTACTCTGGGCCCCAGACTTATATTCTGTGCCCCCTGCCCCCTCCCACCATTCCTTTTCCCTTTACTATCACTATCCAGACTTCCACTTCCCACGCTGGACTCAGCTTGCTGGCACACATCTGTTGAGTGCAGCTATTTCTCTGTCTCCCTCTTTCCATCTTCAGGTTTCTCAGACCCCTAAACCTTCAGGTTCCAACACTATGTTTTTTTTCAGGTTGAGAAGAAGGCTCCCTTCTCCCACCCCCAGGTAGGAGCGTTGGGCTGGAGAAAGAGGTGAACGTTGGCTTCTTTCTCTCTGTCTTGACTAAAATAGAATTGATCTTATCAAAGGTGCTGCCTGAGGGCCTGGAAGCCACCAGGTGTCACTTTCCAGAGGCTGTGTGTGTACAGGAGACCCCAAGGATGGGTGGGTGCTGGTGGGTGGGCAGGGAATGCCTCTGAGGGAGCTGACCCAATGTCTGAGAGCAGGCCTTGAGCTTGGGGCTTCCCCTGGGAAGGAGAGTGAGTCTTGGGCCCCCAGTGACAGGCCAGTCAGGCATCTCTGAGTGAGAATGTGGTAAAGGCACAGAGTTTGGTGGTCACAGCAATGCCACCTTTTCTCCCTCTTTCCTGTGCTTAATCCTCTCACATGAAGGAAAAGGTAGAGGTTGATAATGAAGACCCAGGGAGCCTGCTGAGCCAGCTCTGAGACTGAGGAGGGTCTTTGTGGTGCCCTCCGAAGGTGATCACAAAAGAGCCCACAGATAGGAATGATGCCTTATCTCCTGGAAGGGATATTATTGGTGGTGGTGCTGGGCTAAGAGCTGTCCTCCAAATCCTGTTGAACTTCTTATTTATCTTTGTACTAATCTGTAATGTACTTTTGAGTACTTACCATGTGCTAGGCATGGTGCTCTGGGCCTTAGAGACATTGATTCCTCAAGACAAGCCTATGGTAGGGACCATTATAATGGGTACTTTATAGATGGGTAAACGGAAGCCCAAAGCTGTGCTTTCTCCTAAGTGTTACCCAGCAGTTCAGCATTGTGAGTGCCAGAGCTGAGATTCTAGCATCCGGGTCCATGATCTGGAGCAGCAATTGGCACTATTCCTGTTTGAACCCTGAGCTGGGCCAAGGATAGGCTGCCAGCTGGGATTCATGCTGAGGGTCAACTCTGATGGTGTGTGGTTGGCCTCTTGTTTTATTTTCTCTTTTCTGTGTCCCTGCTCTGTCCAGGGTCAGTTCTCCTGTGGTCCCCTGATTCCTCAGTTCATTCTGGAGGCGAGCATCTCTTCCTGGAGCCTTCTCAGACCAGAGTGGCTGGCCCCAGATGTCCGTTTGGCTCTGTCCCTTCATCTCACCAGCTTGTGTAGGCAAAAGTGTGGTTGCATCAGCCACAAGTTGTGGATTACTGTCCTCAGATCCCCTGTGGGAATATGACAAATGGGGGAAGGTGGGACTTTTTTAAGGAAAACAAGTGTGGAGCATGCTGTGCAGGCATTCTGTAGTCATGCTCCTCAGAAGCTGTGAAACTCAGCAAGGAGTGGGGGGAGGCTCAGAGCACTTGAGGCCACCCTCCCACGGAGAGCTCCAGGGTGTGCTCCGGACAAACCGGAGGTGGGGCTTTTCCAGATCCAGGGTGGGGAAGGCTTTGTGGGAAATGGTTTGCAAATTGGAGCTCTGGGGTGCAAGCTTCAGAGGTCCTCGCCTAAAATCTCTGTGGGATATCCAGGTCTAGGGGACCTGCTGCAGGAGGGAGCTTTCTGGTTTCCTGTGATGTGATGGTGTGTATATGTGTGTATGTGTGCATGTATGTGTGTGCATACACGCACCTGCTTTTGTCTGGGGGGGGGGGTGGCTAAAGCTAGTTACCTAACTGATGTCAGTGCCTGCTGGCTGTGAGCCCCTGTGTGTTTGCAGATAGTACCCTGCCTAGGGTAGCTTTGCAAATCCAGGCAGTGGCTCAGCAGGATCAGGGTTCCGGAGGCTGAATAATCCATTATAACTTCATGGTCTGTTGGCTTAAAGAACATCTTTATTTTTGAAAGCCTAGCTGTATCCTAAATATCATAGAACCAGTACTTAGAGCGAATGGGCGGCAAATTTGGTTCAGTAATTATCTGAAACAAATACCCTTATTACTTCAACACTTCTTAACATTTATCTTTTAAAATTTCCATACCTATAACCTGCTTTGTTTCTGCTCAAAGGTTTGCTTCAACTTCACCCCAAAGGGTTAAAAGAACATCTCTTTCCAGCAAGGCAGCACTGTCCTCTCCTGTTTGTACCTTCCCTTAGGATCTGAGGTCCCTGCGCCCTTTCTCTCTGTGAAGTAATTAAGAATGCATTTTATAGCCAGGAGTTTTTTCTTGTCCCTCTGAGGAAAGAATACTTTGCATCTATTTGAAGTTAAAGGGATAAAGACTCCGAAATCTGGTACAATGCAGAGACATGAATCCTGGTGTGGGCAATGTTCAGTCTAAACAAGCTACTCCCAATAATGGGGACCCAAAGATTAACTGCATTTACTCTGGAACTAGATTCTCGGATGTTAATTGCCTATAAAGTTTTTTCCCCAGTCGGCCATCTCCTTAGCTAATTTGGTGTACTTCCTGCCCATTGTAGCCATTTAGCAAATAAGAAAATCTTGAACTAAACCATTAGGCAGCAGTAACAATTTCCAAGCAACATACAAATCATTTTTGGATTAAGTTTGGATTATCCAAGTTAGTGCTTTCCGTTGATCACAGTTTATAAACATGGTTTTCTACTCAGATGAATGGAACAAGTTATGGTTTTATCACTTTGTGGGCCCATTAACTTAAGTCCATCCTCTGATCACACAGCCTAATTCTGGCTGGTCATCTCCCAGCTGTTGGCACCTCTGTGTGTTGGCACCGGGGGGACCAGGTGAGGGTGAGTGGTCAACTAGGCACAGATTTGAGGTTTAACTTATATATAGTAAAATGAAATCTGAAATGCAAGCTTGATGACTTTTTTTAAAAAAATATATTTTTTATTGATTTTTTAGAGAGGAAGGGAGAGGGATAGAAAGTCAGAAACATCGATGAGAGAGAAACATCGATCAGCTGCCTCCTGCACACCTCCTACTGGGGATGTGCCCGAAACCAAGGTACATGCCCTTGATCAGAATCGAACCCGGGACCCTTCAGTCTGCAGGCAAATGCTCTATCCACTGAGCCAAACCAGTCAGGGCTTGATGACTTTTTATAAGTGCATACACCTGTGTGCTCACCAGGATATTTCTATCCTCCCAGAAAATACCCTTCCAGTCAATACCCACTTCTGGAGGTAACCACAATTCCTATTTGGTACCCAATTCAGTTTTGCCTACCTTGTACTTCACAGAAAGGGTATCACACAGAATCTCAATTTAACATCTGTGAGATTCATCCGCATTGTTACGTATGGCAGTGGCTTGTCCTGTTTTATTGAAAAGCAGTATTCTGTGTGTGAGTGTGCCACAGCTGGTTGGTCCCTTCTCCTGTTGGCGAACACTTGGGCTGTTTCTAATTTTGAGCTACTTACAATAAAGCTGCAGTGAGCATTCATGTGCAGGTCTTTTTGTGGCTACAAGAACTCATTTTAAAATGGATGAAACATAGGAAGACAAAGAGAGTCAACAGATTTTCAGTTATTTGATGCGATAAAACCCTTTATGACGGAGAGAAATCCGAGCCTGACTGGATTTTGAGACAGGCTAAATGTGTCCCCTCTGAGATGCATTATCTCATTTGAATGTGTTCATCCGATGAGGTTGTGTGAAGAGATAAATTAATCATGGGGCCTTCAGCTCAGTTACAGAGTTCCCTGCAGGAAGGGGGGCTCCCAGTGCACTCCACTTTTGAGTTGTCGGGGAGGCAGAGACCCCTGGGAGTAAAGTTAAGATATTTTATCTTCCGTGTCAAAGAGGGAGACCACAGGCTACCCACTCCTGGTGGGTAAGGGGGGCTCGAGTTTTCCTATTGGCCCTGATTCCAGTTTCTGAGCAGCAGTGAAGGTAAAGAAGTGATGTATGTGCGCCCTGCTCCCGGTAGTAGGAGTTCAAAGTCAGCAGATTTCCCAGTGCCCAAGGCTCTCCTCTCCCCGGCTGTGCGTCTGTAGCAACATGGGAGGAAGGCCAGCGCCTCGTGACAGACAGCTTAACCTCACCTGCCTGCTGTGAGGTACACTCAGCATCCTAGAGAATTGTCTCTTAACACTGATACACAGCAAGGAGGAGGAAAAAGTCCTGACAAAATATTACAGCTTAATTGTATTTCTCAGCTGGGCTCCCCAAATCTGCTTCCTCCTTAGGCTCATGCTATTTAGCACGTCTCCCAGCCCCTCCGTGGTTCTTTCTTTAACCCTTGGTGGGACGGCACCTCTGCACGGGGTGGGACTGCACTGTCAGGGAAGCTTAATGAGGCCGTCCCAGGCACTCAGGTTGGGGAGGTTTGCCTGCATTAGGTGCATGAATCACCCTTACCGCTGGCTTCCAGCTGCGGGTGGGACAGGAGGACAGACTGCCCTCGAGAATAGAGGCTGCTGGGGGTGGGGGGTGGGGAGAGGGAGACGGGAGGGAGGAGGCTCGGCTCTCTGCTGGCCTGGTTTTCTAGTGCACAGGTGTTTGCAATTCTAAATAAATGTGCAGTGTCAGTCCTCAGCAGCTTCTCAGCTGAGACTTACAATGACGCTGAGCAGGGAAATAAGATTGGCCCTCTCTGGGCACTTGTCGTTACATTGGATGGACCCAAGTTCAGACCTCATTACAAAAAATGATAGCCTGGGAGAACTGAGTTTGAGGGTGTAAGAGACAAAGAGGGGTGGCCCCGTTGGAAATATTGTGTGCTCTGAAAATCCCCCTCCGTGGAATCTGGAAACGCACTACTGTGGGTGTTGTTGCCTCTTCACTTTGGGAGGTGTCTCCATGTTTGCTGGAAAGTTATGAAAAACACTATATTTGGAATGTCCATTCAGAGAGAGAGGCCAGAAACCCGAGGTAGCCAGAGCCTTTCCCCCTCACAGGGCAGTGACTCACAAAGGCCCATCTGGTGGTCTTGGCCAGCGAGGGCTGCTGTTTCACCTGGGCGGCCATCCTCTCCTGCGTTTGTCTGTTTATTTGGTCACTTGTTCACTCACTTAGACGATACTCCACGTCCTCATTGTACTGGGTTCAATAGTGTCCTCCCCAAATTGGCGTCCTTCCCTGACCCTCAGAAAGTGATCTTATTTGGAACTAAGATCATTGCAGTTATAATTAGTAAAGTGAAGATGAGGTCACACTGGACTAGGGTGGGCCCTCACCCAGTATAACTGATGTTCTTATACGGAGAGGAGAGACTCAAAGAGGGACACATTCCGAGGAAAGACAGCCGTGTGATGACAGAGGCAGAGATGGGAGTGATGCATCTCTAAGCCCGAGAATGCCAGAGATGCTGACCACCCCCAGGAGCGAGGGCAGAGTCCTGGAACAGATTCTCCTTCTGAGCCCTCAAGAAGGAGCCAACCCTGCAGAACCTAAATTTTGGACTTTTGGCCTCCCAAACCGTGAAAAAAAATCAGTTTCTCATGTTTTAAAGCCTCCCAGTGTGAGGTGCTCTGTTATGGTGGCCCTAGGGAACCATCACACTCATCTGGGCTTGGGAGGCTTCTGGCTCTTTCTCCAGCCTCATTTCTCGCCATTATCCCCCTCCGCTCCTCTGGCCTCCTGACTGACTGCTCATCACACATGTGGAACACACTTGGTCCTCAGGGCCTTTGCACTTGCTGTCCCCTTTTCCTGGAACTTACTTCCTAAATAGTCCCATGACTTGCTCTTTTTTCCCCAGCATTTTATTTTATTTTTTTAATTTAATAAATCTTTATTGTTCAGATTATTACAATTGTTCCTCTTTTTTCCCCCATAGCTCCCCTCCACCCGGTTCCCACCCCACCCTCTGCCCTTACCTCCCCCGCACTGTCCTCATCCATAGGTGTACGATTTTTGTCCAGTCTCTTCCCGCACCCCCCACACCCCTTTCCCTCCAAGAATTGTCAGTCCACTCCCTTTCTAGGCCCCTGATTCTATTATATTCACCAGTTTATTCTGTTCATCAGATTTTTTATTCACTTGATATTTAGATTCACTTGTGGATAGATATGTATTTGTTGTTCATAATTTTTATCTTTACCTTTTTCTTCTTCTTCTTAAAGAATACCTTTCAGCATTTCATATAATACTGGTTTGGTGGTGATGAACTCTAGCTTTTTCTTATCTGTGAAGCTCTTTATCTGACCTTCCATTCTGAATGATAGCTTTGCTGGGTAGAGTAATCTTGGTTGTAGGTTCTTGCTGTTCATTACTTTGAATATTTCTTGCCACTCCCGTCTGGCCTGCATAGTTTCTGTTGAGAAATCAGCTGACAATTGTATGGGTGCTCCCTTGAAGGTAATTAACTGTTTTTCTCTTGCTGCTTTTAATATTCTCCCTTTGTCTTTTGCTCTTGGCATTTTAATTATGATGTGTCTTGGTGTGGTCCTCTGTGGGTTCTTTTTGTTTGGGGTTCTGTGCACTTCCTGTACTTGTAAGTCTATTTATTTCACCAGGTGGGGGAAGTTTTTGGTCATTATTTCTTCAAATAGGTTTTCAGTATCTTGCTCTCTCCCTTTTCCTGGCACTCCCATAATTTGGATGCTGGTACGCTTGAAGTTGTCCCAGAGGCTCCTTACACTATCTTCAAATTTTTGGATTCTTCTTTCTTTTTGCTTTTCTGGTTGAGTGTTCTTTACTTCTTTGTATTTCAAATCTTTGACTTGATTCTTGCGGTCCTCTAGTCTGCTGTTAGGTCTCTGTATAATATTTTTTATTTCAGTCAGTGTATGTTTAATTTCTAGTTGGTCCTTTTTCATATCCTCGAGGGTCTTGCTAAATTTATTGTCCTTTTCTAGAAAATTCTTGAAAAACCTTATAACCGTGGTTTTGAACTCTATATCCAATTGTTCGCTTTCCTCCATTTCTTTCATTTGTGATCTGTTTCTTTGTCTCTGCATTTTGGCTGCTTCCTGAGTTGATAGAGTGGCTTTGTGTGCTAGGTGTCCTATAAGGCCCAGTGGCTCAGCCTCCCCAGTTACCTGAGGTGGACACTCTTGGTGCACCCCTTTGTGGACTGTGTGCACAGCCTGGTTAAGTCTTGATTGTTGTTGTTATCACTGGGAGGAATTGACCTCCAGGCCAATTGGCTGTGAGGATCAGCTATGTCTATGCTGGGAGAACTTCTTGCTGGAGACACTCTTATGAGACAAGACTTGCCAAATTGCAAAAGCCTCGGGCTCAGCTTGGATGGGATGGAGTCTCAAGGCGGAGCAGACAGCCTTGGCTTCCCGTCAGCCCTGCCCTATGAGGCCCCTGTGTCTCAGTGTCCCATGGTAATCTCTGCAAGAACCTCTGAGAGAAAGCCGCCCTTGAGTTTCACCAGCTGCCAGACAGTCCAGTTTCTCCCTGAATGAGTCTGGGTTCCCAGAGTCTTGCCCAGAACTGGAGTTCAGTGCAGTAGGGATCTTTTGTCACCCTCTCAATTGAGAAAGCCAGCTGTGTACTCAGCAGTCAGTCCTCTCTGCACGTGCACGCCCCTCCAGACTTTTGCCTTCCGCAGCTCCCTTGAGTCTCAGTGTGCTTTTCTCTTTTCCTGACAGTCCAGATTCCCCCCAAATGAGTCTGGGTTCCCAGAGTCTCGCCCGGAACTGGAGTTCAGTGCAGTCGGGGGCTTCCGTCTCCTTCCTGCTTGAGAAAGCCAGCCGTGCACTTAGCCGCCAGTCCTCTCCACACTTGCATCTTTCTACCTCAGCCTTTTGCAGCTCCTCTGAGTCTCAATGTGCTTTTCTCTTTTCTTCTTTAGTTGTAGAATTTCCACTTAGCCAGCTTTCCTGTGGTTCTGAATGATGTCCGTTTTGTCTTTTAGTTGTAGTTTTGAAATGGTTATGCAGTTTAGGTGTTTACCTGTGTTGCCATCTTGGTTTCTCCCATGACTTGCTCTTATATTGACTCCATTCTCTGCTCAAAGGTGGCCTCTTCAGAGAGACCTTCTCTGAATTTCTCATTTAACAGCCTCTCTTCTGTCACTCTCTGTCTCCTTATACTGCTTTCATTTTCTTCCCTGCTGGTATCACTCAGCAGCAGACATCATAATGTATGGATGTGTATTTGTAAGCTCTGTAAAGTCAGGGACTTTGTTACTTGCTTCTAAGTATGTTAAGAATGTTTGGAAGATAGTAAGTGCTCAATAAATATTTATTGTTAACATTATTCTGTGCTAGGTAACCGCAGCCAAATCCCGTTCCTGTGCTCACGGGGCTCTTATTCTAGTAACTGACATACAAAGATATAAAGAACAGCTGGACTTAAGGGAAGGCGAGTACAGCTAAGTGGGATTTTTTACCTGGTTTGGGAGGCCAGGAAGGATTTCCTGAGCAAAGGATGCTTGAGATTTGACTGTAGAATTGGAGTTGCCGAGGCAGGGAGTGGGCAAAGGCCATGTGGTAGTAGGGAGTAGGGGTGTTTTTGAGAAAGTGAGAAGGCTGGTATGGGTGAGAGCAAGGGGAGAGTGAATAAGGGGCAGAGGATCCAGAACATTCAGGGCCCTATAGGTCTTGAAAGGACTCTGGTCCTTATCTTGAGTGATGGGAAGACTTTGGAGGGGTAAAGAGTGGAGAGAGGCGGAAGGGCATAATGTGACCCGATTTATGTTTTGTAAAATTCATTCAGGCTACAGCACAGTGAATGCCTTGGGGACGACCAATGAGGAGATTGTTGTGATAGACTGGAGGGTTGTCTAGATATGGTGGTAAGTGGCCACATTAAAGAGCTATTCAGGATACAAAATGGACAGGATTTGGTAATGAGTTCTGGTTAGTGTGTGAGGAGGAGAGGGTTATAGCAAGGGGGGATCTCAGGTTTCTGACCTGCACATTGGAATGGATTGTGGTACCATTCACAAAGTAAAGGAATGCTGGTGTGTGTGTGTGTGTGTGTGTGTGTGTGTTGGGAGAAAATCTTGTGTCCATGAAAATTTCTGCAGCATTGCTGTGTTAGGTGTCTTCCAGCAGCTTTAGTGCAAATAAGAATGAAGCCTCTAAAAGAGCTTTGGTTCTGAGAAGGCTTGTGCCCTTGTGGCAGATCGGTATTGTCCAATGAATCGCGAGTCTTGGAATGCATGCCCTTGTGCAGCACCTGCCACACTGGCCCTGGAATTGGACCTTGTGATTTGCTCTGGCCAATGGGATCCTGGCAAATATGAAGCAAGCAGAGGCTAGAGAAGGGCTTGCACTTCAGGGCTTGTCCTCTGGGAAGCCTTTCTGGGAAGCTGCTGCCATGCTGTCCAGAGGCTCAGGTAGAACACCAAGTGATGGGACACTGTGTGATGAGTGACCATCTTGGAGGTTCCAGCCCCAACCGAGCTCTCACCTGAATGCAGCCTCGCGAATGACCACAGCTATACCACATGGAGCAGAGCCTGGTCCACCCTCAGAACTCTGAGGAAGAACAGGGTGTTGTTTTATTTATTTTTAAAAATATATTTTTCATTGATTTCAGAGAGGAAGGGAGAGGAAGAAAGAGATAGAAACATCGATGATGAGAGAGAATCATTGATTGGCTGCCTCCTGCATGCCCCTTATTGGGGATCAAGCCCGCAACCCAGGCATGTGCCCTTGACTGGAATCAAACCTGGGACCTTTCAGTCCCAGGCTGACGCTCTATCCTCTGAGCTAAAGCAGCTAGGGATAGAGTGTTGTTTTAAATTAAACCTTTGGTGTTGGGTGGTTTGTGATGCAGCGCTCGATAATTAAAATAGATCCTTTCAGACAGATCACAACGAGGGAATTGCACTATTGTTGGGCTCTTCTGGGTAGAGTCTCCAAAACAGACATCTGTTAGGCCCCCTCTGCCCACAAGGTTTCTTTTGTCTCCTCTCCCTTTACTTTGATTTCAGTTATGGCCTTGTAGAGGGCAGTGTGTCTCGGGGATGCAGGCAGGACTAGAGAGCAATGACTGATGGGATGGCCTTCTTTCTCCTTGTCTCTCTTCTGTCCCATTTTCCCCTTTACCATCCCTTCCTTGGCCTGTATCTATGCCTGGTTTTCCTTGCTTCCCGCTTCTTCCTCTTCTTAGCTGTGGGGAGCCCTCAAGGCTACAGAAACTTCTGAAGCCTGCTTCAGAATATGCATCAGTGCCCACCCTCTATTCCTTTGTCCCCTATCCTAGCACTGGAGCAAAATTAGGTCCCCTTTGTCTCTTTTTAATGAACAGGCTTAGCCACTGTAAGCTGACTATTATATTGGGCTGAAAATGCTGTTTGTGAGCCATTGTCAACCGAGACCTGGGACCAACACTGACACCTTCTTAATTATGTGCCATTAATGATGTACATACTGTAGTTAGGGGAACATTGTGGATCCATTTCCCATTTTAATTCTGTGCTGTGTTATATGAAATGCTAATGAGTCCAGAATTCTCAAAGGTCATCATCTGAATACATTTCCTTTTCTTCTTCTTTTTAGGGGAATGGAGATAGAATTCAAAACAATTAAAATGAAATTTACTTCATCATTTGGCTAACAACATCCTCGACTGTACTAATTATACGGAGATATGTATTCATTTGCTGGTCATTTGGACAGATGTGAGTGTGTCTGATTTCTTGGAAGGCCCCCATCTCTGAATTCTGCACAAGGTGTTGTGTGCGTGCACGCGTGAGTGTGTGTGTGTGTGTGTGTGTGTGTGTGTGTGTGTGTGTGTGTTTAGCTGCTCACCTCATTGATTATGAGAAATAACCGGGAAAAAAAGTCCACCCAAACCCTTACAATACGGAAAGTGCAAATTTAGCACAGCCAGCATTGAATTTTCCAGGGAGTCATTTATCATCCTTAGAAAGTTTTGATTCTCTGCAAATAAGAAAGAGAAAGGGATGGTAATTGCTCTGCTCAGCTAATTGACAGAATTGTGTCAGAAAAAGGAGGCATTTCAACACTGCCTCCGATGATGACATTTGAAGGTTGTTCCTATTCTCTCTTTCGCTGCTAAATTAGGTAATCATTATTTCCCTGCGAATCTTATTAATCTAAGGCTTGCTTCCCCCCACACTCTGTTAGGTTTGAGGTCCCGACAGAAATGGGAAAATGAAATGCCGAAGGTCAGATAATAGTTGGGCCAGCTCAGGTTGTACTTGCCGGTTTTGTGGTTCAGTGCATAAGTGGGAGAGGACAGGAGGGAATACCTTTAAATTGCAGTCAGGAGAATTCAAGCCATCTGTTCAAAAGGACCTTCCCATTACATCAATGCAACCCAGAAGGTTTGAAACTTCTGCTGGTGGACTTTAAGAATAGCTTAGTCCACTGCCATGCTGAGATAGTGGAGGTCAAGAAACTGGAAAGAGCCTGGGATAATTCTGTCTTATTCTCTTTTTGGGTGGCTTCAGTTGGGGGGAGGGTGGGGCCAAAAGCTCCACTGGGTTCTCAGGGGTAATGATAATCTCCAACTTCTTTTTCTGTCAAAAAGAGTGCTCATCAGATGTAGGGCTTATGACATGGCTTCTGATGAGACATTCATGAGATAATGGCTGGCTTTAAAAAATTCATGCTTGATTTTCATTAGGTATTAAACCAAAATGCAGTTTATGATTAGATATGAAACCAAAAGCAGCAATTCCTCAGTAGGACCAGTCGACAGCTGCCCTGATGACTCTTGGAGAATAGCTGGATGTCCAATGATGATGAAGGCGATTCCAGCTGATGGTGGCGTGTTGATTGCAAGTCTTACTCCCTGTAGTCTCTGATTGGGTTTGGGCAAGACTGCCTTAGTCTGCCTTGATGATCTTTTTGCCCCTGGGAGTGTTCTCACGCCATCCCCACTGCATGTCCTCTTGTCCCCTCCTGCCTCTTGTTCTCCACCTTCTGCCACTAACCCATGAGCATCCAAGGTGAGGTTTCCCCAGCTCAGTGCTCCTTCTGGCAGCCTCTAGGAATAGCAGCCATCCCTCGAGATGATGAGGCTGAAGATACTTGGAAAATGCATTCTGGGACATGTCCTGCTCACCTGTTCCCTCTAGCTTCCCAAATTCTATACAATTCCAAGAGAAATAGAGTAGATGGTGAGTGGGTCTCTGTAGAATCAAAACAAATTTGGAAAATACTGTTTGAAAGTAAACTACCTGGACTGACCTTTTGGATGTTCCAAATTTTCTGAACCAGACATTCTGGAAACTAAATATTTCTTTTAATATAATCATCTTATCCAATATAGTTATTGATATTTAACATTTTAAACAAAGGCCTTCATGAAAGAGAGCCTAGCTAATTTCCACCTCTCTGGACCCAGAGGAAGAAGAATCTGATATTTTCCTCTGGCAAGTTAGTCAATATCAAATCCTGCATCAAAGAACAGGTTCCCGGGTCTCTGATTCCCACTTAAAGAGGAAGTGATCTATGCCAGTGTCCTTGTTCAGAAACAACATGAAATGATTCATGTTTACTTGAAACAATCTAGTGAATGGCCTGGATGCTTTCTTCATCTTGTTTTATGATGTAAATAAGTCATTTTTCTCTCACAAGACATTTTCCGTTGTAACTTCAATCTTCACGGAGACGTTTAGTAAACAACGTAAAAAATATGGAAGAAAAACATCATCGTTTGAAAAGTTTCATTAGTTAACCTATTGTTCCAAGAATACAGAGGCAACTAAGTTTCTTCTCTCTCTCCCTTTTTCTCCCTCCAACATTGCCTTTGTGTTCCTTGGTGTAGTTTCCAAATTTGGTGAACGCCCGTGACCTTCTAAAGTTAACACAGAATAAAAAGCCAGAATGAAGTGCAAGGTTGAGCAGTAGGATGGTTGTGCTGGTTGCACTTCCCTCATTCAAGAGTTATTCCATGCTTGGCTGGTGTGGCTCAGTGGTTGAGCATCGACCTATGAACCAGGAGATCACAGTTCGATTCCTGGTCAGGGCATATGCCCGAGTCGCGGGCTGGATCCCCAGTGTGGGCAATGCAGGAGGCAGCCGATAAATGATTTGCTCTCATCATTGTTTCTATCTTTCTCCCTCTCCCTTCCTCTCTGAAATCAATAAAATATATTAAAAAAAAAGAGTTATTCCATTCTTTGTTATCCCTTCGGCTAGGGAAACCTCATCTTGGTTGCTCATGGGTTAGTGGTGAGAGGTGGAGAAAAAGTTCTTGATTTCTATTTTTATTTCCTCTGGCTTCCTGTTAGTTTCACTTTCACATTTATGGACCATGCCCACTAGGGCCCTTGCATACATTAATCATAGGGTGGTCTCTTAGTGAGCACATCTGTATAGGAGCCAGCTGCCATAAAAGAAATGGATCAAATTTCAGCTCTAGGCTTGGTTTTGGTAGCATCTGACTCACTTTCATGGCCCTAGAACTGTAACGTGGTAGTTAAAACAGTGAAGTGATATTTATAGGGTAATTTTGCTCAAGCCTGTCATAATTTTCTTCCCTGGGAAAGTCTGTATGTCCTTTGTTACAGCTCTAATTACACTGACAGCTTTTCACAGGGAATGTTAGGGTAGAGGTTATTTAAATATGAAGCAAAGTTTGACATCAGTTAAGAATGAGTGATAGCTATTTCCTAACATATATGTTAATGTAACCTAAACTTTCTGGCCTATTCTCCTCTCCAAAGACGATCGTTATTTTTATTTTATTTTGTCCTTTATGCTCTTTATTTTATGACTGAGGCAGTAGGAGAATTGTGCTGGTGTCCCTTCTTCCCACCCAGACAAGCCCTCGCCAGTAGTCCTCAGGTAAGATGTGAACCGATGGGGCACTGTTCCCAAAGCTCTCCTTCGTGAGGCCCTGTAGCTGCAGGTTAGGAATATAGCAGCACCCCTCCAGTGACTTTCCTCTCGCCACATCACTCCAGGGATCTCTATTAAAATAACACTAAAAATAACACTGCAGGACTGCTGAATGGCTGAGGGTGACCGGCAGGGCTGGGGGACGGCTAACTATTGCTCGCATTGATCAGAATCCAGGCCCGACTCCTGGGACACCAAGCTCATTAAGAACAAGTTTGTGTGTCTGTGGGCTGCAGAGGCCAGAGACAGGAGTGAGTTAGGCCTGAGGGCTTGAGGAAGAGAGGATGCTGTCCACATCCGCAGAGGTCTTTTCTTTCACGTCTAGGCTCCCTTTTTGTCTGAATTAATGCAGCTCTTGTGTGAGCCTGGACTGGACCTGTCTTTCCTCTTGGCAAGAGTGCTTAGCTGAGAATAAAGCCAGGTCTTTATTGACTGTAATCCCAGCCACAGTTGTAAATTTTTTTTCTTGCGCAGAGTGTGATGGTCTCATCAAGTAGTAGAAGGCAGCATGTCATACTTGCTTAGGGCTAAGCAGCTGGCGGGAAACACTTAGGATTTGAAGTCTTACCTTCTGTGCGTGAGTCGTTCTACTGCATGTTAACTGGGCTGTATTGGACTAGTTATCAAACCTCCTCCAGCCTCAGTTTCCCCATTTATAAAATACGAACATTAATTGAAATTAATATCTCTCTCACAAAGAGGATTGGAATTCAGATGAGATAGAGTTGAGTGTTGAGGGAAATATGAAGACCCATTCTATTTCCCCAAATATCTGTAGTATTCATGTGATGGTTATGTGTCACCTTAATGGGTTTACATAGCTGGTAAACCTTATTTCTGGGTGTGTCTGTGAGGGTATTTCTGGTAGAGATTTCTACTGTTCGAATGGGTAGACTGAGTAAAGGTCTATCACCCTCACTGATGTGGGATGGCACCATCCAATTCTTAGAAGGTTGGAATAGAACAAAAAAGTGGGTCAGGGTGGGCTCCCTCACTCTGCTGGAGCTGGGACATGTATCTTCTCCTGGGACATCGAAGTTCCTGATTCTCAGGCCTTTAGACTAGGACTGGGATTACATCATCGGGTCACCTGTTCCTCAGGCTTTTGTGCTTGGACTGGCGCTAAATCACTGGCTTTCTGGGGCCTCTACATCCTGTGGCAGATCCTGGGACTTTTCAGCCTTCATAATCATGTGAGTCAATTCCCCATAATAAATCTCTTTCCATAGATCTCCTATTGGATCTGTTCTGGAGAATCCTGACTGACATAACTGGGTTGCACTGAATGAAAATGCCACTAATCAACCAATTTTGTCCTCTAAACACGGCCATCTCATGTGGTCAACCTAATACATAAATATGAGGTTTTGGAAAGTCTCTCTTCACATCTCTGAATCATCCCTGTGAGACAGAAAGATTATAAGCAACCTCATCTTAGGGCCTAGGGAAGTCTAGGTTTCAAAGTTTACTTGCACCAAGTTGTAGGAAACCCACAAGTGGAACCCAGTCTCCCGTAACCTAGTCTGTGTTTTCTTGACTTTGCCCTGCTCTTTAAGGGCCTGAGCTGAAAATGAGAAGGGAGGAGTTGAGCAGAGTGTTAACATGAGAGGTCACAGCCTCTATAACAAATACCAGTGTAAGGAGTGGTCCTTATGTTAGGCATGCTTTCTTGAGCTACACCAGTTCTCCTACTATGGTGCCTCTTTCAGGGTCTGTGTGCACTTCTGTTGGGCCACTGCATACTGGCTACTTGTGCTTCTCGTCTATCAGCAGGCACAGCTCAGGGCTGACCTGGAGATTTGAGGAGCTGAATCTCCAGTGAGAGGGCTTAGCTAGTCTGCATCAGAGATGTACCCACTCTGAGCTTACCTGTAGCACAGGGGGGCTTTCTCAACATCAGCACTGTTCACATTTGGGGTCAGATTCTTTGTTGTGGGGAGCTGTCCTGGGCATTGTAGGATGTTAAGCAGCAGCCCTGGCCTCTACCCACTAGATGCCAGTAGCACACTCTCCAGTTGTAACAACTCAAAATGTCTCCAAACATTGTCAGGTATCTCCCATGGGGTCAAAATCACCCCTCTTCCCCGTTGAGACCTACCTGGTGCCGGGAACTTCAGAGTGGGAGTGAGAAGCTTTTCTGGGCTGGGCTGATGCTAATATATTTTGGGGCATTTACCAAATTGTCTGATGAGCTTCAATATATATGAAGGAATGATATTCCCTTTTCACCCACCTCCTTATTAAAAATGGAGATAATTAGAGATGAGTCATATTTGGGGATATTGTTTCAGTTGACTATGAATAGGGCAAGAGGTGTGCATTTGCTTAGGGCCTTAGGTAGGAAGAAAAGCAGTCAAACAGAAGACCAGGTTCTCTTGATTTCCTGGCAAAAACATCTGTCTTCTTGTTTTGCTAGTTAATTATGGATTTTCATGAGCTCACTCAGCTAATCAAGTTTAATGACACTAGACCTAAATCACATTATTGTTATTTTTCAAGGCTGTGTGGGAACTGCGCGGCATTAACCTACCAGCAGCCTGGAGACAACGGCAGTCACTCAAACACGGGAGCAGCGATGCTTTTATTAGCAGTGCAACCAGCCCTTTCATAACATGTCACCACTGAGAGTATGAAGACAAAATAAAAGCAACAGAAAAAAGGAAATTTTCCATAAAGAACACTTGAGGAACTTTATTACAAAGCAGAAACTTTATTGCAAGGTGGGCAAGGAGACATTTGTCCTACATTTACTACCACTGCCAATAAAACTTTGGGTTTGGAGAGAGACAGAAAAGATAAGTGTGAAGCTGCTATTGTGCCTTCATTTCCATGTCCCTGATGACAGCTTGATGCAAAGATTTCCCCACAGGTCGATTGTGACCTACCTTTGATTTTGATGCTGTTTGTGACTCTGTCGCTACCCTCTTTTTTTGTCCTTTGGAATTCCTGGTGGAGAAGGACCAGTGCCTCCTGGCCCACACTTGCCTTCTCTCAGGTGAATAAAAACTATTGTGTATTTGGCAAAAAGTTGTTGTTGTTTTTGCCTTAGGACTTTACATTGCCTGGAGAAAAACTCATGATATTTGTCATATAGATTCTTTTTGTCTGGATCACAAACCTATAGTTTTTTTTGGAAGGGGCATTTAAAAAAGTAATGAAAAGAATTTTCTGGCTTATGCTGCTAAAGTGTCCTCTGTTAGATCTTTGCATTAGTTTCAACACATCAAATGGAGTGTTCGCATTTCATAACTCAATCACTCTCTTCTGAGGGCAGCCTATAATTCATTTCCAGGCCCCTAAAGTTGCTTTGTAGACTTGAACATAATAAACTAAAGACAAATAATTTGTTTTCTCTACAACTGAGAGACTTGTAGTTTAATAACTACAATGTTAAACAGGTTTCCGTGAAATTCCTGAATATTATTATAAAAAGGTTTAGGTTAAAGAAGATACATAAAGGCACTGGGCTTGAGTATTGGAGTCAGGTTGATCTGGATTTGAACCCTAGATCCTTCATTTACTAGCTGTGCGATATTGTAAATTATTTAGTTTTTGTGAGGCTAAAATGAGGTAGTACACATAAAATACAAAGTGGTGCACTACCTCATTCTAGCCTCACAAAAACTAAATTTAAAAACGTTCATTAATATATCAGTTCTACAGATAAGGAAACTAAAGTTTTAAAAGGCAAAATTGCCCAGCCATAGTAAGTACTCATTTGATGTTAGGGGGTGGGGATAGAATTATTCCTAAACTGGGATTAGTCCAGTGACATTTGCCTTACTTAGTAAATGAAGTTGCCTTCTTCAATTAGTTTCTCACTGTAACTATCATAATCTCTCCTTCAAATCACAATTCGCAGATCCCTTTGAATATGTTTAAAGATATTTCACGGCCAGAAGATCTTCCACAGTCATTCTGTTGCTCATCTGCTAGGAAAGCAAAAGAAGGTTATAAATAAGCAATAAAGGCAGTAAGAGCATATCGCAGAAGTGAGAAAAATCTGTCCTGGGGGAAGTCATCCAGACTTTCCTGTAAAAGATAGGGAAGAATCAATTGGAGCTGTGGGAATAATCACGGAGCTTAAAAGACCCATTGTCACTGCAGAACTATTGGAATTCATTATGGTAAAAATGGATTCCTGGTTGTGTTTGCTTAAAGATGGTGAGTGGGATCCAGAAGGAAGCAAGGCTCTGAATTTTCTTGGAAAACACACACACACACACACACACACACACCCCCCAAAATTCAACAAAACAAAAACATGACTCAAATGAATAGGATTCACTCATACAGAGTGGACTGACAATGATGGCTCAAGGACCAAAACAAATGGATTAGGGAACTAAATAGAGAGGACAGAGCAAGGATACTTTAGGGAAATCCCTGGACCATGGGAAAAGTGCTAGGCATAGGAGTCACACAGAATTGAGTAACACACAGACCTAGTTTTTAAGGAGCTTTATTCCTATGTTAGACAAAGATGGGCTTGGTGTATTCAATGTCCTTACAAATCCTCACACGGGCAGTGATACGACTTTCTGCACTCAGGAAAAGGGACTTGCAAGTGTTTCCTTTTGGGGATCTACGTATCTGCAGGAGCAGATGTTTTCACACAGCTTTTTGCGCCTCTGATTACACTCATCCAGAGCCATCTTTTTTTTTTTTTTTTTTAATAAATCTTTATTGTTCAGATTATTACAGGTGTTCCTCTATTTTTTCCCCCCATAGCTCCCCTCCACCTGATTCCCCACCCCACCCCATGCCCTTAACCCCGCCACTGTCTTCATCCATATGAGTAAGATTTTTGTCCAATCTCTTCCCGCACCCCTCACACCTGCTTCCCCTGAGAATCATCAGTTCACTCCCTTTCTATATCCCTGATTCTATTATATTCACCAGTCCATTCTGTTCTTCAGATTTTTTATTCACTTGATTTTTAGATTCACTTGTTGGTAGGTATTTGATGTCATTTTGTTGTTCATAATTTTTATCTTTACCTTTTTCTTCTTCTTCCTCTCCTTAAAGAATACCCTTCAGCATTTCATGTAATCCTGGTTTGGTGGTGATGAACTCCTTTAGCTTTTTCTTGTCTGTGAAGCTCTTTATCTGACCTTCAACTCTGAATGATAGCTTTGCTGGGTAGAGTAATCTTGGCTGTAGGTTCTTGCTGCTCATCACTTTGAATATTTCTTGCCACTCCCTTCTGGCCTGCATAGTTTCTGTTGAGAAATCAGCTGACAGTCGTATGGGTACTCCCTTGTAGGTAATTAACTGTTTTTCTCTTGCTGCTTTTAATATTCTCTCTTTGTCTTTTGCCCTTGGCATTTTAATTATGATGTGTCTTGGTGTGGTCCTCTTTGGGTTCCTCTTGTATGGGGTTCTGTGCGCTTCCTGGACTTGTAAGTCTATTTCTTTCACCAGGTAGGGAAAGTTTTCTGTCATTATTTCTTCTAATAGGTTTTCAGTATTTTGCTCTCTCTCTTCTTCTGGCACCCCAAAAATTCGGATGTTGGTTCGCTTGAAGTTGTCCCAGAGGCTCCTTACACTATCTTCATATTTTTGGATTCTTTTTTCTTTTTGTTTTTCTGGTTGGATGTTTTTTGTTTCCACATATTTCAGATCTTTGGTTTGATTCTTGGGGTACGTTGATCTACAGTTGAGTTTCTGTATATTCTTTATTTCAGACAGTGTATGCTTCATTTCTGACTGATCCTTTTCCATTTTTTTGGCATTCTCATTAAGCTCCTTGAAGGTCTCATCAAGTTTCTCAGCTGTTTTAAGAAGATTCTTGAGTAACCTTATAAATGTGGTTCTGAACTCTATGTCATCCAGTAGTTTGCTTTCCTCCGTTTCTTTCATTCGTGACATGTTTCTTTGTCTCCTCATTTTGGCTGCTTCCCTGTGTTGATGGAGTAGCTTTGTGTGGTAGGTGACCTATAGGGGGCAGTAGCTCAGCCTCCCCAATCACCTGATGTGGATGCTCTTGGTACACCCCTTTGTGGGCTGAGTGCAAAGACTTGATGCAGTTAAAGCCTTAATTGCTGTTGGTACACTGGGAGGAATTGACCTCCAGGCCAATTAGCTGTGAGCACTCACTGTGTCTATAATGGAAGAACTGCTGCGCTGAAGACACACTTATGGGGCAGGACTTGTTTCAGTGGGGCTTTGGTGCTCACTGAGTCTGCCTTTGAATGTGTCACTTATGGATGTGAGGAGTTGAAATCTGGTGTCTCACTCTGACCACTAGGTACACTGGCTTCTGGATCTCCAATGGGGTGCAGGTCAGCTACTGTCTGTGGCCATCCAGCAGGAGCTACAGTGAGAGCTACAGTTTTCTCCTCTTTGCTTGGGGTTTAGAGGTTTTGGAGCTGTCTGACCCAGGCTGCAAGTTTGCTAGGTTAAGCTGCGATAGGGCGGGGCTTTCTTCTGCTAACGCTGCTGCTTGGAGCTTGGGTGGGTTTGTAGGTTGTGCAGGGCGGGGCCTCAGGGCGTCACTAGGTTAGGGCGTGGCAAACAGCAATGGCTGCTAGTTAGCAGGCTCTGTGTCCCCAAGGGCGTCACGGAGTCCCATGCCCCAGTGCCGTAAACAATTATTCCTGCGCGCAGCTCTGCAAATAAGCCACCCTCACTGGCAGACAGTCCAGCTTCTCCCCGTAGGAGTTTGGGTCCCCCGCGTCTCCCCAGAAACTGGATTTCAGAGTAATCGGGGGCTTGTCTCCCTTTGGGTTGAAAAAAGCAACACCCGCCGCCAGCCCGGATCACGCGCCTCCGTACCTCAGCTTTTCAGCGCTCGTGCACGTCTCGATGCTCTTTTCTCTTTCCTTCTAGTTGTAGAACTTCCACTCAGCCAGCTTTCCCGTGGTTCTGGGTGATAGACGTTTTGTCTTTTAGTTGAATTTTTGAAATTGTTGCGCGAGGCAGCAGTTTAGGTGTTTACCTACGCCGCCATCTTGGATTCTCCTCCAGAGCCATCTTGTTCTGACTCCTGAACTGATCACATGCATCTCTTCTCAGTCCTTGTTTGGTGACATCATATTGATAGTTTGTGGTTGGCCATGATGAGAGCATGAAATCAGCAAATACTACAAGTCAGAGTGTTTCTTCTTCTCTTCCCTTGACCTGGCTTACTGGCACAACACTGGGTGAATGTCACTGTAAGAACTAAATGAAATTGAGGGCTCAGTAGTTGGTTTCTCAATGAAAGGGCGTTGTAGTTCTTGGTTTCTCAAGGCTTGGGCCAAAGCGTTGGGAACCCGCAGACAATTGCTCAGTGGAAGTTGTTCTTAATTCTCAGGGAAACTTTTTCATTAACATTATGATCCCATTTGTCTCTTCTCTGATACCTCCAGTGATCAGGGACCTAAGGCCCTATAAACAATGATAAACCTTTACTTACATTTAAAAGATTATTTTTATTTTATTTTTTGTTAATCCTCACCTGAGGGTATTTTTTTTTCCATTGCTTTTTTTTTTTTTTAGAGATAATGGAAGGGAGAGGGAGAGACAGAGAGAAAGAAACAGCATGCGTCCTGGTTGCCTCCTGCATGTGTCCCGACTAGGGCTTGGGTTTGAGCCTGCAACCAAGGTACGTGTCCCTGACTAGAATTGAACCCAGGACCCTTCAGTCTGTGGCCTGATGCTCTATCCACTGAGCCAAACCAGCTAGGGCCTTTAATCACATTTTGACAAATCTTAGTCTCTGTTGGATTTTCTTCATCACATGTACATAGAGCTGGTATAAAGATTATGTAGGAATTCCATCAGAGCTATTTAAAATATGGAGGATGACACTTATAATGAGCTTCTTAGTAGACAAGACCAGTACTTTCGCTGGAGGAATTGGGTGGTAAACAACAACTACTCTTCCTGCTCAATAAGCTAAAATTTCCCTTCATCATTATCATCATTAACTCCTATGCATGTATAGTTTGGATAATATGGACTTTTCTCTGGAGGGTTGCCTAGTAGGAGGCAGTCTGGTTAGGTAACTTGTCTCTGTAGCCTCTTTTGCGCGCGCGCACACACACACACACACACACACACACACACACACACACACAGAGTGTGGGTGGTGGCAGGGACAATGTAGTGGGTCCCAGAGGCAGCATTATCTGGAAATACTCAGCTCACAGACACAGAACTGCAGTTTACAAGAAGCTATCCATCTTCCTCAAAACAGTTCGAGAAAAGAATCCATTTTCTTTAATATAAATCCTCTTTGTCTTGTGGTGTATAAATCATCCCTTTGAAAGAAGCCCTTTGAGGTATCAATTCAAGGCATTCTCTCAAAATATCATCCCTCACCACAGCCCTGCAATGGAAGCTAATCCTTTGTGGCTGCCCAAAGGCAAAATTTATTCCACTTCCCACTGAATTTCCCACCTATAGCTCTCTGCTGTCATCCTTGCAACAAGGGTGGAATATCAGGGTCAGAATAACCTTAGCCAGGTGTAGTCCTATGAAGAACATCAGAGAAGAGACTCTACCTGATACAGTGATATCAAATTAGTGACTCTCTTAATAACAAACCTACTTATTGAGGATCTCTTTATAGGGAAGTGAAGCGGTGGCATGCTTAAGTCATGTTGGGTCACTTGCTCATCCTGGTGTACCTTTGGAGGGGAAGGATGATGTTAAGGCCTCGCTGTGTGTAGTCTGGTGTTCAGAGCACAGCAGACAATGATGGTGCCAGCTTCCCTGGGTTCCATTTTACGAGGTTGGTTCACCAATTTCCAGCTGCTGTGGGGGCTTCTGCTAATGGCTCCCAGTGGCAGTCTTCTCCTGAGCATTGCTCTTGGATCCCCCCTTGTGCTGGAGCAGCATGCAATAAGGACTGGTAGGGTTTGGATGGCAGTTTACAAAACCCCTCTTTCTGCTCTTAAGGTAGGATGGACTCCAGGTACCATTCCTGTTCTAGAGCTCTGTGTGGGACCGAGTTCAGGCTACACGCCCCTGGAAGTCTCATTCTTGCTTAGTTTCTGCCTCATCTCTGTCTTGCTCTCTTACTCCCTTACAGATCTCTTTTGAGAGCACTCCCTCAATAAATCACTTAGACATAAATCTTTGTCTCAGTTTCTGCTTTTAGGAAACCCAATTCACCAGGTTCATCTCAAACTGATTCAAAGATCTTTTAATGGAAGCTATTTGTTCTCATAGTGAAGGGATTGGAGTTTATTCCATGTGGCTCTGAAGTTCAGTTTAAATGTATGCTTGAGGACAATTACAGCCTGTCTGGTTTTGATGATCATTCATTTTGTGCATAATATACTTGATTGAAACATTGGTCTACAAACTATGGTTGTCTGCATTAAATGTGAAGCTCTACTTCCCACGGGCCTTCTACACTGTGATCCACTATCTCTGTTTCCTGGATGGCTTTCTCAGGCACAAGAAGGAATCTTGCACTCAAGGATCCTGCTGTCTAATTGGGCAATGGGAAAAACACATCAAAATGAGGTAGCCGCAGAAACTCCCTGATGAATATGCCCACATTCTGTACACCTGGTTTAGAGGCTTGAGAAATCACTTAGGGGTGAGTGTAGCCAGAAAGGTGAATGGATTTGAATTGGGCTAAGGAACTGAATGGAGGACTTCAGATAAGGAGAGACTATTGTTTCAAGGCTGGAAAAGACTTTGAACCCTCTTGCCAGTAGTATTTGCTACCACACAAGGAAATAATAAGGTGAAATTCAACATCCCCTTCATTGCAGAGGATCCACAAAGATGGGCACATGGCAAAACTGAACTTTCCCACTCTCTTTGAAGTTGGCATAGCCATGTGACTTGTTTTGTCCAATGAAAAGTGAGGTGACATGTGTCACTGGTGTATGACTCTCCATCTTCCTTCCTCTTCACCATCATGGAAATACATGTGGAGATGGAGTCTCCATTGGAAACATGCCCTTCTTTTCAGAAAATACTTTGCAAGAAAATATGTATTATTTCTGGATGTGTCACTTGCCCTGAGACTTACAAAATGATGATGTGATGATGTAACTACAAAATGATGGAAATCGGGTTGCAACTCTCAGATCTTTTTTCTAGCTTATTGGATTCTTTGATGAAGGATCCACACTCAGTGAGACTCTTGTTTCTTCGTGGAAACACAAAGCAATGGGGGAGCAGAAGTGTCTTTCACTGAATGCAAACAGTTCATTGTAACATCAACGGAACAAAAACATCAGTTAGAAAAATAGAGTTAAATGTCCTTTGCTTCTGTTGCAAAACTCTGAACGTTAAACACTGACTACACAGATATGTGCCCCCCCCAAAACAAAACAAAACAAAACAAAACAAAACAAACACATGAATGCTCCCTAGGAACTGTGAAACGTTTTCATTAATGAATATGTTTACGGCTCAGATGAGTATTTCAGGGAAGTCAGGGGTCTTGCTTATCCCAGTGGGTGTAGTTGTGTGTTAAAGATCGTGTAAAGTTCAATGTCTTTATTTATTGTGTAGAGAAACATGTGTTGTTCAGACTTGTTTCTTTAGGGTTGTTGTGCACCTACTTCTCCAAGCCTATGTTGCTCCCTGTCATCTCAAACCCAGCCATAAATCCCTTTCTACTCGGGTTTGGGCATCATTAGAAGCCATTTTGTGTGTGGAAGTGCTACTTGTATGTTGAGTTCTTCTTGCCTGTATGCTGTATTTGGCATCTCCTTCTCAGCCCACCAGGAAATTACCTTCTGCTCAAATGATCCCCTTTCCTTCTCTCACTGCACATCATTTTAGTATAATTTTCTTTTTCCAGATGATCTGATGGAGTCCTTATGCTGTCTGTTCATGGCAGGGTCTTATGTCCTCATAGAAACAGAATTCTCATCTTGAGTTAAAGAAAGAGATCTTAAGCTTTCTGAAAAAAAAATCTGCTATTTAATTATAGAGAACAGGCTTCGTTTTCTCAATTTATACCCAGGTTTTATAGAACTTACACTTCGGTTAACAGAGTGTTAAAATAGAACTCTTTCTATCTTAGTTTCAGTAGAAGCTGCAAATATCTCATCATAAAATAATAGACACTACAGCTACTTTCTAAAAGGAGGTGCTAGACCATCTATGCTGGGTGGTGAAGGAGGAAAGTGGGAACCAGTGTTGTCCAGTGTTGTGATCCTTAATCCACCCTCAATTTGAGGATAAAACATGATTGAGTTTGGAAAAGACAGAGTGAAAGAATATCTTGGAAGAAATGTGATAGAGTGCTGTGACATGTTTCTACTATATTCCCCTGGGGAAAAGGGAGAGGATGGTTATGTTCAGTGACAGGTAATTTTTAAAAAAATATTTTTTATTGATTTCAGAGAGGAAGAGAGAGGGAGAGAGATAGAAACATCAGTGATGAGAGGTAGAAACATCAGTGATGAGAGATAGAAACATCAATGATGAGCTGCCTCCTGTACGCCCCTCCCTGGGGACCGAGCCTGCAACCCAGGCATGCACCCTTGACTGGAATTAAACCTGGGACCCTTCAGTCCGCAGGCTGACGCTGTATCCACTGAGCCAAACCCGCTAGGGCAGGGACAGGTAATTTAAGGACACTCCTTGGAGCCTTGATATGTGTTCTCTGGAGTTTAGGGACCCCTGTGGACTGGTGGCTGACTCATGCCTGAAGGTTGGTGGACCAGCCTACGTGGCATTGAAGTGAGGATGTAGGAGGTGCTTTGAAATTTCAACCTTTTCATTTTCTTTCTAGTCTTAGCATTTGTTAGCAAGATGGCAGAGAGCAAATGCCTAGTTCCTTATTTTGCAAGTAATGCAGAGCCCTTTCCCACTGGAAGGCAAAAGTGGCTACAGTTCACTTAGGTATAACATAACAACATTCTTACCCTTCTGTCTGCTGGAAGCAGTGTGAGGAGGGGGTTGGATGGCTAAACTGGGACCAGACCATGAGAGCCCACAGAGGACATGACTTGAGTGATTTAAGACAACTCCAACTTTATCTTTTGGTGAGAAGTTCTCAAAATCTCCCAGTGTTAACTTTAATGACTTCATTGTAATTTTACCTATGTATATACAACTATAAAACCACTGTATACATGTCTTATGCAACTATGAAACCAAAAAAGATTTATAAATCATACTCAAATAAAACTGCAAACTAAACTGAAAATAAAAAAAAATAAATTCAATGTGTCAGATCAAGTTTTTTTGGGAAGCAAAATTACCACTCTCAATGTGACAATGATACTGCCTGGGGAAATTAAAATAGTACTATCTGGAACCTATGTAGGTAGCGAATAAAATGTCAGGATGGTACTTGGTTTTAAAGTGGAAATACAGATGATCCAAAATATAATTATATTAAAAAGTGTAAATATAATTGAAATGTAACAAGAAAAAGTATTTTAGTAGAGATTTTGAAATTCTACATTAACATGGTCTGAAGACCTTCACAGTCTTCAGCTGGGAATCCCAGTGTTATTTCAAAGATAATTCAGGTATTTAGGATACTTCAAATGACAAATTGGAGGATCATCAGGGGAAGGGATCAGACTGAAGGCAGGGAAGAGTCTGAGACAAGACATCCTAAACACCAACGTTGGCGACACTCAGGTTGGCAGGGATGGATGGGGGATCTTGCTGTAGATACTGTGGTGCTCCACTCAGATCCCCTCTCTAGGGCAATGTAGCTGCTGGGAAATTCTGGTGTCGTGGCTTAGCTATGTCCTCTGGGCATTACCCTCAGCAATGGGGAACTGCTTTGTGTAGGGTTACACTCCTTTCTAGGGATCCACTCATGGCTAGTAACTGTCTTATGTGGGGGATACGAAGACCTCACTGTGGGACAACATTGAAGGGCCTATCTGATCTCCAGAACTCTGTGTAGAATCAGCTGATGTCTTAGCCGTAACTGTAATGTGGGAGAGGTTCTCTGCCCAATCCTGTCATCCTCCCTCCTTTCAGGTGGATCTCCTGAGAGTTTTCCCTAATGACATTTTGACCTGCCTTTTCTTATCTAAGAATCTGATTCTCGTCAGCTCCATCAGAGACAGATATCCAGGGGGACCTGTGGACTGAACAGGTGGGAGCATTCACTCTGTATCTCCAGTGCTCAGCACAGTGCCTGGCAGAACAGGTGATCAGTAAATACTTGTTGAGTGAAAGTGATGGATTTGAAGTCAAGGATAACTACCCAATTCTGGCTTTGGATATTGATTAGGTGATGGGTCACTGGGGAAATGATGATGAATTTAGATATTGCAAGTTCTCTGATTTATGCTTATTGCCTGATTCTATGCTTTATTCTTAGTCTTGATTCCAAGCCCTGTCCTCCTTTCCTGACTGCAGATTGCATCCCTCCTCCCCTCTTTCCCCAACTTCACATTGTGTGGTTTTCTTGAGGTGGTTAGTGTTTCAGGAAGTTCCCAATAAAATATGAGACAGGATCAGTGGGAATGGGATCTGTTGACTACTGACATGCCTATCTAATCGCCTATATAATTGAGATTCTAGGTCTTTTGTTTTTCTGCAGGTGTCTTTGAACTATGACACACACTCAGGAGAGATGAGTCCAGATTTAATGGGTCCCATTGCATATCATTACATCAGATGACAATAATTAGATGGGATGAGGGGAGGAAATGCTCGTTTTTTTTATTGTTCCAAATTTCATTTCATTTCTGGAGGTGTCCAGGGAGTGCTTTCCTGGTGGAGACAGGAGCATTACCATTTTAACGAGCCTCCATCTCCCAGTAGTTTATGGCTTCCTTTCGCCCACGGCAAATCTGATGGGCAATTGCTTTCCCTCTCTCTTAAGGTGGCCTTTCTGGGATCCAAGATTAGGTCAGACACTCCTCCCCACTGCTTTACAGGCAGCCTCATAAAGCTCATTCCTTTAATTGGAATTCCAGGCCATTAAGTAGTGGCCTAATTTGCTGCCATGGACTGTTTCTTATATTAACTTTGCCAATGGTAAGAAGTAAAGCAGATTTGGGTGTGGGTCTTCTCCTATGCTATATTTCTTAAAGGAGCAGATGTGCATTCCTGGAAGAGAGAATAAAATACTTTGAGGGGGAGGAGCTTAAGGAGTGGAGGTGGAGATATTTCAATAAAATGTAGAATTATGGACATGTGGAGGTGGCTAGGCCCTTATAGGGAACCAGGTATCTATCCCCTGCTCAGCACTTCATACATTATACTCCAGGGAGGTGGGTTGCTAACCTAAAGTTACAGAGGTGATTCAGGGCAGACAGGTGAGCAGAGCCTGCGCCACCTGGGGTTACCAGATAGGAAGGCTTTGTAGATGTGAGGTTTCCCTTGTCATTGCATGCAATGACAGTCTCTGTTTCCTCTGGCAGTAGAACAGTTGGCCAAGGGAGCAAGGGAGCAAGTTATACCGCTGGTTCAATTCTCTATTTCTGATTATGGATCACTTGACCAGGGCTGTCACCCTTCCCATGCCTAGAGATGGCAGTGGATTGCATTGGCCAAACAAAATTTTATTTATTTGTTTTTTGTTAATCCTCATTTGAGGATATTTTTTCCATTTCTTTTTCAAAGAGAGTGGAAGGTAAGGAAGAGGAGAGAGAGAGAGAGAGAGAGAGAGAGAGAGAGAGAGAGAGAGAGAGAGAGAGAGAGAGATGTAAGAGAGACACATCGATTGGTTGCCTCCCAAATACCTCAACTGGGGTTGGGAATCGAACATGCTACTTAGGTACGTGCCCTTGACCAGTAATTGAACCCATGATCCTTAGGTTTGTGGGCCGACCCTCTAACCACTGAATAACACCAGCCAGGGCTGTCAAACAAAATCTTAATCAGGAAATAGACTTCCCAGATTACAGGACTAGTTTGAAAAATGTCTTAGGCCAGTGGAATTGGAGTTTCTGATCAGATTCTGGATGAATGCTAAACTTTTCAAATATAAGAGGCTCACAGAGGACCCAGCCTACTATAATCTATGATTGTGGTCATTATTGATGTTCAGGCTTCCCGCTGCAGGTTTCTCTCAGGAGTCGGTTTTAAGATAGCAAGAGCTCTAGATGGCATTTGGTCCCAGTCACTGCCTGCAAACTGTCACTCTGCGTAAATCCCTTAGTCCTGCTGGATCTCTGGAACAAAGCTAATCTGCCATTTGACACCTGGGCTTGTCACCTTTAATTCCAGACTTCTGAGCTGCTGTCTCCAGGGAAATAAAGGGAAGGATTCCTCTTCTGCCCTCACGTAGTCCTGACATCTATTATTTGACTCCTGGGCTTCTGCACCCAGGGGCACACAGCTGCACCTCTCTACTCTTCTGTTTAACAGTGGAAAGCCATTTCTGAGTTTTTGACCTGCCCACTTGGCAGCTTTAATTTTGGAGAGTAAAGGATCTCTGTGGCAACAAATAAGTTCCTTTTTAGAAGCTGTTTCTGATAGAAAGTTTATAAACAAAGAGAGACTTTGAAAAAGGAAAAAAAACTACTTTTGCCCCACCGTTTTTCTTGTGTGTGTGTGTGTGTGTGTGTGTATACACATGCGCGCATGCATAGCTATAGCTGTAGCTATAGGTCTTAATAGAGCACTCTCACCAGGTAAAGCAACTGGTACTGGTTGAAAGTTAAGGCAACATGGGCCCGCTTGGCTCCAGCTCAGGCCCCGCCCCCGCACGCGTGGCCCCGCCCCTTCCGGCCCCCGCCCCCTCTGCTTCAGGGTGCTCCCCGCAGCTCTGCGTGCACAGAAGATGGCTGTTGCAGTGGGCAGGTTGCTCCTGGTCACAGTTGCCCGCTTGTGAGTGCCATTCCTTGGGGCATCTCTGCCTCTGCAGCCCATAGGCCTGTGCTTCTCGAAGAACAATCTTGACAAATATATTCTGGTCTGCTTCCAGGCAAACAAAATTGGCCTTTAGCACCAGTTCCCCATATCATGCTCCTGCGTCACCCAGCACGCACCCTATTTTAAGGGTACAGCCACCGTCCATGGAGAGTTCCAAGAACTAAGCCTTGATGACTTTACGGGGAAATATTTGGTGCTCTCCTTCTAGCCTCTGGATTTCACCTTTGTGTGTTCCACAGAAATGATTGCTTTCAGTGACAAAGCCAACGACTTTCATGAGGTGAACTGGGAAGTTGTCGCAGTTTCCGTGGATTCCCACTTCAGCCATTCTCGCCTGGAACAACACACGGAGGAAGAATGGCGGTTTGGGCCACCTGAACATGGCACATTTGTCAGATTTGACGAAGTAGATTTCCCAAGACTACGGTGTGCTGTGAGAAGGTCCTGGTCTTGCACTAAGAGGTCTCTTCATAATGACCCCAATGGGGTCAGCAAGCATATGAGTGTCAGTGACCTCCCAGTGGGCCGCAGCGTGGAGGAGACCCTCTGCCTGGTGAAAGCATCCCAGATTGTGGAAGTCCATGGAGAAGTCTGCCCGGCAAATTGGACACCGGATTCTCCTCCGATAAAGCCGCATCCGACTGCTTCCGAAGAAGACTTTGAGAAGGTAAATCAGTAGATCATCTCACGTACACCTGCAGCTTCTCAACAGAACCACAGTTGGAGCTCGTTTTTAGCATTGCAAAGATGATTATGTATAGAAAGCAAAAGTCAATTATGTTTGCATTCATAAGTAATACTCTAAATGTTTTGTTTTTGCAACATTGGCTAAGGCTTTTTAAACATCATTAGTTACTAACATGAGTCATTTACTGGTAACTTCTTAATGGCTAGCTAGTTTATAGACTGCCTAGTTCACCTGTTTCTTTGATCTTGTCTTCAATGGGAAACTCTTCTTGGCCTTACCTGAGCCTCTGTGTACACCAGTGTAGGACAAGTAGCGAAAGCCTCTGATCAAGAGGCCTGAAATTTTCTTTCTGAATTTCTTTGTATTAAACTGAAAAAATTTTAAGGTAACAAAGATCATAGCTTTAAGTTTTAGTCTCAGCAGTCTAATTTAACTCTTGGAGTGGAGATATATTTGATTGAAACAGTGTGACTCATGTATATAAAAAACACAGTGGCAAAGTGACCTACCTGATCATGCATGCCCCTCATCTGTGAGATTTGTAGTTTCAACAGTTATTTTGCTTATTTTATTTGTTAGCTGACTTAGTGTCTGCATACAATTTTAAATATTGATTGAAGATAATTATAGAGGATATTCATTTAATCCAGGATTTGCATTTTGAAATCATTGTAATTATATTTTCTGAAGTGCTCACTGCAAAATATAAAAAAAAGAAAGTTAAGGCAACATGAATAGTAGTGTAGGGAATAAGTTCAAAGTCCATTTCTGGTCTTCCCAGTTGCAGAAACAAGGATTATAGCAGCTTCTCACATTTTCTTTCTTGCTCTGTTATGCATATATGTTTATCAATTAATTTACTTAAAAATTTTTAAAAAATATTTTATTATTGATTTTTTACAGAGAGGAAGGAAGAGGGATAGAGAGCTAGAAACATCAATGAGAGAGAAACATTGATCAGCTGCCTCCTGCACCCCCCCCCCCCCACTGGGGATGTGCTCACAACCAAGGTACATGCCCTTGACTGGAATCGAACCCGGGACCCTTGAGTCCGCAGGCCAACGCTCTATCCACTGAGCCAAACCGGTTTCGGCAATCAATTAATTTACTTTTAGCCTCTTTCTTTTAAGATTTCAAAATGTCTTTGCTGGGTAACTGACCAATGACATGCTTAGATTATAGCATACCAAGGTGGCAATGTGCTAGACTAGAAGGAACATGAAGATCAATCAGCAACAGAAGGGACATTGGATCTCCCCTTTTGGGGAGAGGTGAAGTGCTTCTGTTGTATGAGATAGTCATTTATGTTCAGCTTTGTTGCTGTTGGTGCTTGGAAGATCAAATATGTGTAGAAGGCTATATTTGGACTATGAGTACTGAGGGTTAGACTGTGGTAGGTATGGTGAATTGATACTCTTAAATGCCATTTTATTTTCCTTCCAGATGTAGAGTTTGGAAAGCTAATACACCACTTTCCTGAGACTCCTTTGCAGACAGTGTTCTGTGAATAGCGTGGGTTCTGCCGATGAGATGGCCTCATGCAAAACTGGAAGGTGGAAGTGATTCAGAGTCCTACTGCTATTGAACCTGGGAAGCAAGGTTGTAAAAGTGTGCATGCTTAGAAGCATCTTTGGAAGCTGGGCTCAGCAGCTCAGTGTCTAGTCATCAGGTTCAAGGGTACTTCAAGGCAATTATGGCAGGAGTATGGAGGATGGCAGCAGCTTCTTGAAGCCTGGGCCAGAGCTTCAGTAATTTGTCATTGAATTCAGTAGTCCGGTATGCTTGTGCCTTCTGTTTCTCCAGCCCTTCCACAGTTTGGTGAACACCTAGTACTTAATGTATGAAATACCTTTTAGTTCGAAATACCTAGAGTGGTTTCTATTTCTTGTTTTGTGCTCTGGCTTTCAGGCACAGTTTGGAGAGTTCTTTCTGTGGAGGAATGGAGAATCAGGATGATTCACCAATCTTCTTTATGAGCTGAGTTCAAGGATCTGTTTCTCAAAATTTACTTCATCATTCCCAGGGCCCCTCATTTTACACATTCCAACATTATGTATGCATTTGTTTTGGTAGGGTGCAATGCAAAGAGATTAAACTGGGAGTCAGAGAACCTAAGTTAGTAGGCACAAAAAAATTTAGGGAGAACCACTTGAGAGAGCCACTTGAGCTCACCAAAAATTTCCACATCCTGAGCTATATCCACAAAGTCAGTAATGGGGAAAGGCAATGTATTTTTAGACACATAAATAATTTAGGTCAGAATATTCCAGGTAGCATTGCATTATAGCTGAAAACAAACCTCAATTTAGACGGTTATAAAATGATTTCAATAAACATCATTGCTAAAAGCATAAGCATTTTAATTAGCTCATCTGTAACTCCGCAGGGCCTGCTGAGATATAAATATACATATATATTCATAATATAGATTGTTGGAATATTTTCTTATTACTTGCATTCCTCTCTCCTCCTTTCTCATTACTGTTTTGTCATAAAATGACTTCTATCTTTGGAGTGAAAAGAGAGTTCTGTTTTCTTGTGTTCTGGGGTCATGGAAAATTAACATAATTACTTACTTTTCTGGAAAGGGTAGAGGGTCTAGGATATTCACATTATCTCAATTCACAAAAGCACTTTAAGTAGTCCATCTAGAATTTAGACCTTCTTGTTCCCTGGTTCTAGTGAGGAGCAGATGAGTTGACTAAGTTTTGTCATGGTAGAGAGGCTAGAGCCCAGGGAAATGCATTACGGATGAGCAGCTAAAAGGGTACAAGGGAGAGGGGGAAAAGAAAGAGACATTCCTAGGAACTCTAGACTTAGACATAGGTACAGTTTTCTATCCTTTTTCTTGCTGGGTCTTCTCAGGAATCCTATGAAACATGATGGGATTTCCATACTCTCTGAGCCTTGGATGGGGAAACCAAGGCTCAGAGAGTAACTTTCCAAGGCCACTTGGTTGTGGCTTGAGTCCAGAACTCAGGGCTAGGGAAGAATATGGCTATATCAGGGTTCAGCAGTGCCTTTGGCCTCAAGTGATGCTTGAAGGAGCACTAGGTAATTGAGAGATCTTAACAAGAAAGATGGAAAAACAGAAGTAAATGCAAGGCAAAAATAACAATTATAGGCAGAAATGGAATGATGTCTGTACCAGAGAGAACATTGGCAAGATACTTGGGAGTTGTAATGTTCTTTCATATTCATTGACTCTCATGATTTTGGAGGCAGTGGTAGAAAGAACTTAGGCTTTGCAAATAGATACACTCTAGTTTGAGGCCCGTACCTGAGCCATGGCTGAGAAAGTTGCGTGGCCTGAGAAATGGTCCTTGCTGATTTGGGCTTGGTATTTGTTTTGTTTATCTATTGCTGTGTTACCACCCCACAACTCAGTAGATAACAACAACCACAATTTATTTCTCATGATTCTGTGGGCTGAATAGACAATTTTCTTACTTCATGTGGTATCAGCTGGAATACTGAGATGACTGGTAGCTCCAAAATAGCATCATTCAAATGGTAGAGAATTGGTGCTGCCTCTGATTGAAGGCTCAGCTGGCGTTGTTGGCTGGGGGGGCCTTGGTTCTTCTTTATGTGGGCCTCTCCCACATGGCTGCTTGAGCTTCCTCACAGCATGGTAGCTGGGCTCTAAGAAGGCGTGTTCCAGACTTCAATGTACAAATGCTTATCAAGCCTCTACTTGTGTCATGCTTGTTAATGTCCCATTGGACAAAGGTAATCACATGGCCAAATTCAGAGAGAATGTGATAGGGGACTAAACAAAGACCTAAATACTTGGAGGTGTGGTTAATTAGGGGGCACCAAAGTAATAGTAACAGTAACAGTCTACTACACTGCTTGGTAACCAGAGTACACAAAATATTGTCCATGGCTCAGCCCCCATCTGAAATTCATGCCCCACCACAACTTTTTCTTTTTGTAAAAATTGAATTTATTGGGGTGACATTGGTTAATAAAATTATATAGGATTCAGCACAACTTCTTTTGCTAAACTCTGTTAGAATGTTCCTTCTACTACTGAGTCATAAATTGGCCTTCCTGTTTTACACACAGGTCTTAGTTCACTTAGTATAGGCCAGTGGTCGGCAAACTTCGGCTCGTGAGCCACATGCGGCTCTTTGGCTCCTTGAGTGTGGCTCTTCCACAAAATACCATGGCCTGGGCGAGTCTATTTTGAAGAAGTGGCATTAGAAGAAGTTTAAGTTTAAAAAATTTGGCTCTCAAAAGAAATTTCAATCATTCTACTGTTGTTATTTGGCTCTGTTGACTAATGAGTTTGCCAACCACTGGTATAGGGCACTACCAGGCATTATGAAGAACATAGAAGAAATATGAGTCTTGTTTCTGTCTTAAGAAGTCAGCTGGCCAAATGGTGAGATAAAGCTATTATATGTGAGAACAAGCAAGAGCATAAAGCAAACGAGGGACAAAACTCCAGAGAAGGAAGAGATAAATGAAGACCAGAGTAGAAGGAGAGGTTGCTTTCCTCCCTTTCACCTTCTATCCCTCTTCTTCCCCTTTTTCTTTTCTTTTCTCTTCTCATTTACCCAACCTCTTCTGATCCTCTTCTCATCTTACGCTGGGATCTTCCTAAGTCGATTGTGAACCAGACTCATATACTGTATTATCTACTGTTGTGTCACAAAATATCATAAAACTTTGTGGCTTAAAATATTTATGATCTTTCATAATTGAGTTGTGGCCATGCTGAGCAATTCTGGATTAGGGTCTCTCATGAGGTAGCCATCAAGATGTCATGTGGAGCCCTGGCCAGTTTGGATCAGTGGATAGAGCGTTGGCCTGCAGATGGAAGAGTTCCAGCTCTGATTTCGGTCAAGGGCACGTACCTAGATAGCAGGCTCAATCCCTGGCCTTGGTGGGGGCGCATGTGGGAGGCAACCAATCAATATGGCTCTCTTACATAGATGTTCCTCTCTCTCTCTGTCTCTCTCCTCCCTTCCAGTCTCTCCAAAAATTAATGGAAAAATATCTTCGGGTGAGGTTTAACAACAAAAAAATGTTATGTGGAGCGGAAGTCATCCAAAGGCTTGACTGGGGCTGGAGGATCCACTTCCCAGGTGGCTCACTCCATGACTGGCAAGCTGGTGCTGGCTTTTGGTGGGAGGCCACATCCTCCCCAGGCCACCTCCTGCTTAGGCTGCTGAGGGTCCTCTGGCTTCTCCCAGAGCAAGCAAGTCAAGAGAGTAAGAGTCAGGTAGAAGTTATTCTTTTCATGATCCACTCTCATAAGTCACACTGCATCACTTCTTCTCCATTCTGTTTGTTAGAAGTAAAACCCCCAAGTATAGCTTGCTTTTAAGTGGAGGAAGAATTAGCCTTTGCCTTCTTAAGGGAGTAGTGGCAGAGAATTTGCAGACACTTGAAAGCTAGTATGTCTGTATTTCAAGGGTTCTTCTTGAGGTCACTCAGCACATTCTCTCCCCTTTCAGTAATTTCTGACCACAGACAGTCCCCATCATGGTGATAAATAATTCCAGGGAATACAGCACACAAATGGTTTCTTAGTAACCGAGTCCTTGTTCCATTTGTAAGGAAGTTCTCTCTTCACACAAGCTACAGCTAATGCTGACTCTAGCAAGAATGAAGGATGGCTCTCAAAAACTAAAATGCTTTTGAAAGGACAAAGAAGAGCCTGGCTGGTGTGGCTCAGTGGTTGAGTGTTGACCTATAAACCAGGAAGTCATGGCTCAATTCCCGGTCAGGGCACATGCCTGGGTTGTGGGCTTGATCCCTAGGAGGGGGCATGCAGGAAGCAGCCGAACAATGATTGTCTCTGATCATTGATGTTTCTATCTCTCCCTTTCTCTTTCTCTCTGAAATGAATAAAAATATATTAAAAAAAAAATAAAGGATGAAGAAGATTTGAGTGGTGACCACTGTTGGTCAGTCAAATCATGAATGCCAGTATTCCCATTTGTCCAGTCAGGGGACCAGGCCATTTCTAAGGTGAACTTTCTATGACTGTCCTTTTGCGTCCCTTGAAATGAAATGTAATTAGACTGTGCTTATGTGTTGCCTCCCCTCATGCACCCTCTGTGGAATTCGTTATCTCAGATTTAGTAAAGTACATTATATACCCAAGGAGTCAGTTCAACTAATTCCAGCTTATCTGCTAACATCACTCTCCTCTCCAGCTACTTCCCTTGGAAGAATCTGCAAAGATTAGATTTGACCTGCTGCTGTCAAAAATACTAAAAGGAGAAAGGGATGGGGGGGGGGGGGTCCTCAAGTCTTAGAAGGAATTATCAGGGCTATGACAGGAATAGGTTTTGCCTTTTTTTTAGTTGTCATCACTTTCTCTGTTCAGATTTTCCACTGAGACTTTGCTTAGAGCTAGTCTCACCCAGGCTGGATTCTGCCTGACAAGCCCAGTTGTATGGGATGAGAGACTTGAGCTCAGTGTCTTGGTTTGAATTTGGTTATAGCACTGGACACAGCACTCGGCACATAGAGGGCACTCAGATCTATGGGATGAGTAGGTGTGAGAGAGTTTGGGAAACGGAATGAGATTTGAACTGAAGGCTGACTTGAGTCCTAGCTCTGGATTTGGTACTAAGCATCCCTGTGGTTTGACCATCTTTCCTGTGAAAGGAGAGGGGCAGAGGCAGTCTGGGAACATTAGGCATTCTATGGTTCTGAGATATTGTAGTATTTTAGAGAAATTAGAAATGTAGTCACCAGATGTGGCAATATCTAGAGAGATACTTTAGCTTATGACTAGCTGTATGCTAGTGTGATGGAACCACATACTCAATGAATGTTAGCCATAAATCCTATTTGTCATCAGCAGCTTCTGGAGATAGATGCCCCATGTATATCTGTCTAGGGGCAGGTCACTGATCCTCTCTGGACCACACTTGACCCATCTTTAGGATAAAAAGGAGGTGGCTGTTCTTCTGGCTCTCGGTCTTCTGCTTCTAGTGTTTCCTCCATCAGCAGCTGTATTGAGCAAGGATCCTATGAAATTACTTGGGCAGTGCCAAACACTGGTGATAGAACACACTTAGCTAGGTCCTGGGGATTGCCTCCTCCTTTTCAGTCATGAACTCTGGAGGACTCTGAGAATGATCTGAATTTGGATTCAAGGGGCTATTGATTCAGAGTCCTTTATAATCGGAGGCAATCCTATCTAATAAAGAGGGAATATGCTAATTGACCATCACTCTGTCACAAAGATGGCTGCGCCCACAGCTGAGGCCAAGTTCCCTTAAGGACCCTTAACGAGCAATCAGCAGAGACCTCAGGCTACTCCACCCCCCCCCCCCCCCCCCCCCCCCCCGCTCCTGTGGGGCTTGACAGGGGATCTCAGGCCACACCCCCTGCCTAGCAGGGCTTGATGGGGGACCTGAGGCTGTGCCCCCCTGTCAGTAGGGCTTGACGGGGGACCTGAGGCTGCGCCTCCCTCCCTGTGCCAGGCTGAGGGACCTGAGGCTGTGCCCCCCCACCTGGCGGGGCTTGACAGGGGATCTGAGACTGTGCCCTTCCCCCCCCCCTCCGTCAGGCAGGGCTTGACAGAGGACATCAAGGCATGTCCCCCGCCCCATTTGGGGGACCTCAGGCCACGCCCCCTGTCCTGGTGCCAGGCCAGGGGACCTGAGGCTACCCCCCCTGCCTGGCGGGGCTTGACAAGGGCGGGACTGGCCGGGTCTAGATCTAGCCCAATGGGAAGGGGCAGCCAGGTCTGGGTCTCATGTTATTTTAAGGTGCATGTGGGTGGGTGGGGACTTGACTCTGGTTCCCCCTTTTAATGTGCATGAATTTCATGCACCGGGCCACTAGTTTTATAGATAATTGAGCACAATTCCTTCATTCTTTTCATGAGCCCTAGAGAAGTGAAATGAACAACAATTTAACAAATTAATGGGTATGCTCATGACTCTGGTTACTTTTTTTTTTTTTTTTTTTTTAAATAAATCTTTATTGTTCAGATTATTACAGGTGTTCCTCTATTTTTTCCCCCATAGCTCCCCTCCACCTGATTCCCCACCCCACCCCATGCCCTTACCCCCGCCACTGTCTTCATCCATAGGAGTAAGATTTTTGTCCAAGCTCTTCCCGCACCCCTCACACCTGCTTCCCCTGAGAATCATCAGTTCACTCCCTTTCTATGTCCCTGATTCTATTATATTCACCAGTCCATTCTGTTCTTCAGATTTTTTATTCACTTGATTTTTAGATTCACTTGTTGGTAGGTATGTATTTGATGTCATTTTGTTGTTCATAATTTTTATCTTTACCTTTTTCTTCTTCTTCCTCTCCTTAAAGAATACCCTTCAGCATTTCATGTAATCCTGGTTTGGTGGTGATGAACTCCTTTAGCTTTTTCTTGTCTGTGAAGCTCTTTATCTGACCTTCAACTCTGAATGATAGCTTTGCTGGGTAGAGTAATCTTGGTTGTAGGTTCTTGCTGTTCATCACTTTGAATATTTCTTGCCACTCCCTTCTGGCCTGCATAGTTTCTGTTGAGAAATCAGCTGACAGTCGTATGGGTACTCCCTTGTAGGTAATTAACTGTTTTTCTCTTGCTGCTTTTAATATTCTCTCTTTGTCTTTTGCCCTTGGCATTTTAATTATGATGTGTCTTGGTGTGGTCCTCTTTGGATTCCTCTTGTATGGGGTTCTGTGCGCTTCCTGGACTTGTACATCTATTTCTTTCACCAGGCAGGGAAAGTTTTCTGTCATTATTTCTTCTAATAGGTTTTCAATATTTTGCTCTCTCCCTTCTTCTGGCACCCCAAAAATTCAGATGTTGGTTCGCTTGAAGTTGTCCCAGAGGCTCCTTACACTATCTTCATATTTTTGGATTCTTTTTTCTTTTTGTTTTTCTGGTTGGATGTTTTTTGTTTCCACATATTTCAGATCTTTGGTTTGATTCTTGGGGTACGTTGATCTACAGTTGAGTTTCTGTATATTCTTTATTTCAGACAGTGTATGCTTCATTTCTGACTGATCCTTTTCCATTTTTTGGGCATTCTCATTAAGCTCCTTGAAGGTCTCATCAAGTTTCTCAGCGGTTTTAAGAAGATTCTTGAGTAACCTTATAAATGTGGTTCTGAACTCTATGTCATCCAGTAGTTTGCTTTCCTCCGTTTCTTTCATTCGTGACATGTTTCTTTGTCTCCTCATTTTGGCTGCTTCCCTGTGTTGATGGAGTGGCTTTGTGTGGTAGGTGACCTATAGGGGGCAGTAGCTCAGCCTCCCCAATCACCTGATGTGGACACTCTTGGTACACCCCTTTGTGGACTGAGTGCAAAGACTTGGTGCAGTTAAAGCCTTAATTGCTATTGGTATACTGGGAGGAATTGACCTCCAGGCCAATTAGCTGTGAGCACTCACTGTGTCTATAATGGAAGAACTGCTGCGCTGAAGACACACTTAGGGGCAGGACTTGTTTCAGTGGGGCTTTGGTGCTCACTGAGTCTGCCTTTGAATGTGTCACTTATGGATGTGAGGAGTTGAAATCTGGTGTCTCACTCTGACCACTAGGTATACTGGCTTCTGGATCTCCAATGGGGTGCAGGTCAGCTACTGTCTGAGGCCATCCAGCAGGAGCTACAGTGAGAGCTACAGTTTTCTCCTCTTTGCTTGGGGTTTGGAGGTTTTGGAGCTGTCTGACCCAGGCTGCAAGTTTGCTAGGTTAAGCTGCAATAGGGCGGGGCTTTCTTCTGCTAACGCTGCTGCTTGGAGCTTGGGTGCGTTTGTAGGTTGTTCAGGGCGGGGTCTCAGGGTGTCACTAGGCTAGGGCGTGGCAAACAGCAATGGCTGCTAGTTAGCCGGCTCTGTGTCCCCAAGGGCGTCCCGGAGTCCCGTGCCCCAGTGCCGTAAACAATTATTCCTGCGCGCAGCTCTGCAAGTAAGCCCCCCTCACTGGCAGACAGTCCAGCTTCTCCCCGTAGGAGTTTGGGTCCCCCGTGTCTCCCCAGAAACTGGATTTCAGAGTAATCGGGGGCTTGTCTCCCTTTGGGTTGAAAAAAGCAACGCCCGCAGCCAGCCCGGATCACGCGCCTCCGTACCTCAGCTTTTCAGCGCTCGTGCACGTCTCGATGCTCCTTTCTCTTTCCTTCTAGTTGTAGAACTTCCACTCAGCCAGCTTTCCCGTGGTTCTGGGTGTTAGACGTTTTGTCTTTTAGTTGAATTTTTGAAATTGTTGCACGAGGCAGCAGTTTAGGTGTTTACCTACGCCGCCATCTTGGATTCCTCTCTCTGGTTACTTTTAATTGAGAGTTTCCTCCTATATTAGGTCTTCTTATGCCTTCAAGGAAAAAAACAAATCTGCCAGCATTAAGCAGAAGGTTGTCAGGAGCCTAGCACAGGGCCCATCACATCATAGGTACTCAAAAAGTACTGGTCAAAAAAATGAATGTGTCAAGTATTCTGACATAACTGTTATAGGCTCTTTTAATAGTAAGGTACAGGATTTTTCTTGTGGATTGTAAGTTAGCAATCATTTTCCACACCAAATTCTTCATCTCCTATGCCTTCTCCTTTGACTTGACTCTTTCAGTGAATAATTCTGAGATATTTTCCTTTTACTTAGTTTATAGACCATATTCTTATCTCAGTCCCTTTGTATTATTATGACAAGATCTAGATACATAGATATGATAGCTCTTGTGCAAAAACTGTGTCACTTTCAAACTGATTTATGGGATTAGTCCAAGAGCAGGTATATGTAAAGTCTTGGTTCAGGATTTAAAAAGAGGTGTGTAAACAAAAACCTATGTATCTTTATTGATTTAGGAAACTGTAATATAAAAAGTTATTTATAAAAGTCTGACTCTTTTTATATTCCTAAAACCTCATTTTCACTGTTATTAATTCACTGCTCATGTCCTCAGTAAGGATATTACAAACTTAATTGATTTTGAGCTTGCTGATTTTGAAGTTAATGAAAATGTTTATTTCAGTAACTTCACTTTCGTTTTTTTTTCTTCAGCTTTAAAGTTGGTGATATCAATCCCAAACTGATTTGCCTGACAGCAGAAGGGGCTAAAAATAGGAGACCTCAGTTTTCTGGAAGTTTTCCAGTTTTATATACTGGATAATACAGCAGCTCAAGAAGGCATTCTGGTTCTTTCTCTTGAAAGACTTTTTTTTTAAAGACTCCATATTTGTCTTAATATTTAAGAAAGACGTGAGTTTCTACTTTGCTTAAAGAACATCTGATGACTTCTCATTGCTCCCATGAGAAGCCCCAAATATTTAGAATGGGATTCTCACCTTTTGATTATTTGGCTGCTCAAGTATCTCCTTTCCATACCCCTTCTTATTGCTCCTGTCACACACTCTTTGTTCCTTTTCCCTCCAACTCTAATAATAATAGTGTATTAGTTATTTATTGCTGCATAACAAGTTATCCCAAAACTTGAGGTATTATTCCACGAGGCTGTAGTCAAGGTGGTGCCTGTGGCTGCAGTTATCTCAGAGTTCAACTGAACCAGGGTCTACTTCAAAGCTCACTCATGTGGTTCAGTGTCTCTTGGTCTCAGGTCTTTGTTGGCTGTTGGTTTGAGATCAGCTTCAGTTACTTGTCAAGTGGTCGTCTCATCAAAGAGAGCAAGCAATGAGAGAGAGAGAGAGAGAGAGAGAGAGAGAGAGAGAGAGAGAGAGAGAGAGAGAAGAGAGAGAGAGAGAGAACCAACAAGATGGAAGTTTTTTGTAACCTAATCACAGAAGTAACATCCTATCTCACTTTTGCTGTTTCTGTTGGTTAGAAGCAAGAGACTAGGACCAGCATGTCCCAAATCAGGCAGAGTGTATGCAAGGACATGACCAGGGGGTGGGGATCATTGGGAGCCATGTCAGAAGCTGCTGATGACAAATAGGATTTATGGTTAACATTTATTGAGTACGTGGCAGGCATTCTGCTAAGACCTTTCCCATACAATGCTCACAAAAATTCTTTTGAGTAGATAATGTTATTATTTCCATTCTAGGGCTTAGAAAGGTTAAGTAACTAGAGGCTCAGAAAGGTTAAGTAAACAGTAAGTGACAATGGCAGGATCTGAGTCCTGGTTTTCAGGCTCCAAAGTCTTGCATTAAGAGCCAACTTTTTCCCCCCATTCTTAGAGCTCAGCACAGGCTCTGTGACATAGAAGCTTAGTAGCAATTGAGTAGCTGATAAATGAATAAACTAATAAATACAGACCTGAGTCATACTGTAGCTGCTTTTGTCCACACTCTGGTCTTAGGCCTTGATCCAATTTAAATAACACATAAATGCCCATGAGGTTCAATAAAGCTGAATTATAGCTAATCATTGAGGAGAGCTCTAATTCAAGGGCAGGATCCAGGAAAGGAGACAATATTTTGTAAAGTGTTCTCATGTGGTACAAAAACAGACTTCATTGCTACTGAGAACTTTAAAAGGTTATTCAAGAGATTAGCATGCCAGAACCCAAGAAAAGAGATTATGGAGTTATAAGAGAGATTGCCACAGATTCGAGAAGAGTATTAGAATAGTGTTTGGAAAGTGGGCCAAGTAACTGATTGTTGGCAGGGTTTTTAACCAGACTTCCTTTTCTTAAAGATGAATGGGATTAAAGCTAGCAGGCAAATGACTAGTGGAACCAGAGATAAACCCATGGTGTGCCTGTGTGAGAACGGATTAAGAGAGCATAGGCAAACTGGGACTGCAGACAAAGAGATGGCTCTTTCTGCATCCAGCACATCTTGACTCAATAACTCCCTTTAGCATTTCTTCACTTTCAGGATCCATTGAGGTGCTTGGGCCGAAGACCCAGATGTTATGGATAATAGACAAACCTGGCCCCGTGAAAGTCAGCATTTGAGGATGTTAGTGCAGTACATAGCTCTGGGCCATTCATAAACTGCTTTCTCATGGAATCTCCTAAAATGAATCTCTGAGGTGAACTTGTCAAGAAGACGGAACAGACCTATCACGTGACTAGACCCTTCTCTCCCTATGGGAAAACCATGTGGTAATCAATTCACCTAAGGTTCCCGGATGAGAATGGACCACAATTCCAGTGTTTAATGGCATGGGATAATAGTTGGGCAGCCAGTAGGGTGGTGGACTCTTAGGGCCAGGGTCTCCCCTTCTTGGGTTGCAGGCTCTCAACTTTTGCCTCTCCGAGTCTCACTTTTCTGCATTCCAAGTGGAGTTCCTTCCCCCTTCTGATGGACACTTCTTTCGTTGATGTTATTGTTGTTGTTCTGAATTAATACCATTGATACAAATGAAGCTAATTTGTTTCTCTCTGCTCAGCTGGCTCAGGAAACATCTTGTCTCTGTGGTACCATTTGCACAACTGACCTCATATATTACTTATTGGTTTTATAATTTAGCCCAGCCTTTCCGATGCCTGCAGGATGTCATCTGCTCCTGGGCATTATTATCTCCAGGTTATAAATAAAAAAACGAGTCTTAGAGCAGGGGATTTTCCAGGGTAGCACAGCCAGTAAGTGGAAGACTCCATGCAGGTTTTCTGATTCCAAACTCCAAGTTCTTTCCACTCCCACTCCTGCCCCTATGCTGGTTCCCCACAGAGTCATGGTCCGGGAATCCCACTGCTCTGCCCCCTTTATTGTACAGTTACCTGTGTGTGTGCTGTGTTGTTTGGTGAGGTTGGCCATGATGAGAGGGGTAATCTAAGAGAAGCCAAATAATGAAGAGGTAAACTTAAAGAAAGAAGGGACCAAACAAAACAGGAGGGTGGAGGTGTGGGGTCCCTCTGCCCATCTTTGGGAAAAAAATGAGCAATTTAGGGATATGAAGGACCTGAAACACAGGTGCAAAGACAAAGGATGCCATGGCCTGGCCTCATTCCGTGGCCAGGTCAGCCATAGCTTTGTCCATCATTATTTCTTCACTGGATCATCTCTCTTACTAATGAGTGGCTGCTTGGCTGGGTGACAGCGGCTGTTGTTCTGCCATTAACAATACTTAGCGATGAGGGGCTCGGCAGGGGCTTCTAGAGGAACCAAGTAGGAGCAACCCTCAATATGGTGTGCACCCTGATTCATTTTCATTCGAAAAATAAAGTTTGATCAAATAAAAAATGTGATTAGGAATAGTTGTATGCTATCCAGATAGAACATTCTCTGGCATACTCTCTATCATCTCTTTCAACTTCTGCTGATGCCCCAGAGCCTTTTAGGAGTTCCCAAGCCCCTACAGATGGCCTCTTTGGACCCACAAAGCCTTGCTCTACTGGAGTGTCCACCATCAGCTGCCGTGGTCCTGGCAACTTCTCCTCTTCATCCATTAGCCTGAGAGTAGTGAATTAATGAGTGTCATAGAACACATGGTCAGATCTCACCTTTGAGGAGCAGGGAGAGGTAGGAATCATACCTGTTCTGGGCCTGGCTGGCGCATTCCGGCAATGCAACCCATTCAAACAACCACCACTACAGGTGAAATTAACTCCACAAGGCCAACCCAGATTTATAATAGACATTTGGCAAATCTTCATTGAGCCTATACCATGGTCTAGCTGTTGGGCTGGGCAGGTACCATGGGAAATAAAAGTATGAAGTCAAACAGGCTCCCAACGGGGCCAGCTCCTTCCCTCCCTCCCTGATTCCGACTTTCCATGAGGGAGTCATGGGTGCACATCCTCGTGGTGATAAGGTAAGGGGAAAATGTCAGTGTTCCTAGCACAGGTGGTGGGAAGCAATGTTCGTACCATTAAGGGAAGGGGATAGTTAAAATCGTTCTGAAGAGACTGAATAATATCTCTTTACAGATTATACTATAGGAAAACATCCAGAGAGAAATGACTCTATTTCTTATTAAATTGAAAAGACTCTTTCTGGGGTTATAAATAAATTCTTCATCACTCACTGAAGTAATGAAGCTTATGAATCTTCTGCCCTGAAGTTTTGCATCCCAGCTTGCCTTTTCCTACCATCCAGCTTGTGCCAACTTCATGTTACCCACCATCAATTCATGTACATTTAAAGAATGAAAAATAATTTTAATATTTGCCAAGGTAAAATATAATTAGGCTGGTAAATCTGCTATTTAAAAGGGCATGAACAAAATCTCCAGACTACATAGAAATTATTTCTGGATTGCCTTCTGTTTTCAATTATTTCTATTATTGATCTCTTCAATTACCATGACTAATCAGAAGTTGATCATATTAAAAAAAAACAATAAGCCAAAACAGAGCAGAGTAAACAAAAAGCCATAGCTAGGGGACAAATGAGGAGGAAAAAATGAAAACGAACCATATTATAGGTGCTTTGTCAATCATCATTCCATCCATCCATCCATCCATCCATCCATCCATCCATCCATACAGTAGTTAGTGAGCCTATATATGCAAGGCACAATTCCAGGAGCTGCTTGACAGGGTAGAAAATCTGACAGGCTTTAGAGCCACACTGACCTGAGTTACAATCCTAGCTACATGCCATCTGGTAATGCTGTTTTTCTTACTCCTTGCTGCATCGTCCACTGGCTGCCCCATCTTTCTCTCTCATTCATGGGAGAATTCAGTACCTGGCTTACTCTTACATTTCTCTCCTTAACACGGTCGGCATGCTTAGTGTCTATAGCATCCATCCTGATGACTCATTCAATACCATGGCCTATCAGTTCCTGACCTCATTTTCATTCACCTTTTAATTTTCCAAATAAATTATGGAATACCAATTACTTATTGGCCACTCTTCTAGATACAAGGGCTATAGGAGTAATGGGATAGACATGATCTTTCCCCTCATGGAATTTATAAAGGTGGAAAGGTGCAAAGCAATAAGCAAGCAAACAAGAAAATCTTGTCTTGATGGTGGCTATTGAATGGAATAAATGACCTATTCTGGGTAGAGAATAGGACTGCAGGTTTGAATTTGCACAGCAGGGTGAAAGAAGTCCTCTCTGAGATGATGAAATGTTGAATAGAGACTTGAAAAATGAAGAGATTGACCATGCAAAGAGCCAGGGGAAATAATTTAGGAAGAAGAAACCACAAGTCCAAAAAGGCTTTGGGGGTAGTGATGAGCACTGAATGTTCAAGGAACAGACAATTGGCATGAGTGGCTTAAACAGTGAGTGGAGAGGTGGGTATTGGATGACAGGAATTTGTGAGGTGTATGTGTGTGCCTTTCTTGATTTGGTTGTTTGTATCTTATGTGCACAAAATTGATCTTCATCTTAAAGTGTATTATAGTCTAACTTTGCTAGTCTGTGGCTGCTCTCTTTAAAATTTTTAAGTATGTTAATTTTCCCATTTTATCTCCAAATTTCCAATTCCTCTACCTCCCATAACTTCCATTTTTTATATTTATCTTTTGTATATATTCTTCCATTCTACTTTCCATATATCCACTTACATACATGTATCCATGTGTGTTGTATTTTAAAATACTCGAATTAATATTATTTAGGTTAATGTATAATTGCTGTTTATTACTATTATTTAAAAAGTGAATGAATAGATGAATATTTTTAAATGACTTAGTTTTAATCCCTCACATGGTAAATATCAGTATATGCAATTCTCATAAAATCTTTTTGGGGTCTTCAAGAATTTCAGTTACTGTCCTGAAATGAAACATTTGAGAATGGTTGCTCTTAAGAATGGCCAGCTAAAACTGGGGAGAAATCTGAGGACTCTAACTTCTTTTTGAATATAGAATTTATTTGCTTTTCTTCTCTTTTCTCTCTCTTCCTTCCAGAGGTTCCTGTATCGCAGACAGCAAAGCAGAGAGACAGACAGAGCCTGTGCTCCTGGAGACATTGTTAAGCTGCTGACTCAACCAGCCCTGGAGGCTGGAGCCTGGCTCTGGAAATGCTTCCTGTTATGTAAGATCTTAATTTCCTCTGATTTGAGATGGTTGTTAATTGCGGGTGAAGACCAGGAAAGCTGAGAGAGGAGAGTGTTCCGAGTGTCCCGGAGCAATTGACTCTGAGATGATGAGCCCTGAAGGTTGTCCTAGAATTTGGCAACCCAAAGGCCATGGGTGACCCTGACAGGTCATTTTCAGTGGCATGGTGGTGCTGCAAACCGGGTTAACGTGATGTCTGGTATACCCACGCTCCTGCCGTTGTTCCTTTGTCTTTTTTTTTTTGTGTGTGTGGTCTCCTTTGTTTTCCTTCCATACCAGACCACAAAATGCTGGGGTTCTCCTCAGCTTAGTCTGCGTTTTCTTCTCTTTATATTCTTCTTTTTTTTTTTTTCATATCATTCTTTCCCAAAGATCTAAATCTCATTTGTGTTGCTCTTGCCCCAGATTGATATTTCCAGCCCAGGTCTCTCTCTCTGCATCCAGATTCACATATCCAACTGCTCACCAGCCATCTCCAGCTGAATATTTATTCCGTAGACATGCCTGATGTAACCTGCTCAAAGCGGATGTCCTGATCTCCCCACCCCACCTGCCCTTCCCTTCCCTCAGCTGTCTCTCAGTTCACACAACCCCCATGTACCCAGCTGCTTGAGCCAGAAACCTAAATGTCACTGTAGATACCCCTCGTTCCCTCTCTCCCTGATTCTAACCATTAGGAAGTTGTATTAATTCAATCTGCAACATGGAACTGAAGTCTAGTCTTCTCTCTTTGTCTAATACCATCCCCTTGATGTCAGCTATATCACATTTCTTGCCTGCATTATATATTACCAAAGCCTCCCAGCTGGCCCTCCTCCATTCTTGCTCTATTTCCATTCTTTCTCTCCTCCACCCAGAAGACTGCTCTTTAAAAAAAAATAAAAACAAACAAACAATGCAGATCATGCTACTCTTCCTGCTTTAAGTCCTTGTCTCTATTATAAAATCCAGACTCCTTCCCATAACCTAAGGGCCCTGCCTGCTCGGGCTCCTGCTATTTCCATATTGTATCTGTCCTCTCATCCTTGCTCGCCTCAGTCTAGCTTATACCGATTTTTTAGTTTCTTGAACAATCTGCTTATTCTACTTTGGATGCTCTTCTCACCCCTCACTGCTTAGAGACCTACTTCTATCCCTTTAAATCTCAGTTAAATGTAATTTCTTTAGCAAGGCATTTTCATCTATTTCACCTAAAATCAGTTTGCCAAAGTGTTATCCCCTGCTGAGTTCTTTGTTTAGTTTGATTTTTTTTTAATTTATTTTTTGTTAGTTTCATAGCATATATAACAATTCAGAGTCACTATACAAAACTAGTTGTAAATATTTTGTGTTTGGCTGCCCAGTAGAAAGGATCTCACATTTGCTAAGTGCTCTCAGGTGAAAGGTGGGTCCCATGATGGCCTTGGCTCCCTTATAAAGGACCAAGAATTTGCTTCTTAGAAGAGTTCAATAGATCTTAGTAACCCAGGGGAAAAAATAACCAGAGAAAAACACCAGAATCCAAACCGACTCTTGGAATGCCAGAATAATTATTTTTGAACTTTCCCAACTGAACCCGTAAGAGATTTATTTAATAATGTTAGATCCTCTTAAAGATTCAGTCTTTTGTCATGGATTTAATGGGCATGTTATTGAACCCCATGTCTTGTGACTCCCCATTCTGATTTTTAATAACAGTGAATCGATAACCTTGTGCCCATTCTTTGAAGGCTGCAGCTCAAGTGTATCTGAGAGGGCTCCCAGAGGGAGGGGGAGAACAGGGACCCAGTCCTGGGATTTCAGTGGCAACTTTTGATGGACAAGGTTAGGTCAGTGGTGGGGATGCTGAGCTGATATCTACACAGTCAGATGATAACAGACTCAGAGTGTATTTGGACCCCGAGTGCCCACCTCCTCTTCTGGCGTCTTAGCAGAACTGGAATTTGGATGATGTAGCTTTAGGGGGATCTCTGTGTTGGGATGTCCTGGAAAACAAAACGAAAAGCAAGCTGTCCTTCCTCATGGTGGCCAGATGTTGATAGTCTTCATAGGGAGGAAGAGGAAAATGTCCTTGGCGGTGCCAATCCAGGAGGAGGGGCTAGGAAGGAACTGTGGCACAATGTCCTATGCAGCTCCCGAGGCAGCAGTTCGTACCCCCGAGAGTCATTGGCTGCAGGCTATACCTGGGGGCAGAGCTAAGGAGTCTGATTTCCTGTGGAAGGCAGGTCCTTTGGCCCAGGGCAATGCTCTGGAGAAGGGACAGCTGTGAGGAGTTAGCAGCCAATATTCACAGCGGCTGAGGCACCCATATAGAAAAAAGGGCCCGGATGGGGCACTGACATATCCACAATAGCCCCTGTCCCTGGAGGGGTTGCTCCTCAGCCAATTCCACCTTTCCTTCTTGTCTGCAGACCTTTCCTAGTTCCTTGGCTACTCCAGGTAGAGCTCCTTTAGGGGAAAACTTGGCCTTATCCCCTTTGTCCCTCTCATCCCTGGAGGCTGGCACCATCCTCAGCATGGAGGAGGTAAGTGTGCCATTCCCTGGTCCTTGCCTCAGTGATCCTCCTCTATGCTCTCCCTACTGCCCTCTGTTCACTTCACAGACTCAGGTCAAGGTCATTGACTAAATCATGATGTTGGGAGACTTTGAGGAGCCACAAGTGAAACATGGGCAATACTCAGTAGAACTGAGAGTCTTCAGCCTTGTTTTTTGGTTATGTATGCCTTTAAAAAGTTTATTTAAAACAAGCTGTATGTTAAATTTCTTCTCCCTACCTCCCAAATGGCACAGTGGAAGACAATTTGGCTGTGCCCCTCTTGGAGAGAGGGAAAAAGCCTAGGAGATCCTGAAGCGGAGTAATTATTTCCATCAGCAGGAACTCAGCACTGTGTGTCTGAACTGCAGAAGTTCTTGGAGAGCCTAGCTGTTTAATTCCTTTAAATGCCATTTGCATGTACTGGGTGCTGAGAGGATCACTTTGGGAATTTGCAATGAAAGAGAAGTCAATGGAGAGAAAGAAAGGAAGTGATAGAGACTCAGAAGGCTGAGGAGTGGGTGATATTGGAGAGGTTTCTGTGTTTATTAGCAACTGCTTGGGAGCCTAGGAAGACGCTCAGCCCGACACCTTGCACTCCCCACTAGGCTCCTGAGCCATGGAGAAGCCAGCGAGACGCAGCATGTGTCGGGCTTTTGGGGACACGCTGTGATCACTCGGAGTGAGCGATGGTTGCATCACAGCCTCCCCAGGTGAACATCTCTCCTTGTCTGTAAGAAAAGCAACTTGGGGAACTGCATAAACTTTTCCTGGCTGCCCATAGGGCTCTGCAGCTGCAAGGTGGTGAGCGAGTGAGTGCACCCCTCAAGACAGCTAATTGTGTGTGTGTGTGTGTGTGTGTGTGAGGGGCCATGTGTCATTCATCTAATGTAACTGGCACTTCAGGGTAAGGAGGTAAAATGAGTCTTCCAGTAGCTTCTAGACTCCCCTCGTGTTCTTTCCCCCGTTTCAGTGTCCACAGGTGTCTTCTGTCTACACGCAATCGCTCCATCTGAAGATTGTTTTTACGGTAGGATTTAATTTTTAAATGAAATTCAGATGTGTTAAGCACCTCTGTGGGCAAGGCCCTTGGCTATTGATGGGGACTCAGATGACAGTTTTATAGGGGTGACAGACATGTTAATAGATGTGGGCATGGGGCGCGTGGTATTAGAAAGGAAGGCACTCTGTGCAAAGGCTTGGAAGTCTAAACAACACCAGTGTTCAGGGCTGGCCAAGCAGTTTGAGAAGGAAGTCAGGGGTGTATGGACTTGGCTTGAGATGAGGATGTGGCTGAAGAGCTTGGCAGTGACCCTGCCATAAAAGGCATTAAGATCATTCATATGAAGGGACAAGGTGCATTGAGACTTCAGTGTGATGTTTCTCAATTGTAATTGCTGGGATTGGGGATGAAAATGAATGACAACTCCCAATGGTGGGATTTTTGGAGTCAAAACACTAGTAGGGGTATTTTTTCTTGGGCAAGGAAGTTTCCTCGCTCCTACGTTAGGCTGTTTCTGAACTAGCTCTGGAAATATATCCACTTTGACCAGTCACCATAGGTTTGCTGAGACACCTACTATCTGCTCAGAATAATATAGGTGGCTGAGAAATACCAGTATCCCAGGTCATGGAGTCAGAGCTCTACTCACTGCCAGGGCTAACACCACACCTGGCTTGGCATAAGCCGGATTCATTCTTAAGTCTCTAGTGCTGCAGTGTATCCATGGCATGTGCTCAGTAAAGGTTTGATGATTGAATGACAAGTACATACAGAGTCATCTGTGAACACAGGTTGCAGGAGAGTCATTTGCGGGGTCTAACTTTAATAATTATCTTCTGGGCCAGGCCAGTGGAGCTCAGCGGTTGAGCGTCGACCCAGAACCAAGAAGCCACTGACTCAATTCTAGGTCAGGGCACATGCCTGGATTGCTGGCTCGATCTCTTGAGGCAGCCAATAGATGATATTTCACTCTCATCAATGTTTCTCTCTCTCTATCCCTCTCCCTTCCTCTCTCTCTAAAAAAAAAATCAATAAAAACATTAAAAAAAAACCACACACACCTATCTTCTGGAATTTGGGAGTATGGGGGTTGACCTAGGCTGAGTAAAATCAACTGATCTTGCTTCTTCCCAGAATTGTTTTGGAATAAGCCTCTTTTCAACATCTGTAAGATCAGAGATTTGAATCAGCACTCCCATAATTCCCCTTCCAGTTCAAATGTGCTAATATTTTAAGTCTATAAATAGGAATCTCTGAAGAATTCTGGCTTCAAAGACATAAAGAACTGTACGCCCCGAGGGTTGTGGCAAGGTGCCAAAGACCCCGAAAGAGTACCTGGAGCTGAGAATCCACGTCTACCTGCTTAGAAAGTGCTTGTTTTTATTCCTTGTAAAATATAGATGGAAAAACCTGCTGTCTACTCTGGGGTGCCATGGCAATTAATTAGTTAATGTTTGTGAGGTACAAAAGGAACAAAAAGTGCTGCATGTAAAAAGTCATATAAATGCTAAGTGTTATTGTTTTCCATCTGATTCTCCCCCGTTCGATTTCAGTTGCATATCGAAGTAGTCATAACAGCATCAGTTGGGGCTCCTCTGGCTAATTATGCTGCCAATAAAAGGGGAAAAATTCCCTTTTAAATTTCCATTTTAATTTCTCTCTGTCTCTGATCCCCCCTCCCCCCCTTCTCTCTTTTCTCCAGTGTGCTGTTCAGAGTTGCTAACTACTCAGGGGTCAGTAAAAGTGAGCACCTTCTGTTTTTCTCTCCACACTCATTGCAGTCTGGGAGAGACCGACATTCTTCCAGTAAGTTAAATGGTGCTTCAGTGCTTACCAGGCAAAAGTGATGGAGGGTACACATATCAATAGCCCAGGTGGGTCTCTGCTTCCCAGGGCCTCCTATCTGGTCAGGAAGAGCAGAGGCCTGCCCCCTCTCCTGCCCCCGGTGACCACTGTTCAAGGCACAGTGTGACCACTTTGGTGAAGGCGAGGAGATGATATTCCTGAGGAGCCACGTAATAAACTGTGGCATAATTGATATAAAGACAGATTCCTCTGTATATCAGTTATCTGTTGCCATGATAATGCCATATAACAAACCAACCTGAAACTTAGTGGCTTAAAACGATAAGTATTTAATTAGCTGAAGAGGCTGCAGGTTGATGATTTAAACCTGGCTCAGCTGGGTGTGTTCTTGTGGCTGGGGGTTAGCTGGTTATTGGCCAATGTAGGCTATCCTTGGAGGGGATGGCTGGAGGGACTTAGCTCTGCCCCACTGTCTCTAATTCCTCAGTTGGCTAGCCTGGGCGTGGCATTCTTTGGACATTGCAGAGGTGCCAAAGTGCAAGGGCAATCTTCAAGGGCTCTCAAGGTAGGTGGTGGGATGTAGGCTCTGCTTCTTTGACAGGAGGGATGGCAAAATCACACTGCGAAGGGTAGGATGCAGGAAGGGTTAAGAAATCGGGGCTGCTAATGCAACCAACATACCACAATGTGCTTCAGGCCCACACTTTTCTAAATCTCTGGGGATTAGGACGTTGGCATTTTTAACCAGGATATATATTCTCATGCTCAGTGAAGTTTGAAAACAAGTGAACACAAGCAAAGAGCAGCAGAATGTGAGGTTATTGCCTCCCTTTGTGGGCTTTACCCCAAATACTCCTCACTCTGCGTGCTTCTCCTTTCCTCATGTCCAGGAGAACCGAGTCACAGCATGTGTACCGTGACTCCTGTGGGGACGGGGTGAATAATCCATGTGACTGGGACCTCTGTGAAGGTCTTATGAGCTTGGTTGGCAGCCCGGGCAGGCTGGGTGAGACTTCAGGAGAAGGAGGCAGGGGAGTGGGAAGAGCAGAAGCTCAGAGGCAGCAGAGCTAAAGGGATGTTGGAGTATAGTGTGGTCTGTGGGAGAGAAGCCTGGAAAAGTAAACCAGACCCAGCTGGGAAACGGGGAAGTCAGTGGTTAGCTTATGTATGGTCCTATTTTGGGGAAGTCTGATAATGAAATCAGTGTAGAGGATGGAAAACAAGCGCCAAGTTCTAAAATAGGGCTTCTACTTCCGAAACTGGGCCTCATGTCCATGAGGATCTTTCCTGCAAAACTGTTGTTGAACCAGCATGCCTTGGGGGACAGAGTCTTAAAGAAGTGAAACATCGTTTGCCCCTCACTGTTTGTCTCCCTGCCCTGCTGTTCCCAAGACTAGCTCTTCCTCTGTCTTGGTGGGTGAGCCAGGAGTACTGCATGACTGCTGCGGTCACTCTTGGCTCGGGCAGGGTCCTCTGGTTCATATTTCACTGTCCATTTCCTATGTAGGAGTCAAACTTTGAAGTTGGTTGAATGTGATGCATTTTCCATTATGCATCTTCCATTCAGCCGGCTAAAGGCTGCCGAGGACAAGAAAACCTGAGGTCAGGGAAAGAATGTCGCTGCCAATTTCTTGCTTCCTGTGACTTCAGTGTCTACTCTCACTACCCCAAGTTGTTAATGACAGTTTCCTCAGGTCTCGGATGTAGAGGGAGGAGAGGTACGGGGTGCAGGAGCATCTTAACATGGCTGGTACTGGTATGGACTGGCTGGTATTCTTTCTGACTCTTCCTCTTAGGTTGGGTTCGAAGAAGTGAGAAGCTGGATGGGGAAGGAGTGGGTTTCAGAGCTGGGAGTCGAACCCTTGTGCTGTGTCCTTGGCTCAGCCGCCACTCGAAGGAGAGTAGAACTTGTGCTTGTGAAATGACTCATGGCTCCAGGGTGTACAGTTTGAACCTTATTCTTTACTGTCCCCCCCAAAAAGTGTTCTGTTACCTGCGTGGAAGTGGTCACGGTCCAAGCCAGATAGCTCAACATGCTTTTCATTCAGGAAGCTTTCTTGACTTCTTCATGTCAACTTAGGTGGCTGGGCTCTCTTTGGATCCCTGCGAAGAACTTTCATGATTATTTTTGTGCTTCCTGCCTCAGACTGGGAAGGCAGGTTTGGGAACCTTCTTGGTCCTTGTTGTGCATCAAGGGCCTTATGTCCACTCTGGCACATAGTAGACCTCAGTGACTGTTTGTAGGTCTCAGTGACTGTTTGTAGGCGAGCAACTAGGCCAGCTGGTCCTTCTGCTCTTGCTTTCCTCCTGGCATTGGGGCTCCACTTTGAGCATGATTACATGGGGGCACCTCCCTCACCCGGGAGACTTTCTAGCCTCTTGGGGAGGCGCCAGCACGGGTACTGGTAATTGGAGCTCTAATAGCTTTTGGCCTAAGTTAGTGGAACCGCATAGCTTCTCTGATCTGGCTCCTTTTTCTCCCTGAAACATGGAGAATGAGCTGAGTAAATGTAAAATGTACTCACCAAGACAGCTCAGTATCTAGAATTACAAGCCTTCTTGAATCTTTCCCAGTTTTGGCTAGTGTTCCTCTCTGGGCTACTTCACCCTGATCTCGGCACCAGGCTGTGAACACCCACCTTGTGCTGGGCCCTGTTGCTGGAACTCTGTGCAGGGAGGGAGATGGGCTGGCTGTTGAGAGCTGAGTGAGCACCAGCAATTTCAGGCATGGAGGAGGGTCTTGGGGGGCATGGTGACCCATCTAGAACAGGCTTCATTGCCCAGGATGCCCTTTCCCCGTGCTAAGCAGAGCAGCGTGCTGTAGCTGGATCGCTGCATCTTCCCCCAGGAGGCAGCTAGCAAGGGTGGGAGGTGAGTGACATGGATGAGCTGCAGAGATCCCATAGAAATGGTAAGGAGAGACAGCTCCAAGAAAAATCGTGAGATATAAGAGAATACAGATGTCACTAGACTTGTTGAGGTGAGGGTAGAAGAGGGCAGAGGAGAGAGAGAGGATTAAGATGAAATCCCAGGGAGGCTCAGAGATGCAGAGATATAGTTATTAAAATCTAAATAACACGCAAATAGCTTTGTGGCTTTTTCTTAAATCCATCTTTTATTTGAAACTAGCCAACCTCTGGTTTTAATTGTTTCATTGGTTATATTTGTTCTTGATGAGAAATTTTGCAAATGAGACTAAATTCCCCACTAATGATATTCCTCAGTTGCTGTGATCATATTTTTTCACTCAGGGTAACAGGAAAGTATGTTGCTCATAGTGGCAGTGGCTGTTGGACTTTTCAAAACCTAAGGAATTCAAGGGTGGGAGTGAATGACCTCCCACTCCTCAGAATTCCTTGAATTTGGAAATGATTGCACATGGAGATGATTGCTGAATATGTGAGAGCAATGGTTGTTCTTTTGTCGAAGTCCCTTCATTCTTCTCTCCTTTCATTCATCAAACATTTGTTGAACATCTATGTACCAGCTGGGATACACAGATAAACAAGAATGATATAGCCCATATCTATGCAGTATAGATACGATAAGAGCTGAGAACCTGAATTTATTCATTTACTTGTTCAGTAAACATCCATGGAGGGCCTGATATTTGATCGTCTCTGAGCTAGGCATTGGGAATATAAAGGTGAATAAGAGAGATATTGCTTTTGCCTTTGTGCAGGGTATAGTCTGGGGTGGGGGGAGATGTCAAGAAAAGAAATTCATAAAATAAAAATATAATGACATAGTGTGAAGGATGCTTAGTGATCCAGTCTGCATGGATATCTTTTTCTCCTTGGCTTCAGTTTCACGAATATGTTCCACCTTGAACTATGGAAATGCACATTTCCATAGAATAATGATGTGTGTGTGTGTGTGTGTGTGTGTAACAAGGAAAGTGTATATTTCCTTCTTCATCCGTTCTTAGGAGGGATCAGCTTCCTGTGAGAAGCACAAAGCTCAAGTTAATGTCTTGTGTCCTTGCTATTCACTCCTCATCACCAAGAAAACCCAGGGGTCAAGTGGTGGGGGGCAGATTTAATGTGCTGTTGAGATGGGGCCCTTCAAAGCTGTGTTGTGGGAAAACCAAACTGGGGGGAAGGAATTGCAGCCCCAGTTGGGGCTTGTGCCCACAGTGGTTTTGGTGGTTTTGTTATATTCCCAGTGGCTCCAGTTCTTGTCTGGAAACCCGAGTTCAGTGCCTGCTGGGATCTTATGTCAGAAGTAGAGTAGGAAGAGACAAACACTATTTATTTTTCATGTCTGTGGCACAGTGATCTAACCTGCACATACAAGAGGTTGATATCCACAGCTCTTCCCGAACACCTGGTAGTAACAAATGGAAGCCTCTAAGACACCATCCTCATGCCCATTCCCCATAATCCCAACACACTTACAAAACAAGTTTGGAGCCTCAGAGACCTCGGGCACTTACACTTTCTGGCTATCGGTCTCTAGATAAGCCTCTTCTCCGTTCTTCCTATGTATACAATGCTGATCTCACAGGGTTTTATGAGCATTTAATGACATCTGAACCATAAAAATTATTGTATAATCAACAAGCCACTGAACTGATGGCTGTTCTTAGTTACAGAACTAATGGGTCCTTGGCTCTCACTTCTGGAAAAATTGAATGCTTAGGGGATTTGTGGACTTCGTCTTCCAAAGATGTCACAACAGCATCTCCCCTGGGCTTCCTCAATGTGACCCCCCACCCCACCCCAAGGAGTGTGGCTTATTGCTCCATCCCCTTGGCTCTGGGTTGACCCAGGACTGCTTTGACCAGTGACTATGGCAGAGTGACCCTTTGCTTTCTGCCTCTTGGAGCCAGCTGCCATGTGAGAAGTGTGACTCTCCTGAGGCGGGCAGAGGATGTGCCCCACAGAGAGAAAGAAAGGCCAAGGAGAGAAAGATGTACCAGATGTCACATGTAAAAGCCATGCTGGAAGGGGATTTTCCAGCCCCAGCTTCCTGACTTCCCAACCAAATTTCTGAATTCCCAACCCCCTGAATCAGGAAAAAAATAATGGTTGTGTTGAGATGCTCAGTACCAAGGGTAGTGGGTAACCCAGCAATACAAAACCACACAGTCCTTTATTCCCCTTCCAGGTTTCTGTGTCTCGAGGCCTTGCTCATTATGTTGAGTTGGGAGAAGCACAAACTTTTCCAGTCCAGATGGTCTGGTGTGTGAATCTTGACTCAGCCACCTATTAGCTGTGCATTCAGGTAACACTTTGAACTTCAGCCTTCTGATCTATTGTTGGGCTTTATAAGACTTCCTAGGGGTATAGTGAAGCTTCAAGGAGCCAACCCAATTGGAAGTGGCTTGCAGCGTGTCTGGCCCTTAGTATATCGTCAGGCCCAAGCTGGGAATCAAAGAGCCTTAGGAGGCTCACTGGGGCAGCTGCTGGTCAATCTGGCAGCCCTGGTAAGGGGAGTTCCCAGCAGTACTTGAGAGTGATACACTGGGACCTGCTTTCAGGATGGGCTTTTAACACAGCTCATAACTGCTGAGTACCTGCTACAGGTGCCAGCCTCTCTCTAACCTCTATGTTATCTCTTTTACTATAACTCCCTTAATACTTATTTCCATTTTGCAGGTGGGGAAACTGAGACTCAGAGAAGCTGATGTGGCTTGCCTAAGGACCTGAGCTAGCTATGGCGGACTTAGGGTAAGAAATCAGGTCCCTGGACACAAGTCCAATATGATTTGAGGCCATCACTTAGGATTTTCAACATCAACACAAGGTGGAGAAGATCAGAGAGTCTTCAAAGAGGCATATAATTTTAATTTTAAAGCATTGCAACCGGTGCCTCCTTGAATGACATACAAATATTGAATTCTTTTAAAGTTGCAAACGCCAGACGTTTACTCTTTCCAATTGATCGTTCATTGCAAAATAGGCTTAAGTGCATCTTATTCCTTCCATTTCCAATTGGAGGTTCTGTTTGGAGCATGTGCGTTCCTGTGTTCTGGAAGTTTTTCTTGACAGAAGCAGAGAGGTTTTTGACAAACAACTTTAATATTTGTGTCTGTGTGGCTGGCTCTAATAACCCTGCAAGCTTACAAGGTCACTGTGAAGATTAAATCTGAGTCATCGGAGGCAGATGTTGACACATCATTATTTAAATCCTCAGCTGCTGAAGGACTCTCATCCCCATGAGCTATGACTCAGTCTCTAAATGAACACCCCACATTCCACATAGCCTGCTGAGCAGGGACTCCTGACTCTGTTGGGGAAACAAGTTTGCCTTTCTCTGTGTGATGACAAAGCCCATCTTTCTGTTGCAGAAGTGTGCTGTATACAGGGAGTGAGTGTGTTTCAGGAGCTCTGCTCTCTCTCTACCACTTGCTGTGGGCTTTGACTTTTCGCCTGTTCTTCAGAGCCCTTCCTTTAATTGGTGCTTACACATGTATTTCTTTATGTAGTAAAATGTATTGTCTAGCTTAATACAATTTTACAAATGTATTCTCCTAATAAGCATCATCCAGATCAATGGATCAGACATCTTCACCACCTTTTGTCCCTTTCCAATCAATAACCTCTCAAAGTTATCACTATTCTGACTTCAGACACCATGGATTAGTTTTATCTGTTCCAGAATTTCATGTAAAAGGAATCAAACAACATGTACTCTTTTTGTAGCTGGCTCTTTAGCTGAGCAAAAGCATGTGAGATTTATTTGTGGTGTTGTGTGTATCGGAAATGTGTTCCTTTTCATTGGTGAGTAGTATTCCATTGTATTGTTATGTCACAATTGGTTTATGCATTCTTTTGTTCATGGACACTTGGGCTGATTCCAGACTTTGGCTATTGTGAATACAGTTGCTATAGCTATTTTTGTATACATCTTTTTGTAGGCTTACATTTTAATTTCTCTTAAGTAAATACTTAGAAATTGAATTGTTGAGTCATAGGAGAGGTATGTCTTCAACTTTATCAGAAAACACCCAACTGTTCTGACACTTAATATTTTCAGTCTTTTTAAATTTTAACCTTTCTGGAGGGTGTCTTATGGTATCTCAATTTAGTTTTAAGTTGCATTTCCTAATGAATAATGATGCTGAGCACTTTTACATTTTCTTATTGAGTATTCATAGATCTTTTATTTTTGTGAAGCATCTAAGTTTTTCACCTATCAATTTTTATTTTATTTTATTGGTAGAATAGATTAAAACATATTTCCTGGGGAATGAATTGCAGGATTCATATAGAAAAAAGTGCCGAGTAAGAGAGAATCATCAAGGGCAGTTATGAAAACAGGGGGTACAGTTGTCACCTTCTTTCCAGTCCAACCTATGACTGAGTGGAAAACTTTAAGGATGCCTGATTTAGAACAAAGAGATGTAAGTGGTAGGGGTAATTCTGACAATAATATCTGAGAATTTTGCGAGTGCACACAAACACACACACACACACACACACACACACACACAGCATTGTGGAAGGAAGGTGAGCTCAAAGGTTGGAAAAACTGTTCCAATCTTAAGGCCTTGGGAAATATCATGTAAAGGGGTCATAGTCACCACATACCTGCAGCTCCATAAGGGCAGATGTAAAATAGAGTTTATTGGGGGAAAATTCATAAGCAGAGAAGCAGAGTACAAGCAATCCTCTGAACTCTCCTATTCCTGCAGTTTGGGCCGGTCCAGAGGTCTGCAGCCTCATGCCAATTCCAGAAGATAGGGGTCCTTCTATTGATAGGTTTTGGGGGAAGAGAGTATCTATGCAACTACATGGCAAGGAGAGCTTCCTGGTGTTATTAAAGAGGAGCCTAGGAGCCTGGCATTGGGTTGTAGTGCACTATTCTTACGTTGGGTTGTAGTGCACTATTCTTACATTGAGATTACTCAGTCCTGCGGACCTTGCTCTTTGTTAAACCACCAAAAATGGGGGGAAAGATGAGCTTTCAGGGTTGTTCAAATTTGTCTCTCATAAGCAGTTCTTCAGTATCTCTGAGCCTCTATTTCCCCAACTGTAAAACGGGAATAATAACACCTATTCTGAAGAACTGTTGTGAACATTAGAAGTAATCATGTGACATACCAACAGTACCTAGGATCTAGTAAGAGCCCAACAAATATCAGTTTTCTTCACTTGAAGGGAAGAAAATAAAATACTTGTAACCAATGCGGAGTTTTAATGGCTCGAAAGCTCATGTGGCCTAATTTGTGGAGGTGCACATTACAAAATATCAGGTTTCCATACTGGAAAAATGTGCGTATTAAAGGAAAACACCAAAAGCTTCCTTTTTATAATTCTCTTAATAAAAACTGATGATTTATTATGGGCTGCAGGTTGCCATGGAGACACTGAGGTGCTGAATATGACGAGAGTTAAAGTAGATATTCTAATATGGACAAGCATAGCTTATATACACTTAGAAAAAGCACTGTGCTTTAGAAACAGGCTTGAGATGTTGTAAAGAATGTTTCATGGTATCAATAAAATTTCCTGAGTTTCTCTGTCAGACTGGCCTCTATTTTCTAGGTTACCCGCTCAATTTTATTTCTCAGTCATAGCTGAGTTTATTTACTTGTTTGTTAATTCCTTCATTAGTGAATCACTATGGATAGCATCTCTTGTTTTATTTTTCATTTTTCTTTTATTTTCTGGAATGTATGGTGACATGCTGAGGGCTCTTCAAAGAAGTAAAGAATGTGGTCTTTCAGGGTGATTTCCTGAGAGCAGTAGCACATCCGTGGCTCTGGCTGACTTTCCCCTCTGAATTAGTTTGCTTTCAGTCGCTGTAGTCAGTGATCTCAACAATGGGAAAATGTAATATAAAGAATTACTAAGTATGATAAGATAATATGTGCAAAGATGGAAAAAGAACTCTTAACTGTTACCCATGGAATGACAAATGTGAAAGGGGGTGTTTAGAACTCACTGAAGAGGTTGGTTGCAGCACCCTGGATTTTGTTTGCTGGGTTGTAGGAGCCAGAGCTAGTCCACAGTAACTGGGCAAAGAGCAACAACTGTACGGGGGTGCAAGTGAGCTGAGACTGGGAGTTAGGAGTGCAGAAGCAGTTGGGAGGTACCCAACTTCTGTCGGTAGAGGCTGGGAGCATGCAATGCCTGCAACCAGAGGGCTGCAAGAAGGTGGTCTCTTGGCCTGGGCACAGGCTGTGAGGTCACTTGGGACCTGCCTACTTCAGGCATGCGTCTGGGGCAGAGTGCCACAGACAGTGCAGGTGGGACCCCTGCTTCCTTTGATGTCCCTCCCGCCAGAGCCTTCTACTGACAAACCTAACGTTGTGCTCACGGTAAAGGAGAAATGCTTCAAGAGTCCAGTTCACTATCACAGAGCAGGTACTGAAGGATATCTTTGGAACTGAGAGGCAATGGATCAATAATTGGCCCAGCATCTTGGTTGTGGTTAATCTTGTAAACTCCCTTGTTGGCCCTCCAAGGAGGAAGTCTTGGGATGCAACCCTGGGTTGGTAACAGTCATTTGGACCCAGTCCTTTTCTGATGAGAGGTAGTTTATATCCAGTTGGGTTACAAATCACAAGGACATGAAGTTGAGCCCAGCTCTCTCTTCACCAGCTGTATGACTTTGGACGCTCTTCAGTGATATCCTTGGTAGTTCAGATACCAGTGTGTGCCCAATGGGACTCTAGGAATGACCTCTAAAGTTTCAGCTTTCCCAGTCATATCATAGGTCCAGCCACCATCTCTTAAAGCAGAGGTCAACACACACGTTTTTTGGGAATGAGCAAGGTAGTAAGTATTTTAAACTTTGCAGGCCCCCTGGTCTCTGCTGTGACTATCCATCTTTGTCTTTGTAGTGCAGAAGCATCCATAGGCAACAAGCACATGAGAGGGCATGGCTTCTGTGTGGGGAGGTGCATCCAGTATTGAGGCTGACTGAGCTGAGACAGGCGTGTCTCCAGGAGCACTCTGCCTCTTATGCTAGACTGGCCTCTCCCTTGCCAGAGGAAACTTTATCTCAGGCCTTATTGACTTGTCCTACTATGGGTCTTGGTTGGAGCCCCTGAAGATATCCTGATGAATGAATTGTCCTGTCTTTGCATCTGGAGCAGCAGGGGTTGGGGTCTTGGTTGCTTCTGACCTAGAATGCCCCAGTCTTCTTATTTCATCTTGGCCTTAAGGCCCAGCTCTGCAAACCCAGGAAAGTGGCAGTTTTTGCAGTTACTCAGAGCACAAGATGCTGTTACAAGATGCGGTGGCGCACTGTGGGAGCCCCATGTTATTCCCTGATGAGGAGCGGCAATGACAACACAACATCAGCAGACCATCCCAGGCTATGTTGTTTCTTTGTTGCTATAGCTACTAAAGGCAAAAGTTGTCACTGTAGGCAAGAGATCATGTCATTGTCACCTATGAATTTTCTCAGCCAGAGAGGATACAGCAAGTTTGAATCTATCAGATAATGAATTTAAGGAAAAGTAGGGTGTTTAATAGAGTGAAACTAATTGCCTCAGTGGTGGTGGTGGTGGGGGTGACGCTCCCCAGACACACATCTACCAACCTGCCTCTGTCCTGGGCTGGTCTGTGAGCCTGGGGTTGTTCGCCCAGCCCACCAACTCATAAGGTAGCCATTGCAGCCTAGCATTTTCCTGAGCCCTTTAAAAAAGTTCTATTTAAATTCTGGGTTAGAAGGGTTGATGCTGAGATATGTATGCCCTCCTAGAACTGCTGCCTAACCTGTTTCTTTGACAAATTCTAATTAAACGGTTTAATAAGTTGAGAAACACAACACCTCTCGATGCGTTTCCTGTGGCATGTCACGTCTGAAAAAGCCACATCCTGTAACTTGTGGAGACATTTTTAGGAACTGTCTTCGTGAAGTCCCGCTGGTGTTTCTCCAGAGATGTTGGTGATGCTAACACACTCTCATTTTTATTTTTTCCTTAGTGAAAACTATTTTTAGGTAGCAAATTAATTGTAGGGAAGTTCAGGTCAAAGAGATTAGTATTTGCAGGAAATTCTGCCCTTGGCTTAGGAATATACAACAGCCAATTAAATGGCTGAGTTGGGATTTGAACCCAGGTATTTCTGTCACCATGTATTCCAGGAAATAAAAGGAAAATGAAAGACAACACCAGAACAACAATAACAACAAAAACACACACAAAACCAAACCAACAACAACAAAGGTGTTTGACTTTGAGTATATGATTTGACTTGGGTTTGAGGAATGGAGGGTCATGACAGTGGTGATAGCCAGTAAATCAGAAATGTGGACCTGGACCTTGGGTGGCAATTGCAGAGCAGAGATTGAATTTTGGGAGTCTCCTAGTTGGGGCTTCTTCTTCTTTTTTTCCCCCTTAACCAACACAATTTGTTTTACTTCATTAAATGGCATTTTTAATAGGTTGCATCAGAAGAAACACTAAAGGGGAGTTAAGACAAGCTTTTTATACTGCCTTTATACTTGCTGTGTGCTTTTGGGCGAGTCACTTAACCTCTCTGACTCTGAATTTGGTGGGAGTGGTAGGCATTTAGGCTACTCCAGGCTTGTTCATGTGCAGGCATAGGGTTCCAAGACAACTAAGTAGTGGAAGCAGCCAGGTCTCAATGCCTCTTCTGTCACTTTCCATTGGTCAAAGCAAGTCACAAGGTCAGCCAGATTGGAGGAACTGCACTAGAGCATTGTGAAGAGGTGAAGAAAGAGCCCAGCTGGCGCTCGGTCCCCAGTGGGGCTTCTAGGAGACAGCCAATCAATGGTTCTCTCTCATCATTGATGTTACTATCTCTCTCTCCCTCTCCCTTCCTCTCTGAAATCAATAAAGATTTTTTTTTTAAAGAGGTGATGAAAGAGAGAGGAGAATTATCCCAGGCAATCTACGCTGAATTAGTTTTCATTCTGGGTCTTTATGGAAAATGAGTGATAATGTGGTGGTTTGGGCGTGTGGATGGCATTAGCCAAGAGGAGCAGAAGGTGAAAATGGTTGAGGGAACCTAAACAGGGAAGCAAGACTTACCACCTGTGTGGCCTGGAACAAAATACTTGTCAGAACCTCATGGTTTTTTTTTTTAATATCAAGGTTTCCAAAATTTATATTAAGCTGGCTCTATTCTAGGCACTGGAACCACAGATAGAAAAAAAGAAGCGATCCTTGCGAATTTCTGTAGTTTCGTGATTTTGGGAGTGAGGAATGTTAGTGCCAGCCTCTTTTGTCAATAAAGGGTGGTGTTTAAAGTGCACTGGGTCCCTGCTGGCTGTTGAGGTTGGCTTTGAGCCTGGCCCACTGGAACGATGTTTCGCTGAAGGAGCTCCAAGTAACGGTGGGAAGTTTTCCCTTGTTAGCTCAACTTGTGAACTGCTTGACCCCTTTGGGGGACATGAGTTGGTAAAGTCGTCTAGTGCTTCTATATTCTGCTCACTTGTCCTGGTTGATTTTCAACTGTTTTCCATTTGTGAAAACTGTATCGAGGGATGGCAGTAATTGGGAATTTAATAATTTTTTGTTGTTTCTTATGGTGCTCAGGTACTCCACTGAGAATGATATACATTTTTTCAGTGTTTCCCCATTCTGTGCTAAAACTATACATGCATTTTATTTTCTCCTTTTCTTTCTTTTAGAACAGAGCAGACTAGCTTTGAAGTCAAGTTTCTTTTTGAGGGTGTGTGTGTAGGTTCCTTATTTGATCCTTTTGCTTTTATTGAGAGAGAATCATTGATTGGCTGCCTCCTAAAGGCCCCACTTTGGGAAGTGAGCCTGCAACCCGGGCATGTGCTCCAACCCGGAATTGAACTGTGACCTGGTTCATGGTTGACATTCAACCACTGAGCCACACCGGCTGGTCCTGTCCCTGCTTTTAACTATTAATATTCCTCTACGTGCAGTCCATGGATATCCTCTTCTCTCCTCTCCTCCCATGTGGGAACTTCATGCATTTCCATGGATTCATCTACCGTTGGTGGACAGATGAGTCACACATGTACGTGTCAGCCCTAACATGTATCCCGGCTCAGGTCTCACAGTCATTGGTGAACTTGACTTAATTATTTTTTTATTTTCCCACAGTGACTAGCACTGTGCCCATATTAAATAGGTCTTCAGGACATATTTGTTGAGTGAAAAGAAGTTATCTTTTAAATTACAGGTATAATCTGATCGCATTGTCTCAAGTTTAGAAAATAGAAAAAAAAAAGAAAAAATCACTCATAAACTTACCATCTTGGTACACTGTTCCAGTCACTTTAGTACATTCTCTCAGTAGTTTCCCCACTGTTATTTTTATGTGTGGTTTGCAAAGTTGTCATTGTTGCCCCAGAAGTCTACCCAGACCACACAGAGTCTCTCCTCAGTGATGCAAAGGGCTGAATTGTAGCCACGAATGCTGCTCACCCCATATTTCCAGCTCTCTGTCTTCCTGGCAGGATTGTGCTTCCTAGTTCCCTGTGGTTAAGCAAGGACAGGTGACCACTTCTGGCCAAAGATCAACTAATTGTTGATCCCCCAGAGCTCTGTTTCCATGGCCATTCTATCAACCTTGGTCTTTGAGTGAGATGGTGACACAGAGGAGCACCCTTGATGGACATGAAGTGAGAGAGAGAGAAAAGCTTTATTTTAAGCCGTTCAACTTTGGGGTTTACAAAGAATTGGTATGAGTATATGCATAATCCATGGACACAGACAATAGGGTGGTGAAGGCGGGGGAGGGTAGACGGGGGTGGACTAGAAGGGGTCAGTGGGGGAAGAAAAGAGGGCATATGTAATACTTTCAACAATAAAGATTTAATTTTAAAAAGGAAAAACATTGGGTGTTTATCTGTTACTGCAGCAAACCTTAGCTCAGCCTGAGAGATGGACTGCTCCTTCTGGGAGCTAGAGAAAACCTGAGAGATTCTCTAGTTTAACACTACCATTTTACAGATGCAGAAACTGAGGCTCAGAGAGGGGTATGGTCTAAGTCATGAAGAGTCAGTATTGGCACTGGCCTGGAACCCAGGTCCACTGTCTCCTTGAACATGCTCCTCTATTTAGTAGCATTGAGGCCAGCCTCATGTGATGCCGCCATGCTTTTCCTCCTGCTTCGTGGCAATATTTCCGCTGCAGAGTGTGTCAGGCCAGGCTGTCCCTGGAGTCTGGGTCACCGGCCTGCTCTAATTTTATACCTTCACAGGCCATTTGAGAAAGCCCAGGAGTCCACTTTTGGAGCCCTCTGCACAATGCCACAACACAGCACCATAGCAACTAGAGGAATGTTTCTCTTTACAGATGATCGCTTTGAGTTCCATGCAACCGCATCTCCGTACAAGTGAAAGTTCAACAATTCTACTTGGGAATTATCCGCTGGTGACGAAATTCTCAGATTCAAAGGTATGAGGATAATTAGGACTCTTGTTAATCATTCTGTATCCTCTCCCACCCCCACACCCCCCAGCAATGAGATTCATACAGATTAATTACTGCCTGCTATAAATAAACGCAGAGAAAAGCAATCTGCCTAGGAGAGGCAGAGGGTAACTGTCATTTAATATATCACAGCTTTCTGCACACCTGTTCTCCCTTCGCTGTTGCCATGGAAACCACACTTTATAAGAGAAGCTTTGCATAATTAGCATGGATGGAGGTCTATATCAATCAGAATAATTTGGAAGAATACTAAAAACCCAGAGGAGCAGGCCAAACTACTTGTCTCAGTGGGAAGGAATCAGATCTCCGCTGTGTGGTAAATGAGGAAGCAGTTACAGTAGGAAATCAGCAGAATTAGCAATTCTGGGTCAGCTGAAAAACCGGGAGACAGCCTAACTCCACTAGAGAGAAAGGAAACTTTGTCATCAAGTTTGACTTTTTTCTTTTAAGTGCTATTTAGAGTTGCACAAAGGAAATACAAAGCTAAACAAACACAAATTATTTTCGAGGTGATGGGTCTTGGAGGACAGGCTCTGCACACTGGGCGACTTCTGCAGGAAGATTACGCAGTGAAGCTGGGACTCCCAGTCTACAGTTGTGGGAGGGGTGGGTCGCTGAGTGCAGGGTTCCTTCAGGGAACAGTGAGCAGCTTTCAATCAACGTATGGAATTTTATGAGTGGTTGGAATCACCACATTTATTTTTAGTGGTGGAAGGGACTTCTGAAATAATGGAGTTCAAATGCCCTAGTTTTCGAAGGAGAAATGGGGATCATGGGAAGATGCAACTTGTGGGAGGTTCCCAACCCAGCTACTGGTCAATCCTGAACTTGACTCAGCTTGCAGGTTCTCGCTGAGTGCTGTTTGCAGAGGCCACTGATTGGACCACTACTGGGCTGGCCATCCTGGTCAGAGATTCTTAAGTTCTTTTTTTCCCCCCTAAATTTCTCCTTGCATTTTAGGAAAAGATGTAGCAAATCTGCCTGCGGTGACTAACATGTATACTTTGATTAGTAGCCAATATAAAGATATAATTACAAACAAAAATCCTCCAAGCTGAGATACCTTTATATAAATGTCATATAGGACTCCTAAGGGTCTTAGCTCATTGATGTAACCCAACCCTATAGAGTGGAGAGCAGATATAATATTAGACTTACGCATAACTTCATGCTGGAATGCTTCTCTATCGAATTGAGATCCAACAGCACTCGCAGTAGGGTCTGTTAAATGTGCGTGTGTCCTCACATCTGCTAAGGTATTAACAGTGATGAAGTTTGCTGGAATGTTTACATAATGTCCGCATACAGTCACCTCTTTGGGTGCTATCCCAGAACCTGTTGCTCCAAGGTCAGCTTTTTAATCTGCCTGTCTTAGTACATGAAGTCCTATGGAAACTACAGGAGAAGGTGTATATAATATTTGAGTATACAGGTTTAAGAAGTATGTTTGGTTTCGAGCTAGAACAGGGGGATACAAGATGTCATTCATCCATGGTAAAAACAAAAATTCAATTTTTGTACAAGGGCAATAAAGAATGACGTTCTTGTTTAGAAGGCCAACAACATCAGTCCTTCCTGTGACAGCTTGAACGAATTGTGACATACCTGTCAACGGTTGAGATAATAACGTCTTGTAGAGTAGTCCCATCGTTGTGCAGAAGATTGTGAGGTTATCAAGTATTGGCTGGATTTCATCTTCCACCTATTGCTGAGTTGTATCTCTTCTCCCTCTGTCCTTGCGTGCTTCTTGAGTACAGGATAGTTTGAGTTTATCATCGCTGAATGCTAATTCTTCATTTACAGGAAAGGATGCTTGAAGTTCTGGAATCATGATATGTGGAGGGAACTTCAGGCAAACTCCTTCAGTATTCACAGTTGAATATTCTTCAGGTTCAGGGACTGGTTCAAATAGGAGTCTCAACCCAGAAGACAAATTACAAGATCCTGACATGTCATTTTGTGTACAGACCGAACAGTCTTCAAAGGAGCAATATAATCGTAAAGGGTGATACATTAATGCAGCCTTTACTGAAATGACAGGGAGACACAGAACTCACGATGATACCTTTGTGCTCCCATCTTCCAAATGTATGGGTGATCACCATTATACCACCAATCTGAACACGGGTCTTCAGGATATTGTTCCACTTGTGTACATCCTGCATGTTGTGAATGTGGTATATAACAGAAATCACAATCCTGAAACACTCCCCATGATGTGAAGGTGCTGAGATGCTTGCACCGAATGAGTTTGGCATCTATACTGCTTGCTGTGGTGGAAGCAATTCTTACTTGACACCAAACTTCTACTTTGTCTCTTCTTGGAGGCGTTGGAGGGTTGAATTGTGCCAAGCTTGGTGTGGAGGATGTGTCACACAGGAGTGCCTCAAGCATATGTACAGTAGTAATCATCGATAGGAGAATCACCGTAGAAACGAGGAGAAGGGGGAGATGCTTGTGTGGGTCGCAGGCTTTGTGATGCTGGTGATTGGTTGAGGTCGTAGACAGGGTGACAGGTCAACTTGGCCCTGTGGTGTGCATGTGGAAACATAAGAAGATAAGCTTAGCCGACTGATTTGCCTCTTAATATCACTTATTTCCTCGTGCATACTTTTTCACTCTTTTTGAATGTCATCAAGTTTCTCCTCAAGAACTTTCGGTTGTTGCCCTGGTGCTTCGGCGTGTTTCCTCAGCACCTCCAGTAATTGCAACAATGCGTTCTTGCTGCTGCACCCTGATTCTACCGACTGTGTTTGGGCTACTGATAGCGCTCCCTGAACTTGGCTCACAGTCTGCTCTAGGGCCATCTTGTCCAGAGAGAAAGACTCGTCGGAGGCTGCTAGCTCTGCTATCTTGAGTGTCTCCATCTCTGTGAGCACCCCTTTGTAAATTGCACCTTCTCTGGCCCCCTTTCTGGCCTCCATCCTCTCTACTCTGGTTTTCTCCTGGACCGCCCGCCCTTTTCTCTGTTTCGCTCTCGCTCTCGTCCTCGGAGCTTGACTGGCCATTATCTTGGTCACTGTCTGAAAGTCTTTCAGCAACAATCTCAAGAGCCCTAATAAGAACCCTTAAAGACATTGTGTCGTGTTTTTTATTAATTCTGCCTGGCTTATTTCCTATTAAGAGCAAGCAACGCTGTCTGGAGGTTCTGAGGCATGGGGCTTTGATTGTCATCAGAGGGTGCTCTGCTGATCTCCTGATCTGTAGCCCTGAACGCAAACTTGAGGCCATCAGCATCTGCTGAACTAAGTGTTTTTGTTTTTCCTTCTTTTTTTAAATTAAGGTATTATATGTATACATAGTGTTTTCTTTTTGATTGGAGTCTTCCACTTCTCGGTCAGTTAGTGTTGAGAGTGATTCCTTAGTTGATTTATAATCACGAAATGTTCCATCAATCCTTCTCTTCCTTGTGTTTGCAACCTTGCAAAGGTTAGGAAAGTTAACGGGAGCAAGTGCTTCTTGGCCTTGGAGCTGGAGAGCTTTAAGGTAAGGAAATAATGCATCACCATGCTGTTGTCTCAAAGCCCTCTCAGCTTCTATAAAAGCCTTTATTTCACTGCCTGCGCCTGGAAGCAGGGATGCCTTGCAGAGGCCCTCATTAACAAATGCTTTCATAGTTAGATAAGGTGTCATTTCTGCAAAGGAGGAGATAAGTCTAATATGAGCAATGAAAGCCTTCCCTGTAGGCCCTACAGTTTCATGGTTTTCTGCAGCAAGTAAAGCATTAAGGATAACGGTGTCTAGTCCCTTTGTAGACAACCATGAAGCAGCGTCCTTGAAATCAATGACTGGGTCAAGGTCAACTGTTGGTGGCCGAACTCCTGGCCTCACTGTTGAGTACAGTGCATTGAATCGCCTGCCCACTTGAGGCATCGGGTTCTGCTGTGGCTTTCTAATCATATGGTACATCAAAGCCAATGCCCGCTTTATGATGCTGTTGGTAATGTCCGCCTTTGGCCTGATCCCTGGTGGTGCCCAGCTCTGTAGTTCACCTTGGGTGTTAGGGATTCCTCTGTTGTCCTGCACATACTCATCGAAGGGTCTTCCCGGTATATTATATAATTGTGGGAACACTGAAAGAAGGAGCCCTGTGGCGATTGATATGCTTCCACCTGCTGTGAAGGGCAGAACGGCGTTTGGCTGCCCTAGTGCAAGGGGTGAAGCGCTGAGAGCCATTTCTTGAGGTGGCAAGTATACGATCTTATCATCCTGGCCCCTGATCTCCAAAGTCAATGCCATTGTGTCTGATTCTTAAGTTCTTGATTACTGTGGGGATGGATGATACTGAACACCTGGCATAAGAAGGCATTTAGACTTTGGATTTTTCAGTCTTTGACAATTTCAATTCATGGGTAGACATGCAAAGTCATTATTCACTCATTCATGCAGCAAACATTCATTAAGTAAAACAGAATAATATTAAGTTCTTTTGAGATACATGCACAAAATTGCTTGTAAACTCTAAATTTCCAGAGCTCTTACTGGATCACTGTTTATGGTAATTAATATTCATTCATTCAACATTTATGTATAGAGTACCTACTATGAGCCAACTCTGTCCTGGGTGCTGGGATACAGCCATGAGTAAGGCATGAAGATCTCTCCCCTCACGGAACTTGCATTCTAGTGGGGAGAGACAGACCTTAAATACGGAAACAAATAAAGTAATCTTATATAGTGGTAAGATCAGTGAAGAAATAAAACAGGGTAATGGGTCACGGTCATGAGTTTGTATTTTATCCTAATTGCAAAGATAGTAATCAAAAGGTATTAAGCCAGGGAAGTGGGGTGATCTGAATAATCAGTACCTTTCTTTGTTCCCTCAAATAGGATTTGAGGTCATTGCTCTGGGAGATTCTTGGGTTAGCAGGGTCTGTGCCCAGAAGCTTCCATTGCCCTCAGAGCAGGCCTTGGGGACAATGATAAAGGGGCCAAAGCCTGGGTATATGACTTTCCCTTATTTCACTTTTTCTTAGTTACTCAATCTATGCTTTATCTCATCGTGGCCCTGCAAATAATTAAAATAATAAAATTGAGAACAATAATAGCAGTGAAAAGGCAATAACAGCAAACTTTTACAAAATGAATCCTTACCATATGCCTGATATTGAGCAAATTTCTGTATGGTATTTAGCTCATTAAATCTTCAATATGTGGAAACTATCATTATGTTGATTTTATGGACAAGAAAACTAAGGGTAGAGATTAAGTAGTTTCTCAAGGTCAACTACTTAATTTAATGCTGGTGCTAGGATTTGAAACTAAAACCTGTCTGTGTTCAAGGTCTATGCTGTTAACTTCTATGCTAATTTGGTAAATCAATAGTGTCAATATGTTAATAGAGGAGGCTTGAATCCCACAGCTCCCACGTAAGGGAAGTGGGAAGAGGGAAGGCATAAACACGTACTAGTAGTGTCTGCTACGTGCAGAGAAGATGGATATCATGTAGCTCATCTTCAGGATTAGTAAATGGAGATTCAGACATTCTCAGTCACTTGACTAGGGGCTTCCAGAAGTTGGCCATTGGCCCGTGTGAAGGTCATCACAGCAGAGGCTTAGGTAGGCCTACTGGGAATTGAGTGTGCCTCTGTGGATGTCAAGGATGCCCTCAAGAGAGCCAGGCTGAGAGCCTGAACTGACTCAGTCCCTGGGTGGGTTGCCTTTGATCATTGGTAGTTCCATCTAGGGGTCTTTTGGGGTCCTGGGAGGGTCAGAGCATAGTGGAATCTGCTGGCACATCCCTTTTCCCCTGAAGAAGCTCAGTGGTCATGGTGACAGGGCTCTCCTGCCCATGGTAGAGAAAGGGCTCAGGGAACTGCTAAGGACTTTGTGTTCTGGGTGCCCAAGGGGCAATGGTTCACTGTCCAAGCATGTCCTGCCATGGGAGGGTATAGCTCCAGGCAGGGCCCTCTGCCTCCACAGGTATCATTCTCTTCTACCTATTTGTAGCTGATGTGCCCTTTTGATCGAGTCCAAGCTGCCAGATGGCTCTTCTGATGATGTGAGTGCATGATGCAAATAGAGCCTTTATATTTGAGCTAAATATGTTTAACTGGATGTGAAATCTATTCACATTGTCACAAGAAATTTCAACTTACATTTATCAATGAAAGAAAAGGAAGTGATCTTAGATTCCTAAAACATAATTTCAACTATGTAACTTTTTTGAATAATTGTAGGAAAAGTTTTACATTTTTTATTGCTTCTATGAATTTGTATGAACCCTTGTGCGAATAAAGATTTTTATCATTGTTGACCATCAAGAAATTAAGAAGAATATTATTAAATTGCCTTGATCAGGAATTGAGTCTTGTTTATAGAAACAACCTCAAATTTCCTGTTAAAATTTATAAAGGTATTTTATTTGGAAATTTTATATGTATTCATACTTGGTATCTTCCATGACATTCTATGTTTTAATTTTCTTAAATTTACAAAATAAGTAAATGTAATAATTTTTCCTCAAGTCCCATACATATGTACCCCATCCACTAAACTTCTCACATTTACTCTAGTGCCAAATGTTTTCATTTTTTATTGGTGGCATGACATGAAACAAGAATTGTGGGTCAGTATGCTTAGGAGCTTCATGTCGGAGTAGTTCTGGCTGGATTAATTAGGATGAAGGTACCAGCTCAGGGTCAAGTATACTAAGTCAACCACCAAAGAGAACAACCAGAAATCAAGATTACATTAGGGCCAGGTAGCTGGAGCTTGGGGGTGGGGAAAGGGGACTTGGCAAATAGAATTGGGAAAGGACAACAACTTGAATTCCGTGGTGAAAGAGGATGCTGACGATGGGTTCTTGGCAAGGTCTAGTTTAGGAGGATGGCATTCTAATACCTGGTGCACCTGGCAGAGGTAGAATCTTGGGGAGGAGAAGTGGCAGGAAAATGTCCAGGGGGGATCACCACCATTGAGGAGGTGCTAGGGTGAGGCAGAACATTGACAGCACCATCACAGTTGTGTAGTGAGCAAGGACCAAATATAGCTTGCCAAGAAGCAAAGCAAGGCCAAGCTCATCAGATACCATGAGTTAAGAGGAAGCTCCTGTGGTGTACCTGGTGAATAGGACAGAGCTGGTCTTGCTCTCAGGGAACTGCAGACGAGGGATGGTTGGAAGATCCAATTCTCTAGGCAACTAAAGAAGACTCTTTTCAGCCCAGTCAGTGTGGAGGACAGAAAGATGCATCCTGGAGATCCCTGGTGTGGCTGAAATGGTTAAAGTGATTTCTTAGCTCCACCTCCAGACAGCACAGGTGAGCTTCTGTGACCAAGAGCTATGACTCAAACCTAGGCTTGTGGAGAAACCAATCCAGTCCTCTTCACCTACAATCCATGCCCAAGCAGGCTTCTATCCTAGCTCATTTCACAGGCAGTGGGATGGTGGGTATCCCCTCATGGTTGGTCTATTATATAACTTAACCATCTGTATCAGTTAGTCTTTGCTGCATAACAAACAACTCCAAAACTTTTTAGCTCACAGTTTTGTGGAGGGTCGTTATTCTGACCTAGTCTGATCTTCACTGGGTTTGCTTACGGTATGTGTCTGTGGTCAGTTGGTAGGTCAGCTGGGACCTGGCTGGTTCTGTGTGGTTCCACATGTCTAGCTATTGGCTGGGGCACTTGGGTGATTGGATGGGGTGCCTTTCACTCTAGTAGGTTAGCCTGGGCTTATTCATGTAGTGGCAGGAAGCTAAGAACAGTAAGAGAACAAGCTCCATTTAGAAAGTGCTTTCAACTCTCTGCTTGGGTCACGTTTGCTTCTGTCTCATTCCCTGCACAAGAATCAGTGTACGAGAGGGACAGTAAAACCAACAGTATACGTGAAGAAAATGAGTTATTACATCACCACACCATCATTTCAATTAATGTTTGCAAATAAGGATTGACTTAGGAGGCAGTTCTTACCAGGAAGGGATCCAAGCAAGTGCTAGTTCTTGGTAATGCAGGTGACTTTAAAGTCTTTCCCCAAACTTCCATTCCTTATCTTAACTGATTTCTGATTTTGGGCACTTTGGGCATTGTATTGGAGGACAGCCTGCAAATACTACTATTCTCTCTACTTCTCTGGGCTAGCTTCTTCCTTCTAGAATGTATTCTAATACTGTTTGTGTTCAAAAGCCAGTCATTTCTCCAAGCAGACTTCATTCCTTCCATATTTCAGATGTATACATGGTATTTTTCTTTTACAGTTAATAGCATATTTCTCAAAATAATGATGGTGTGACTCAGGATGAGGCTACCGGGTAAAGAGTTTTCTCTGGAATGTTTACATGGACATTGTGCTGGGCTTGCTAATCTTAGTGTGCAGGCATAGTTTCTTTGGGAAAATTATTATCCCAGTTTGAGAACTGGAATGGATACTTTATTAATGTATGCCAACTATAATGGTATTTTTATAGCAACAAAACATGTCTTGAACCAAGCATTCCTATTTGTTCCAGAATCTTATCAATAATTATTTTGTCCAAGGTTTAGTACAAAAGATTGATTTTCTGTTTATTCCTTTGGCATTTATATGATTGTGTATTTGTACTGTTGTGCTGAATACGGTTACTTATACATATGCACATGAATAAAATATGTTTAATAAGCATGCATAAAATATATGAACTTGAAAACTGTTCCTAGGTGGACCATTATAGTCGTGGTTGAAATATCTAAGTGACTTCCTAAAGAAGTCATTAGTTCCACTCCAGTGTATTTTGTTCCTGTCTGCATAGGAGGTCACACTGCACACAACAGTGACTCCTAATTTTTGTTGTTGTTCTACAAATCCCCTGAGAAGTCTGGTAACTTTTATGTACAGGACAGAACAAATTAAAAAACAACAAACTATTGGGTTGGTTCCTAGAGGGGCAGTCAGGCCTTTGGATTTGATTATTTTATTATGGTGGAAGACCTTTAAAATGAAGAAATATGGTACCCTGGTAGATTGCAAATATGCTCCCTATTAGTCCCTCTGTGTGTCTGTGTCCTGCACAAAATAACTTTGTAACTCTTCTCATCAAGAGATGAAGTTTATTTCCCCACCTCTGAATCACGGCTGACCTTGAGATTTGCTTTGCCAATAGAATTTGGTAGAAATGACTTGCTCGTTTTGAATGTCAGCCTTAAAAGATCGTTTGCACTTAATTCTCTTGGCCCTCCATCCTTTACCAATGTCATCAAGTCCAAGCCAGCTTGATGGAGAATGAGAGGTTATCAGAAAAGAACCAAGTGAGTTGGGATTTCTTAGACAAGGCCACTAAATAGCAAGAAAACTTTCTCTAGCAGCTGACTGCAGGAATCTGAGTGTCAACAGTCGAGATAAGCTGACCCTGGCTTAGCTGATAGACTTTACAAAGGAAGCTATGAAAGAAACCTGGTGGCTGGATATCAGGGCTGAATAAGATGTAAGAGCTCAACTTGCCTTCTTTTTTTTAAAATAAATCTTTATTGTTCAGATTATTACAGGTGTTCCTCTATTTTTTCCCCCATAGCTCCCCTCCACCTGATTCCCCACCCCACCCCATGCCCTTACCCCCCGCCACTGTCTTCATCCATAGGAGTAAGATTTTTGTCCAATCTCTTCCCGCACCCCTCACACTTGCTTCCCCTGAGAATCGTCAGTCCACTCCCTTTCTATGTCCCTGATTCTATTATATTCACCAGTCCATTCTGTTCTTCAGATTTTTTATTCACTTGATTTTTAGATTCACTTGTTGGTAGGTATGTATTTGATGTCATTTTGTTGTTCATAATTTTTATCTTTACCTTTTTCTTCTTCTTCCTCTCCTTAAAGAATACCCTTCAGCATTTCATGTAATCCTGGTTTGGTGATGAACTCCTTTAGCTTTTTCTTGTCTGTGAAGCTCTTTATCTGACCTTCAACTCTGAATGATAGCTTTGCTGGGTAGAGTAATCTTGGCTGTAGGTTCTTGCTGTTCATCACTTTGAATATTTCTTGCCACTCCCTTCCGGCCTGCATAGTTTCTGCCGAGAAATCAGCTGACAGTCGTATGGGTACTCCCTTGTAGGTAATTAACTGTTTTTGTCTTGCTGCTTTTAATATTCTCTCTTTGTCTTTTGCCCTTGGCATTTTAATTATGATGTGTCTTGGTGTGGTCCTCTTTGGATTCCTCTTGTATGGGGTTCTGTGCGCTTCCTGGACTTGTACATCTATTTCTTTCACCAGGCAGGGAAAGTTTTCTGTCATTATTTCTTCTAATAGGTTTTCAATATTTTGCTCTCTCCCTTCTTCTGGCACCCCAAAAATTCGGATGTTGGTTTGCTTAAAGTTGTCCCAGAGGCTCCTTACACTATCTTCATATTTTTGGATTCTTTTTTCTTTTTGTTTTTCTGGTTGGATGTTTTTTGTTTCCACATATTTCAGATCTTTGGTTTGATTCTTGGGGTACGTTGATCTACAGCTGAGTTTCTGTATATTCTTTATTTCAGACAGTGTATGCTTCATTTCTGACTGATCCTTTTCCATTTTTTTGGCATTCTCATTAAGCTCCTTGAAGGTCTCATCAAGTTTCTCAGCGGTTTTAAGAAGATTCTTGAGTAACCTTATAAATGTGGTTCTGAACTCTATGTCATCCAGTAGTTTGCTTTCCTCCGTTTCTTTCATTCGTGACATGTTTCTTTGTCTCCTCATTTTGGCTGCTTCCCTGTGTTGATGGAGTAGCTTTGTGTGGTAGGTGACCTATAGGGGGCAGTAGCTCAGCCTCCCCAATCACCTGATGTGGACACTCTTGGTACACCCCTTTGTGGGCTGAGTGCAAAGACTTGGTGCCGTTAAAGCCTTAATTGCTGTTGGTATACTGAGAGGAATTGACCTCCAGGCCAATTAGCTGTGAGCACTCACTGTGTCTATAATGGAAGAACTGCTGCGCTGAAGACACACTTATGGGGCAGGACTTGTTTCAGTGGGGCTTTGGTGCTCACTGAGTCTGCCTTTGAATGTGTCACTTATGGATGTGAGGAGTTGAAATCTGGTGTCTCACTCTGACCACTAGGTACACTGGCTTCTGGATCTCCAATGGGGTGCAGGTCAGCTACTATCTGAGGCCATCCAGCAGGAGCTACAGGGAGAACTACAGTTTTCTCCTCTTTGCTTGTGGTTTGGAGGTTTTGGAGCTGTCTGACCCAGGCTGCAAGTTTGCTAGGTTAAGCTGCGATAGGGCGGGGCTTTCTTCTGCTAACGCTGCTGCTTGGAGCTTGGGTGGGTTTGTAGGTTGTGCAGGGCGGGGGTCTCAGGGTGTCACTAGGCTAGGGCGTGGCAAACAGCAATGGCTGCTAGTTAGCCGGCTCTGTGTCCCCAAGGGCGTCCCGGAGTCCCGTGCCCCAGTGCCGTAAACAATTATTCCTGCGCGCAGCTCTGCAAGTAAGCCACCCTCACTGGCAGACAGTCCAGCTTTTCCCCGTAGGAGTTTGGGTCCCCCGCGTCTCCACAGAAACTGGATTTCAGAGTAGTCGGGGGCTTGTCTCCCTTTGGGTTGAAAAAAGCAATGCCCGCCGCCAGCCCGGATCACGCGCCTCCGTACCTCAGCTTTTCAGCGCTCGTGCATGTCTCGATGCTCTTTTCTCTTTCCTTCTAGTTGTAGAACTTCCACTCAGCCAGCTTTCCCGTGGTTCTGGGTGATAGACGTTTTGTCTTTTAGTTGAATTTTTGAAATTGTTGTGCGAGGCAGCAGTTTAGGTGTTTACCTATGCCGCCATCTTGGATTCCTGAGGATAGTTTCTTTTTTGAAGGATTATGCATCTTGAGGTCATGTCTACAGTGTGAAAGTAGGTGCTGTCTTAGTTTAGAAAAGGATATTTTCATTTCCCTGTTTGTAATGGCTGGAAGGCATGCATCCAGTTTGTCTAAAAGCTTTACATTCTCTTGCCTTCTTTTTTATGAATGAAAACAGGGAGATTGGTATTGTCACTCAGAGAAATGGGTCAGATGGGAAGGCTCTAGTCTGACTAGGATGAGGGCTGATGCCTTCAGCTTAGAGTCTCTTGTCGGTGCACTGAGAACTGACCATCTTCAGGAGATCTGTTCCATGGGTGGTTGACAGTGGAGGGTTGGGATCTAGCTGAGAGTGGGACTGGAAGTGGCTACCCAACAGTGGTCAGCAGAGGTACTTGAACTGGTACCTACATTGCCATTAGAGTCAGATTGCCAAGTGACAGTATGCAGTTAAAAAGGGTAAGAACAGTGTTTGCAGAACTTTCATTCACTGCTTATTACATATCAGACATACTGAATACTTTGCATGTACTATCTTGCTAAATCTTTTTTTTAAATTATCTTGCTAAACCTTCCAGAAGAGAAAAAAGAATGGTTGAAGATAGGGAAAGATTCAAAGTGGAGAGTCCTCATTTGTGGATGGGGTTGAGTGGTTGAGAGGACTATACCTGTGTTACTTTGGGCAACTACACCTCTTAGAGGCTCCATTTTCTCAGCTGTAAAATAAGGATGATGATTATAATCCCTCTGCTTGTTATTTATTATCGCTTGCTATTATATGTTGCATGTTGTTATTACTCACAACTTGAAAGACATACTCATTCGTTGTATTTGGGAAACTGCAATTTGGGCAGGGCCAGGTGGGGACAATTTGTCTCTGCTCCAGAAGGGCTGGGGCCTGTGTTGGGATGCCTTGAAGGGCTGGGGCTGGCCAGGCATCCCTTCTGCAGGAAGTCTTGGGGTCTCTCCATGTGCTCTCTCCATCATGGCAATTCAGAATTCCAAGAACTGGGGTTGTAGGAGACAGAGAGTAGAGGCTGCTGGTCTGTTAAGGCTGAGTTCTGGAAGCTGGCACAGCCTCACTTCTGCTATATTCTGTTGGTCAAAGGAAAGGAGACAGACCCTACCTCTCAACGGAGTGGCCCTCTGTAACTGCCATTTCATAGCACTGTTGAAGATTAAATAAGGGAAAGAACACAAAGGGCTTAGCATACCACCTGGACCATCTTAGCTCAGTAAATGGGAGCTAATGTCATTATTAGTGGCGGCATCAGAATGATCAGGGAGATATTAGAGACTGAGTAAAGGTGCTGTGATTTAATGACGAAGAGGCCATTGGTGACTTTATAGAGACAGTGGTGGCCTTGTTTTCGTGGGCAGTGTGTGCAGGAGGTAAGCAGGGAAGGTGGTGACTCCAGGAAAGCAGCACACAGGCTTGAGAAGTTTAACTGCAGCAGGACAGAGAGAAATTGGAGAGTAGCTGTAGGTGGGCAGGGAGTGGGCAGAGGATTGCTCTCACAGGGTGGTGCCTCAGGTGCGGGGGTGGCATGAAGTGGGGAGAAAGCATGTGTGAAGGACAGGAGGAGAGAAAGGTGTTTGCAGGAGGAAGAGGGCTGAGGCAGAGAGTCTGAGAGCAATCGTGTGGCTATGTGTATATTTTAAAGGCCACATTTATTCTGGGCAAGCTGTTTATTTGAGATTTGCATGCAAGTGAAAACAACCTGGCTATAAATTCCTTAGAGAAGGAAGGACTTTGAGAAGGAGAAGGGTTTGCGGTCCTCATTTCAGTTTTGGTGCACTTGCAGACACCCAGGCCAGACCAAGGGCAAAGCTTAAACTGGGAGGTGGTCTGGACTGGTGGAGAGGTGACCCACAACTAGAGTGATCTGAGGCCAAGGCCATATCAAGAGTAGTTTTAGAGGCCCTGAGAATGAAAATGTTTATGGTTCTCCCCCTCACCCTTATGTAATTTAGTAAAATAAAAATTAAATTATAAAATTAGTGTTTAGTGGTCAAGCAAGATTCTGTTTTCCCATGATGTTTGATACTTCCTTTGAAATAGAAATTTTAAATGGTTTTAAAAATAAAAGTTTGGTGCCTTTGATTTGTGGGAGTAAGCCTGGGTGTGGCTGGCCTAGAGGGATATAGCCTGGCATGGGTGTGAGGCCCACTGTCCCCAGGGCTATTCCCCAGGAAGCCACTGGCACTGATATTCCTACCTTGCAGACTCAGCGTTTTGGGTTAGGATTCCTCCCAGCTCCCCATCCCCCTGGGTCAGACCCAGTCTTGCCCAGCCATCTGCTGTGCTGTTTGAATATCCCCGGGAGATCCCCCCCCGCCCCCCCCCCCCCCCCCCCACACACACACACATTGGCTTTATCAGGGCAGGGAAGTTTTTGGTTTGTTTGTTCCTAGCTGTATCCCAAGCCTAGCCTAGTGGCTGGCATGTGGTTGGCATTTGATCACTATTGTGCCCATGTAAGAATGAAGGGAGTATCATAAGGAAGACAGGTGCATAAGGAGAGAGCTGAGAGCAAACCCTGGGTGGCTTACACATTTGTAAATGGCTCTGTGAGGAAAGACGGAAGTAGTTCAGATAAAAGATGGCCAGTTCCTTAAAAAAACGATTTCCATGTCCAAGGGCTGAAACTTGGGGGAAAAGAAGGGTTTGTGTCATGGATCCTGAGTAGGTTGTCCTCCCCCCCCAGCCCCCCTCACAAAAACTGACAAGTCTGTATTTCTATTTGAAATGCAGAGTGAAACTGTAGCCCTTTACACAAGTAGAATGCATTTGCTTATGCACAGGCCATATGGGACTTTGGAGTGGGTGTTCACGGCACCAAAATAAACTCCCCGGTTTCGCAGCCTTGGGCAGCAGTAAGACTTGGAGCAAAGTTTCTCGTTCACCTTAAACGACTTGAATTTATTTAAAACAATTAGAAACAGAGTGGGTTTTCCCCATTACAAAACCAGGGCAGGCCTATTATAGGAAATAGGGAAAGCACAGAAAAGGGAAAAATCTTGGTAAGTAAACTTTGCAGAGCGCAGGTAGCGTGCTGGTTGATGGCTGCAGGGAAGGCTCTAGAGACAGTGGGAGACCAGACCCCAGGGACATTTCTGGGGCAGTCTTGAGAGGTGGGCTGTGGCGGGGCCACCTCTGTCTTTGGAAGGCTGCAGGTCCTATTTTGGGCTGGGGGTGGGGTCTGTATCATCAACCTGTCCCTGTAGCTTCATATTGCAGTACTTGAGTTACTGTGACCCCCCAGAAGAAGACTTGGTCTCTCCTTGGGGGAGGAGAAGCAGACTGCTGTTCTGCAAAGACCAGCTGTTTTCTCCAACACTAGCAGCTTCCGGAGGGTGTGCAGGGACCACAGAGCACAGGGAAGCTGAACTCAACCCTGAAGGTCAAGAGGGCTCATTCTTCCATCCAACAACTGGTTAGAGGGGTTCTCCTCCATCGCAAGGCCTGCACTGGGCAGACAGTGGTGAGTGAATAGCTATGAGGCTTGCCCCCAAGGACCTTACAGTTTAGTTTATATCAGCTTAGTTTATTTGTGTCCTCAGACTTGTCTGAGATAGCATGATCATAGGACTCCGAAAAAGACTGCAGTCCCACCATTTAGTCCTACTCAAACTATTTTTTGGGAAGGGGGTTGTCATCATCTTCACTGACCTGCTCCAGATGTTTGGGGTAGGAAGGAAGCAGCATGGAACCTCCACAGAGGAGGGTGATGGATGCAGGCCTAGCCATCCTCTCCCTGGTAGCGATGAGGGAGGTGGGGAGAGCTGGTCCCAGCAACATGGTGGTGAGGTTCAGACCCTTTGTGTCTTCTCAGTGATCCTTCCTCCACAACCCTCTGAGGCAGTCAGTGTTCTGGTTGTACCTCCTCCTTTCTTCTTTCAACACTTGAATCAGGAAGCTTTGGGAGTTAACAGGAAGCAGCTAGTGATAGCTTAAGCTGGTGCCCTAGCCACAGGATTTCTATCCCAAGAAAGATCTAAGCCTTGGGTCATAAGAACACACACCTTTGCTGGCTTCTCAGATGGTGGTTAAGAGAGGAATTTTTTGGGGGAACAGCTTGTTTGTAGGAGAACCCTGGATGTGCCAGTAAAAGGTAGACCCTGTGGGGTAAATGCTGCCGACAACAAATATATTGCTTAGAGATTCAGCCCTAAGGGGTTTTGCAGGACTCTCCGAGTTCTTTCTCCCTTCACAGCACATGGCTCTGCAGAGACAGCTGTGGCTAACACAACTCCTTGGCCAGGATCTCCTTACACGACTCTAATCTCAAATGGTCTGTCTCATCATCCATGCAAACCATTATTTTAGAAGCACTACCATTTTGACATCTAAATAATATGTTAGGTGTTGTCTTCATACCTAGAAGTAATTGAAAACTCCTTTGTCCATTTATGATCTAAAGAGTTTGGAGAAATCCAGCTACGGGATTTCTCGATTTGTAGCACTGTGTGGAAGCACTCTGAGCCCTGGATAAGGAAGAGCCATTTGCTCTGAAGCAAAAGTTCTGTTCATTCAGAACAGCTCCAACTTCATATATTCCATCCTCAGAGTCAAACCCACAGATTCTGAATTTTGTTTTGGAAAATATATCTCCATAGCTGGGAGGCAGCTAGTTTTCTGGGGGGATGAGGACTTTGTCCCTGTTTCAGGCTCCCTAGGGAAAATGAAAGGAGTAGTGCATCCATCCCAGAAATTGCTGTGAGTTTTCACACAGGGAAAGTGAGACTTGCCCTTTTCATCTATTACCTCTTCTATAGTCACCGCATCCCTGGCTTCTGAAGACAGAAGCTTTGGTGAGACTGCAGTGCAGCAGTGGGTTCAATTCAGACACTGACTTAGGGAATGAAATGGGACACAGGTACCAGCCAGGTTCAGATTAAATCCTGGGGTTGTTTCCCTGGGAAGGAAGATCCCGTACTTGTCAGTTTGTCAGCTCTCTGTGTGGGCTCTCTCTTCGTGGTGGCGGCCTGTGCAGGCATTGGGCTGACATTCATTGATCTGTAGATCCATTTCTGACTTTATGCTCCATTTTGGAAATTCTATGAATCTGTCAGGACTTTGAGTATTCTCCACATCTTGTTTTAGTTTTATTTTCCTGACAAATTTATTACGTATTTTTACAATGCAAGTTTAAGAATGTTTTAAAAATTAAAGAAATAAAAACAGTACAATTGCTGTTACCAAACATTATCATCACTTTTATATGTATTCTTCTAGTCACTTTGTATGTATGTGGGTTTTTGTTAACTTTAAAAACACAGTTTTATGTCTACAGTACATGCAATTGTCATTTAACATTTTTATGAGACACTAAAACATAATTAGTAATTGATATTTGTTATTGACTATTCTTGATTACAGGTCATTATGTGGCAGTACTTAAATGTTCCTCTACTGAGGGTCATTCAAATGGTTTCTAGGTTATCCTATGTAATAAAAGCCTAATATGCAAATAGACCCAATTGGCAGAACCACTGATGGAACGACTGGTCACTATGATGCACACTGACAACCAGGGGGAAGACAACACAAGAGCTGCCCCCAGCCCACAGGCCCCAGGCCTGCCAAGCCAGGTTCCAGGGGTGGCCCCCCAGATCGCCCTGCTGGTTATCCCACAGAGGGAGGCTATTGGTGGCAGCGGGGGGTGGGGCCGGCAAATGGGTAGCCCCCCCAGGCTGGCCAAGGTGGGTGCCAACGGGGCCCCGCTGATGGCCTTGCTGGTCACCACACAGATCAGCCTTGATCACCCACCAGGCCTAGGGACTCTACCTGTGAAAAAATTTTGTGCACCAGGCCTCTAGTCATTATTATAAAGAACATGTAGTAAATGTCTTGGTGCACATCATTTCATGACATTTAGGATGATATTTTAAAGCATATATTCCTAGAACTAAATTTTTGATATTCTGTGGGTTATAGGTGCTTTACTGATGTTTTAAACATTTTTTTAAAAAGTCTATGTTTAACAATTCATAATTCCTACTGTAAAAGTTTTTTTAAAGACAAAGCATCACTGACATAGAACTCCATGACTAAATATGTCAAGACCTTTATTGCCCATTCATCCTTGTGTTGGATAAATTCCTTCGGAAGAGAACTTTGGCCCTGTCTGCAGGTGTTCTCATGACCCAGTGCAAAGTAGAGATGGGGTCTTTCCTTAACTGGGTGGTTCTTGGAAACTCTAAGCCCTCTTGCATGTCAACTGATGTCAATTCACAAACACCATTTGCTCTCCAGCTATTTGTCAGAGAATGTAACTGGAAATTCTGCTGCCCAACTCTGGTCAAAGGTGCGGTGTGAAAAATAACCTTCTGAGAATTGCTTGAAGCATATTGTCATGGACTTGATGTTTATGTTAAAGCCCTAACTCCCAATGTGATGGTATTTGGAGGTGGGGCCTTTGAGAGATGATTACAATTAGATGAGGTCATGAGTAGCGTCCCCTGATGGAATTAGTGCCCTTATAAGAAGAGGAAGTGACACCAGAGCTCTCTTTCTCTCCCATGTGAGGTTCAGTGAGAAGACAGGTATTTGCAAGCCAGGAAGGGGACTCTCACCAAGAGCCAAATCTGCCAGCTTTTTGATCTCAGACCTCTCAGCTTTCAGACCTATAAGAAAAAAATGTCCATTGTTCAAGCCACTCGTTTATGGTTTTATGTGATAGCAGCCTGAACTGGTTAAGAGACATGCAGGCCTTCCATTCTTTTAGGTCTTCTCCAATTTATCCTCGGATCTGGCTGGATCACCAGAGCTTGGACCAACTTGCCTGGGCCCTTCAAAATGACCTTTTCTGAATTGTGTTTGGAATGTGGCTCTGAGCCTCCTGGGAATCAGGGATGCTCTAGGACCTGGCAGGACAGGGTGCCCTCTGTAGCTCTCCTCTGCCACCTCACACAAGGCCCTTCGCCAGGCCTCTTCGCAGGCCACAGCCCCAGGAGCAGCCTATCTTCTTCTCAAGCAACTTGTTTATTATTGATGATATGCAGTGTTGCTGAACTAGCCAGAGTTCTTCCCAAAGTAAAATTATTAGTTTATCCTCCGTAATCAGCAGTCTGGGTTACCCAACAGGCAGTTCAAATTCATGGTTAGGTGCCCCAAACATTAATTGTTATCCTTTTTCATTTTCAATATACCCATGGAGAATTTTACTAGCAGGGAATCTAGATAAAAAGCCATTTTAATTTCAATGCAGATGTATGTTTTGTGTTTGGTCTAGTATTGCTTTTGCCTGAATTGCCTATATGGGGATGGGGGCTTCCAAAGGCCTTAATTTGGCCTGACATCATGGCCACTTAAAAAAAAAGTATTGCTTTCAGAGAGGAAGGAAGAGGGAGAAAGAGATAGAAACTGCTTCTGTGAGCAGCTGGTTCCATTGGCTGATCAATGATGAGAGAGAGTTATTGATCGGCTGTCTCCTGCACACCCCCTACTGGGGATCGAGCCCTCAACCTGGCATGTACCTTGACCAGTTATTAAACCACGACCTCCTGGTTCATAGGTTGACACTCAACCACTGAGTTACACTGTCTGGGCCATGGCCACTTTTTTTTTTGATTCATCTAATGTTTGCCTTTATATTGTCTTAATTTTGCCATACATTGTTTATTTATGTAGTTTGTCTTCCTCAATGTAAGTCACCTTCAGTAAGATGAGTATTAGATGGGCTATAAGCATAATAATCCATAAATAAAAATGTAATTTATTGAGTCAAAAATGTGAATATTTTTGAGGCTGTTAATACATGCTTCCATTAACTTTCCTTTCCGTCATTACTTCCTAGAGCTTTCATCTGTTTTATCTGATACTAACATGAGCAGTCATTAGTGAGCTGGTACCAATGGGTCTACAAAACTTTTAACAATGAAGTAAGTGGGTTAGTGTTCACTTGCTTGGATGTCAGTGAATGTAAGAACAATCTAATCATTTTTATCCAACTTCTTCTCCCCTCTGGTGGAGGTTGGGTTATTTGGGAAGCTAACCTTGAGATTGACTTAGTGTTAAGGAGGATTTTTAAGGAGTACTCTTAAGATCCACACCCATGGAAGGGAAGCAGAGGGAAGGGCAGAGAGGGAGGGGAGGGGAAGGGACTGGGCAGAGGGAGAATCTGGGCAGTGATGCCATCTCAATGAAGTCCCCAATGATGATCCCACAGGGAGCTTTGAGCTGGGATGGTCCTTCAGAGTTGTACCAAATTGGAGTGAGAAGGCCTAGGAGGATCAGCCAGTGAACCAGCTGCTCACAGAGCAGGTGTGACCATGGGCAAGGCAGTGGTCACAGGGGACTGACAGCTGAGGGTGGTCTGGCAGGAGCACCTTATCAGATTGGGAAGTGTTGTTAGTCTTATAGGGGATCTGGACATTGCGCCACAATGTCCATCACACTCACATTGACAGTGGAAGCCTTTAGGCATCACCTGATTGGGAGCATTGCTAGGCCTGTGGGTGTGTCTTTGCAAGAGAATTTAGCCAGCGTTTTCTTTTCTTTTCTTTTTAGCTTGCATTTCTGAATTATTTTCCCTTTCATCAGCACTTGGTACCATCGCCACCTGTGATTTAGGAAATCCGAGTCGTGGTTAGCCTTCTAATTTTATAATTACCTATATAGAATAATAACCCCATCCAGGTGTTTTGTAACATGAAACAGCAAGGGAAATTAATTTCAATTAGAAGGGGAAAAATACAAATTGAAGTGGAATTGTGCAAAGAAGAAAAGCCCAACATGCATTTCTTTAGTGTATTTCATACAGGTAATTAAATCCCTGCCATATGACTGAACCATTGGCAGTAGTGCCCTTTAAAGACCAACATTAAAAAAAAATACACGACTCCGTGGCATATGGAGCTCTTCTGGCTGCCCCACATATGCCTGGAAATACAAGGGGTGGAGAGAGGAAGGCTGGTGGGGGACTCCAGGGAGATAATAGAGACATAGGGAGGCGTTCTTCTTTTGTGTTTTCACACTTAAATTATTTTTGGCATGAGACCGAGCCTTGTAATAACAATTTCATGTTTGTTTCCAGCAATTTGAAGGGATATGGAGGGAACTGAAGGCAAATGGGGACCTATGGGGTTTTACTGCAGAAGAAATAAGGGCTATTCTTGTCCTCTCCTCTCTCCCTTGAGTGAGGAAATCATGGGCCCGGATTTCTCTGGCTGGCTTGGCTGATTTCAGAGGAGATAGCTTATCCCTGGACATAAGGGGCCCTCTCTTGGGAGCTGGCAAAGCTGACAGGCAGCAAGAGAAAGACAAGTGCGGAAAGGAAAAGGGAATGGGGAAGGGAGGACCTTCTAGTTTCTCAGCCAAGAACCTCATCACCAAGAAGCAGCTGGGCCTCGGGCTTCTGGAAAGGGCAGTGTAGTGTGGGTCGTTTGGCCCTGCCAAATATTCCCAATGAGCTGACCCCATTTACAGACAGAGTAGTCAGGACCGCTCAGCATGGCCTGGGCCTGCTGGAGGTATTCTCTGAAGCAGTTAAGTTTCCGCACTGTCTCCAAAAACAATTACACAGCTTCTTCCCAAGAGAATTTTCCTGGCTTTCCTGCTCTGGTGTGAGACAGGAAACTGAAAATTATTCATCAGATTTACTCTTCTGGATCCACTCCAAATGTTCCATTCTAACACTTGTTCACCCATAATGAAGGGAGAGCCTCACGGGGAAAGTGGCATTCAGGGTACAAAGAACCTGGCTTCTCTAACCCCATGGTCAGTCCTGCTAGCTGGTGGAGGGGCAGCTCCGCAGAGGCACACCCGTTGCTAAGTCATGCTGGGGAAGAGCCCATTAGTTGAAGTGTTTTGGATTGACTTGAGCTTCCTCACATTATTGAAAGGGGCAGAAAGCCCAATTATGGATCTGTGTAGAGTCCTACAATTTTGATTCTTCTTATTTTTTAAAAATATTTTTATTGATTTCAGAGAGAAAAAGAGAGGGAGAGAGAGATAGAAACATCAATGATGAGAGAGAATCATTGATTGGCTGCCTCATGTACACCCCCACCGGGGATCCAGTCCGAAACCGGGGCATGTGCCCTGACCAGGAATTGAACCGTGACCTCTGGTTTATAGGTCCAGGCTCGACCACTGAGCAACACCTGCCAGGTGATGCTTATTATTATTACTGAATGAGTTTAAGATGATAGATTCACCTTTTTGAAGATTTTTACACTTCTGTACACTGATCTGTGTAATGAGGCCACTGGATACCTTCAGTGCTATTAGCTCACCTGACTCCCTCCTCTCCTTAGAAACAGGACCCATCACACACCTGATTTAACACAGATCAAACTAAATGCTGTGATACACTCATTTTAAAGAGAGCACACTTTCACTTTGCAAGGAACCAGTCCACATGATGAGTACCATTTCCGCAAATTCTGGACTGCATTCAATCTGTTATTCCCTAGGTAGAGAGGTCCTCAGAAACCTTGGGCTGCATTTAGACTACCTATGACTTTTGTGGTCCCTTCCCACCTTAATACCCAAGGTACTTGGGAAAAGCTGCAGTCTCCTTTTCTAGTTAATCAGAAAGTGCATCACTGCCAATCACAATTTAATCTAATTTAAAGACAGGCTTTTAGGCATTTAGTCCAAATTAAAAAAAAATGAATTAAACTAGCTTTATCCAAAAATCTGGATTAGTACTTCATTTCATGCATCACCTTGCATTTTCATCTTGCCGGGGTTCTTTCCCAGCCTTACAAAGGGTTCAGCATTCTGGAGAAAGGAGCCACGCGTAGATGATTAAAAAAAGGAGTCCAAAGACGAAAGATAATTTGAAAGGCATTGGGGGGGGGGGGATGGGCGCTCAGAGGAGCTTCAGCTAAGGAACTGAAGACTCACCTTGTCTAAGGACCCCATACTATTTATTTAACACAGTTTGTCCTAAGGCAAGGTGGAGATAATACACGTCAAAGGTTAGGGTTTCAAAGGGTACAGAAGCATTGTGGGTTTGGGGAACAGCCTACAGCTGTTCAGGTGTTTGGCCAACAGGAGGCAATAAAATGCCCTGAGCTGTCTGGCAGTTATCAGTCGTTTTCAGGTTTGGGGGAAGTGGCTCACCCTTGTTGAGCCGCTCAAGTCCCATCAACCTTTTGACGGAACTCTTGTAATTATTACATGCTGGAATTGGTTCTCGGCACATCTAAGCTCATTTATTCACAAATATTTTCTAGTGTCTACTGGGACCTGTGTAGGTCCTGAACGCGCCTTACATTTGGGACTAGGCTCACATGGCATCCGATAATCTCAGAACCGCTATCTGCTAAATATGAATACCTCAGGAAAAGGCTTTTGAATAAAGGTGGTTTCTTTGCTCATTTTAGGAATTTTCTAGCATTTTCCTAGTCCAGTCTCAGGAGGCATAAGGGAGGAGCTGCTCTTAGAATGTGTCTTCTAACTTCCTAGCTATATTGTAGTTACTGCATAAATGCCAAAAACATTTCTCCTATCAACAATTCCATAGATGCCACTTGCTTTATAAGTCCGTATATGGGGTTGGTGGGAGGGAAGTGGCAAAAGCATGCTTACCGTTGTTCATATGGAAAATAATACAATAATTAAAAATAAATAGTAACACAAGAACAAACTTTGTGTTTGCATAATCACAACTGTAAACCTACTTTTGCCCCTCCTTGTATAGTCTCCTTAGTAAATGGTCCCCTGAAAGGGGGAACACTGGGTTTTAGAACAGCAAAATTTTTGAGTTGATCAAACTAATTTCATAGGTGAGTACACTGTTGCCCAGAGAGGTTAAGAAACTTGCCAAAGATCACACAGGAGGCCCCTGATCTCCCAACTTTGTATTGGCTGAGGTTTGTAACCTCTTCCTCAGGACTAATTTTATAAAACCTAGAAACAACTCAACCAGGGTTTTCTGTTTTATTGGTTATTCTTTATTATTTTCTCCCTTCTTTATATCTTCTTGTTTTATTTTCTGTCTTTAGTTGTACAATGAAGCTCATTAATTTTTAATTTTCCCCATTTCTAATATACACTTTTAAGATTATGAAATTTCCTTTATATACTACTTTACCATCTGTAACTTTTGATATGCAATATTTTTGTCATCATTTTTTCTAAAGATTTTAGTATGTATATTAGGATTGTCCTTTGACCCTAAAGATACTTAAAAGTGTTTTAAAAATTTTAAATATATGGCCATTTGGGGTTATCTTTTTGTTATTGATTTCTAATTTAATTATACTATAGTCAGTGATCATGGCTTCTATGCTTTTCATTCTCTAGGATTTATAGCAAATTGCTTTGCAACCTTTTATATGATCTATTTTTATAAATGTTTCATGCTGCTTGTAAAAAATGTGTATCCTTTAATTGTTGTGAATGGCATTTTATATAGAGCCATTAGATTAAGTATTTTAATAGTGTTCTATATCTTCACTAATTTTTTATTTGCTTAATTAGATACTGAGACGTGCACATTAAAATTTCTATTACAATTGTAGATTTGCTAATTTTTCTTTGCAATTCAGTACATGTGTGCTTCATCAATTTCGAAGCCGTGCTGTTAGGAAAAAAAAAGCACAGTTCAGACACTGGAGCCACACAGCTGCCTGGGTTTGAGTCACGGGCTATGTCATTGGCTAGCTCTGAATCTTGGCAAAATCATTTATTCCCCGTAATTCCGTATTCTCATCTGTAGAATGGGTTATGCCATGGGGATCGCTGTGAAGATTAAGTGTGTTAATACATAAAAAGCACTTAGAACAGTGTCTGACATATAGCAAGTGCTCCATAAGTGTGAGTTACTATTCTTACTGGTGAATTCCCCTTTTATCCCTAGATAATGACTCTATATCTCTATCTCTGCCTATATCTATATCTTCACCTGTAGTTATCTCTCTCTACATCTGTATTTTTGTTTGTTTAGTCTGATATTTATGTTGCTACTGTTTTTTGCCTTTAGTGGGAAGGGTACACCCAGCATATCTTTTTTCATCCATGGACTTTTAACATTTATACGTCTTTATGTTTCAGGTGAGTCTTTGGTAAATCACATATGGCCAGATTTATAAATATTTAATTTGAGAATTTCTGTTTTTCTTCAAATTAATACATTAAATCTAACGAATTTATATGATTATGAATATTTTGAAATTATATCTACCATCTTATTTTATGTTTCCTACTTACTAGGCATTTTCTCTGCTTTTTTCTTTCCTACTTTCCCTTAGGTTAATAAAATATTCTTTATTACCCTTTTTAGCTTCAACTGTTTTTTGAAATTTATCCATTCTATTTCTGTTCTTTTATTGGTTTCATTTTAATTTTTTAACATGCATAGTTAATTAAAACAACAACAATAACATTATCCTGAATAATTCAAGGATTTTAGAACATTTTAATTTTGATCTTTCCCTTTTTCATACCCATGTTTCTTTTTTATATTTTAGTTCTACCTGTTTTAATTCCTCTAAATAAGTCATTATTATTGTTAATTTTATTTTCCATTTTATACTTGCATAACATTATCCATATATTTCCCAATTCCCTGCTTACCCTGTGTCCGGAACCCCAAACCTGCCTTAGGGTTCAGTTTTCTTTTTCCTGCATTATTTCCTTTAATAGATATATTTGGTATGATATGAATTTTTACTTAGCCTTTGTCTATAAATGAACACTACCCCTCCTCTTTGAATCATATAGATTTCTAATATTTATTCTACTTCACTCATTACAGGTATTAGTCTATTGTGTTCTTGCTTCTGTTGTCACTGTTGAGAAGATAATTTATTTTTTTCTTCAGGTATCTCTCTCTCTTTTTTTTTTTTTTTTACTTTTTTCTTTGGAGTTTCACTATACGTGCCTGGGGATAGGGTTTTTAAAATGTATCAAATTTTTAAAGCTCATTATTCTTCAACTTAAGATTTATGTCTTTCATTAATTCTAGAAGAGTCTCATTTATTATCTCTGAGAATATTACTTTGCTTCAAGTCTTTTAAAAAGTTCTACTTGACATTTTCCACCTCCTTGTCTCTTACTTCTTCACCTCTTTCCTCCGATTAATTAACTTTTGAGCTATGTTTAATCTGTTGTTTATCTTGTGCAGTTAGATGTTGATTTCTTAAAATTTATTTGCCAAAAATTTTCATGTTTTTCTGTTCTTTCCACATTATTGTATTTCTTTTTTTATTATTTATTTTAATCATCTAAGAGTCTTTTAAGATTTTCCCTTATCACAACTTCTATTATGCCTGTTTGCTGGGTATACCGGGCCACTGTCACAGTGAGTAGTGAGTGTGATTTGTAATTTTGGAATGTGAACTCATTTTCAATAGAGCTTTTTCTCTTTTTCCTGTGGCAGTTTCATGGATACTGGATTGTGAAAGAGTTGCTACAAAGTGCATTTTCATTTGATTTAGCTAGGTGTCCTGGAGACTTTTTCTTACTTAGCATCTTCAAAAGTTTTGTTATTGTTTGTATCTATACTTGGGTATTTCCACTCCATTCCAGTTTTAAATTTGGACTTTACATCCCAGTCTGATATAAGACCATGGTCTTTTTCTCCTGGGGGAAGACTTTTTGTCCTACCCAGAGTGCCAGGTAAGGACAAGCTTTCTTACTATTTTCCTGAGCCAGTGGGTACACTTTTTTCTAGTCTTTATTTTGATGATAAGGGCTTTTCCATGGTCTGGTGTTAGGGAGTGATTTCTGTTTTGACTCAAAGCCTTATCTCCCATTCCTATTAAACTATTAAAAACATAAGATCCTTTAGGGCTATGTTTTATCTGATGTGCCCCTGGAGTGTCATAATGTTGGCACATGGTTTTATTCTGTCCTTTTGTTTTTGACTCTAAGGAATTTCTCCTTTCTTTTAATCTAAGTTATGTATTTAATTCCCCTCCTCCTTTATCTATGATTTATATGTGGTAGTACTGATGGGAGCTAGAAGGGATATGTTAGTTCAGTCTACTGTGTTTCCAGAATCCAATTGCTGAGATTTATTTATTATTATGGAAATATTTAAAAAATAATATAAAATCAGAGGGTAAATGACAGGTTAGAGAAAATAGTTACAAAATACGTGATATAGGATGTTAATCTTTAATAAAGAAAGATCTATAAGTCAAGAAAAGATGAACCTAATAACAAAGTGCATGAATTGAATAATAAGAAGGTATGACAAACTCAACTGTTATGGTAATCAAATTCAAATCACGCAATGTCTTATTTTGGCTACGATATTGAAAAAATTTAACAGCATTTATAATATCCAGTGTTGTTTAAGATGTGGAGCATTCTTAAACACTGTTGCTGGCAGATCTGAAACTAATTTTTTGGAAGAACAATGTGAATGAGAATCCTCAACAGATGTAAATAATTCTTTGTCGTTATCACTTCTAGGAATTTTTATTAATGAACTAATTGGATATGTATATAAAGATTTATGTATAGCCCTTGCTGGTTTGGCTCAGTGGATAGAGCATCAGCCTGTGGACTGAAGGGTCCCAAGTTCGATTCAGTCAAGGGCACATGCCTGGGTTGTGAGCTGGATCCCCAGTAGGGGTGGTGGGGCATGCAGGAGGCAGCTGACCTATGATTCTCTCTCATCATTGATGTTTCTATCTCTCTCCCTCTCCCTTCCTCTCTGAAATTAATAAAAATATATTAGAAAAAGATTTATGTATAATGATGAAGCATTGTTAATGTTTAGTAATTGAGACAGAACAGCCTGGTATGTTCCTAGGCCTGCCTCTTCCTTCTTTAGAATCCTGGAAGCTTAAAGGGTTAAAGCTTTTTACAGTTTCTGTTTTCATCTCAAATGAATGAGAGGAGTCTTCTTAAAAGCTATTTGAGAGGAGAGTTTGAATGACTTTTTATCTGAAAAGTATAAAAATTTGTCTTTAAATGCTCATGAAAATTCACCTTGCCTCAAAGATTTGTGGAGGCTGTGAAAGAGGTAGAAACTTGGATGAAGTGACCCAGGGCATTGTTGTCCTGGGGTTTATTTAGATTTGCCCTACTGGGCCCAGGGGGACCAGGAGGACTCTGAGCAGAACACTGGCGCTTAAATAAAACTGCATCTAGATTGCATATTCAACTTTTATTCTTTTTGAGTGGCAGTTTTCCTGGGGACTGAGAAGACTTCCAAGAGCTTAGCTGACATAGTAGTGCTCCATGAAGTTGGACCGTGTAAGACTGGGTAGGACATCTGGGAGACTGGGGAAGGCTCTCCACCCATCAGGCTCATTAACTCATTGACTCCGGTGGCTGTGCCCATAGGGGTGTTAATTCCCTCGGTCTTGGTGGCCGTGCAGTGGAATGACTGTTTGAAGGGCTGTGGGAGTCACTACTCTGAACCAACTTTTTTTGTTTTGTTAAAAAGTTGAAATTTCCAAATTGCAAGCATTTGTAAAAGCTGATAGAGAGCTGCCAGGCGTCCTTTAATGATTACAGGGGACTCATTTGACATGAGCACATTTACTTTTTGAATTCAAATGGGTGTTCTTAATTTACTTACAAATGAGTGTGTTCTTAAACATTTGCCCGGCAATTTTGCGTGTTAGAACACTCTGCATAAATTATCATAAATCACAGAAGAGAAACTTGTGCTCTGCCATAGTTGAGTTAGCAGCAGTTGTAGATAAATGGTACGAGGAGGCTGGTAGGTTTGGGAGGAAACCAGTAGGGAACTGCCCTCAGCCTGGAGACCCATGTGACTGTGCAGATTTCTGGTGGGCTGCTGGGCCCAGGGAGGACTCATGGCAGAGGCTGCCAGGGAAGAGAAGTTCACTAAGGTCTATGACCTGCTACTGTGGCTCGTGGGTTCTCTCAGGGTAGGATGGCCTAAGGTTTGCTCTGGACCTCACAAGGCTGTCTGGATGTCCGCTTCTGGTCACAAAGCTTCTAACACATATGGTTAGAATATATTCTCTTCTTTACCAATACACACCAGAAAGATGATTCAAGTCTTATTCTAGGCAGCAGAAAGCATCAGAAATACTATCAGTAAACTGAGGAGCATTTACGAAGTATTTTTGAAGTTCTCATTTGTATTTTTCCCACGCTGAAATTGGGTCTTAGACAAAATCACATTGGTTATGCAGAATTAAGAAGTGAATACACCCACATGTTTGGCACACATGGGTTTTTTTTTGGTCACAATCTGCTTAATTTTTTTGCATATTCCAAGGGAGGCTGACTGTAGGAGTATGTGTGTATCTTTGACTTGCAGTCAAGTTATAAAAAAAAAAAAAATCTAGGTCTAGAGTTTGAAATTATAGGGATAAAAACACTTGAGAAAAAGCCAGGATAACAAACTAACAAGGAAAGAAAGTGTTAGCTTCATTTTAATTTTCTTGCAAAGTGTGTAGAGTTCCTAAGATTTAGCTCAAGAATCTCCATGTTACCTGGAGTAGGTTACGTGCTGGGGTAGGAGTCGTGCAGGAGGCAGCCAATCAATGATTCTCTCTCATCATTGATGTTTCTATCTCTCTCTTATTTGAAATCAATAAAAAAATATTTTTAAAAAGAGAATCTCCACGTTACAGTGAAAACGATAGAGACCCAAATCATTCTATTTCACACGAGGCTGAAAATTAGATTTCAAGTAAAGGTTTATACTGTTATTTGGTGACACCTTGCTTATTACAGATATAGAATTCATGATTTTAATAAATTAAAATATTTAAACATTTTCTTGGAAATTATTACTTTGAAGTACCATGCACTTCAAATTTTTTGAAGGCATTCTCTCATTTATTTACTCTTTAATTACAATTTTCTAATTCTAGTCCCTCTTTATTTGAAATTATTCTAAGATTTTATATTATATCCTTTTGTCTGTCTGTTATTGTCATGTTTCTTTTTAATTTAAACATAATTTTCTTTCATTCTTTAAATATACTTATAGGAATTACTTTGTATTTGTTGTCTGCTAAATCTAACATCAGGGGACAATTTCTATGTTGTCTGCTTTTTTTCCTGCATATGTGTCAGACTTTTTACATTTCTTTTTATGTCTTAAAATTTTTGTTGAAAACTTGGAATATTAGGTAATAAATTATAGCAAATCTGGATTCTGATTTTTTCCCCTCCTTAGGGTTTTTGTTTGTTTAGTAACTTTTCTATAAAATCTGTTGATGTCTTTGCTCACTTAAAAATATATAAAATGTTATGGTTTTGAAATATTTTCTGTTTAAAAACAAACATATCTATTTATATAGGGTGTGGCAAAAGTAGGTTTACAGTTGTTCATATAGAAAATACAATAATTAATAAATAATACAAGAATAAACTCTGTGTTTCATGTACTCACAACTGTAAACCTACTTTTGTCACACCCTGTAGATATAGAGACATGTAGATCTAGTTGTTGTTTTTAGTTTTATCTTGTTTACTAGGATTTGTCCTTGAGTCTGCATCGCTTAGTGGCCAGTCAGTAATTCCTCAGAGGTTATGTTTGTCAGTGGTTGAGCTTCAGCCTTTGAGCCAGGGGTCACTGCAGGTGCTTCAGCCAGTAGAACTTCCACCCAGTGCTGGATCTGGGACTTGAGAATGCATCCAGAGTTCAGGCAGTTTAAAGTCTTCCCTGGCTTTTACTTTGCACAAGGCTCTCTCTGGTCTCTCCTGCACATGCATGCCAACTGGAGATCAGCCAAGGATGAGTGGAAGGATGACCAGGTGCCTCTGTAAGTGTCTCATTTCTTGTATTTCCCTCTTAAAGTTCTGGCTAGTCCCCATTGTTTGCCCCAAATAGGACCATTACCTCAGACTGTCCTAATGGCTGACCTTCCTTGTTTGCTCCCCACTGAGATTGCTACTTATCATGCACGGAACCAGATTTTCACTGGTAGCGTCAAAGGAAGTCATCCCTTCTGAAGCTGTGGGTAATGGACAGCCTGCCCACCTGTTAGAACCACTGTGCCTGCTGCTCTAACAGGGTAACGGGAGGTTGATGGGATCAGCCCCAGGCAAATATGCTACAGGTTCTCACTCTTCTTACCCAAAGTCAGTAGTGCTTTATGAATACATATTCTCAGTTTGTTCTGTGACTTTGGTTGATTTCAAGGGTCATGAAATAGCTGTCTGGGTAATATCATCCCGTGTTTTAGTTGCTTTTGGAGAGGAGATTTGTGACCTCTTCCCTCTGTCATGTCAGAGGTTCCCTCTTACCCCAATTACTTTTGATTCCCTAGATAGTATTTTCTTATTTGTTACATGGACAGGTCTCACTCTGTGAGAAATGACTTCTGATATTTAAAATGATGCTGGGCCGGCTTGGCTTATTGGTTGAGTGTCAACCTATGAACCAGGAGATCACGGTTCAATACCTGGATAGGGCATGTGCCTGGGTTGCGGGCTTGATCCCAAGTAGGGGGCATGCAGGAGGCAGCCAATCAACGATTCTCTCTCATCGTTGATGTTTCTATCTCTCCCACTCCTTCCTCTCTGAAATCAATAAAAACATATTTTAAAAAATGTGATGTGCCTTCTTAGGTTGAGAATTTGCCTTAAGAGAAAAACATGACAGTGGAACCTCTCTTAACCAACCTCCACAAACCAATTAATGACATTAATGATGAAGTTATGACTTAATTAAATATATAAACCAATGAACATTGAGCATGAATAAACTGTTTCCATGAAAACAAAATTGCATGCTTTGAAAGGACTCAATAAATGACAGTTGATAAAAAAATTGCAGTTGAATTAGGTGTGGGTGAGATGACTATAAATGATTGCAGAGAAACAGAAAAATATGGGAGGATTTTGCACTCACATTATCTCATTAATGTCCTTAAATTTTCATGTTGCTTTGAAAAAAATGGAGACTGGAAATTGTAGATGATGAGTTATGGATTTGGCTTTTTGAAGAAAGATGATGGAGAACTTTTATCATTTTAATATTTAAAGAAAACACTGTGGCTCCACATAAAAAGTTAGCAGAAGAAAGCATGTTTCTATTTTATGTTACAATAAACTATTTTGAGTGTTATGCATCACTTTTTTATGATTCTCTGCTTTAGTTAAGTTTTTGATTAACCAAATTATTACCAGTCCTAAAGTAAAGTGCTTTCTTTACTCTTCTATGCTTGAGGGATATCTTAGTTAGGCTTGCTGCTGACTGCCTGCATAGGATGCTCCCACAGACTCTGCAATTGGCCTCTTGAGCTAGCTCAAGGCTCACCCTTCCATCTCCCATTCTATAGTAGAGAAAAAAATACAGCTTTGGGTGGAGACCCTGGGTTGTCTGGAGCCATTGTGCCATGTCAAAGAACTTTCAGTGAGATGAGCAAAGAGCTTCAAGCCTTCCCCTCCCGCCCCCACCTGTTTGGCAACTCTTAGTGATTCCATGAATTCTGATGCTGTGAGAGGAGTCTGCAGCTGCTCCTGGTGCCCTGCTGGGAAGGCCCGGGAGTGAGCAACTTTATACTTTAGGGAGAAACAGTTTTAGTTCCTTGTCATCATCTTCCAGGGTCAAGGTTAGATGTTGATTGAAGATTAAGAGCTGGACCAACCAAGGACCTGCATCCAGGGCTCCTGCTCTTTGAGTACCAAAGAGGTAATTGGTCTGTCCCAGTGGTCAGCAAACTCATTAGTCAACAGAGCCAGATACCAACAGGACAACGATTAAAATTTCTTTTGAGAGCCAAATTTTTTCAACTTAAACTTCTTCTAATGCCACTTCTTCAAAATAGACTCGCCTAGGCCATAGTATTTTGTAGAAGAGCCACACTCAAGGGGCCAAAGAGCCACATGTGGCTTGCGAGCCGCAGTTTGCCGACCACTGGTCTATCCCAACTCACTCTGGCAGTGTTTTTAGATAAGAGTTCAAGGCTGAAAACCTGTGACAATACCACTGTGCATTCACTCAGTGGTCTTCTCTGACTCTTTCCTTGAAGCACTTGGGGTGACCCCCAAGTGACGGTCAATAAATCACGTATTTGGATTCCATATCACATATTTCCAGCTGTCAAGGAAACAGCAGTGAATATCCTGTCCCCTACTTTATGCATCAGAATTCATTCATCCCAAATCCCACTTTGTCAATTAATCTGAAATCACATGCATACTGAAAAGTTAGGGAAGATGGTCCTATATCATTGTTTTTGGATGGACAGGTATTTGAAGACAGAAAGGGGTAATTTGAATGTGTGGTCTTAGGCACTGATGTTAGTTGATAGGGAGACAAAATATTAGATTGGCAAGATTTTAGTGCTGCTTAAACCATATTACGGAGGAAGCTGCCCAGTTTGTCTAGACTGTGGACAAAGATAGAGCTAGTGGCAGTGGCCACCATAAAAAGAATAAGGCTCAGAAGAAAGCGTGTAAGGTTGTAATAATTTTGAAAATCTGGGTATCTAGATAATGGATTCAGGATTCAAAGGAAATATGTTGCATCAAAAGCATTGTGATCATTGAAATCTCTATATACGTTAAACAACAAGCATGACACAGGCAGAATTTTAGAATTCATTGCCCGATATACGGTCTCATGGTTTAGCTGAAATAAGCTTGGTGCTTGTATTTGCTTGTTGAGTCTGAATCTAGGTCTTGAGTCCCAGACTTTTGTGCACAATGACAGTGAGTAAACCAATGACGTTTTGAAGGAAAAGCTCACCTTAGGAAGAAAATATGGTCACTCTCCCTCCCAAAGCACTTGTCTCAGGAGAACGAGCTTCATAAGGATGCTGAGGTCCTGCAGGGCTTATGAATTTTGGGAAGGGGTTAAGTGGGGCATGAAATTTGTCAGAGAGCCATGGACAAGAGGCTCTGAGTTTCCTGCTGAGCATGAGAGGAAGAGACACAGTTTGACTCACTTCCTGCTCTGTTTCACCTCCTGCTCCATTCTGTATCCCCCAACCCTTCCCCTGCAGGCTTTTTGCACCCTTACCAAATGAGGAAGTTGAGAATACAGCCAGTAGAAGAAAAGAAGGTGAATGGGATTCTTTGGAATGGTGTTTCCTCCCTTTATCTCTGAAAATGAAAGACCTCTCTCAAAGGAGACAATGCCATTTCCGCTCCTCCTGCCCACCCTATCTGAAACCTGCTTTGTCCCAAACAACACTCTATGGCTTTCTCTCTCTCTCTCTTCTCTCCCCTGTCCCTCCCTCCCATGCTGTCCCCCTTCCCCCTTCCTTTTTCTCTCTGTAGCTTCTAGCTCTCCTCTAGTCCTGCTGAGAGAACATAATACCGCCTTATTTGTGACTCTGAAGTCATTTCCATGGAAACCGACCCATGGCCCAGGTATGAGCCGGTGCCTTCTCCATAGGACTGTGCAGGAGAAAATGCTTTTATTAAAGCTGAGTGTCAGCAGGTTTCCTTCCGCAGCCCTTGCCCAGAGAGAAACTTCTGCAGGAGTCAAAGGAGGGACACATGAATGAAAGGCAAGGTTCCCAGCTTTCTAAAAATTTCCCCAATATAAATGAAATGCTCCTAGCTCAGTGCACACACATGAGCGCGTGCACATACTCCCAGCCCACACACACACCCCACTTCTATTTCTGGACCTTCGGCCACAGAGCACTTTTCCTTATGAAGGGAATCAGCCTCCATACTATAGCCTGGAACAAAAGCTTGTGTTTGAAATTAGAAGTGGACTTGGCAGTTTATGGGATACGGGTGGGCGAGAAAGGGAACAGCAGTAAGGACAGGGTGGCCATGTGGGAATAAGGAATAAATGTTAGAGCCCCCAACTCAATGATGAAAAAGAGAGATAGGGAGAAAGAGGGTTTCAACTGGGAAGTTCTTAAAGCAGGAGTTCAGAAAGTGTCCATTATGGTGCAAGGGTGACACAATAAAAATGGTATGAAATGGCAAAAGAGCCTGATATCTCTCTTTACTATCTCTGTTCTCTAACGTTTTTCTGTGGATCTCTGCATTTGGTTCATTCCATTTTTATCTGGGTCATGGGAGTGCCATTTTGGGAAGATGCTAGAAAGATCCTAGTCAAATTCCTAAGGCTCTGGATCCGACCTCTCCCCTCCCTTCCACCTGAACTCTTGAATCCAGATAAAGAGAAGACAGGGGAGGGGTCTCTTGCCCACTGCTCCTGAGAAATGTCTGCTCGTTGAAAACCAACGGAACTCAGTGCAGTCTGGAGCTAGGAGGCTGTTCCGGGTTTGTACTGCGACCGGGACGAGTTAATCTTTATTAAGCAGATGTACTGAGGATCAGCCCGACTCCATAACATCTCCATGGCCATCCGCTCCCCATTTCTTTTATTGATCTGCCTGTCTAAATGGGTACTTCTAAGCTCAGTGGGAGTTTTCCAATTAGATAAAAGGCAATTCATGTTGCCTGCTGCCTCCGTGTTGCACTAACAGCCCCAAACCAGGAGAGCATATTCAAGACTTCTTGGCAGAACAACCCACTTTAATCAAGGCCACCCCCTCCTGAGCTCCCTTGCCTGCAGGACATCTCTCTTAATATGCAGAGGCTTTCTTTATTGGAGGTGGAGAAAAATGGGCTGCTCTTCCAGAAGCTGGGCTTCAAGGTGAGCTGCGTAGTTCATGGAGAAGATGCATTGCCCACTTTTTGGGCTGGTGTTTTAGGAAAAGCTGTTTGGCAGTTATTTTGGGGTCAAAGACTTGAAGATTTTCAGATCTCTGCTACTAGCATGGCCTCCTGTCCCTGGATGAGTCACAGCTTGGGTAGCATAGTGTTTTGCAGGCTCGATTCCCTGTCAGGAGGGCAGAAGAAATCACAGGATGGGCATCACTGTCCCAGTGGTCCATGTAAGTGGCCCAAAGTCTGGACATCAGCAGGGCCCTCCCATGGCCCCCTGTGGCTTCCATGGTCCAGCCATTCTTCATGAAGTTCAAGGTCTTTTTTACAAGGCAGACTCATTTCTCCTGCCTCTTAACTGGCTCTGTTCTGGCCTGGCTCCTCTTACACATAGGCAGGAGACAAGTTTTATAACTTTTGGTTGTACTGTCTCTCCCCGCCCCCCCCCCCCTCGTTAAAAAGCAGCCCTCATCTGAGAAAGGGAAGCCCTTCTCTGTTACTGTCTTTCTCTTCCTCCAGATTCCTTTCATACTGTTAGTATTACCTTACTTATTACCTAGTCACTAGTAGACTCTACCTACCTACTGGTAGAGTGACTGTCCTTTATTGAGTGCTCACCATGTGCCAGACACTGTGCTGGGTGGTTTACATGCAATTAGCAAAGTCAGACCTCACAGTGTTACTATGAAGTGGTTGCTATCATGACCCCTTTTTTTATCAAAGAGGAAACTGAGGCCAAGCACCTTACTCAAGGGCACATAGGCATTTGTATCTACATCTGTGTGATTCCAAAATTCTTAGGCTTTACCATAAATAATAATCATAATGGTAGTGAAAATAAATTACTTGCTTTTGAAGACACTTGGCACAATCATGCTTGCCTGACACAAGGCTTAGCAACAATGCTCTTTGACTTTGAGACCTTCCCAGGTTCCCAGAATTGCCCTTTCTCATTCTTCCTAGGACAGTACATAGTGTCTATGCAAATAAGATTTTTGGCAGTTAGTGCAGGTAGGTCAGATCTATGAAGTCTGGTGTGATGATTACATGCTTTCCTCCATATCTTCAACTCAAGTTTATCATCCCAGTTGGCTTGACCAAACCTTGAAGCTGGGGGAGGTGGCCAGGTTCTTCAGTGGCTACCGCAGTCCTGAGCACTGGGCTGCAGATGGAGATGTTGGCACATTGTAAGCTCAGAGCAAAGCTGAAGCTTAAGGTAGGGAATGTGATGGAAAGTCATTGATAGTGAAGTTGATGAGCCTCACACCCTTCCCTTCATTCTTGCTCCTGGCACAGTATTTGCATAATCCGGAACAGCTGTGTTGTCTAGAATCACAGAAGGGTGGGGTGTCTCCATTAGCTCTCCTTCCCCCCTTTCCTTCCCCTTCTTCTCAGAGCACAACCCCAGAGGAGAGGCACAGCTTGGTTTCCCCTTGCTTGTGTGGCTTGGGTGGACAAAGCTAGGTCCTTCTCTGACACATGATAATCACGGTCAGTGTGAAGAGAGCCGGAACAGTGAATATTGAGTGTGTATATTGAATTTCTGGGTCTTGACCTCCCAGCAGTGGCATCTTCTTGCCCATCAGGCGTTGTCACAGCATTATTTCGACTGTACCTGGGAGTCAAAGCCAGAGAATGATGGAGCTGTGTTGTTCAATAGCCTTAGGCACCTGTAGCTCAGAATCTCCATGAAGCTACTGGAGCGGCTCTGGAAAGAGGCACTTGACCTCTCCTTACATCAGAAGAGAGAAGAGCCAGGGACTAACATTGGAATTAATGCCCATTCTAGCTGGAGGGGTTCCCCTCCGCTCTGGGAAACAAGGGGAAGTGTTTGACAATGCAAGAAAGCTTCTGTTCATTATCAAACCCCAGCAGGACTTTATGATAATTTTTATAACTTCTTCATTCACAACTCTGGGTGTTTTGAAGGTTAATAACTTGTGTTTATTGAAACTTCCCTTCAAGGAATTCAGAGAGCTTTGTAGACTTTAATTCAGCAGCACCACAGGACAAGGAAACAGGAAACAGGGAGAGGGTGAACAGAGAAGTTTATTCCAATTTAGGAGAATTGATGATATTAATAGCTCCAACAAGGAGTTTAAGTGAGTTTTAGAAAGTCACAAAGCCAGTTGTGAGTCATCCAGAAAGAGCTCTCCTCACGTCCAGCCCTGGCAGCCTCAGACCACCATCTGGTTCTAGCACTGTGAACTAGGGGGGAGCTGGACCTCTCTGCCTCAGTTTCCTTTTCTGTAAAATGGGACAATAAATCCTACTTCTTTTCAACTGTTGTTATATTTAATGAGATAAAGGAGTAAAAATACCAGCACGATGCTTGGCACATGAATATTGCCTCCCCATCCCACCTTCTGCAGGGAGCCACAGAATATCTTCCTGTGACTGCAGGAATGAACTGCATGTCTCTTACTCTGCTCAGCATGAGGAAGATGGGCAGGGATGCAGGGGTTTGTCTGAGCATGGGGGACTGGTGGTCATTTCTCTTTTCTGGAAACTGTGAGATCCAAAGGATATAGCCAAGTTTTGTGAGAAAACTAGCCCTCTCTCTCCAAAATCTGGAACAAAAGGAGGGCATATGCATGAATGAAAGTAAGATGGAGATTTGAAGCAATTTTATAGTTAACCAGGGGGAAGAAAATACCTCTGCTGAATTGTCTTTTGGGGGTTGAGTCGTTTGTGGAGGTTCACGTTTCTCAGCTGGTTACCTTCCATTTTGCTCTCTTTGGAAAAGGAAGCGTCAGCAGAAGGTACTTGGCCTGTGTCTGGTATGGAGCATTCCAGATTGGCATGAGATTTCCAGTTTTAGAGCACGACATGGCTTGAGAGATTTCCCCTGCAAAACCCACAAATAAGGGTGAGTGGTATGCTAGCAACCTTCTTTAGTAGCTGTGGCCTTTTAGGGTTTTAAAGTTACATGGAGAAGAGAAAAGAAAGGACTCATGCATCCAAAAGATCCTTAGGGCTTTACTGGTGATCTGGTGACTGAACACTGGGGAGTCAGGGCATAGCTGCTCCCACTCAGGCCCCCATTGTCAATTTTGAACCAGACTTGGGTAAGAAAGAGTAGGAATCTTCTCCCAGTTGCTCTGTCAGCTTCCTACTAGTTGTGGGCTCTGTTCACTCATAGGAATCTATGGAATTACTGTGAAAGGCAGAAGCTTTGATTTGCAGCTTGAGGTCTGAGGTCCGAATTGGTCCCCCTTCCTGGGCTCATCGATCTTCAGAACACTCTAGCCCTGGAGGGCTTTGCTAGACATCTTGTCATCAATGGTCATGCTTGGATTCACCTCCTCTTGGCCTGCATCTTAGAGCAAGAGAATTTTGGATTTACCTGAATTGCACATGTGAGCCAGTGAAAAGATAAAGGCAAACGATGCCCAAGCAGTGGATCATTACCAGGTGGTTCTGGTGATACAAAAATGGTAACTAGGAAGTGATTGTCATATGGATTAACCTCAAGGCTAATTTATTACCTAAAGAGAGTACAGATTAGCCCCTTCAATTTCAATGGGAGTTACCCTCAGGCAGCAAGACCGTCTCGCTGATACCACATTCTTGACCTGCGCAGAAACAAAGGAAGGTGAGCCCAATTTTATTTATGATGACCAGGCCCTTTCTCTCGATTAGAGACTCGAATTAATATTCAAAGTTTCGAAGAGGAAGGAAATATACTCATTGAAATTTCCCCTGCATTTCCTAGCCTCAGACAGATTGCTCTGTCATTTCTTGAGACACGTTCCTTTCCTTGGTGTTACCGGGAGAGTGATGAAAGCTGCCTTCCCTAGCTCTGAGCTGAGGCCTCGGAGTCAGGTTGAAAGCTTTCTTGGGAATTACCTCTGAATGTCCAATTCCAGTGGTTTTAAATCTCAGCCATAAATGTTTTAGAAGTGTGCTCTTTTTCTGCACTGGATGTATATGCGCAGTGATTTAACGACCTGGCCTATGACCTCGTGTTGCTATTGCTGTCGAATGTGTAATTCTCCATTTGCAGATGGGTTTTGTTTTTCATTGTTCTCCTAGGCTTTAATTGGGGAAGTGTTTCATGGAATAGCATAAAACACAGGTGTTCAGGACCCATACAGCTATCACGAGGGAAAGCCAAGCTACCATCCAACAGAAAGAGGAGAGAGTTGAGAGGAGACTGAGTGAAGAGCAGAACTTGGCTTCTAGTTTAATGGGCATTAAGTTAGACCACATTTAGTAGAGTGAATTACAGAAGCTATGAAATCAGGGTAGGAGGGGAAGCCACATGTAGTTCAAGACCAGTTCCGAGAGGACACTGGCAAAGGTGCTGGCCAATGGGTGTGGCCAACGTTGGTTGTCAGGTCTTAGGTCCAGTCTGACTGGCCATGGAGAATCATCCATCTTCTAGTCTGTCTGCAAGTACTTTGCTGGGCCCCGCAATGCAGGCACATGTGTGTTCTCCTAGTAAGTGGGGTTCTTCGGGCTTACTGAGAGGTCACTGACTTTCCTAAGGGAGAGAGATTTCTAAGGCCAGACACATAAGAAAGGACTCCTCTTTCCCCTACTAGTTCTTGTTTGCTTCTCAAGGAGCTGGGCACTTTTTCCCCCTGAGAAGTTACAGTATATCATTCATTCATTTATTTCTCAAACACTTTTGAAAGCCAGATACCGGAAAAAGTGCTGGGAATAGAGCAATGCACAAACACAGTCCTACTCCAAGAATTGGGTGCTCCGTGTGTGTGTGTGTGTGTGTGTGTGTGTGTGTGTGTGTGTGTGTATGTGTGGTGCAGGTACATGTACAGATGCTTCCCATCTGAAGGTAGTAATTGCTAGGATCAATGTTTGTACACGTGAAGGGAAGAATTTCACTCAGATTCCACGTGTGTGTATCTGCGTGTTTTCCAGGGAAGGTTTCTGAAAAGAGGTAATGTCTCAGAGCAAGATGGAGTTCAAGGGCAGGTGGGAGGCTGGAGGTAGGGATGAAATAAAGTCAAGGTAAAGAGATTAAAGCTAATAGGCCTGGGAGAACAGAGCATGCTATCCAAGTGAGCAAAGCCTCGAGGCTTCAGAGATATCCTCTTCATGTCTGAGGGTGAAGGAGGGAGCAGCAAGAGCCTGTAACACCTCACTGTTCCCATGAGAGCCTTCTCCTGGTCTGCTTGAAGGAGAGAGTTGAGTTCACTTTAGAGGTGCCAAATCTAGCAAATGAAAAAAACAGGATGTCCAGTTAAATTTGAATGTCAGATGAATGGCAAATAATTTCTTGGTATAGATATGTCCTATATAAATTCTAGATATATGAAAAATGAGTCACTGTTTATCTGAAACTCAAATTTCCTTGGGTACCTCGTCTTCAGGCATGTCAGACCTAAAGGGTTCGAGGAGACCTGAGGGTTTGGAAGTCCCAGTGGTGGGCCACTTGGCAAGATGATGCTCAGGGATTTTTCTGGGTTCTTATTGCCAATCTAGGAGCAATTTCTTTTGTAAATCCTCACCTGAGGATATTTTTCCCATTGAGTTTTAGAGAGAATAAAAGGGAGGGAAGAAGGGGGGCGGGGAGAGAGAGAGAGAGATGCATTGATTTGTTGCCTCCTGTACCCACCATGACCAGGGCCAGGGAACAAACCTGCAACACAGACTTGGGGCTAATTCTTGAAGTGTTTTCCAATACTTGTGACAAATGAATCACATTTCTGGCAATTGCTATATTTTCACTACCTGAATCAAGGAAGACACTTGACTCCTCTCTCTTCATCTTCCCCCACCTTTTTTGACCACAGACACCTTCCTTCCTTTGACCTCTCTTTCCACACTCCCTATAGGTTTCTTCCAAGCGCACCCTCTCAATAATCACCCCACCCCGAATCATCACCCTGGCTCTTCTAGGGAACCTGGTCTAATGAGAGAATTCCTTTTCTTTCTTGGACTGTAGGGGTGTTTGTGCGAGCCATTCTTCTGGAAGGGTCTGGGGTTTTGCAGGTTGTATGTTTTCTGATTGCATGATGAGTCAGGATGGATTTGAGATGCCACCGGCCTTCCAACACCCTGTCGTTAGCAATGCAAGGCTTGTCGTGGGTACAGACGGGAGGGCAGACTGGTCCTGGGGGGAGGTGAGTCATTATTTCTGCCTGAGTGCATTCTAATCATATTTTCCTCTGTCAAACCTAGCAGGACCTTCCAACTTACTGCAGAGTCTCTGCTTTCCTTCCACTCGGATCAGAAACAAATCAGCGTGATCAAGCCTGGCAGTAGATCATTTAGAGATTTTCATCTCTATCAGTAGCCAAGGGCTGGTCATATCTTTTGTATTTGTGTGTGAACATGCATGTGCCTTTTGCTTTTAAGTAGTCAATGGCACTGCTTCCCATTTTGAAATGCTGGATATTTTGCCCCCTTTTAATTGAATTTATTGGGATGACATTACTTAATAAAATTATATAAGTTTTAGGGGTACAATTATATAACATCATCTGTACATTGTATTGTGTGTTCACCACCCCAGGTTAAGTCTCCTTCCATCACCATTTATTCCTCCTTTACCCTCTCCTACCTCTCCCACCCCCCTTTCCTTCTGGTAATCATCATATTGTTGTCTGTCTATGAGGGTTTTTTTTCCTTTTGCTTAACCCCTTCACCATTTTGCCCTTTAATTTCCAGTAATGATTGCAGTCATGGAGAAGGATGAATCAGCATAGAACAAAAATTCGGGGGTGATGAATCATCAGAGAATTCTTCCACCTGTGAATTCTACCCAGTATAGTGATTCAGGTATCTGTTCAGTCTTTTTAAACTTTTATTTTTAATTGGAGTATTAGATGTATAAACTAAAGTGCCTAGATATCTATAATAATAAAAGCGTAATATACAAATCGACCGAATGGCCGAACAGGGGAACGACTGTCTGGACAACCTTCCAATGACCTTCTGGATGAAACCAGCTGGGGGTTGGGGGGGGGGGGGCGCGGAGGTGGAGTGGGGGTGGGGACGGCTTCGAGGGCCTAGGCAGCTGGGGCTGCGAAGGCCTACTCTTGCACGAATTTCGTGCATTGGGCCTCTAGTTAAGTATAAAACTGTAGATAGTTTTACATATGAGGATGTTCATGTAGCCACTACCCAGATCAAGATGAAGACCATTTCCAATACCCTACAAGGATCTCTTGTGCCCCTTCCCTAAGTAACCACTATACTAATCTCTATCACTATAGATTTGTTTTGCTGTACTTTAACTTCATATTAATGGGATCATACAATCCTTAGTATTTTTTCTCTCTGGATCCTTTGATCTATTATGTTGTCAGTAAAATTCATCCATGTAGTTGTATGTTGTGGTTAGTTTGCTCTTTTAAAATTTCTGTATAGTATTCCATTGTACCACAATCTATTTACTCCACTCTTATTGGATTGCTTTCAATTTTTGGCTACCTCACATTATCAAAACTACCTTAGTGTCTATGAAGTGCTTTATTGCTCTTCTGCCACAAGAAGCCTGCACTGTAGACAGGATGGGGATTTGTATCTTTATCTTCATTATATAGATGAAAAAACTTCAGAGAATTTCAGGGGCTCATCTAAGGTCACACAGCCATGGAAGAACAATCTGGAGCCTATGTTAAGGGACCTCTCCACTTAAATAAAAATCCCCTTTCTGATGGCTGAGACCCTGCGGACGCACCTTATTTAGGTGGAACCTGTCTCATGTCTAAACAAGTGCAGTTTCCTCAATAGCCCTCAGCCTAGAGAGATGCACTTGACCCCCCGATAAGCAGCAACAATTAAGTCTCTTTCAAAAGGAAACAGCTGAAGCCCCCACTCGGCAGTGTTTGGTGACTAAGCAGTTATAGCAAAAAGTATGCCTGTCAGGCATGGGCTGGGAGCAAGAACATGCGGTGTGGATGTCGCCAGCAAGGACACCTAGGCTTAGATGTTGCCACCGCACTGGTCCCTGCTTCGGGAGGTTTGGGAAAATCGGCAGGATGTGGTCCTCCCCTCCTGCCTGCTCTCAGGCAGGCCCTGGTCGGGAGAAGCGTGTTCGTATTTAGGAAGAAGGGTGAAAAGAAGGCCTCAGAACAGATGGTGCCCTGAGCATCCCTTCTGGTGACTTCTGAGCTGAGTGTCCCGGGAAGAAGCAGTTTCATTCTGTCACTCTGTCACGTGCCTCGCAAATCACCTCATGCCATGCTGGATTCCTGAAGGGCTCAGAGGCCCTGGCAGTGGGCTCTGCTGGTTGTTCCTGCTGCCTCTGCTTCCCCTTTTTTTGTTTTGTTTTGTTTTTTGTTAATACTCATTGGAGGATATTTTCCCCCATTGATTATTGATTTTTTTTTCTTTGAGAGAGAGTGGAAGGGAGAGAGGGAGAGACACAGAGAGAGAGAAACATCGATTTGAGAGAGACACATTGATTAGTTGTCTCCCACATGGGGCCCTGACTGGCTGGAGCCTGGGATCAAATCTACAATCCAGGTATGTGCCTGCCCTTGACCGGGAATCAAATCTGTGACCTTTCAGTGCGTAGGCTGACACTCTGACCACTTAGCAACACCAGCCAGGGCTGCTTTCCTTTTTTCTCATTGTTTTCTTCCACCGTCTCTCTCTCATTTTCCTGATTATTTTTATTTTCTCTCATTATTCTTGATTTTTTTTAAAAGCAAGGAAGTGTCTTGGAGTAATAGGATTTACAGAGTGTTTCTGGTACCAAGAAGGCCTCTGGTCTTCACGGGTTCCGTGCGTATTAGGTCTTCTCACTATATGTTTACAGACGAGCAAATGGCAGCTCAGAGGTTAAGTAGAGTGACAAACTCCTCTTGGTTTTCCTAAGACTTTTCTGGTTTTGGTCCTGAAAGTCCTGCATCTGGGAACCCCTTTCGCCCTGGGCAGTAAGGGTTAGTGGACACCTGACAGTACAGTGAGCTGCCTAAGGTTATGAGCCAGGAAGTTCCAGCACTGAGATTTGAACTCAGCTCTCTCTGGTTCCCAAAGTGGTGCTTTTCTGACTTTCCCATGTTGTTTTTCCTAGGTATTCGTTTGAAATGATTGAGAAGGTGCTTTGAGGGACAGGGTTGGCAGCCTAAGACATGCGTGCTGGAGCTGCCTCTGAGGGGGCTCAGCGGACGCAGGAGATGACAGGGAACAACCTGGAGGTTAGCTTAATCTACAGGCAGCCTCAGATGTGCCCCCACCTGCATGGTCCAGCTGATTTAGGCTGAGAAGATGGAAAAGGCCTATTTATTTAGTCACTGCAAATGAAAAGGGAGAGAATGAATCATTGCTCTTTCTAGTCTCCCAATCTTGACTCGATTTGGGAATTCTCAAGGCTTGAGAAGAAGATAACATGGTTAGTGGTGGTGTGACATAGTGACCCTTTTGGACTATGGCCGGCAAGGTGCTAGTGCTGGGAGCCAGTTCCAGCATGTCATAATTGCAAGAGTTTCAACAAAAGGTTGATGGAACTTGAGGACTCAACAAGGGCTGAGTCACATATGTTATCACCTGTTGGGAATGGCTAAAGGCATTTCCCCCAAACCTGAATAGGATGATTGTTTGCTGCCAGACAGCTCAGGGCATCTTAATCTACATGTTATTGCCTCCTACTGTAGGCTATTCCCCAATCTGACAATGCTTCTGTAGGGAAACCCTACCCTTTGAAGTGTGTATCTCCACCTTGCCTTAGGACAAATTGTGTTAATAAAAAGCAAGGAGTCCTGAGAGAAGGAGAACTTAGCTCCTTTAGCTAAAGCTCCTCTGACCCCCAATGCCTTTCAAAATTATCTTTCATCTCTGGACTCTTACTTAATCTATGCATAGCCTTCTCCAGATTCCAGAACCCTTCTAGATGCAGGATAGAGACCCACCGGCATTAAATGTCATCCAACGTCCGGCATTATGCTAGATTCCCAGTTTTTGGACAGTTTTCAAAGGGAGTTATCTGGGTTTAAATAGGTTTCAAAGTTTTTTTGTTTTGTTTTGTTTTTTGCACAAGTTTGCTGACAAGGACTCTGTCCTCTTAGAGTGTGTCTCCAAATCTCTGGTTCTTACCAGAGAGAACCAGCACCCCCACAGTCCTTCCCAGCAACAATGCATCTCCATGGAGAGCTGTATTTTCTTTGACCCAACTTACTAGTATTTATATCACCTACTCAAGCAGGACTTGACCAACGACCTACATGAAAACATTCTCTACTAGATTTTACATTTGGTCTAAAATTATGTGGTTCATTTTCTATTTTAAGCCAAAGCTCGCTTATTACCCAATCCTTAGACTTTAGTGTGGCCTCAGAGACTCACAATTCTCTGCAAAGTGGAATCTGCAGCCCTCCTTTCCCCCGTGACTCCCAAGGCTGACATCTGATTTTCTTTTCTGCCACCCAACCATGATTAGGTCATTCAAATGGAATTTACAGGAACACCTTCTAGACACATTTAGGCACAGAGTGAAATACGATTGAGCTAGAGCTTAAATTCATGGACAAGCAAATCAAAAGGTGTGTCATCTTTGTTTTGAGGTTACTGGCCCGTGGAAGTGGCAACATTTCCTGGGAGGGTGAAGTTGTATGGGAGGAAGGGGAAGGCCAGGAAGGGATTAATGGATTGTCATCTGGGTGCCAGGCATCAGATTTGTGTCATTTTATGTAAGCCTCACAACAAACCTTTTGAAGGATGGGACTTACACATGAGTGGCTAAGTGACTTGGGCCATGATTCACATAGCTATTAAGTGGCAGAGCCAATATCTTAACCAAGTCTGGCTCCAAAGCCCAGGCTTTTCCTAGAACATGATGGGGAGGCGAATGGAAAGTTTAGAGGAGATTCCCAGACGATTCCTACTATTGGGGGACATTAGGAAGTGTATCTATACATTTGTATGTTTGGATAAGTTTTCTATCTTTTTTTAAAGTGGAGGATACTCCTTGAAGCACATCTTAAAATTCATTTTAAAAGCAAAAGACTTTAAAACACAAGGTAAATTTCCACTAAACAATGAGCTGGTTTACACAGCAGTTTTAAATGGAGGGTGGGAAAGATAGTTACAAATGTTCCAAACCCGTAGGTAAAAAAAACCAACATAGAGTAAATGAATCAGCCGATGTGAGTGTGAATTCCGGCAGCTTCTGACAAACTGAGGGGCTTAGAAGAGTTCCTGAACCTCGCTCAGGCTGTTTCCTCATCTGTAAAAAGGAAACAACAACCTCCACTCTGCAGAGTTGGCAATTGCTTAGTGCAGTAAGCTGAATTAGTAAGATACCAATTCTTTCCTAGAATTCCTGGCTTCTCAGAGGCAAGCCTTCTAATGCTGGTGGCAGTGTGAAGAGCCACCTGGTAGCACGCCAAGGTGGGGAGGGGGCGAAGACACACCAGCTCTGCTCCCCATGGAGTTTCCTGTAGGGGATGATTTCCGCACGCTTCACTCATCCGACCCCTAGCTTTCTCTCTGCTCTCCTTTCTTCGGGCCAACCTTTTGGTCCATGGTACCACCTCCATCGAAACTGAGCAGAGAAGTTGCGGGCGATAAATGGATGTGCTCCCAAGGGTGTTAGACGCTCTGGTCTGCCCTGCCCATGGGCCCAGCAAACACCAGTGGCCAGATGTTGCCTCAGGCAGTGTGGACAGGAGCACGCAGGATCAGTGGGTGCTGAGGGGGGTCCCTCACAGCCTGGCCCAGAAGTCTTGGGTGACTCCACTATTTCCCAGCTTTCCAGCTGCACTACTACCTGAGTCATGCTAGAGTAGCCCTGTGCTACCTGTGGGTCCCTGCATACCCCAAGCTGGTGTTTTGCCTTCATGTTATTGCTCATGATAAACTTGGCCTTGGATGTCCTTCTCTCATTTCTCTGTTTAACATCTACATATTCTTCAAGATTCAGCACCACCTCCTCCAAGAAGCCTTTCATTTTTACTTTTTTTTGTTTGGTTTAAGCCTCACCTGAGGATATTTTTCCCATTGATTTTTTTTTTTTTTTAAGAGAGTGGAAGGGGGAAAAAGGAGAAAGAGAGAGAGAGAGAGAGAGAGAGAGAGAGAGAGAGAGAGAGAAACATTGATGTGAGAGAGATACATTGATGGTTGCCTTCTGCACGTGCCCCCACTGGGGCCTGGGATTGAACCTGCAAATCCAGTACATGCCTTTGACTGGGAATCAAACCCTTGACCTTTCGGTGTGTGGGCCGACACTCTAACCACTGAGTACCCCAGCCAGGGCTCCAGGAAGTCTTTCTTGATTAACTCCTTCCCTAGCCTGATTAAATAGCCTTTTTGCAGCATTTTTCACAGATCTGCTTCCCTCACCAGACCGTGGGATCTGTGGTACATGTACCCAATCTGGTTCCTCTTTGAGTCCCTAGTGATGAGTGAGCATGTGGCCTGGTACAGAATAGGCACTTACTGAGCAGGTGATGGTCTGAACGGGGCCTCTGTGGCTCATTGTTTCATACATGGTTGGGACTTGGTATTTGTGTCCTGAATGGAACAGATGTTTCCCCAGCTTCCTCTTTTTCTTGGCAGAGGCAACGAGGGAATAAAATGGAGTCCTCACTGCCCCAGGAGACAGAGGCACTTTACTCTCCTTTCTGGAGAGATTAGAGCTGCAAGTGGTGCCCAAGGGGAGGTACAGAGCTGCAGGAGACAGAAAGCACCAGGGAAACACACATCCATGTGTGCACATACACATGCACATGCAGAGATGTGGGCAGACAGATCCACATAGAAAAGAGGCAGGGTGAGAGGGACTGGTCTCAGCAGAAAGTGGAAAATGGACAGACAGAGGAATATTGGAGGGGAAAGAAAAACAGATAGAAAGGGAAGAATAGAAGACAGGAGGAGGGAAAGGGGAAAATAAAGTCAAGATGTGCTAGTTGGGAAACTGCGAATAAAACCTCCTGGAAAAGATTTATTGCCTCTCAGAGATGGAGACTGGAGGTGCAGTTGTGAGCTGTTTTGCCTCCTTGCCCGTCGCTGTCCCAAAGGTAGAGATGGATGTCGGGTGTTGCTGGGTGAGCCTCATGAACGGCCACACATTCACTGCCATTGTCTGGTGGCACCTCCAGGGGGAAGGGTGAGTGGTTGTGGTGTTTGCTGGGCCCTGTTTAAGCCCTTTTTTAGGGCCTCAGTTCCTCAAGGAATGGAATAGAGCACGGCTGTGGCTCCCGTGTGCTTGCCCGTGGCCTTGTGTAGTTGGATTTGTGGTGTCTCATGAAAGAATAATGACTGCATGAAATTTTAAAGCTGCTTAATGCTCCTCTTAGCCCAGCTGTCTGTGAGTTTGCAAAGCAGGCAGCATGGCTCTCCAGGAAAAGGCCAGAGGACACGACTGAGTGTCAGGTCTGCTGCTGTGACAGCTAGTGCCCAGGACTATTCTTGATGGCTGTCACAGTGCTGGGGACGGGAGAGAAATGGTTGGATCATTATTTGGGTCAGAGGGCAGGTAGATTGGATTTAGGAACTTGGCAAGATTTTGAAAAAAAGGCAAGTTCTTTGCTTAAATCATTTACCACAGATTATTTTCTTCTCTACCTATGTTTGCTGGCCGTGGTGCCAGTTATTAAGCTATTATCTCTCTGTTCCAAACCTACCCTGTGCCGAGTGGTGCTGGATGGGGACTCTGCAAACCACATTTCTGCTTTGCCAACTGGGTCACTGTTAAGTTTTGCCAGTAGGAGGCACAAGAGGGAGCAGGGTTGCTCCTTCCTGTTGCCTTGCTGTTCTTATGAGCCACACCCCAGCCAAGCTTCCTAGGTGTCAGGTCATTTGCAAACCAGCAGCTGGTTGCATTAGGTCATTTTTCCAGACGTCACTGCACCTCCTTGAACATCCCAGCACCAGCCCTGTGGTGCCCCTCCTCACTGGTCTGGGTCCCATCTCTGAGGGGCTCTACCTCCGAACTTGGAAGTTTTAACAATTCCAGTTCCTCCCAGTGTTTTCACAACACTAAGGGTTGTGTAAGGTGACCACCTTATCTTGGTTTTTCTGGGCCTGGAGCACTCAAAGTCCCGTTTCCCAGCAACCCACTCAGTCCCAGGCCAACCAGAGAGGTTGGTCACCTTCGGGTGGGAACTGCTCCCTGTGCTTATGACCTCAGTTACCCCATTAGTGATTTGATATCAAGATAATTCTTTATAATACAACCTCTCTGTTAAATACCGGTGTGACTTCTGTCCTTAGACTGGAACACGATGCATCCTCACATTGAATTGTTAGGAAGTGGTGTTTAATCAGAGAGCATCCATTACTTGTGGGGAATATCACAGTATTACACCAAGGAGCAGTACCTGTTTTATTGCTGCATTGTGATCACTGCGGCTGTAGCAGCAGCTGCTGCTCCGCGGATAACAATACCTCACACATGTAGAGCATCTCACAGCTCCCAAAACACACCAGTCACCTTTGCCCGCTTGTTTTTCCCAACAACTGTGGTGCAAGTACTATTATCCCCAATGGAGTCAGAGGAAGAGTTACTTGACCACAGTCATCGCTAGTCACAGATTGCTGAATTTCAAACTAATTAAAAAATTCCAGATCTCCCTCTTATTGCCTCGCAGCCTTGCTTTCTTTTTTAAAAAATATATTTTTATTGATTTCAGAAAGGAAGGGAGAGGGAGAGATAGAAACATCAATGAGGAGAGAGAATTATTGATTGGCTGCCTCCTGCACGCCTCCCTCCCCCCACTGGGAATTGATCCCACAAATTGAGCATGTGTCCTAGACCAGAATTGAACATGGGACCCCTCAGTCTGCAGGCGAATGCTCCACTGAGCCAAACTGTCGAGGGCCAAGCTTTCTTGAATTGAATTCTATTGCAGGCAAGCAGTAGTTCTCTTTCGCTTCCCACCCTGCCTCCCCGGCTCTGCTCCCCTAAACTTTTGAACTTCATCTAGCTCTGCTGGATAAAATGGACCACAGGGATGGTGATGAGGAGAACGAGGCTCTGCATCCCACACTTTCTGCTGGACATCTCCCTAATGATGGCATGCCTCCCATTTCCAGTGGGTTTGCATTTAAACTAAAAGCTTTCTAAATGTTGGACTTAGACCCGCTTCACTCAAAAGGTTTTTCCCAGAACACTCAATCTCATTAATGCCGTAAAACAATCCATATTAAATAGCTGGGTCATTTCATATTCAGAAAACATCCCCAAACTGAATTGCTCTGTTTGGACAGTGACTGAAGAGTTCCTGTAAATGGTGTTGCTGCGTGGCCCTGGAGAGGTTTGCCTAGAAGATGCAGATTGGGGGAGTAGTAGGAAGGGAACTGTATGTAGATACCTGTCTGGGCACCATCCAGGGCCGCTGGGTGGTGCCATGGAGACCAGAAGCATGTGTAATGTGGTCCCTCCTCTCAGACTGCTTACAAGGCAGATTTGAGTTGGGGGAATCAGTTCTGCCTTTTTGGGAGGAGTGGCAAGTGTATATTGGGATGGGCAGGTTGCCAGCTGCCATCACTGCAGACAGTTCACCCCTGCTGCACAATTATCCTTGTGCTTGAAGTGAAAAGCAAGATTCAGTTTACCTGTGTAGCTGTTGAGCTCATTCAAGCAGATGGAAGGCGACCTCTACAAGGTTTGACAGCTCAGGAGCCCATATTCCCGTTGAAAGCCATGACATTTGACCAGAGAATCGGCCAGTCCCAGCTCCAGGAAGGGGAGGTAAAAGGTTGGCTTGGTTCTGGATAGAACATTTTATTGGTCTCTGAGAAATAAGCCTGAAATGGAATGCCAGGAGGATTTGAAAGCATTTCTTTAAATTCGATGCACTTCAGTCCAAAGGCATGTAATGAAATTTTGTTCACCAATAAAGCTTCCCTCTTCTTGATGAGCATATGCAGCAAAAACTGAAAACAAAGGGCAGAAAATTACCATGGTGATGGCTCATTGTGGTGAATCTGCATATATTAGTTCACAATAACCCAAATAACACTTGGTTGGCTGAAGGGCTACGGTACAGAAAGTAGTGTTCTGTTTAAAATATAAAAAATCACAGTCTGTTCTGATTAAACTAACATTACAAATATTAGCAAATTCCATGTTGTTTAATGGTGAATGGGAAGAGAGAATCAGAATTGGGCTTAGTGTTATGGTGCAAAGGCCTGGAATGTGGTCTGTATGCTCTGTGCTCCAACGAAATTGGAAATAGAATATTGATCTTTTGGGCCCTCCTCTCTCTCTCTCTCTCTCTCTCTCTCTCAGCAGCTTATTTTTACATTGTCATCCTCTTTCTAAGATGCCCAGACATCTCCTCAGGAACTGGCATTGTGGGAGAAAGTACAGGGAAGATAGAGACAGGCCTTGTTCTTAAGAAGAAATAATAGGCTGAACTTAACCATCATACCCAGGAGGCCCCCACACCTGCCAACGTGGGGCAAACAGATTCCCTCACTGAGATTTCGTTTTCTCATATGTAAATCGGGGAAGGTATGTACCTTGAACAAGATAATGGGTTGTTTAATGCCAGTGATGTTAGTTGGAGAGAAAAGGCTGGTGCGCATGAAATGATGGTGGAGTCGGGGAGAACTAAGGGGATGTGCTGAACTGTGGCTTGGCCTCCTAAGTTCAGCAAAGGAGGTTCGACTTCCTGAATAAGAGATGGCTTGAGCTGGGTACAGCTGGGGCAGGAGGAGGAACTGAGAGATAAGATACTCTTGGAAGACATCTGATATGAGAAGGTATGGAGGCAGAAATAGGCAATTGATGTGCAATGAGAGACAAATGATTGGCAGGAAAGAAATGGTGACTAGTGTTAGGGTTACTTCATGGAGACCTATGAAACCCAGGCAAGGAGTGGACTTGGCAAGGAGGCTTAAGCTCTGAATGTCCATAGCATATTCGATAGAGTCCCAATTATTTTAAGTTTGTGTGATGTACTTTACCTCCCACTCTCCACCCCCAAATTTATTTCAGTTTCCTTTCTCTCTCTCTTTTTCCAAATTACCCTCTTGTCTTCACTCTATAGTGTGCTGTTTACTTCCAAGTGCAATTAACGGGCTGGGCCAAAAAGCAAATGGAGCACATCTTGCCAACTCTACCTGTAATTGCATTACATTTGCTTAACTGTGAGTCAGATTTGGAATGACCTGGAAAGGAAAGGGCAATGGTGTTTGGGTGGTGACAGCACCATCCATTACCTTGCTGAGAGCCAAGAAGAGGAGCCAGTGGAACTATTTGAGAAAGGATGGAACTGTGAAGCACTCAGTGATTCAAGATGAACAATAATTCTTGAAGCCTGTGTTGTGAAGAGCAAGTGTTTAAAACACTCTCACAGCCAGCAATTCGTGTAAGTTTTAGGACAAGCCTATGAGGTCGTTACAGAACATTGTTTTCCTTATTTTACATGTGAGGGAGCTGAAATGGAAAGAGAAAGAGGGCCTAAAACTTACATAGCAAAAATGGTGAAGGTAGTTGGAGACTTAGGTTGTTGTTGGCTATATCACCCATCAAACATCTGTTCTGTGTTCACTGCTCTTGACTCCCCTGCTCTCCTCACCCCTGTCCTGGTGGCAGACTGGAAGATGCTGGATTAGGGATGAAGTAGTTGGGAAACCAGTTAGAAGGCTATTTTGGTGGACCAGACATGAGATGAGGAGGGATGGTGAGATTCTAAACCTCACTTTTTTCTCATGACCTCTCTGGGCATTGTTCTCAGTCTCCCGGGCGGCTCTCTTTTGTTCACATTGACATCTCCCAGCGCTTGGCCATGGTCTCTATTCTCACTCTCCACAATCACATGGGTGATGCCCATCGTTCTCCACCCTGGCTTTTATCATCGATTCTGAATTCACATTTCAGCCAGACTGATCTCCTTTGATCAAGATCCATTTAAAGATCTTAACTCACCAATCTCACCCTTTCTAGCATCTACTGATGCTTTCTCTGATCATGATATGAGTGTTCTCAGCAGAAATCACAGCGAATTATTCTATTATTCTTGGAACACGCTTACCTTGGCTTCTGTGACACAACACACCTGGTTTTCCTTCCCCCTTTTGAAAGGCTCTTTCTCTTTTCCTTTGCTCATCCTCCAGTGAAAAATGATGAAATGGTCCCATCCATGACTTGTTTCCTCACTCTATACATAATCACCTTCATGCAATTCTTCAGTGACCACCTGTATGGAGGCAACTCTCATATTTACAATTCTAGCTTACGTGTTTTTTTTTCTGATTCTCAGGTCTACACAGTCTACCTATTAACATGCTTCTCTCCTTGGGTGGCTTCAAAAGTCCTCAAAGGTAACATATCCAAAAGTGAACTCATAATTTTTCATTTCAAACATGGTGCTCCTTTAATGTTCCCTATCCCAGTGAATGACCCTCATTAAATTTAAGTCAGAACCTCTACAGGTCTTCCTTGACAACTCCTGTCTCTCATATCCCACCCCAGCCATCATCATTACTTTCCAAGTAGCTTTGAATCCACCCACTTTGCCCTATTTCTGCTGTAACCACAAGTCATAGTTGTGTCTTGTGAGATTATGAAAAATCTTCTAATTAGCTCTTCTCTTTCACTTTTGTCTCCTCCAGTGCATTTTTACATTGAACCGAAGAGACCTTTTATCATCTTATTCTCTGCTAAAAGCCGTTCAATATTTCAAAGTACTCTTTGAGTAAGTCAAAGTTTTTCATGTTGCTCCCTGCATCCTTCATCTCTTGTGTTCCTCTGCAGCCTCATTTTGCTCTGTTCTCTTCATTCTTTCTATCGCCTTTCCACCTCAAGATTTCTGCACACATTTCCCCTTTGCACAGAATTCGTGCCTGTTCCTCACATATTCAACTCTTCAATGTTTTTGCATATCCAGCTCAGAGGTTGCTTTCATAGACGTGCTTTACTGACTTAGCATATGTGGTCCCCTATTCATATGTCTTCACAGTTCTGGCTTTGTTCCCTATGTAGCCTTTTTCAGTTTGCAATTCTATAGTTATGTGATTGATTAATAATGGTCCCCCATATTTAACTGTGTACTTCATGAGAGTAAGGGCTGGTGAATACTTTTACTTATATTGGATCCTGGGACTGAGCTGAGTGCTCGATGCATAGTAGGCACTCAGCAAATGTTTGCTGAGTACTAAGTATGTAAAAATGGATATTATTCATCTTCATATAAATTAATATCTCCAAAGCATACCTCAAACTGAACTCACCCATTCCCTGTGCCCTTGCCCTCATTACCCTGGCATTCTCCATTTGAAAAAAGAGTATAGCCATCTACCCAGTCACTCCACTAGAAACCTGTGTATCATTCTTGATTCTTCTATTTCCAATCATATTTACTCACTAAGTCCTATAGACTTTTTCTCCTTAATATCTCTTGTATGTGTGTCTTTCTCTTGAACCCCACATTGTCTGTCTAAGTAAAAGAGATTCTTCGGCTTGAAATAATTGCAACAGCTTCTAATTTGTGTTCTTGATTCTCTTTGTCTTCTAATTTCCTTTTTTTTTTCACTGTTGGAGTCATCTTTCTAAAATACTAATAGGCATATTTTTTCTTTTTCAGTTTCAATGATCTCCTATTTGGGTGACAGATAAAATATAAAGCTTACTGCATTCCTTTTATGCTGATCATTGCTAACAAGTCCGAAGTCTCCTCTTCCTCTTTTCCTCTCCTTTTCTCCCTCTCTTCGTTTATAATACATTAATGCCCTTTTTATTGCCCTCAAAAGTTGCTTGCTTGTGCCAATATGTCTTTGTTCATGTTTTTCGTTCTTCCTAGAATGACTGCCTTGTCCACTGAACAAATGTTTCCCTAGTCTTCTAGCTCAGCTCAGCTGCCCAGTATCACCTCCTTCTTTTGGGAAGCCTGTCTTGCCCTCCCCCACTCCCGAATTCTTAGGCACCAGATTGCATACTGCTTCTCCCATGTTCCCAGAACACCTTTTATATACCTGTTCTAAAGGAAGTTGCTATTTCTGAGTTTGGATTCCCAGTAGAGAAGTGTCTGTAATGCTTAGCACTGTCATGTCTGACTGGCACTCAGTAAATTATTTTTAAATCTATGGTTATATTTTCATCAAATGAAGTAATTGGTTGTCAGGCACAGGGACCCACCCACTTAGGCTAATTTATGTAACAGGATTTACGGTCAGGTCCTGAAGTCTCGTGAAACCCAGCTGTAGGCAGTATTTCTAAGGCTTTCAGAATATTAGAAAGTTGTCAGACAGCTGCTATCTTTATGTCTCTTTCTCTGGAGATTCATTCTCTCTTGTCTGCTCCTATCTGCATATGTTCTCCATTCTCCTCATGCATACCTGCTTTCTCTGCAAGTCTCTCATCTCTGCATCTCCATTAACTTTGGCTTGCACCCCGCTTTGAGTCAGATGTCTGCCATTGACCCATGCTGCAGTGCCAACAGCTGACTTTCAGTAGTCCCTGTGTTTCAGTTCCAATTATCTAGGACATTTATTGGTTCTTGGCCAGTCAGTGGTGTGGCTAGCTTTGAATTGGTTCTGTTCACTGTCCTTGGTTCCATCCTCTGTTGTTAAGGGGGTAAAGGTCACTTGGCCTGAAGCTATTGGTTAGAGTTCAATCTCTGAGAAGGAATGTGGGATGGGAAGGAAAATCAATTGACTACTAACCAAGGAACAAAATCATTGTTCGGTAACTTGCTTACCAAGACTACTGCAACTGGGAGTGATGTGACTAACTCAAGTCATGGGCAGTCAGTTCTCCAAGCTGTCAGTGGCCCAGGGATTCTGATTCTACCAACTCTAGGTCCTTCATCATCCCTAGCCTTAGTGTCTTTCAACCCAGCAAAACAGCCTCACACATAAGACATCAAATAGGAACCAACCGGCAACTCAGCAAAGGTAAGGCTCAGCTTTTCAGGATTTGTTTGAACCAGGTTTACTTGTAGTAAAGTGATTCTGGGCAAATAGTGTGCTTTGACCTGAACAAGGATTTCTGGAGAGAGTAGCTCTAACTAAAGGGACACTCCAGCTGGGCCTTCCATTCTCCAACTCTTCTCCAGGGAATTACTTTCATGGATTTGAAAGACTCACGAAGTGGTGTGGAATATAAAGACCACCAATTGGGAATCAGGTTTCTGTTTCATTTTAGCAACCATGGGGATGTGATTAACAAAATTCAGACTACAGGGAACTCTATATGACAAATGACCCATTTTTTCTAACAACAACAAAATGCAAAAAAAAGAAGAGGAGGAATTTATAGATTCTATGCGTCTTAATAAACCCCAACAATCACAGTGTATGAACCTTATTTGGATCCTGATTCAAACAAAAAAAAATTGTTAACAACAACAACAACAGGAGAGGAATCCAAGATGGTGGCGTAGGTAAACACCTAAACTGCTGCCTCGCACAACAATTTAAACTGCAACTAAAAGACAAAACGTCTATCACCCAGAACCACGGGAAAGCTGGCTGAGTGGAAGTTCTACAACTAGAAGGAAAGAGAAAAGAGCACTGAGACGTGCACAAGTGCTGAAAAGCTGAGGTACAGAGGCACGGGATCTGGGCTGGCGGCAGGCGTTGCTTTTTTCAACCCAAAGGGGAGACAAGCCCCCGATTACTCTGAAATACAGTTTCCGGGGAGACGCGGGGGACCCAAACTCCTACAGGGAGAAGCTGGATTGTCCGCTACAAGGTCGGAAAGTGAGGGGGGCCTGCTTGTAGAGCTGCACACAGGAATAATTGTTTATCTGCGCTGGGGCACGGGACAGGACCCAGTTGGAGACACAGAGCCGGCTAACTAGCAGCCATTGCTCTTTGCCACACCCTAGCCTAGTGACACCCTGAGACCCCGCCCCACACAACCTACAAACCCACCCAAGCTCCAAACACCGGCTTTTGCATATGAATGGACTGCAGCTTAACCTAACAAACTTGCAGCCCAGATCAGACAGCTCCAAAACCTCCAAACCCCAAGCAAAGAGGAGAAAACTGTAGCTCTCACTGTAGCTCCTGCTGGGTGGACTCAGACAATAGCTGACCTGCACCCCATTGGAGATCCAGAAGCCAGTATACCTAGTGGTCAGTGTGAGAAACCAGATTTCAACTCCTCACATCCATAAGTGACACATTCAAGAGGCAGACTCAGCGAGCACCAAAGCCCCACTGAAACAAGTCCTGCACCATAAGCGTGTCTCCAGCACAGCAGTTCTTATAGACACAGCGAGTCCTCACAGCCAATTGGCCTGGAGGTCAATTCCTCCCAGCGTACCAACAGCAATTAAGGCTTAACTACACCAAGACTTTGCACTCAGCCCACAAAGGGGTGTACCAAGACCATCCACATCAGGTGATTGGGGAGGCTGAGCTACTGCCCCCTATAGGTCACCTACCACACAAAGCCACTCCATCAACACAGGGAAGCAGCCAAAATGAGGAGACAAAGAAACATGTCACGAATGAAAGAAACGGAGGAAAGCAAACTACTGGATGACATAGAGTTCAGAACCACATGTATAAGGTTACTCAAGAATCTTCTAAAAACCGCCGAGAAACTTGATGACACTTCTGAGGAGCTTAGTGAGACCTTCAAGGACCTTAATGAGAATGCCAAAAAAATGGAAAAGGACCAGTCAGAAATGAAGCACACACTGTCTAAAATAAAGAATATACAGAAACTCAACTGTAGATCAACGTACCCCAAGAATCAAACCAAAGATCTGAAATATGAGGAAACAAAAAACACCCACCCAGAAAAACAAAAAGAAAAAAGAATCCAAAAATATGAAGATAGTGTAAGGAGCCTCTGGGACAACTTCAAGCGTACCAACATCCGAATTTTTGGCGTGCCAGAAGAAGAGAGAGAGCAAAATACTGAAAACCTCTTAGAAGAAATAATGACAGAAAACTTTCCCTACCTGGTGAAAGAAATAGACTTACAAGTCCAGGAAGCGCACAGAACCCCAAACAAAAGGAATCCAAAGAGGACCACACCAAGACACATCATAATTAAAATGCCAAGGGCAAAAGACAAAGAGAGAATCTTGAAAGCAGCAAGAGAAAAACGGTTAGTTACCTACAAGGGAGTACCCATACGACTGTCAGCTGATTTCTCGGCAGAAACTATGCAGGCCAGAAGGGAGTGGCAAGAAATATTCAAAGTGATGAACAGCAAGAACCTACAACCAAGATTACTCTACCCAGCAAAGCTATCATTCAGAGTTGAAGGTCAGATAAAGAGCTTCACAGACAAGAAAAAGCTAAAGGAGTTCATTGCCACCAAACCAGGATTACATGAAATGCTGAAGGGTATTCTTTAAGAAGAGGAAGAAGAAGAAAAAGGTAAAGATAAAAATTATGAACAACAAAATGACATCAAATACATACCTACCAACAAGTGAATCTAAAAATCAAGTGAATAAAAATCTGAAGAACAGAATGGACTGGTGAATATAATAGAATCAGGGACATAGAAAGGGAGTGGACTGACGACTCTCAGGGGAAGCAGGTGTGAGGGGTGCGGGAAGAGATTGGACAAAAATCTTACTCCTATGGATGAAGACAGTGGCAGGGGGTAAGGGCATGGGGTGGGGTGGGGAATCAGGTGGAGGGGAGCTATGGGAAAAAAAAAAAAGAGGAACACCTGTAATAATCTGAACAATAAAGATTTATTTAAAAAAACACACAAAACAAAACAAAACAAAACAAAAAAAAGAACAACAACAACAACTAAAGCCCCATCTACTCAACACTGGGGGAAGGTGAACACTGACTGTATATTTTTGATATTAAGAAGTTAATTATTATTGTTGTTTCAATGTGATAATGGTTTTGTGATTATGAATTTTAAAAAATTCCTACTTTTTGAATATGAATATTGATGAATGATATACTATCTGAAATTTGTTTCAAAATAATTTGGGAAAGGAAAGTGGGAGGGAATTTAGAGAGAGTGAAATTAGCTCTCTAAATTATTATTGAAGATGGGCTTCATTACATTTTTCTTTCTGTTTCTGTATTTGTATACATTTTTCCATAGTAAATGTAAAAGGGGAGGAATGAAGGAAGACTTGGCCAGGACAGTGTCAGGTTCCCTGGTGGCAGTGTTTCTCATTTTTCTCTAAGATGATTTTCTTGGTTGGGGGGAAGAAGTCTCAGAAGAGTGTTATTTCAGCTGAAGAGTTATTTCTGACCACATTTATTCTGGGAGTTATTTGCCTGTCTTCCTAGTTCTCCTTTGGGAGAGGCAGCCTAATGGGCTGATCACATCTCTTACTCTGCCCCTCACTCACCCCTTCTGAGAAAAGCAGCCACTATCATGGAGGAAGAGAATACTTGCTCCCCCGGACATACCCGATTTTGCTGGAGAGCAGTGCCCCGCTATTCCGCCAGCATTTATTCACTTTTCTTTTAGGTTTAGTTTATTTTTGTATTGACTTCAAGAATGTCTTCTGTTATCTCTTGTAAATAAAAACTATGTTGTGCTTTTTTTTTCTCCTATTGCTTCCGTTTATCCTTAATACTTTGTAGCTACTAGTTTTTAGTATATGCGCTGCTGAAGGGAGCACCAGCTACTTGTTTTTACTACCACTCTCTTTGCTTCCTTCCTTCCTTTCCTTTTAATTTCACCCTTACCCTGTTTGGTGGATGCTTCTGGGCCTTGCCCAGATCCCATTTACCAGGGATACGGTAAAGCATCCATAGTTGCTGTGAGTGTTGGCTGCTAATGGCTCATAGCTTCCAGAGAATTGCCCAGAGCCAAAGGGTAGCTGCCCTGCCAGGGAGAGAGCTTCATCTCCTGCCCCATCTTGTTTCCTTCATCCCCCTTCTCATAAAAGGACTCTTTCCATTAATTGTGTGTGCTGACTCTGCTTCAAGGGAGCTTGACTTAAAATGGTCCATATGCTTTCTGACTTTAGCCTTCTGCTCAAAGCATCGTCCATTTCTACTCAGCCTTTGAGAATCATGCATTTTTCTGCTCCTCTCTTCCATTATTTCCCTTGATTTATTTCACTGCCGCGTTTGCTTTTCACCTTTTCAGAGCTTCTTGCGTGCCTCAGAGCTGCTACCCCTGGAGCTATCTATGTGATGCATCGTTGCTTTGTAGTTAATTGGATGAATCAGAACATGTTCTCCTTCTTTGCACCAAAGACCCGAAAAGATGCCATATGGAAGGAGAACCTCATTCCAGTGAATGTTCCTACTAGAAAGGCTTCGGATTGTAAGCAGATTGAGACTCTGCCTTCCTTCTCTACCATCTGTTTCCCTGTTGGAGGCAGGAAGCCTACAGGACTGAATGAAAAGATGGAGTGACCTTTCTCAAAGACTTGTTTTCAGTATAAAGTCTTAGAGTCTCTCTTTCCCAGAGCTAAATAAATACTGTCTCTGGTAATAAATCTGTGCAAGCTGTGCTAATTCTCCCAGGACACTAGAGGGCCAGTGAACAAACGGAAGAAGACTATCATTTGGTGGCCTCAAAACTATAGGCAAAATTAAGCCTATTTGGCCCAGCTGCCGTGGCTCAGTGGTTGAGCGTTGGCCTGTGAACCAGGAGGTCACAATTTGACCCCCGGTCAGGGCACTTGCCCGGGTTGCGGGATGATCCCCAACGTGGGTGTGCAGGAAGCAGCCGATCAGTGATTCTCTCTCATCATTGATTATCTCTACCTCTCCCTTCTTCTCTGAAATCAATACAAATATGTATAAATATTAAGAAATAACTAAGCCCATTTGGGTGATAGATATCCATACTTGTACTCAGTGTTCCGTGGTATATTAAACTGTGCCTAAAAGAAAGTTACACAGCCTTTATTGGTAATTAAAGAAATTTATAGCAACACTGCTGGAATTTTTAAAATGCTATTATATAATAACTCTGCAGGTACATATAGTATGTAGCACTTATCATGTTTGTTTTATGATACAACTTCTTTTCCCTGTTTCCTTTTAGAACATCTTATAATAATCATGCGACTATGAGTTCAATAAATACTGTTAAGCACTATTTGTGTATATAGCAGTTTGTTATCTATTATAGGAGATGAGATAGCATTTGCATACTAGTCAGGACTCTGTCAGTTATAAGATATTAAGACCCAATTTCAGCAGCTTAAGCAAAAAAAAAAAAAAATTGAAATCCATTGATTCATATAACAAACATGAATAAACTGATCAAAGCATGTTCTGGCTTTAGGTGTACATGATCAAGGGGTTCGGATTATATTGTTGGATTTCTTTTTTTTCTTGTCTCTTCATTATGAGACAAGCTTTGTTCATGTGCCAACTGTCCTAGGTTGGGTTCCCAGGAAAATGGTGCTGGAGTGGAGAGTTGCATGAATATTTATTGGGGAGCGCTTTTGGAAATCACGCCTGTGAGGAAGTGAGAAAGACAAGGTTGGGCAGAGGAAGACATTGACCTCTAAAGTGGTTGAAGCTGAAGCCTCAGCTAATCCTTACAGGGAGCTCTGGAAGCTTTCAGAGTTGCCCCCAAGTTGAAGCAAAGAGTCTATGCCTTTATCAGCAGATCATTTGCTATGGGTTACTCTCTGGGAGGGGGCATAACTTTGATGAAGAGTTTCCTTGTGGGAGGGAGCAAACACTTTTGGGATTGCCACTCTGTGGGATTGCCAACACTTTTGACAATGGGGGAAATTAGTGTGTTGCCCTGAATAGGGTAGCTGGACAGAGCACCATGGGGTCCACTACAGTCAACCAATGTGATCCTGCCAGCTCAAGCCTGAACTTTCTTACTATTTCAGAAGGAGAGAGGCTTTCTCTTCAGGTAATGTTCTTGAAAAGGGAATTTCCTTATCCAGCCTGCGGTGTCCTACTGACCCTGTGATGAAGGAGGTGCGATGATATAGTGTGCAGTGGTCGCCAACTGGTGGTCCATGAGGTCTGAAAGGTTGGCGACCATTGATATAGTGAACAGTTCCATTGTCCATGAGTGGGGCAGTCCTTAAAAGAAATACATGCTGCACAGACAAAAACGAAAACCAATGTCAAGTATAGCCTTCAGAATCTTATTGCACCGGAGAATAAGAAAGCACATCCATAAACGATAACAGTGAAAGAGTCCATGACAAATACACCTAAAAAACATGACCTTGGGTCATCCAATCTTATTTTATAGGGGCAGCGAAGGGAACCTTGTTTTGAATTTATATTTGCACTTACTACTAAATCTGTGTTCTATGACATTTTAATTCGGAAGGTAACTCTACATTACCTGGGCTGGTCTGTTTTGATTAAAAAAAGACAAGATAAAAACTATATAAGTTGAAATAATTGTCAGCCTATTGTATATAGAAGTACTCTTCTGTGAATATTATTCTCTAATTTTATTCATTGTTTATCTAAAGATTTATACTGCTTTATTAATAATGTAGTCTTCCCCTTATCAGAGAGGGATCCATTCCAAGACCCCCAGGGGCTGCCTGAAACCACTGATGGTACCAAACCCTGTATACTGTGTTTTCCTGTACCTACATACCTATGATAAAGTTTAATCTATAAATTAGGCACAGTAAGACATTAACAACAATAACTAATAATAAAATAGAACAACGATAACAATATCCTGTATAATAAAGAGCTAATATGCTAATTAGACCAAACAGCCAAACGACCTTCCGTACAACCTTCCGGACAAAGCCAGGACTGTGAGGGCTGAGCCCCTTGCATGAATTTCGTGCACCGGGCCTCTAGTATTATAATAAATGTTATGTGAATGGCTTTGGGGCCATGATTAAGTGAAATAAGGATTATTTCAACATAAGCATGGCACTACCATGAAATGCAATCTGATAACCCAGACTAGTGGTCAGGTAGTTTATACAGAGAAGATACTTTGGACAAAGAGATTATTCATGTCTGGGCAAGACAGAGCAAGATGGCTTGAGATTTCATCACACTAAGAACAGTATGAAATTTAAAATTTATGAATTATTTATTTCTAGAATTTTCCACTTAATATTTATGGGCCGCAATTGACCCTGGGTAACCCTGAAACAATGGAAAGCAAAACCTTGGATAAGGGGGGACTATTGTAAAGACATACTTGCTCATATTTGTTGAATATGTTATTATTTGGTATTCATCGATCAATCTTTGGGACTACCCCAGCATAAGTACAATCAGTGTCTTCACGTAATAGATAAGGGAGCTGAGTTTAAATGAGGTAAAGCAAGTTTTCCAAGGTCTTTTAAATAATAAATGGGATTTGACCCTTTAAAACCTGGAGCTTAACCTCCCTGCTATGTTGTCTTATTACTAAGTTGACATTTTTTATTAGATCTTTTCAAAACAAATCCTTAATCTAGTTGAAAATACAATTCCTTAATTCTTATACGGTGAATTAAAAAATTTGAAATGGAATGATATAACAAAATTTATCCTTTGATTTATTTCATGATATATCTTTATCTGCATAGCACTCATGTCTTTAATGTTTTAACATTAAAATTGATTTTACAAATAATATAACAGTGTGAAAAATAGCAGAGGATAAAAAGTTAATCTTTAAAACTACCATCCCTTCTGCTCTGGCTGGTGTTGCTAAGTGGTTAGAGTGTTGCCCAGTGCACTGAAGGGTTGTGGGTTCGATTCCTGGTCAAGCGCACTTACCTGGGTTGCAGGTTTGATCCTCAGCCCTCGTTGATCGGGCCACTTGTGGGAGGCAACCAATCAATGTGTCTCTCACATCAATGTTTTTCTGTCTCCCTCTCTTCCACTCTTTCTAAAAGTTAATAAGTAAATGGAAAAAATATCCTCTGGTGAGGATTAAAAAAAATAAAATAATAAAACTACCATCCCTTCAACTGTTTTTCTCTTAGGTCTGGTCCTCAGAAGATATTATTTTTAGCTATCTGTATCCATGATAGAACTATTAGGTTGAACCATGTGAAATTTTCAATATTTTATATATTTCCTAAAAAAATTTCAGTTGGTATGGTTCAACTGAATGCTTTAAAGTGTTAATTCATCACTTTGTATTAACATTTCCCATGTCACCATGTAACCTTTGTAGTTTTCATTTCAATAAATGTCTAATGTTCCATCCAGTAAAACTTTTCTTAACCATTCTTTGTCTGTTGTCCTTAGATTTTTTACTATTGTAGCTAAATATCTTTAAACATAGACATTTCTCTTTCCTTTGGGTTCATTCCTTATGATAAATTCTTAATGATGGAATTACTGGATCTAAGAAAATTAATATATTATGGTTTTTGATATGATAGTTAAATTACTTTACAAGCAGAATTTATTTAAATTGCAGTCAATAGTGAATTAATGTACTAACGTCATCAGAACCTGGTTAGCCTTGAGTATTATCATTATTTTTATAATATAATAGGTATAAATGGTACTTAATGAATATTTTAATTTGTTTTTCTTTGCTCACAGCAAGGTGGAGCATTTTTACATGTTTGTTTACTAATTTCCATTCCTTCTGCATAGATGATCAGATCATATTCTTTGCTCATTCATCTATTGGGCATCTTATTTGTACATAATTGTGCAAGTTATATAATACAGATGTTAACCCTTTGTATTTCTTTTAAAAGCATTTTAATTTCTCGTTTTTCTCTTAATTTTCATTATATTATTTTAGAAGTTACAAAGTATTTTATAGCATTAAATCTGATTTTTCCTATCAAGTAAAGCTTAGAAGGTTTTAATTCCTGCACATATTTAAACATATATAAATTTATTCTTTGCCACATTTTATAAGATTTAATGATATTTACATTTTTAGCAATGCAAAACTTATTTTGATTTATGGTATACACTGAGGATATAAAGTAATTTTATTTTAAATTTGCTAATCAGCTATTCCCAAACATTTTTAAAATAAATTTTTCTCTCCCTGTTGTTTAGAGATTTTTCCTCTAAGGGTGTAAATACCTTGAATGTGACAGAGTCTATTTCTGAAGCATTTATTTGGCTCCATATTTTTTATGATACCAGATGTATTTTAATAAGGAGAACATTTTAAATATTTCTCCCTATTTTTTCCCCAACTTTTTTTTAATAGGCTAAAATTTTAAAAATATTTTCATTGATTTCAGAAAGGAAGGGAGAGGGAGAGAGAGATAGAAACATCAATGATGAGAGAGAATCATCGATTGGCTGCCTCCTGCACACTCCCTACTGAGGATTGAGCCTGCAACCCAGGCATGTGCTCTTGACTGGAATCTAACCTGGGACCCTTCAGTCCACAGGCCCATGCTCTGTCCACTAAGCCAAACTAGCTATGGCTTTATATAGGCTAATCCTATATAATAAAAGCCTAATATGCTAAATGTCCGGTTGACCAGTCAGCCGTTCAACCAATCAAAGCATAATATGCTAATGATATGCTAAGGCCACTCAACCGCTCACTGTGATGTGCACTGACCACCAGGGGGCAGACAGTTGACCAGTCAACCAGTTGCCATGACATGTACTGGGGGTAGATGCTCTGACTTGTAGGTTAGCTTGCTGCTAGGGTTTGGCCGATTGGGACTGAGCAAGATGGGCCGGACACACCCTGGCACCCTCCCGCGGTCCCTCCCCTGCTGGCCAACTCCTGTGTCCCTCCCTGCCCCCGATCCTGCATCAGTGGGTCCCTTGGCCTGGCCTATGCCCTCTTGCAACCTGGGATCCCTCAGGGGATGTCAGAGAGCTGTTTTTGGCCTGATACTGCAGGCCATGCTGAGGGACCCCACTGGTGCACAAATTCATGCACTGGGCCTCTAGTTTAATATTTCACAATTTGGTCAGGTTTAAGAAGTGTATTGGTTTTCTTTTGCCTCTGTAAAATAACACCACAAACTTGGTAGCTTAACACAACATGGATTTATTACGTATAGTTTTCTGTGGGTTAAAAGTTCGACATTGGTCTCACTTGGTTAAAATCAAGATGGCAACTAGTCTGTGTTCTTTTGTGGAAGCTCTTAGTGGAGAATTCATTTCCTTGCCCTCTTGCTTCTAGAGGCTGCCCACATTCCCTGGCTCATAGTCCCCCTTTCCATCTTTAAAGGCAACAATGTTTCATCTCTCTGACTGTTTTTCTCTGTGAACAGAGCCAGAAAATATTCTCCAATTTTAAGGACTTATATGATTAGATCAGACTCTGGAAATTTCAGGATAATTTTCCCTGAAATGGAAAGTGTTCACCATTAATCAAACCTGCAAAGTCTCTTTTGCCATGTAAGGTAACATAAAGGTACTGGGGTTTAGGACACATACATATTTTGGAAGAGGGAATTGTTTTGCCTACAATAAAAAGTATCAGAGTTTTGTTTGGGATTCTGATAAGGATATGTTAAAGGCTTTTGGCAGATTGGACATTCATGCAATATTTCACTTTGCTATCCATCAGTAAGGTGTAGTTCAATCTTCATGGAGATTTCCTGGTGATATTTTGAGGATTGAGTACTTTTTAAAAAAATATATATTTTATTGATTTTTTTACAGAGAGGAAGGGAGAGGGATAGAGAGTTAGAAACATCGATGAGAGAGAAACATCAATCAGCTGCCTCCTGCACACTCCCTACTGGGGATGTGCCCACAACCAAGGTACATGCCCTTGATCGGAATCAAACCTGGGACCTTTCAGTCCGCAGGCTGATGCTCTATCCACTGAGCCAAACCGGTTAGGGCAGTATTGAGTACTTTTAAAGACCTTATTTCCTTAGTTGTGTTCCTTAAACCTCTGTTTTGTGTATTGCTAATGTGACTCTTTGCCTGTATTCCTTCCTACTATATTTCTATAACAAGTTATTGCTTGATGTTCTTAATTCTTCATGAAAATTTATTCCCTAAATCTTAATTTGTCATCCACGCTACAAGGAGAAACATATGCTAGCACTTGGTGGTGCGGTGTGAATGCAGCTCCCAGGGAACCAGTCCAGCTATACCATATTGAGAAATCTCCATTTTCATTATTTATTTGAAAAGATACAAAAATGCTGAGCATTGAGATGACCTTCAAAGCTTAAGAGAGGTTGCTGAATATTACATTTGATCTAATTTGCTCAATGTCCTGAGCAGAAGGACACCCAGCAGTCCAAGAGCTGCCCTGGCAAAAGGAAGTGACATATGGGCCTGGGTGGAGAGGCAGAGCTTTGCTTGGGGACCCTGCACAGCCCCTCTCTCCAAATGATTAATTTATACGTCAGCAGGTTATAGTTTGCAGTCAACTCTCTTCTAAGTTTGATATTGGTGTTGAAAGTAAGCTCATGATGTGGAGGAATGATCATGGGAAACAGGAGGCCTGGTTCAAGCCTCAAATGAGAGCTTGGTTAAGGAGGTAATTTGAGGTACGGATTCATGCACTGGTGTGGTCCCTCAGCCTGGCCTGCACTCTGTCACAATCTGAGACTCCTTGGGGGATGTTAGACTGCTGGTTTTGGACCGATCCTTGCAGGTCAGGATCCGGCTGAAACCGGAAGTGCAACATCTCTCAAGGGATGTAGTAGTGCATGAAGCGGCAGGTGGCTGGGGAGGAGCCTGAACCTGGGCTGGGTGCTGTGTCACTCCCGCTCATCCCAGCCCTGCTGTGCCTGCCGCTGCTGCTGCTCCGTAGCATTGCTGTGGAGGTGGGAGAGGCTCGCTGTGTTTGCCAGCTTTGAGCCCAGCATCTGGTGACCCTCTATCAGCTGAGTGGTGCTCCTGCTGTGAGAGTGCACTGACCACTGGGGGGCAGCTCCTGCATTGAGCGTCTGCCTCCTGGTGGTCAGTGCGCATCATAGCGACTGGTTGTTCAGTCATTTGGTCAATCGGTCATTTGATCGCTTAGGCTTTTATATACACTGTATATAGACTAGAGGCCCAGTGCATGAAATTCGTGCATGGGTAGAGTCCCTAGGCCTGGTGGGTGATCAGGGCCGATTGGGGCCTTCCTTCTCCCGGCTGCCAGTCAGGGCCTTCCTTCATTCCGCGCTGCCCCCTGGTGGTCACCGCATGTCATAGCGAGCAGTTGAACTCCCGGTTGGTTGAATTCCCAAGAGAACAATTTGCATATTAGCCTTTTATTATATAGGATGGAGGGTTGGACTAGATTTGTCAATCTATAAACTGATGGAGACTTTAAAGAAGGAAAAATCTATTTGAACAAGGAACAAAGCACCAATCATTTCAGATCCCACTATTTTTTTTATCTGGGGTAGCACGTAGAAAGCAGGAGTTCTTTTGACCCTTTTATACTAGGAATATCTTTGACTTTGTGAGCTAATTTTCATCTCAATCTATGAGCCCTTGAGAAGCTTCTGAATTCTTTAAATAGCGATGATGGACTTGATATCCCTTCTAAATGAGAAGCATATCTACCCAACAAATTTAAAAACATTTATTTGTAAAGAGCTATATACCCCTGGGTTTATTGCAGCATTATTCATGGTGCCCAAGATATGGAAACAACTGAAGTGCCCTTCAACAGATGATTGAATAAAGAGGATGTGGTACATATATGCAATGGAATACTACTCAGGCACAAGAAAAGATGAAATACTGCCATTTGCAAATATCATGCTAAACAAAGTAAGTCAGATGGTGAAAGTCAAGAACCATATGATTTCACTCATACATAGGACATAAAACGGAAAGCAACATATGAACAATCAGAGAAGCAAAAAATCAAATCTTAAAGTCACAGAAAACAGTATGATGGTTACCAGAGGGAAGAAGGGGTAGAGGGTGGTACTAAAAGGTACAAGGGGTCAAATATATGGTGATGGAAGGAGATTTGACTTTAGATGGTGAACACACAATGCGATATACAGATGATGTTTTATAAAATTGTACACTTGAAACCTACATAGTTTTAGTAACCAATATCACCCCAATAAATTAATTAAAAAACCCACATTGGTTTTCTGGCATTGGACCCTCCAGTCTGTGTTCCATAGAAAGCTTTTGCTGAGTAGGCCAAGCGGAGAAAGCTTACAGGCTTGTCTTCAGGACCCAAATAAAGTCTGCATGGATTTTTTATGAAATCCTTTCTTATGGATCTTTTAATTCTCTCCTTGAACTCTGTGTATTGACATAGCTTGTTATTTTTTCTCTTCATCAGTTATTGTTTCTCTCTGTAGATCAGAGGCTCTAATGTCTGAAGGGCAGGGAGTGGCCCATGGCATGCATAGAATGGCTTGGAGAAGCCATGATCTCAGCCTTGGGGATCACAGACCTTTTCAATGAACTTGCCTTATGGCCCACCTTCTGCTTTGTATCAGTGTTCCCTGCGTTGAGTCTGGTGGCTCAGTCCATTCCCACATTGAGGGCTAGCAAAGCACTGGTGTCGGGGAGATCTTCCATGTGAGTCTTCCTTCCTTCTTCATGCCCGAGATTGTTTTTGTCTCCTGTCATAGGAAGCGTTCAAACTGCTGCTCGTGTCAAAAGTTGACTTCTCCGATCAAGGTTACAACTTGCTATTGTCAAAGACATCCAGGTTGTTCCTGATGCGTGTTTGGGCTCAGTAAGAAAGTGAGCCACAGCCTTCTAAGTCCCAGGAATCATGTTTAGCATGGCATAGCATAACTGGGATCTAAGGCAAAAACACATAATAATAAGAGCCTTTATAAACCAATCCCTATGGATATGACTTTTCTTGAAGCATGAAGCATCATGTTTAGAAATCAGACACAGAAACAGTTAATTCTAGTGTGGAATGACTGAAACAATAACTAGAAGTTAATTGCAGGGAGACCAGTTAGCTCTGTGACCAAGAGAGGCCCCAAGGATAAGACAGACAAAACTAGTGTGGCATTCTCAGTATTTTCCTTTGAGGGTTTTGTGAAGAGCAAGGAAAAAGCTTTGCTATTATTTAAAAATTAAAGCCATTGGAGACTGATATTTTGGACCTCAATCTGATCAGTCACGCTGAGCTATTCAGTGGGGCAAAAGTGTTGGAAGTTATTCTAGTATTTCCAGAGAGTCCAGAAACCACAGCTGGCATGGTCACGGAGGAACCCTCGCCCTGAGAGGAGAACTCAGAACCTCAGACTTGAAGCTGGCAGAATGCCCTGGCCTGCAGCCCTGAGTGCAATGAAGACTGAGTGGAGAGAGAAACCCTCAGACCCGCACTTCAGAGGAGGGAACCCTGTGAGAGTCCCATGGACAAGAAAAAGGAAAAATCCTTGCTGTTTTACAACCCTGGCTCTTGACAAGACACTACGTTCTAGCCTGATGAAGCAGGAAGTGACCTCCTTCTGAGGTCCAGAGGGTCAGAGAAAGTGGCCCAGGCTGGGCTGAGCCAGAGCCTCAGGTGCCAGGCCAGATTGGAATTCAGAGGTACCAGATGTAGCAGATGGCTGTGCCAGCAGGCTGCCTGCCTTCCTCCCAACCTGTGAACATGGGTGGGATCAAGCTTTATGCTACTTTACCTCGCTGCATTAAACTTAATGTAGGAATATGGTCCTTAATTAGTAAGGACTCCTTTAAAAAAGCATTTAAAAATATTTTTATTGATTTCGGAGAGGAAGGGAGAGAGAGAGAGAGAGATAGAAACATCAATGATGAGAGAGAATCATTGATTGGCTGCCTCTTGTATGCCCCCTACAGGGAACCAAGCCCACAAACTGGCTAGGGCGGGGGTCAGAGTTTAAACATAAATTTTTTAGGGACACATAATGCAATCCATAACAGCATCTAAGCCTTGGTTTAGATGATAAGGACAAGCTCAGACCGATGACTACCGTATTCATAGTCTGGAATTCAGGGATTGGGCTCTATAGTCAGCAGAATGTGAGCTCTTCCACCTATGCCTGAGTGTTAATTGGGCATATTATATAGCCTCTCTGAATCTCAGTTTCCATACCTGTGCTTGCTGGGATGAAATTTCTGTACTCCATAGGGTTAATGAGAGGAGTTACATGAAATCATGTAAAGCACTTTATTTCTAGGAAGTGATCCATAAATGTTAATTACTCTTATTATCCCTGTCCCCAATATATTATTATTCATCTATATATTTATTCCTGTGCAAACAGACCAAGAAACTGTCAGAGAACATAATTGACGTTTGCAGATAGAAAGTATTTGAATAATCCCTACTTGGTTGGGTGAAATTTTTTGCTCATGTTTATTTGCAAGGCTATCATCCAGGTTGCCTGACTGGCCATCAGAGAGGCATCTTGAAATAAAAGTTTTCAAGGGCAGATGGAAATAATGACACCTTGTGGAGCTGATAAAACACAGAATGGATGGAGGTGGAGGGATTTAATGATGAGACACTCCCAGGAGATGGCCACCTGTATTTTGTGCTCTTTCAAAGCTGAATGCAGATAGTCACAAGAGCTCCTGGCCACGCGCACTAAATGGGCAAAGAAAGGCCTCAGTGATCCTGGACGAAAGCACTCTCGGAAGGTGTGTGTGTGTGTGAAGCATCTGCTAATAGCACACGTTGTCTGAGCTGTAAAATAAACCATGAAGGAACAGATCCATCTTGCCATTCCACTACTTCCCATTTTCTCTGATGCCCACCTGACATTGTTATGACACTGAGGATAACAGCGAAGCTGAAGCAGCCACCATTTACTGACCAGGTGCTACTTGTCAGGTGCTAGACTGGACACTTTCATTATATCCAACCCTGACAGCAGCCCTGTGCAGTACCCCTATTCTAGGACATCTCTCTCTGTCTGGAAACTTATGATGAAACAGGCCCAGAGCTTGATTCACTCAAGTGCACAAAGCTTGTAAGTGGCAGCTCAAACACTTGTCATCTGAATCCAAAACCTGCCCCCATAACTGCTTTCCCCCACCAAAACACCCCAAACTGCAGACGATACAATGCTGCCTCCAGCATCTGTTTGGCTCTGGCCTGGAGCCTTATTAACACGAGGGAGCTGATAATGATAATGCACATGGTGCATCAGCAGCAGTGCACATGGTACACAAGAACGTTCTCCTCTTCCTGCCTCCCTCCTTCTCTTCCTATTTCTCTTCCTTCTCTCCCTTCTTCCTGCAGTCATATCCTTTAGTAAGAAGGTAGGGGAAAATGATGGGTTGACACCATATTCTTTGTCAAAAATGTCCAAAGGAACCCAAAAGTGTTAAAAACACTTTTCCTTCCCAAGAAACATTTAAGATGTTGACCTCTGTATTAGAGATAAATTAGAAAATGAAAAGGAAACTCTTTCGGTCTTCCTGCAAGTTATCAAAACTATCACGCTGTCTTCGGAGCTAAATAGGAATGAAGTAGAAGGGAAGGAACCTGTCACTGATGACTTTGGAAGCAGCCACTGAAACTCTGAGGAGCTAGATCTTTGATCCTCTTGAGCCAGTTTGCAGGTGAAAGGAGGGAGGTGAAGAGAGGTGTTAGAATAGTAAGCACCATCTACTTACCTCACAATGGTCTCTGCCTCTGCGTTCCAAATATTAGAATAGCTCATAAAGTGGGGAGTTCATGATTTTTGTAAATCATTCTCACATTTATGTTTTTCTCCATGTGTTTGCTTCACTCTCACTCAGCAGAATTTTTTTTCTTAGAGGAGAGGAAGGCTCAGACTGAAAATTTGACTCCCTTTCTTTTTAGACACTGAGAAACAGAGAGAGGAGGAAGAGGGAGATAGATATAGGTAGAGAGAGACCCGCTAGTCTCTGAACCCTACATTCACGTTTTCTGCTAGAGAACGTGATTGTTTTGGTTTTGGTCAGGTGTCCACCTGGGTAAAAACAAAAGGGTGCCTGCTGAGAGGGCAATTCTGAGGAGGAGGACTTGGACAGAGAAGAAAGTGATTGGTGGAGAGAATGATTGACATCTCTTGGCCACTAAATCGCTATTTTAGTAAGTGAGACCCTGCTGTGGTAATGCACTTTGCACTCCAGATACTCAGTGAAGGGGAAACCAGAATCTCCAGTCCTCCCTCCAGTTCCAGGCCCAGGCCTTGAGGGTGCCCATGTGCTGGCCTCATGTTGAGTTCATTTGCAGCCAGCCACTTAATTCCTTTTAGTTGTCTGCTGTAGATGGTTTGCCTTGGCAGCTGGTGCCTCTTGTTGGTTCTTGTTCTCCCTTTAAAACAGTGGTTTGCCTGGAATGCAGACTTTGCCTATCTCTGCCAGTTGATTTCTCCCTTGAGTGCTTGTCTTAGCAGCAGGGGACCCAGTATGAGACTCCAGCCAAAGTCACTAAAAAATTCTGTTCTGGCCTGGTTGGCCAGCGTGGCTCAGTGGTTGAGCGGCAACCTATGAACCAGGAGGTCATGGTTTGATTCCTGGTCAGGTCACATGCCCGGGTTGCCGGCTCGATCCCCAGTGCAGGGTATGCAGGAGGCAGCTGATCAGTGATTCTCTCTCATCATTGATGTTTTTATTTCTCCATCTTCCTTCTTCTCTGAAATCAATAAAGATATATTTTTTAGAAAGTCTGTTCTGGAAGCAGGGATGGGACAATAGTCTTCCCTGCCACTTCCATCCACCTCTCTCCATTTCATCCCAATCTATTTTAAAGGGGGAACTGAATAATCTCAGCGGGCATCATTTCATCCCTAAAAAGTTCTCCAAGAGAAGTTTAAAGATGGGCTGTTGTTTAGAGATCAATGAAAAGGGGATGGAATTTAAATATTAAGAAGAAAGCTCTTGCCTTCAGATAAAGCTGACATTTGCATGATAATGGGAATGGCTAGGCAGAAGAACTGAGAATCTGACTGGAATCTGAAATCCTGGGGAGGGAAGATTCCTTGACCTGAAATGGCAATGGAAAATTTGCTGCTGTCCATCACATTCAACAGATTCTGACACAAAGAAATGGTGTTCACAAACAGGAGGTGAAACAAATTGACATTACTAGTAAACTTAATTTGGTTAGTTTTCCCGCCAGCTCTTGACAGAGATGCAGCTGTGAAAGTCTTTAAAGGGGACGAGGGGGAGAAGCACTCTCTTCTGTCAGAACTGTGTGACATTGTAATCGCGGTGTTGTCATTGCCTTATTGTTATGGTGTGAGAAACAAAATGAGGGAAGGAAAGGAAATCTGAAGTACTACCCAAATCATCATTGAGAAATGATGGGAACATCTAAGAAAAAAAGGTAAAAGGAGAAGAAATAAGGACTCCAAACATGCCTTGATGGTTAAGAGAGGGGGAAATTAGTATCTGGGTAATAGAGTCAATGATTTAGAAGATACCTTAGCTGGGAAATTACCCCCAGACTGGAGAGTGAATTCTTTTATTTTAGGGTAACAAAAGCTATTCTGGGGGAACATGGAGGAAAATTCCAGGATGGCTCCTATGATCACCTCCCCCTAGTGTTATGTCCTATATAATTCTTTCCTTTTGAGTGTAAGCCGAACTTGTGGCTTGCTTTTAACAGAATCACTCCCATGATTATGTTGCATTATCTGGCAAAGGCAAAGGGATTTTGCAGAGGTAATTAAGGGTCCCTCATCAGTTGACTGAGTTGGTCATAAGGGAGAGTATAGTGGGAGAGCCTGACCTAATTGGGTGAGCTTCTCAAAAGAGGGCTTAGACCTTTGAAATCATAGACTCTAAGCAACAGACTCTCTCTGTTACTGACTTTGAAGATGCTGCCATGAAAGCCACATAAACTGACTTCTGTTGCTAACCCAAGGGAGTCTGTACAGAGATTCTTCCCTTGTGGAGCTCCTAGGGGAAACCACTGCATTGGCCAACATCTTGATTTCAGCCTTGTGAGACCTTGATCAGAGAACCTAGCTAAGCCATGTGTAGACTCCTGACCCACAGAAATTGTAAGATAATAAAATAAGTGTTATTTAAAGCCACTGTTTGTGGTAATTTGGTACATAGCAATAGAAAACAAATACAGAACTTAAATAAGTCAATTGGAGCAACACTATGTGCATTATTAGCCTTTCTGGTGGGTGGATGGGGTAATGAGTATCAACACCTGGTTCACATATATATTTCTGCAGCTAAATAGATGCTCATGTAAGATGTGTGTGGGATGAATTGCAAATTAGTGGTCCAATAGAGTGATGCTTTGCCCATCTCCTGAATACTGGGCTTGTTTAGGATAGTCTATTTACTTTCCATTATGGACTCTACCTGTGTGTCCCTCCTGCACTGCCCACACAGCTGTGGGGTTAATTTCAGGGAGGGTGGATGTTGAAATTGCATCAATCGGTTGCATGTGGCACGCTTTTTCACCTCCTCCTGGGCATAAGAAGGTTCTTGGGTAAATGGGAAATATCACAGCTCCCTATTTTCTCACACCAGTTCTGCCCTGAGTCTGAGTGCTGGAGGGCACTGATGAACCGGCAAATTCTCCACAAAGTCCAAGATGTTAGAGTCAGCTTGGTTCTCACTATAGCTGATATTGTTGGTTTTGCTTGTTGAACATTACCTGGTATTTGCTTCAAAAAATTATGAGACTTAAGAGACTTGCTAAATAATACACACAGGACTAAGTGTACTGAGGTCAAATGTCTCTCACTGATGGATAGTGGACCTAGACTAGTTCAAATCCCAGTAGTTAAGCTGCTTGTCGTTCTCCCAGGTTAGGTCTCAGTCTCATCCCTGAGGACACCTATCACACTTTATCGCTTGTTTATTTATTGCCTGTTTTCTCTAGGCTGTGAGTTTCTTGGGGGCTGGGCTGTGTGTCTCATCTACTACTTTATTCTCACACTGTGGCTTGGTGTACTGTCAATGCATATTTGTTGGATGAATGAATGAATTTCAAGTGACACTCCTGTGAGTCCATGAATATGTATTGTTCAATGCCTGTGCACCTTGAGTTTTTGTAAGGTTGCTGGTTTGTGTTCAGTATGTTTTGAACCGCAGGAATACGGTCTCTTTGTGTGTTTGTGTTGCTATTTCTCATCTGGCTGGACATGGCTGCTGTTTTCCTTCTGCCCACTCTCTGCTCCCCCGTCCTTCCACAGATGGCTTTACTATCCTTCTTGTAACCTACTTTTTTTGGTGACGATATCATTGGGGAACTAGAGTCTGATAATTATTTTAAAGTTCAAACCTGTCCTGCCTCTTTGATAGGAGGCACAGGGTGGTTGGCTGTTTAGCAAAGGGGGGAGCTGGAGTGGGACAGGAATGAGGAGATGCCACATTTTATAAGTCATGAGTACTAGGGAGTTCTTTAGCTAGAGCCCTGTGGCCTTGGTGTTACTCAGATTGGACAATTTTTGTAGCATCTGCCAGCAGAAGAGGTACCATCCTCTTCTCCCCCAGTGAGCTTCCATTGTGGTGTTCAGGCATCACTCAGTGAATATACTCAAGCCTAGCTAGCATTTTCCTGGCTTGATATATCTGGGCACATCTTAGCCACATGTGGATTGAAACCTAAAGGATGTGTTCCATTGGGTATTTAAGATATGCTAGGTATATTGGTCAGAATTCTCCAGTGTACTATTAGCTATCTGGGCATCCCTGAGCCTAGTCAAGTTGACACTTGACCATCAAAACTGAAAATTAACCATCGAACTGGATTTTTCCACAAGTCTGGATGAAAATTGAATAGCACCTTGGTTGTCCCAGGAACTAGACCCTATGGGAGAGCAGGGGTCTCAGACACAGGCCTCTCTACCACAGAGCATTTGATGGATGAACCATGGTGCCTGCTTAGGGGGTGGGCTGGTGGTGATGGCTGTGTGTATATTTGCCTATGAATTGTGCTAGAGGAAGTGGAGGCACTGTTCCAGTGATGTGATGGTAGCCTGAGCTGCCTTTTCCCCTTTTGTATCATAATGCCACTTGTCACTTGCAATTAAACTGTCACTTCACAACTAACAAAGTCATTCTGACCGGCAAGAGACTGCTGGAGGAGTGCTCTTCCCTGAGAACACCAAACAGGCCCTGAGCTGTTTGTCATCGCTGCTGCCATCGTCTTGCTGTGGTTCTGATTGTCATTAATAATGATGATCACCATCATTAGGCCTGGGAAGAAAATAATGATAAAATGGCTCTAATTAGGCATTAGAAATACATCATGTTCTTATCATTATGTTGTCTAGTATTAATTATAATCACTATAATCACTATAACAATTTGAACTTCTGTTTGCATTTGTCTCCTATGTGATCAAAGCATTGAAAGACAAGGGCTTGTTATCTTCACGACCTTCCCGCAAAGGGTGTGCAGGTTTCAAACTGTGGCCCCGTGTGATGTAGTGAGTGTGAACTGGAGGGGATGTGCTAAAGAACTCCAGAAACCAAAACCAAAATGCAGCAAAATAAACGGTGGGGAGGCACCTGTGAGGAGGTATGTCCAACGTTGTACAAAGTCTAGGAAGTTCAACTCTACCTTCAATTTGAATTCTGTCTCTGCCCATGATTCCAGTCGTGAGTCCAGTGGGCTGTAGCCCTGCTCATCCTCCCACCTCCCCTTCACTGTGTCAGCAACTCTCCCGTCAGGGACTTGCTGGCCCTTCACGGCCATCCCTGAGCCCAGGCCCACTCTTTTTTAAAAAAAATATATTTTTATTGATTTCAGAGAGGAAGGGAGAGGGAGAGAGAGAGAGAGAGAAACATCAAGGAGGAGAAAGAATCCTTGATTGGCTGCCTCCTGCACGTCCCCCTACTGGAGAGCAATCCTGCAACCTGGGCATGCGCCCTGACCAAGAATTGAACCATGGCCTCTTGGTTCATCGGTTGGCACTCAATCACTCAGTCACGCTGGCTGGGCCCGGCTCACTCTTTAAATTCTTCCCACATGCAAGCATCCTGCACTATGGCCTGGGCATGGGCTCGGAGGATCTCTTTGAGGAATCCCTAAGTTGCCTAAAGATGGCATGGTCTCTTAGCTATTCCAGAAATGATCCGCCCTCTTGTTCTGTACAATTTACACTCTTATTTGCCTCTAGGAATAGATGTGCTGATAAAAGTAAGCTCAGTTTTGTCTCAAATATGGGAAATGCCTCATTAATAGGGAACAAATGAATGAACTCTTAATTGTCTTTTCAAAGCACTAATCATGAAGACCTAGCACCCTGCTCTCTGGCTTTTTAATGGCCTGGCCTCATGTACTCTCAGCAAGGCCAGCAACTTCCTAGTGTTATGATGTCCAAGAACACTCCCAGGTTTGACTGAGGGTCATTCTGTACGATTGTCCAAGCTCTAGCTTTCCCCTTCAACAGTGATCTCAGGGTCATCTATCTGGGCTACAAGGAGCCTAGATCCACTTGGAACAGAAGCACCGGGGAGAGCTGACCCCCACCAGGCCCCCCTGGGAGAGAACTAAACCTCTATTGCCTGAGGCCACTGAGATTTGTGTTGCTTGTTACAGTAGCTAGTGTGTCACCCTGACTGCTATGGACACTTCCATTCCTGAGAAGTGGGATGTTGTGAGATAGAAATTCAAGTGAGAGAGGCATTCCACATTTCGTGGGACCACACTTCTGCTGTCTCTGTGTTTAGTCCTCTGTTATTCTCCTTCATAATCATCACAAACACCCTTCTAGAAGTTAGCAGCTTGCATTGACCTCCTTACATGACTCCCAGAGATGAAAAGTGGAGAATGATGTTCTAGGAGGGCCAGAGTCAGGCAGGGTGCACACACTCTTCACCAACTTCTCTGCTGTGCCCCATCCCACCATGTGCTCGCTCACCATTGCTCATGTACCTGATGTCTGCCTCGGGGGCTGGAGGCAGGGACCCACCGAGCAGAAGTGTGAGATGGCCATCACTTCAGGCTAACGAACACTCCACAGGCTTTTCTGCTGGTTGCCAGCTCTGGGCTTTGTGTGCTGGAAACATCTTGAGCAAAATGTCAGAGAGAACATCTCAGCAGCGTCCTGCTGACTGAGGCCATGGGGCTGCCGGGTTTGCCATCTGCCTGCAGCCTCTCCGAGGTAATTATATCAGAGTCTCTCAAGTCCTAGTACAAGGGGGATGTCAAATGCTCTTCCCTTTCGCTACGAAGGCAATTTCCATTTTCTCCGTTCTTGCGGAGTTGCGTAGAGTTGCATATCGCTACTGTCTCCAGGTGTAAGAGGCACAGGGACAGAAGACAGGGGAGTGTGCCCAGTGAAAGAAGGGGAGGGGCACCATGGGAGGGAGGACAGGAGTGGCAGGTGACCTGGGGCTCCTCCACTACTGAGCCCAGAGAGGGGCACATATGCTGACTTGGGCATCTTTTAGTTAAAGGCTAGCCTAGAAAAATTCCATTATTATTACTGCTCAGTTTTTTGACTCTAGTGGCTTAATGCCTCCTTTCTTCCTGCACGAGTCTGAAAGCATTTTCTTTGATTGCTAATTTGCATTAGAAAAAGGAAATGTGTCTGATAGCCCTTGGCAGGAAAATATTTTCGAAGTTTGCTGAAAACAGAGCTTTTCACTCCCCCCCCGCCCCCCCCTCCCCAGGCTCTGCCCCTCATCCGTTACTTTTTGTTTGGAGTGGGAGGGAAGGGGAATTTAGTTCTGAAATGAAAGATGGTTCATGAGACTCACGTGGCAAAAGAAATGCAAGTCCTCATTGTAAGCATTTTTTAAATCCTCAGGCCACCTTTTCTGGGATGCCAGTCTTCTGAGTCCCTGTGACTGTGGGCAGCACCCAGGGCCCTTCTGAAGAAGGAGCGGCAGCCGCATCTTCCTGGTGCTTATGAAATTTTTATGACAAAAGGCTGGTGACTGAGGCCACAAGGTCAGTGGAGGGCTGGGCAGCTGTCTAGGTGTCCTTGGGTCAGGTAACAAAAGGCTTGTAGAATTAAAACGTCTGCTTTGAAACACTATTTCCATTCCTCTCACAGGAAGCGTACAAATTAGGATGGTTTTTAAACATCATTTTACCGTTGGAGACATTGAATTTTATAAAGAAAAAAATAACTCACCCAAGGTTACTTAGTAAGAAGGCTGATGAACTCAATTTTCTTGGGACTGACGGAGATCCTGGGACATGGGACGTTCAGTTTTACAATGAAGGCAGTCCTGGGCAAAATGGGACAAGTCGACCACCATACAGGGGATTAAGTTCAGTTATGAGTCTGAAGACCCAAGGATAGGATTCTTCCTCATTCCTCACAGCTGCCCTTGGTATATGTACTGTTTTAATTGGCATTATTTAGGCTTTTATGCTTTGGCACATGGATACTAATCATCCACCAGTGAAGTAATATGGTGAATTTAAAGCTATTTAGGAGAATAAACACACCGAATATTAACAATACTGTTGTGTATATTTTGCACAGTTGCCTTTGAGAGGTCGCCTGCTTAGTTCATTGCTCAAAATGAGTTTGGAAATCCTAAATCTTGAGATTTGTCATTAGACCTAATTTTTAGGGCCATTCAAGAGACAGTATCATTATTTTGCAGTTGTATTTTTCAGTAAAATTACTTTTTAGTAATTGGCCTCTGTTTCACCTCTCTTGTTTTTCTAGTTTTGGCCAGAAAAGACTTTCTTGCCTACCTCTCTCATTATGTTGTTATATCCTTATACCAACTTGTTTCAGCGGTTATGCATCTATAATAGTAGAAACCCTGGTTGATTATAAGTTCAGATGATTTTTAATGCCCACCAACATGGTTTAATGAGTAACTAGAAGAAGGAACTCATTGAATATTGAGGACATTGCATACTAGACTAGTGTAACATTTGATATAACATTATTCAAAATATAATGTAAAATTGGCAAGGATCCAGGATTTTTGTTAATAAGTGAGAATTGTTATAGTATCATAAAAGAAACCCCAAAAAGGTTTTAGAAAAGATGTTTAACAGGATGTATTAGGGTAGAATCAGGACATGTTCTTGGGCAATAGACTAGACATGGATTATTTAATTAAAAACCAAACCTGTAGGGAATATCAATTTCTCTTTAAATTTAGTAAAAATATTACAAAGCCTATACAAGAAGTCTCAAAAAAGAAGAAGCATTAAAACCCTTCCCCCACTAAGAACATTTGATCTTGTATCACTTTTTAGCCTTACATTTCTATAAAGCGTTAGGTCAAGTATTAGTTGAGCCAATTTTATTTTTTTAGGTCAGAAATCATTGAGTATTGGCAATTTTAGATTGTTCCACCTAACATAACTTGCTGAGGGAGAAATGGAATTCATAACCGAGACAGTGAGTTATTGGAGAAACGGGGCAGAGGACTATCTAGCTCCTCGGATCCCCAATACAGTGCTTTCTCTGTTTATTTTTTTTTCCTTTTGGATCCAGCTCCAGTGGCTGTCACAGAGCAGTAACTTCATAAATGTGCGTGGTAGTTTTGAAAACTGGCCACAAATTTGTTGGCACTCTCATATCAAGGCAGGGAGTGGGTAGGTGGGAAGAGATCAACTAATGAACTTGTATGCATGTGTGCATATATGTATAACCCAAGGACACAGACAGTGGGGTGGTGAGGGCTTGGGGGCCGGGAAGGAGCAGGCTGGAGGAGGTTAATGGGGTATGAAGGGGGACCTATGTAAAAATGTCAACAATATAGATAAAAAAAAAAAAAAGAGGTAGAGTCTGTGTCCTCACCCCTGAGTTTGTCAGTCTTGTGATTATTCTGAGCAAGAGAGTATGTGAGCCCCAAGGCTACTGTCATCAAAGACAGTCTTTACCTGGCTCATCTGAAATGCTCATTGTGTGACACTCCCTTGTGCAACCCAGTCACCATACCGTGCGAAGCCCACGTCACATGGAGAGGCCACAGGGAGGGGCTTCCCCAGGTAGGTGCACATGTGGGGCCCAGACTGCCAGTTATTCCAGTGCGGGAAGCAGACTGTGAATGAGAGTCTCCCTCCAGATGTCAGCTCTCAGCCATGGACTCCTGACACCATGGAGCAGAGTGAGCTACCCTTGCTGTGTTCTCCAAGTCCTGACCCTCTGCATCTAAGGGCAGAATAAAATGACTGTTCTTTTGGGCCACCAGGTTTGCAGTGGCTTGTTATTCAGCAATAGGTTATGTGAGTAGTGTGGAAAGGTTGTATACCTCTTGTCTAGAAAGTTGGGGGTTCATTCTCAGTTACAAAACTGAGAATCTGAGCTGCAGCCTGCTGCTCTCCATGCCACTTGAAGCGCATGCTTGCAGTCGGCTGTGCTGGAGCATGAGACATGAGTAGAGTGGTGACACTGTCCCTAATTGGCTTGATGCTCTGAGAGGCCTGAGGAGGGTTTCTGCTGACTGTGGGAATCTCAGTCTGTAGACACCTGGGCTTGTCAGAAATGCACCTTGGAAAAGGGCCTCTTGTGTGGGTTCTGGATGCTGCTGGATGGTCAAAGGATTCCTCACATGTGTAAATCTTTCAATTTAAAAGTAACTTTAAAAATACTTTTAGAGGAGTAATGCATATTTATCATAGCATGAACTGAAAATACAGGCAAGCCAAAAGAATAAAACAAATGACATTTATGGTCCCATTCAAGGACAAGTGCTGTTAACATACCTCAAACCTTGTTTTTTTTTTGGCATAAACCATATCACCCAGTTGTATATAATATAATGTAATGCATGGTTATTATAATAAAATTTATAAACATATTATATTGTACATTTTAACATTTGGAATCATACAATCCATATTGTTTTTTTAACCAAACTTTAAAAAAATATGTTTTTATTGATTTCAGAGAGGAAGGGAGAGGGAGAGAGAGATAGAAGCCAATGATGAGAGAGAATCATTGCTTGGCTGCCTCCTGCATGCCTCCCACTGGGGATTGAGCCTGCAACCCAGGGATATGCCCTGACCGGGAATTGTACCATGACCTCCTGGTTCATAGGTCAACACTCAACCACTGAGCCCCGCCAGCCAGGCTCACCAAACTTTTTAAAACCAAAATACTGTTGGCATTGTTCCAACAAAGCTCTAATATTTATTTGTACTGACTGCACAAGATTCATTGCATGATTGCACTGTAATTTGTTATTTCTTTGTTGATGTATGTTTATGCTCTTTCCATATTTCTATTGTACAAGCCATGCTGTTATCACCTTCTTAAGATAGTGCCTAAATGTTTTAGGCTGGCTGTTGGTTATTATATTTCTTATCTTTTGCACATCCCAGGCACATTTTTAATAGGAAATGTTTTCCCTTATCCCTTAGGTCTGTTCTCCTCTCCCTTCAAAACACACACACACACACACACACACACACACACACACGCACGCACGCACGCACACACACACACACACACACACACACACACGGGAATTCAGTGGGAGAACATGCATAAGCACACAGAGAAATTCCACAGAAGATGGCTATGGGATCTTGAGCTTAGATGCTTTCAGAGGAAGTAAGCATTTTCTTTCTTAGAACTTGTACAAGGTTGTAGCAAACATCTGCTCCTCCAAAGAAAGACATCTTTAAAGATACTGTGGGAAGGAGCTCAGATCAAACACGAGGCTTTTCTTTCCCTTCGTGTTGTAATTGTAACTATGTCCCCCATGGTTTTTGCAATTGGGAAATGTCAGCCTCAATCTTATCTAATAAAAGAGTAATATGCAAATTGACTGTACCTCCACTACACCCACAAGCCATGCCCACCAGCCAATCAGGAGCAAGTATGCAAATTAATCCAACCAATATGGCTGCAGCCATGGAGCGAACAGGAGGCTTGGGTTTCCCTGGCAATGGAGGAATCCAAGCTTCCTGTACACCCTGGCAGGCCCAGGCCTCCGCTCAAGGCTACAAAGTTTCAATTATAGAAGATAAATAAATCCCAGATACCAGGGCCTCTGCTTGGGTTGCTGGGAGGCATGGCTGTCCTGCAAACCACCACAGGCCCCTTGCCCAGGTCGCCCCACACCCCAAGGGAACCCCCACCCTGATCCAGGACACCCTTCAGGGCAAACCAGCTGGCCCCCATCCGTGCACCAGGCCTCTATCCTATCTAATAAAAGAGCAATATGCAAATTGACCATCACTCCAACACACAAGATAGCTGCCCCTATGTGGTCAAAGATGTCTATCCCTATGTGGACACCAGATGTCCAGCAGGGGAGGGAAGTTGGGGGCGACTGGGCCTGCAGGGAGGGGCAGTTAGGGGGGGAACCAGGCCTGCAGGGGAGAGCAGTTGGGGGGAACCAGGCCTGCAGGGGAGGGCAGTTAGGGGTGACCAGGCCTGCAGGGGAGGGCAGTTAGAGGTAATCAGGCTGGCAGGGGAGCAGTTAGGCATCAATCAGGCTGGCAGGGGAGTGGTTAGGGGGTGATCAGGCTGGCAAGCAGAAGCAGTTAGGGGCAATCAGGAAAGCAGGCAGGTGAGCAGTTGGGAGCCAGCAGTCCTGGATTGTGTCCTGGATTAGTCCTTCCTGGTAGGATTGGGCCTAAATGGGCAGTTGGACATCCCTCGAGGGATCCCAGATTGGAGAGGGTGCAGGCTGGGCTGAGGGACAACCCCCCCCCCCCGGTGCACGAATTTTGTGCACCGGGCCTCTAGTATTAAATAAAAATGGGCTGGTCAGCTAGTTAGTTTAGGTTTTCTGCAATAAAGAAATAAAATGGATATTTAAAATGGTATGCCCATGAATGAAGATACTATTCTTTTTTTTAAATTCTTTTTTTTCTTTTTCGTGCATTTATTTTTTGTCTCCAAGCTAAAGATCCAAAAGTATCAAAAGGAGTCCTTTTTTTTTTTTAACTGATAATCAGTAGAGTATAGGTTTTTCTTGACATTCTTTTCTGGAGTAACCTGCAAACATTTCATAGGACGATAGCAATATTGCTCAGAGGAAACACTTGGAATTTGGGATTTCCATATAATGAGATAAAAGAAGGCTGAGAGGCATTCTGTTGATATGGTCTGCACTTCTGTGACCTTTCCAGGTCTTTGGTATATTCAAGACATTAACTTTGAACTGGTTGAATGGCTGGTTTTGATAACAGGGTAAGTGTCGGGGCCCTTGAAGGTTGGGGGCAAGCTTAAGTTTTGCTATCAATCTGAGCTGAGCTAGACCCCAGTTCCATCATTTACTTGCTCTGAGACCTGGCCTGTAATTGAATCTCCTTGAACCCAAGTTTCCTATTTTGTGTGATGCAGACCGTTCAAGGTTGGCTTTGTGAGGGATGCAGGAAATAAACATAAAGCATATGATAAATACTCACAAATGTTGGTTTCCATCTTTGCTTAAGACTTCCATTTTAATGTCATAGTGTAATGAACTGGAGAAAATGAAATTCACTAGAATTCTATTGGTAGTGAAAGATATTTTGAAGGAAAACATTTTTATAAGAGCTTAGGGTTGCACTGGTTACCCACCCCCTCATCTGCCCAAAGGAGCCAGCGTGTGTTCTAAGTGTATTTTGTGTGGTTAATGGAAAACGTTGTCTCATTGGTTGTTCCAGAGGTGTTGAGGGAGAAACCAGGACATTCTGGGAAGATGGGATCTCTGTGAGGTAACCCATCTCCATGTGTCACCCTATGTCTTCAGGAATCCTCTCCAAATCATGAAATACTTGATTTGAGTGGTGGCTTCCTCTTGGCAACTGGTAAAGGAACTGAGCGTGCTATGGAATGAAAGAGAGCAATAGGAGCAGGAAGAAATGAGTTTAAAAAAAATATATATGTTTTTAATAATTTCAGAGAGGAAGGAGAGGGAGCGATAGAAACATCAGGGATGAGAGAGAATCATTGATCAGCTGCTTCCTGCACACCCCACACTGGGGATCAAGCCCATAACCTGGGCATGTGCCCTGACCTGGAATCAAATCATAACTTCCTGGTTCATAGGTCAATGCTCAACCACCGAGCCATGCTGGGTGGCTGAGGAAATGAACTATTGAGCTTGCAGATATTGCAGAAAAGGGCTTTTTTTAAAGAGACAATGGAATTGGGGGTCAGGACAAGTTAAAGGAATTTCTCAGTGGCAGGCTGACTTCTGAGTAAGCTTTTCTCTTTAAGGTTGTGTATCACTTGTGATTAATGTTTCTGCTTACATCTCTTTTGGATACTTGAGCCAAGACTGATGTAGTCAAATCACTGGGAAATAAAACCTTTGAGTCTCATTCTTCTGTCTTTCAGATAGGTTAAAGAATCCTTTGGCTTGCTAGCATTTTTATGACCTTGTGAAATATTTAGTGGTTTTCCCATAAATCCTGGTGCCCTTCTCAGAAATAATATAGCTAGTAGCATGGATAGGTCAGGGCTGAATGGAATTGAAAATACGTGCAAGAAATGTACTTGTTTGTTTGCCAGGATATAATTTCTTCCCATTCTGACCCATTTCCCCCCCTAGGCCCTGGGCTTGTGCTTATATACAAGTCTATATTATTATGCATTTGACACTTTTACACTCTACTCCATGTTCAAGGACACAGGCTGTAAGTCAAGAGCTGCAGTTGGATTCCAAAGCTTGGGAATAGACCATCCAGGATTAGGCATAGAGAACAGATTTTAAGTGGACCAACCAAGAGGGAAAATACTTTAATAAATATATAGATGATAAAATTCCTTGTTTCCTCTTGGACACACACACACACACACACACACACACACACCCCAAATTGCAAACTGTCTTGATAATAACAACTTTATTATTGGAAAGAAGGAGAATTAGCTTTGTACAAGGTCCTGCATTCTATGTATAAACATAGACCATGCATGTGATAAAGCCAAGTGCCTCTGTAAGGATTGTAGGAAAAATTTCCGTTATAAATAACAATAAAATCTGTGCATTTGGAATTGTAGCTGATAATAAGGACATAGCTAATACTGGACATAGCATGATAAATTTATGGCTTGTAATTTCAGAAAAAGCTGCTAGAATAGTAATTGGAATGAGTCCTTTCAGTGAGATATTACAGGTCCTACAAATGCCAGTAAATGCCAAAGCTATTAGCCAGAGAAAATAACTTGAGGAAAAGGAAATGAATACTTTGGAATACCCATTAAAATGCCAGATACTTAAATATATATTGTTTTCTTGAATACCTGTAATAATCTTGTGATGTAAGTATTATTATTTTTACAGCTAAGGACATGAGGGAAAGGCAGGTTAAGGATTTGATGAATCTCATATGGCAAGTGAATGCAAATGGTGGGTGTAGAATTCAAACCGTGTCTGTTTAGCCCCTAAATGTATTCACTTTCCATCAGTCAGGTCTCCATGGGGTCAGTACATTTGATTCAGAAGATGGTGTGCTTCAAAGCCAAATATAGGAGGCAGAACAGCTATCCTCAAAGTCAAGAAATGAGACTCTTCAACTTCACATTGAAAAATTTTTTTTGGCAGTTGGCAAATCTCCATCTTCCATTATTCCTGTAGCCTGTTGAGAGAATAGAATATGTTCACAAGTGTAGTGAAAAGAATGGGACTTGTCAAGGTGTTTTCAGGCATAGAATGTTGAGAATGAAGATAATGAGTTGAGGATATTAAAGCGAGGCAGCTGATTTCTTAGGGTTTAGGGTGTGAGAACAGCAGTGGGCAATCCCAGGAACGAAACTTGTCGTTGCCCTACGGTTGACGAGGCTCAGGAAACTGACTCATGTTTAGAGTTGACCCTTGATTTACAAAGTAAGATTTCATTTTAATAAGCCCAAGGACAAATTAGGGTTTAGGACTTTGTAACCTGAAGGTTTGTTAGTAAGTAGATTCAGAAGGAATGGAATTGGATGACCACCTGGGTATTCTCTCCAGGCTATAGATCAGACTTTATGCAATGCTAAGTGACTAGAACATTCTCATTTGCTAGATAACAATGACAACATTCTCCTACTTTAGTGCCATTTCTCCTTGACTCCGTACAAATCTTACTCCTTTTGTAGATTCATTAATTTAATTGTTTAAACAAGTGCTATAAAAATATACACACTAGTCAGCTAAATTGGATTCCTACAAACTCCTGCATTATACTTTTTGAATGTGGAAAACCCAAGGCCAATCTCCTTCATTAATATAAATGTCAGATGTCACACTTATTCCAAGGTTTGATGTTAACTTTCTACATCAAATAGCGCCCTATATACCAACTACAGGCACATAAAACCTTGAATAGAGCTGATTTAGTCTAACCTGACATTCAGCAATGAAATAGAATTAGGAAAATTATTAGCTAGACAGTTAGTTAGAGCACTATTCTGATTCACCAAGGGTTATGGGTTTGATTCCTGGTCAGGGCACATGCAAGACTCAGTCAATGAATGTATAGATAAATGGAACAATCTCTCTCTCTCTCTCTCTCTCCCTCCCTCCCTCCCCTCTTCTCTCCTCTCTTCCTAAAATTAACAAATCAAAATAAAAAAAGAAAATTATCAGCTAGATATTAGAGTGCAGGGAAAGAAAATTAATATAAGATGAATTTGGAGAAAGATTTATGTAAATAAGAAGTAATTGAAGGAAAAATGTAGTATGTAGGAAGAGACAGACATTGCATTTTATTTTAGGCAAGAGAAAGAACTAGAAGAAATATTTCTTAGGACAGATTTCTGATTTATCATTTTTATTAAAGATGGCAATAATTTTAACATTTTTAAATGTTTCTTTCAAATCATTCAAGGCTGATATGGCCTGGTTGGAGTTCTGATTATCCTAGTTATGGTTTATTTCTCTTTATGTAATTGACAGATATCTAATGAGCATTTACTTTGTATGAGGTGACTACTGGGCATTATAGTCAATACACAGAATAAGATGGTGAGCCCTAGCTGGTTTGGCTCAGCGGATACAGCGTTGGCCTGCGAACTGAAAGGTCCTAGATTTGATTCTGGCCAAAGGCACATGCTGGGGTTGCAGGCTCGATCCCCCCAGTGCGGGGTGTGCAGGAGTCAGCCAATCAATGATTCTCATCATTGATGTTTCTCTCTCTCTATCCCTCTCCCTTCCTCTCTGAAATCAATTAAAAATATATTAAAAAATACAAATATCTTTGTAAAAAACACTACCACTTAAAAAAAAAAGAATAAGATGGTGAGTAGCATTTGCTTTAAATCCCATGATAAAATAGCCATTGTTCGCAGTCTAGGGCCATATAGTCCCTGTGCCAGAGGGGACACATCCCACCATTGAGAAGAATTTTTGTAGCATCTTGGAGGTCAAGAGCTGTGTCAGGTCATGTTAGCTCAGGTCAGGGAAGTTAATCAGTGCTGTTGACCTCCTCTAAGAGATTAGGTGCTCCCATCAGGCATGAGTCCTTGGTAAGGTACTCAAGTTTCCCAAGAGGTTATTGTTCTTATTTCCAATTTGAGTGCCTGTGCAGGGTCACAACTCTGCACTTAAATGGCAGCACAGGTGTCTGTGTTTAAGTACTTTCCCGGAGCACTTTACAGATGTCCAAGGGTTATGAAAATCATAGCTGAGAAAAAAAAAAAAACAAAACAACGTTCAGGATGTGTAGCATAAAAGATGCGCAACTCCTTCCTTCCTTTGAAATGCAAACATTTTCTTCCAGACCCAAGAGAGCTGTGAACTTGGATTGCATAATAATGGCCCACAAAGATTTTACTTCGGGGTGAGTCATGAGCCTGTGCTGAACATTATAAGAACAGCCTTAGGAAACACCTTGTTGAGGCTGTGGAGAGAATGAGCCTGAGAATATCTTTTGTCATGTAGTGCAAAGCATGGAGAGATGTTTAAATCTATTGGGCAAGATACCAGGTCAATAGTCTAGGCCAGTGGTCAGCAAACTGTAGCTCGCGAGCCGCGGTTTGCTGCTCTGTTGACTAATGAGTTTGCCGACCACTGGTCTAGGCTTTTCCATTGATAACATTTCCTTTTTTGGCCATTTTAGGGCTATTTATCCCTATGGTAGTCAGTATGAGCAGAAACAGAGAAAGTAATGGAAACTGAGATCTGCCACTGTTCTGAGTTGGTTACCATCAGGAGAGGGGACATAATCACACTTAATAAAAAGAGACTTGTTAGAATGGGAGAATGGATAAAATGATTTAAACAAAATTATTTCCACTTTCTAGATTATATGACTTAATTAGTCCAAATCTGTGCTTACAGTGTGGTAGCACTAACCACATGTGGCTATTTGCACTTAAATCTAAATTAATCAAAATGAAATCAAATTAAAACTCCAGTTCTTCAGTTATACGATGAGCATTTCTGGTGCTCAATAAGTGTATGAGGCTGTTTTATCATGATGGGGAGCACAGATTTAGAATATTTCCTTTATTGTAGAACATTCTAAAATAAAGGAAATGTTCTGTTGGACAACCTTGGTTTGGAGCATGACAAAGAGGGAATGACCCAAGCTATGAAGTCAACAGTCTGTTTTCCAGAGCAATGTATTAGGATGCCTTCTATCTCCTTCTTTCCTCACCCCATTACATTATTAGTATAGCACATTATTATTACATTATCTTTGGTTAAGCTGATGTGAATGGATCATATCTACCCAACAGTTTTAGAGTAATGGAGATTTTCCCTATCTACACTAATAAAAGAGAAAGATGCAAAATGACCGTACCTTCGTGATGCCCACCAGCCAAGCAGGAGTGAGTATGCAAATTAACCCAACAAAGATGGTGGGTTAATTTGCATACACAGCGACAGAGCGGCCGGGGGCGGGACGCTTGCATCATTGCCATGGTGACAACGCAGGTGTTCCACAGAAAGGCGGCTCCGGGCCAGAACAAAGGCGGAAAGGTGGCTCTGGCCAGAGTGAAGGTGGTGCCGGCAGCCAGGGGAAGGAAGGAAGGACCATTCTTGCACGAATCTTCATGCATTGGGCCTCTAGTTAAATATAAGGGTTCACATTGGTGTATATACATGTACTAGAGGCCCAATGCACAAAATTTGTGCAAGAGTAGGCCTTCGCAGCTGCGGCTGCCTGGATCCTTCCCTCGCAGCCGTGGTGGCTGTCTCAATCCCACGGCTGTAGCCCTGGCTTAGTTCTGGAAGGACGTCTGGTCTAATTAGCATATTACACTTTCATTACTATAGATACTTTGTATATATACTTTGTGCTGTGCGCGCGCATATATATACATCCTATCTAATAAAAGAGTGATATGCAAATTAACCATCACTCCACCACACCCACAAGCCACATTCACATCCAATCAGGAGCGAGTATGCAAATTAACCCAACCAAGAACCAAGATGGCTGCAGCCATGGAGAGAGCAGGAGGGAGGCTTGGGTTTCCCCAGCGATGGAGGAAGCCAAGCTTTCCACACACCCTAGCCAGCCCAGGCCTCCAGTCCGAGCTACAAAGTTTCAATTAAAGAAGATAAATAAATCCCAACAGAAATGGCTGCTGCCACGGAGCAAGCAGAAGGCTTGGCTCTGCTCCAGGCTACGAAGTTTCAATTGTAGAAGATAAATAAATCCCAGATACCAGGGCCTCCACTTGGGTTGCCAGGGGGCATGGACGGCCTGCAAACCACCACAGGCCCCTTGCTCAGGCCACCCCATGCCCCAAGGGAACTCCCACCCTAATCCAGGACACCCTTCAGGGCAAACCAGCTTGCCCCCACCCATGCACCAGGCCTCTATCCTATCTAATAAAAGAGTAATATGCAGATTGACCATCACTCCAACACACAAGATGGCTGCCCCCATGTGGTCAAAGATGGCTGCCCCCATGTGGACACAAGATGGCTACCACAAGATGGCCTGCAGGGGAGGGCAGTTTGGAGGGACCAGAACTGCAAGGGAGGGCAATTGGGGGTGATCAAGCCTGCAGGGGAAGGCACTTAGGGGTGACTGGGCCAGCAGAGGAGGGAAGTTGGGGGTGACCAGGCCTGCAGGAGAGGGCAGTTAGAGGTGACCAGGCCTGCAGGGGAGGGTAGTTAGGGGAAAACAGGCTCACAGGGGAGCAGTTAGGCATCAATCAGGCTGGCAGGGGAGTGGTTAGGGGGTGATCAGTTTGGCAGGCAGAAGCGGTTAGGAGCAATCAGGAAGGCAGGCAGGCGGGCAGTTGGGAGCCAGCAGTCCTGGATTGTGAGAGGGCAGTCGGACATCCCTAGAGGAGTCCCAGATTGGAGAGGGTGTAGGCTGGGCTGAGGGACAACCCCCCCCGCCACCATGCACAAATTTCGTGCACCGGCCCTCTAATATATATATACACACACATACACACACACACACACACACACACACACACACACACATATGCACACACACTTTAACATAGATTGTGTTATAAACTGGAAAAATTCTGACTGGGAGAGTAGATTGATATTAATGGTTTAGGGCAGTAGTCAGCAAACCGCAACTCACGAGCCACATGCGGCTCTTTGGCCCCTTGAGTGTGGCTCTTCCACAAAATACTACGGCCTGGGCGAGTCTATTTTGAAGAAGTGGTGTTAGAAGAAGTTTAAGTTTAAAAAATTCGGCTCTCAAAAGAAATTTCAATCGTTGTACTGTTGATATTTGGCTCTGTTGACTAATGAGTTTGCCGACCACTGGTTTAGGGAGTCTTTTGAATAATTTGTTGATTTTAAATCTTCCTCTTCACCTGCTTCACACTGTCACAGAAAAATTGAGAGTCTGATAGACAGAGGGAGGGAGAGGGATAGACAGAGGAAGGGATATATAGGGATAAACAAGTGGATAAAAGGAGAGACTTTTTAAAAAATATGTTTTTAATTGATTTCAGAGAGGAAAGGAGAGGGAGATAAAGATAGCAACCTCAATGATGAGAGAGAATCACTGATTGGCTACCTCCTGCACTACCCCTATCGAGGATCAAGCCTGCAACCCAGGCATGTGCCCTGACTGGGGAATTGAACCATGACCTCCTGATTCCTAGGTCGGTGCTCAACCCTGAGCCATGCCAGCAGGGCTAAAAGGAAAGACATTTATTTTACCCTGTGAGCCTATTACTAGGCTACATTATTTTATTGTTTAATTCTTATAATGGCCCAGTGAAGTAGATTTTATCTTGGTTTTATAGATGAGGAAACAGGTTCAGAGAGGTATTCCACAGCTAGTAGGTGGTAGTTTTGAGATTCAAACTCAAGCCACCTCACTCCCAGGATCATGAATTTTTCATTCAATTCAGTGCTAAGCCATTCTCTCTTCCTTTCCTGGGAGCTGGCAGCTAACTCTTCCTCTCTGTTGTCTTAGATTTTCTTTTATCTCTTATGTCTTCTTTCAATTTTTTTTCAGGGAATTTTTGTTTTCTTTGTTTGAAAATAAAGAGAAGTATGTCTGAAAGGTCCCGTCCCCCCCCCCCCCCGCCCACTTGCTTCCTCGAGTAATTATTTTTCTCAATTGTATTATACCTGCTTTTTGCTCTTATTGCTCTTCCCATTTTTATTGGAAGATTAAATAATGGATCATGCTGTTTCATTTCTGATGACTGCTTATCTTTCAATGGAGGTGATTTTGTTTGGGTCTTTGATTTGCTCACTTAAAATGTGGGGGATGGAGTGAGAGGAGTGAACTAAGGTAGCAAGTTACTTTAGTTGGTTTGTATTGTCTCTAAACTCCTTATGAATTTGCTCCTTTCTCTGGTTTTCACAGGCACCTCTCACTTCAAATTTTGTCATCCTGCTTTTCAAAATGAGCAGAAGTTTATGGTGACTCTCAGGGAAGCTGTATATATCACTGTTCTGTAGTGATTTAGTGTGAACAACATATACAGTTAAATGAATGATATAATGAAAATAAAATGCTCATTACCCAGTCAGTTTAAGAAACTCAGTTGTTCAAACAGCAGCTCCATGGAGTGGGGAGGGCTGTACTGTTGATTAACTTTTCAGATGGTATCTATAAGTATAAAGGAGTAAGTGTCCGTCCGTCTGACCAGTAGCTATGATGCAAACTGACCACGCAGGAGCTGCCATGACATGCACTGGCCATTTAAAAATAAACAGCATCATGGACCTGGTGCGGACAAACCAACACTCAACTTCCTCCAAGTGGGGCACAGGCCCCGCCACCACCCTGGAGCAACACCCCACCAAATCACAGCCAACACTGCCAAGACTCCATGGTGCAAAATGCAGCCCACAGCCCAGCCAGGAAACGGTTGCTGTGGGCGCCGGGTGATGACATCACATAGCAACACCCAGCTTCCTCTTCTTAGCAACTAGCCTCCTTGGAGTTTCTTCAGCCCAGGAACCTGACTTACTTTATAGCCAGGTGCAAACATTTTACAGTTTAACCAAATGTTTGTGAAGTGTTTTCACCTGCCTCATCTCATTTGATTCTCACAGAAGTCCTGGAGTAGGTAGATAGGAGACTTGGTAGAATCCTATTTTCTTTTCATTGGCAAGACACGAATAGCGATATTAAAGTATTTCTTCTAATTAATTTCCTTTCAACGTGCACGAATCTGTGGACCAGGACACTATTTAAAATATAAAAGAATAAGCTACAAGAGTAGTTGTAGCTACATTTATTGATCTATTATTAGGGACAGGTACTTTCTAGGTGTTTGCATGCCATATCTCATTTACTTCTTACCTCTGGAAGCAGACATTGCTGCAGGCACTTCATAGTTGAATCTCACTCTTTAAAAAAATATTTTTTATTGATTTCAGAGAGGAAAAGAGAAGGAGAGAGAGAGAGAAACATTAATGATGAGACAGAGTCATTGATCGGCTCCCTCCTGCATGCCCCCTACTGGGGATCGAGCCCACAACCTGGGCATGTGCCCCCTGGGATCGAGTCCACAACCTGGACATGTGCCATGACCTCCTAGTTCATAGGTAGATGCTCAACCACTGTGTCATGCCAGCTGGGCTAGAATCTCACTCTTACTACAACAGTTTGTAAATACTGGCTCAGGAATGCTGTGGAAATGTTTATGTTATATGCAAAAATTGTAAGACAGGATAGGAATAATTACTCAGATGATAACAAAGGAAGACTGGCTAAAAGCATTAAGCATTAGAGCAAGGTTATGTTTCATACATGAAAACTCCTCTCTTGAGGCAGAGGACTTGGCTACAGAGGGGTTTAGATGTTCTCATGATTAAAGGGATGAGAAAAGGGGGTCCATAGTGACCTGTGGGCTGTCACTCAGTAAGCCAGTTGAGTGAATAAATACTACATATATCAATCTCCATGGAAGGCTTTCATCCTAAAGGGCTGTGAGAAATTTTATTGCCCACTAGAGGCCCGGTGCATGAATTTGTGCACCAGTGGGGTCCCTCGGCCTGGGCTGTGGGATCGGGCCAAAACCAGCTCTCTGACATCCCCCGAAGGGTCCTGGATTGTGAGAGGGTGCAGGCCCGGCCGAGGGACCTCACCAGTGTACAATTGGGGCCGGGGAGGGACACAGAGGTTGGCCAGCTGGGGAGGGGCCATGGGAGGGCATGTCCAGCCTGTTTCATTCAGTCCCAATTGGCTGGACCCCAGCAGCCAGCTAACATACTGGTCAGAGTGTCATAGCCCCCTGGTGGTCAGTGCACATCATAGCAAGCAGTTGAGTCGCCTTAGCATATCATTAGCATATTACGCTTTGATTGGTTGAACAGCCGACCTGATGACCGGACACTTAGCATATTAGGCTTTTATTATATAGGATTAGACTTTCCATGAGATGCTCAGAAATATCCCACTACCCACAGAAGATTTTTCTACTCTTAAGGCAGTGGTTCTATATCAGTTGATATTTTGCCTCCCAGGGGACATTTGACAATATTTGGAGACACCTTTTATTGTCAAAACTCGAGAGGGCTACTGGCATCTAGTGAGTAGAAGTCAAGGGTGCAGCTAAGCATTTTATAATACAGAGGCCCTCTCCCCCTAAAAAAAGAACATCAGACTCAAAATGTCCCTAGTGACAATTAAATCTTACTTTAAGTTAAGCCAACAGTCAGCAGACTTCTTGTTCTCCAGCTCTTGAAGACAACAGTGTGTGTGAAAGAGTTAGGTTTGGCTGGAGGGTGGAGGGATAAAGACCACTAAGCTTCATGGAACTTACGTTGAGCTTTGAAATTCAAGCGTATGCTTTTTGATTCCAAATTCAGTGATTGCCATAGTTCCACCATAGTGTTCTGTACAATTTAGTAAAAGATTTCCTTTGCAGAGAATGTTTTGTTAGAAAATAACTCAAAGTGGAGTTTAAAAATATCGACAAGAGTGTTAGTGACACTTAAAAATGAAAACTTTTCACTGGCAATGAATCAAGGTTAAAGTACCAAATCCCAACTTTGTATAATTTTTGGAAAAAAAAAATTACCTTTGAGAAAATGATGCAAATGTGTGAATGTCTATTTAACAGTCCCAAATACAGTTTACTTCAGTGAGTTGGTGGAAAAATTGCTCTTAGTTTTAGAACAAATATTAATTTAAGAAGGCATGCTGTAAAGAAAACCTACACTTATGTAATACTAGAGACCTGGTGCATGAAAATTTGTGCACTTGGGGGTGGGGTTTCTCAGCTGGGACTGCGCCCTCTCGCAGTCTGGGACCCATCAGGGGATGTCCACCTGTCGCTTAGGCCTGCTCCCTGGGGGATCGGGCCTAAGCTGGCAGTCAGACATCCCTCTGGTAGCCTGGGAGCCCTCGGAGGATGTCTGACTGATGGCTTAGGCCCGCTCCCCTGTGGGGAGCGGGCCTAAGCCATCAGTCAGACATCCTTAGTGCTACCACGGAGGCAGGAGAGGCTACTGCTGTGCTGGCCAGCTGTGAGCTGGCTTCTTGCTGAGTGGCGCACCCCCTGTGGAAGCACACTGACCACCAGGGGGAAGCTCCTGCATTGAGCGTCTGCCCCCTGGTGGTCAGTGTGCATCATAGCGACCGGTTGTTCCATGGTTAGGGTCAATTTGCATATTACCCTTTTATTATATAGGATAGGGGTAAGTTTTGCTATCCTTTCCTGATTTGCTTATAGTAAGTTTGTATCACTATTTTACCTATGTGTTTTTAGGTTTTACATTTCAAACAATTTTATTTTCCTGGATGACCTCCTTATGGGCTGTTCCTTGGTGATGGTAGGTGGGGGGCACAGGATGACTAGATGTATCTTTCAGGCTCCATTATCCAAGGGCTTTCTTTGTCTTTTCTGCCACAGAGAGAGACTTTTTCTGACAGTATAGCACATCTCTGATTCATTCATTCATTTAGAATATAGCCTATTTTCCTCTGCCTTTCCAAGATGAATATAGTCCTGGAGGGCTTTTTCCTTCTGCCTTGTTGAACACAGCTCCTGTACTCTTTGTGGCAAACAAGAGTTATAGTTTGCTTCAAGATGAGGTCCTCATCTCAGATCCTCATCCTTTTTTGGTTAATCCTCACTCAAGGATATTTTTTTTCCATTGAAGGAGAGAAGGAAGGGGAGAGAGAGAGAGAGAGACAGAGAGAGAGAGAGAGAGAGAGAGAGAGAGAGAGAGAGAGGGAGGGAGGGAGAGAGGAAGAGAGAGACATCAATGCAAGAGAGACACATCAATTGATTGCCTCCCACACATACCTTGAACAGGGCTGGGGATTGAACCTGCAACCCAGGTATGTGCCCTTGCCCAGGAATCGAACCTGAGACCCTTTGGTGGGTGGGCTGATGCTCTAACACCAGCCAGGGCAAGAAGCCTATTTTTTACTGGCACCACTGCTGGGCCTTTCACCACCGGCTTCTTCTTGTTACTTCTTGAGCAGCCACAGCCTGATCTCGGCTGCTTTGAGAAACACTTGCATGAATTCTGGAGTCCACAGGTTATACGTGTCCTGGTTTCACTGAGAATGGAATTGGTGCATTTTTGCTGTTGTAAGATTTTCATTAGAAGTACTTATACTGAAATTCTGCTCCAGTTTTAAAATACGGTGGGCACACTATTCTTCCAGAAGCACAGGTCAGGGCAGAGTGAAGCACCTGCAATTTTTAATATATCCTGTTTTACCCACACATTTCTGAGCAACTGTAAACATGGGGAGAAGCTATGGCAAACCTTATTCATTTACCACCTTTATTTAGTTTTTGGTTTTGTTTGTTTTTGTTAATCCTCTCTGGAGGATATTTTTCCATTGATTTTTTTTTTTTTTTGAGAGTAGAAAGAAAGGCAGGAAGGGAAGGGAAAGAGAGAGAGAGAGAAGCATCAATGTGAGAGAGACACATTAATTGGTTGCCCCCTGCACATACCCTGACTGGGGCCAGGGATCGAATCCAGGGATGCAACCCAGGTACATGTCCCTAACAGGGAAGCAAACCCAAGACCTTCTGTGCATAGGCTGATGCTCTAACCACTGAGAACACTGGCCAGAGCCATATCCATATATATATATATATATATATATATATATATATATATATATATGCCTAAGCGACCGTTACACTGGAACGACCGGAATGTCCGGTTGCTATGATGTGCACTGACTACCAGGGGGCAGATGCTGAATGCAGGATCTGCTCCAGCCCACAGGCCCTGATTGTCGATGGGGCCTGTCGGCCAACTTCCTGGTCTCTCCCCGCAGCCGGCAGGCTCCGATTGCCTGATCAGGGCTGGGTCCCGGGCTGGGCCGGGGAACCAGGTGTGGGTGGTGGTGGACGTGGCCCCTTTCCCTGGGGGCTGAGGATGGGCTCCCTCCTCGCGGCAGGCAGCCAACCTCCTGGGTCCCTCCCCTGTTCCTTCCCTGGCCGGCAGGCCCTGATTGGCCTGCTGCCCACCCGCCATGGTGGCGGTTGGTCCCTCCACTTGGCTGGCAGGCCCTGATGGCCTGATTGGGGCCTGCCGGCCAATCTCCCAGTCCCTCCCCCAGGCCAGCAGGTCCCCATCGCTTGATCAGGGCTGGGCCCTGGGCTGAGATGGGGAACTGGGGGTGGGTGGTGGTGGATGAAGGCAGGGAGGGAAGGAGGAGGCAGGGAGGCAGGGAACCTGATCAGCCCTGATGGCCGGCCAGGCCTAGGGACCCCACCTTTGCATGAGTTTCATGCACCAGACCTCTAGTTTAGTGTATACTTCTGATTTCTTTCTCTCACATCTAAGTCTGGGCATCTCTGTCAGACAGCTAGGGAACCCTAATCTCTTTAAGAACAGCTATTTCGCTCAAGTTGGGCAGTCACATTAGGGACAATGAGGCAGGCGCTTAAGACAGTCTACATGGTGTGACATTTATGCATGGTTGCTTCCATATAGTGTCACACTGTCTTGGTGCTCCCACCCATTTATACACAGACAGCTGTAGAGTGCTGGGGAATAACTGTGGGCGAGAGACAGGCCTTTTTAAAACCAAAAGTCATGACATAGAGTCTGGAGAATGGCTAAGTCATTGCATAGAGAGCAGCCTTTATTTTTGGGTAACCTGGAAGCTATAAGCATTTCATGAGGGTTGATATTTTCATTCACATGACATTATACCACTCCTACCACCATCTTTGAATGTCAAGGACAAGGTTATGGATGTATTCCTTTTATTATTATCTTTCACAGTCACTTAGCTGCTTAGCAACACTTTAATACATCTTCTGGGTTATTGTCTGTCACGTTGAAGGCAGAAGTGGTTGGGGGATGAGTTGAGTCGTGATGGCAATGAATATGAAAATGATTTTTTAAAAAACTAAAGAGCATTTTACAATATGTTAAGTTTTGTGTTGTTAGTGATACAATGATGAATAAATCATATGCTTCATACTGAAATGGAAGGCAGTAGGCTATCATTTGTGAAACACCTATTGTAGGGAAAATATTGGGGTAGGCGTTTTAGTTAGTCCCTTTCACAATTCTAGCATGTGGGCATTATTAGCCCTACTTTAAAGAGGAGAGACATCTGGAGTTCAGAGGGAAGTGGCAGAGCCCAGATTTGGATTGATGATCTCAAAGCTCACACTCCTTCTACTGTACCACACCGATCACATTTCAGGAGCAGGAACAGGCATGAAAACAATTCTCTGACATATGAATGATGGGCTGGGACTAGAAATGTAAGTGTTGCTAAACTTTTTAATACACAGCCATATTTTCCTCATGTGACCTAGGAAATGGCACATTGCATGTGACCTAGGAAATGGCACACTGCATGTGACCTAGGAAATGGCACACTGCATGTGACCTAGGAAATGGCACACTGCATGTGACCTAGGAAATGGCACACTGCATGTGACCTAGGAAATGGCACACTGCATAATGACCACTGCAGCCTCAGTGGTCTTAGTTTCTGTACCTGTATTAAGGTGCCCTCTGAAGCCAGGTCCTAAGATTAGGGGTACTATTTGAAATATTGTCTGTGTCTGGAGGCTGGAGAGTGGGTAGAAGGGAGTAGGGGTTGAAGGATTAATCACTTTTTAAAAAATATATATTTTATTGATTTTTTTACAGAGAGGATGGGAGAGGGATAGAGAGTTAGAAACATTGATCAGCTGCCTCCTGCACACTCCCTACTGGGGATGTGCCCGCAACCAAGGTACATGCCCTTGACCAGAATCGAACCTGGGACCTTTCAGTCCGCAGGCCGACGCTCTATCCACTGAGCCAAACTGGTTAGGGCAGGATTAAGCACTTTTGAGGAGCTTAATGCCAGGAGGATTAAAAACCAAACTGAACATAAACAGTTCTGAAAATGTATTGTTTCTCACAGAAAAACATGTAAGCCAGCAGGTGTCTTACCTATTCTTTAAGGGAAAGCTTCTGAAAGCATGTCCTGTGCTTCTTACGCCCCAGTGGCTAGTCTCCCCCTTTCCGGCGTGGCATAGGTATGGAAAATCTGAGGGTCCTCTGTGCAGTGGTGGAGAGTTCACTTGTACTGGGGTTGGCTCTTCCCTGCCAACCTGCATTCTCAGGGACTCACCAAATCCAAGTTACCTTCCCTCTGGACCCTCATGGGCTTTTGTGTTGAGTCCACTGTACCTTCTTCCTCACACGCATTTGCTTCCAGTGCCGGCTCTTTGAACTAGAGGTATGCAGTGTGCCATTTCCTAGGTCACATGAGGAAAATATGGCTGTGTAATTAAAAAGTTTAGCAACACTGACATTTCTGTGTTTGTGCTGGAATTATCTTGATATCACCGGGAATTGAAGAATGCTGCCACCTGCTAGGAACATATGTGTCTGTTTGAGCAAAGGTTAATGAGTCTATTCAATACAATGATTCAGGTGTGGGCTCCAGAGCTACTTGCTACCTTCTAAAGTGACAGAGTCCTGTGTTCGGATAACTAGTTCAGTTTTGGGTGAGAAAATTGGAAGGTACCCTTTTGGGGACGTAGTGAATAGAATAGTAGTTTGATTGATTATTTCAAACCTTAAATATGGCTTGAGTGATGCTGCATGCATTGCAGGTATGTGTACAGATATTAACCCGTGTCAAATTAGTACATATTGTAGGGGAGCAAATGCCCTTTTATCTTAGTCTCTGTGCATTTGTCTTTGTGTAGCACAATGCTGTGCACAAAGATGGCAGCCATTGTGGAGGTATATAGACAATGACCTGGATTGTATTTATTGAATTTGTTGTTAAATTTGATATCATTTAACTGCACACACCCTGCATATCAATCCTCCATTCTGTGAAGGTCTTGTTTAGTTAAATATGGTGGCCAAGCTTTTGCAAATCTTCTAAATCCTTGAGCCTTTGGGGAAAAAAATATTATTTTCAAATACCTATTTATTGAGCTGTTTATGTCTTTGATTTTCAAAGAGCAGTAGCACATCATTGAAAATTGCTCTTTGGACAAACAAGACATCCTTCTCAAATCAAGAGGGTGGCTTGACCTGACGGAGACCTTTCATCTCCGGAGAAACGTGTAGTGAAACTTGTCTCTCTTTTACTCAACTTGCCTTACTTTAAAAAGGGACTTGTTAGTTTAAAAATAGTCATCTTTTATTCCCAGTCTGTCAGGGCCTTCTGCCTTCTCTTAAAAGCCAGCATTTATTGATGTGCTTTGATTGACACCTTCCTCAGTACTAATAGAGAACAGAGAATGGGAGAATATTCCATTTTATTGACAGGCACTGAGACCTTGTCAGGGACAATTGCTTAGCAACCTCTATGGTGCCACAGTTGGGAAAAGGGGAAGGAAAGGACAGAATTACATTTGAAATAAAGGGAAGCATGTGTGACAAAGGCCAACTTTCGTAAAACACTGAGTATTTCTTTAAGCTAGTTCTTTAAGTGAACAATGTAAGTTGTAAAATCTGCACAAATTATCTTTTTCTTCCCTTGGGCTGTTGGATTACTGAAGAGTTGAGATAATGTTAGGTTTCTGCAAAATGTACCTGGATGTGGGGAAGTGGAAGGGAGCTGTGTTTAGGGAGAGGAGACCGGGTTCCTAGCTCAGAGGTCATTTTGGCTGTGCACTCTGCAGGCCACTTCTCATTCCTGCGCTTCACTGAGAAAATCAGGAAAACCCCCTTTGTAGAGATAAGATGAGATAAATGGGGAAAGTCATCAGTGGGTTTTGAACAGATTGCTATTTCAGGAAAGTCAATCATTTAGTGGTGGGAAAGGTGGATTAGAGGATGGTGGAACCAAGATCAGGGAGGCCAACGATAAGGCTAGTATGTGAGAAATGCAAACACTTGAAAAGTGGTTGTGAGTAGAGAAGGAAACGAACACAAGAGAAATTTCAGATGTAAAATAGAGTATAGCAACTGGTTAAAATGTGGGATATTACTAGTAAGAGATTCAGGAAAAGAAACTCATTTAGGATGAATAAGAATGAGTTCATTTATAGTTATACTGCTTTTGAGGGGGTTAAGGTGGTGATTTCCTCAGATGGGGTATTAAAAAAATCAGGAGTATGTGTTCACCAGGTTGGTACCTTGAAGAGTGTCCAGAAAGCTCTATCCAAATCCTAACCTGAAGAAAGCTCCTATCCTAGTCCTAACTCCTGGTACTTGCATATGTGACCTTATTTGGAAATACCAGGCTTTTTGAAGATGGAATGAAGTTAAGGATCTCCAGTTGAGATCATTTGGAGTTAGTGTGACCAAATAAGTGTTATTATAAGAGAGAGGAGAAGGAGTTTTGACATACAGAGATACATGGAGAAGGACATGTGAAGACAGAGACAGAGATTGGAGCTATGTTGCCACAGGCCAAGGAATTCTAGGAGCCACCAAAAGCTGGAAGAGGCCATACAAAATTCCCCAGGGAGCCTTCAGTTGGAATGTATCCCTGCTGATGCCTTGATTTTAGACTGCTGGCCTCCTGAAGTGTGAGAATAAACTTCTGTTGTTTTAAGTCATCCAGTTTATGGTAATTTTTTTATGGTAGCTCTGGGAAGCTAATACAGTACCACTTTGGTGAGCTCAGTATATATTTTTTGAGTGATGTTCTTGTTTTGTGAAGTAGGAGAGAGTAGGGATTCTGTTTAGCCTGCTGCATAGTGTGGGCTATGGCATGAGCTGGTCTCCACACGTATTTGTTGACCTGAACTATTGACTCAAGGATTGGATTTACTGGCTTAATATGGCAGAGTTGTGAAAGTGAATTTTCCTAATAAAGTTGGAAGCATTTATGTCTCAGAATTCATGAACTTGGGAAACCATCATATGTTTGCATATCAATAAGAATGCTCTCCAGTGCAAGTATCAAAGAACCCAAGTCAACATAGCTTAAACAAAGGGAATTCATTGGCTTGTGGAACAGAAATTTCAGAAGTTCTGATTTCAGGGGAGGGTTGATTGCGCTGCTCAATGATGCCAAGAAGGAGCTAGTTTCTTTCTGTGCTCTGTTCTCCCTTCCTTGGTATCAGCTTTATCCTAAGGTGGGATCCCCTTGCAGCTCTAGAAAGGCAGTCAGTATGAAAGACAACTACCTGCTTACTTGTTAATATCTTTGGGAAAGACTATGTCTACCTAAACTGTCAAGCAAAAATCCTGAACATCCCTTTGATTGGACCAATTACGGCACATGTCTGCCTTTGAATCATTCTCTGTGGCCATGAGTTATAATTACTCATATAAGAAAGACTTCACAGTTGGTTTAATGGCATCTTGGCCTAACTCCTAAGATAGGGTAATTGAGTCACATTTTAGTTTGGTAGTCCTTAGTTCATAGATTCACTAGGCCACGTATGTTAGCCCAAGAAGGCTGAGGCTAATAATTAGGATTAGATTTGTGATCAAGTGTATTGCATTGGGCCATCCTCTTTAGTTATATATTATATAATCTGGAAAGTGCTGGTTTGCAACTGACCCAAACAAGGGAGTCTCACAATTTATTCAGACTAGCTTACCTGCAAAGCACTCTCGGCATTATTTATGGAAGGAGGCAGTTGAGTATATAGCAGTCTGATGTGACCTTACTTTTTCAAATTTATCATCTGTAACTGTGGGTCTATTGTTTAGAATTTTTATAACTTGAAAACTTACAACTCCTTTGAAAAATGTTGTCAACCTCTCTGCTGAATATACTTTTTAGCACCCTGACTTTCTTTTGTATCCTTTAATTAGTAAGTCTTGCTTGATTTGCTAATGCCAAGGTCAATATTTGTTCTTTCTCAGTGGAGCTGAGTCTATTAAAGACGTTTGCTAATTCAGCCTATAGCTAATTGGAACTGGGGGTGGGGTTAGTCCCACCTAAACCACATAGCACTCTACAGTGTACCAGGGCTAGAATCAGTGCTGGGCGAGAAGACCACAAGGTCTACTCATCTTCATTGCCTCTTCAACTTATAATGGACATTTCACCTTCTGTCACAGAGGCCATTAATGTCTTCCTTTTGCAAATGAGAAGCCTGTGAGATTTCACTCTCCTAACTTAAATTATTTATCAGTCTAATCTAGATTATTTGATTATGTAAAGAATATTTGGAGGTGTGATAGATATTACTAGAGCCGGCAAGCCATAGGAAGTGGTTTTGATTTGTGCTCCATGGCTATTCAGGGCTTTCCTAAGATATCTCAGAGCTGAGATGGACAAGGAGGGAGGAAGCTTTGGATGCCAGCCCCACTTCACTCATGGTTGTCTTTCTTCGCTGTTTCATACATATCGTAGTTATACATGCGGGATTCCACTGAAGATCAGATGCTGCTAACATACAGGTTGAAAACCACTACTTTGGCCTAGCTCTGTGACCTTGAAGGATAAATCCCTCCCCCTCTTTGGTCCTCAGTTTCCTTTACTTGCAAAATGAAAGGGCTGAACAAGAAGTTCTTGAAGTTCCCTTCTATCTCCAACAGTTTATGATTTTGTGTTGTTTTTTTTTTTTGCCTTTGGCCAAAGTGGTACTTATTAGTTGCATGCAAACTAACTCAGTGACTATCTTGGAAGATATTAATTTAGCCCAGCTTCCCCATCCTAGTGAGTTTTCAGCTGGCTAAAGCCACATGACAGTCATAAAATGCCAGCATTGCTAGTGTGGGATGGAGCTAACAGTGGGAGATTTGCTAAGTATTTCTGTGCGATCAGTGTGAAAGCAATCACATCTCCTGCGTGAGAAAGGTCAGTGCCCTGTAGCTGCCAGACCTCACGACGCTAAGGGACATGAAGGGGACTGCCACCCGCCGAACACAAGTCAGACTAAAGAATGAATGCCCTCTGCAGTTGCAGGCTAATAGCTCCGAATGTCAAATGATATTACTTCAGGAGACTGGTAAGCCCCCTTCTCAGTGCACAGCAGTGTATAAATCCCCTCATCTCATTCATTAATCTGGGAGACTATAGAATATGTTATCAGGCGCGGAAAACATGACTGCAGTGTGATGCTCTGTAGTATTACTGAGCATGGAAATTAAGTCCCCTTTTTTTCCTGGTCCCAGATTGCTTAAAAGGGGGAATAAAATCTCATTGATCATAGTTAATTAATGAATTAATGTTAGTGACTATATGAATTAATGTTAGTGACTATTTACATCGGTAAAAAAAAAATGGACTATATAATGAATCACAACCCCTACAGGGTCAGGATTCTTTCTTTCTGCCTCTCACTACCCATACTTTAAGCTCTGGAACACACACCTCCACCTGGCAGAGAAGAGACCACACTGTTAGAGTGGTTATCTCTCGCTGGTAAGATCACCAATGATTTTTATGTTCTTTTTTGTTTTCATATCTTATACATTTTCACAATGGGCACGTATTATATCGAGAAAATATATGTGTGTTATTTCAAAATACATTTTCCTTTGTTCATTTTATGGTAATTCTTTCCCCCAGAATGGCCCCTGAGCAGGCTCTCTTTTTCTCCATCCTGCTGAAATGGAGGAAGCTACCTGAAATGCCTGTGAAATAGGTGAACTGAACCCTGCACAGGAAGCATCCTGCTTCTTCCTTTTCCAAGACCCGAAGCCACCGTGGCCTGACAGGCGGTAAGAAATGTGATAATAAAGACGATGAGCCACTCCAGGGCTGGATTTCATTTCCAGCTTAATTAAATCCCAGAAACACACCCGACCTCTAGCTTTGAAGAGCTGCTGCCAAAGCCAGGTGCCCTCAGCAGCTCGGGCTCAACCCACAGTGATTGTGGGAAGCCAGTTTGAGAGCAGGGGGTAGAGGGAGGCAGAGGCCAGTGGAGATGAGAAGTGGAGCCAGGAAGCAATATTTCTGAAAAAGCCATTATATCCAGTGGGCAGTCACTTTGCCCTTCTGCTCAAAAAGTGAACAGTGAAGCTAACCTACAAATGTACTGAATGGAAACTCTTCCAGGGGCACCCCGCCACCTGCCCCTTCCACTAGGTCCTCAACCAGCTCTCTGCCCCCATGTAGTGTGGTAAATTGGGTACAATATGCACTTGGTTGGCACAGGTCAGGACTGGCCCATCAATAAGTGAGGTTGACTGGCTCCTCCTGCATTTACAAACTCGAGGCTGCTTCCAGTCCTACTGCTACGGATGCTGCCACCCAGGGTCACTTTGCTTTGTATCCCAGAGACAGGAAATCCTCTGGAAATAGACATAAAGAGGAAAATTCCTTGATTTATGGAGCCTTGTCTTAGCTCTAAGAAGAGCCCAACGCAGGGACATGGGTACCTGGGGTTTATGTTGGGAGTGCTCTTAGGAGAAACCCGGAGGGAGGCGGAGAGCGGGAGAGAAAAGGGACAAGATGAGCAAGGATGTGATCTCAGGAAGCTCAGCCTTGGTCTGTTCCATCGGGGGTTCTGGAGTATAAGCTGTTCTATGGAGTGGTCCCCACCTGGAGCCAAGAGGCTGAACACGGAGGCAATTGGATTCTAGCAGAGGTTTAGTTACTGAACCAGGAAGAGTGGGCCTCTTGGAATCAGGACACTGGGAGCACCACTCATTAGTCAGTTAATGCATCTGTAAAATGGGGCAAAGATGCCATCTGGCTGAACTTACAGGCTGCTATGGAAAGTCAAAGGAGACAATACAGGTGAAGTCCACAGTCTGTGCAGAGAAAAAAAGGAAGACATGTTTCAGGACCAGTGATGGCCCAAAGGCAGGGTACTAGGCAAAATGGCTTGGAATCCCTTCCTGAAGTTCAGGTAGCACATTCTACCCTTGCCTCATGTATGCTCAGAATTCAGTGCCTCAGGGAGAAAAAGAGAAAAAGGAAAAATCAGCGTTCTTCCCTCTTCACCAACAGACCTTAGGTAATTGTCGTGGTATAATTAGGACCCCAGCTTATACCTCCAATTTCTGAAAGTTTCTCGTTTAATTTCACAAGGGCATATATACTTTACAATGTCTGACACCTGCTCAAGCAGGCAAATAATTGTTTTGACACTGTGACAGTTACAGAGAATATATTTTAAAATTGTCTGAAACCTGCCAATGGGATAATTAGAGTCTAATTCTCATTTGCCAGGGCCAAATGACTCCCCAATGGCATGCCAGCCACCTTCTCCGGGTGCTTATTGGCCAGTGGGGATTTAGTTCCACATAATTGTTCTATTCCTCACTGATGACTGATTTTTGACCTTTAATGATAATACCAATTATGTATTGAGTACATCACTTGTGGGTATCTTTGGATGGGCATTTTACTACTACTCTCATTGCTTGAAAAATAGAGTTAATTTAATTTAATTAATTAAATTAAATTAAATTTAATTTAATTAATTTAAATTTAATTTAATTCAATTTAATTGTTGGGCTATTCAGGACTTCACTTCCTTCGTGGAGTGACCCTGCAGGTGGCCCACAACTGTGGAGCTCAGGGCTCCGAGCACCTGCCATGGCACGTGCTCTGTGTTGGGCTGCAATGGCTGGGCCTTTATGCCTCCCTCTCAGTCACCAGACACAGGCTGTCCTGAGAAGGGCATGACCTAGGCTGAGGCTGCTTTCTGTAGCTGAGGTTGACATGACGGGGCTGGAAGCTGGAGGCTTTGTGTTGATTGTACTCTCTGCATCAGATACAGTCTTCCTTGAAGGGGGACCATCGGGGATGCATCTCTATGTCTATTTAGACAAGATTTTGCTGTGTCAATTATTGTTAGATGGATGCAGTGTCATCTGAAAGATGGCTAATCTATCCTGAGGAAGGGGTTAGAGAAAAATGGAGAGACTTAAATTCCTGTATTTTACTTAACTGTTTTTATAGAGACAACTCTGTACAGTCATAAAATGTATTTTATGCAAAATATCTTCAAGCAAGGTCCTCTGGTAAAGACATACAAATTGTTTCTAGCAATGTCCTCAAATGAGACCCTAAAATGGCTCTTTCTTACTTCCTTTTATAAATGTACCCGTTATGGACTGAATTGTGTCCCCCCAAATTCAAATGTTGGAACTTTAATCCCAATGTGCCTTATTTGGAAATAGGACCTTTTAAGGGGCAACTAAGTCAAATGAGACCAGAGGCATGGGATGTTTATACCTTCCTCATAGTTTCCAGATACAGACTGCCCTGCGAAGGGCATAATTTATAGGACTAGTATATTTAGAAGAAAATGTAGAGATATCAGAGTTACTTATGTACAAAAAAAAAAAAAAAAAAAAAAAGCCATGTGAAGACACAGTGAGAAGGTAGCCACCTGCAGGTCAAGGAGAGAGGCCTCATGAAAAACTAACCTGAATCTTGAACAAATAACCTCCAGAACTGTAAGAAAAATAAATTTAAGTCACCCAATCTGTGATAGTTATTGCAGTTCTAACCAACTAGTATAGCACCCCAAGTTTTTCTGGGAGAAATTTTTGTGACTCCCTTATTTAGAGTCTATTTCATCCAAATGTGATTTCCTGATATTTCTGATCTTTATGAAGGTCCAAGGTAAAATAATTTTTTAAATGTTTTAATTGTTTTATGCTGGTTATATACTGAGCTTTATAGCATGCTCTCCACATCATATTGCCCACTCACTTCCTCCACCTTTGGTTTCTTCAGAGAAGTTTATTCTTGTACTTCCAACATGTTCTTTAACTTTGTAGCTTTGCATCAGCTTAGTGGCCTATGTTCATTCCTAAATCACAACTCCTTAATCCTAGTAATCACTGAATAACTGGAGGTAAGAATAAAGAAAATCACCTTCATTAGTGGTTGGGTTTCAATCCAACTACATAGAGAGGTTGAATTTTTTCGTTGCCATTGGGGCTCCTTTTGGAAAAGAGAAAATTGTGTAAAATTATAACCTAGTTCCTCTCCATCCCAATTCTAGGCCTTGAATGTTCAATTATCTTGATTGGGCTCAATAATTTTTCACAGTGACTCTTGCCTTTGAAATCACATATGGTGTAGAATTTTTAATAGCAAAGTATTGGCCAAAAAGTTCATCAATTAACCAATTGGTTAACACAGATATTTACATTACAATTCATTAGCAGTAGCAAAATTACAGTTATGAAGTAGCAACGAAAATAATTTATGGTTGGAGGCCACCACAACATGAGGAACTGTATTAAAGGGTTGCGGCATTAGAAAGGTTGAGAATCACTGTATATAGGATGATTTGCTTAGTTATCTCCTACACTAGTCTTTTAAATCATGAGAATCCTATTTTATATTTTACTGTAATCTCAGCCTATTGTAAAAGTTCCTGGCACCTCGCATTCAAAGACTGTTGTTGATTAAATAATTAAGAGAAATTGCTTTTTGATTGGAGACAAGGTGCTATAGGAAAATACAATGGCGTTAAATTATAGAACATGGGTGAGGGAGACATTTAAGGATTTCACTGTATTCAGTTGGTTGGCTGTCTGGGAATTGCTGATTAGAAAATATCTGATGTGATCTGACCCAGTGAAAAGTGGGCAGGTGAATGAAATTCTATTTGGGGAAACTGGTATTCTTGAGAATTGATAGAGGCCATATCTACCATCAGCTTTAGCATTATTTTAGTTCTGTTCACAAGTGGCTATTAAAGCCTCATCCTAACTACTGCAGAACCTAATATCCTTCCAAATGCCACCATCTACAAACAGCAAAAGTATTTCTTTAGGCCAAATCTCCAGGTTTCTCTCGATCTGCTGGGATGAATGTGCAATTATTATTATTATTTTACTTGGTCCATCCTTTTAAGACACAATTTTGAAAAAAAATGCCAAAGCTCTGTTATCTATGATCTGAATCTTTAAAATTGCTTGGTTTAGGTGGGGTTTATGATATATGCTGGGGATTTTTTCTCCATAAAGGAGACGGCTCAGCCACCTATTAAAAGCGAGTTTGATTTAAATACCATTATTAAAAGGCTGAATTGGTTCAGGAGATAATGAGACTCAAAACATTGTTCTGCTCAGATCCCCAGGGACAGAGCAAGGGAAGCGAGCCTGCCCAGGACCTGGGGAAGGTATCACCTTGGATGACAGGCTGGAGATAGTGAAACATCTTGCAACAGTGTTTAAATAAGGATTATTTTAAAAGATCTATGCTGTAAATCACATTAATTGCAATCACACCCTGTCTTATAGGTGGGCTACAAAATCCACATACATTATTAGTGAAATAGGTAGGTAGCTGCAATTTTTCCCTGTTACCTAAAATCTGGTGGCATAAAGGCCCCAGGGCCGAGTTTTTTTATTTCTTTAAGAGTTAGCTAGCTAAATTCAACTCCTTAATGGTGATCATCCTTAAGGTTAACATTCCTTTAAACACATAGTGTTTCATTGGAGGTGGACAGTTATTCCCATTCCAGAGATGTTGAAATTCAGACTCACAGAAGCTAATAACTGGCTCATGATCACAAAATAATGCGACTGTGATGGTCAGTTTTATGTGTTCACTTGTCTAGGCTACACTCCCCAGTTATTCTATCAAATGTAGGCATTGCTATGAAGGTATTTTATACATGTAATTAACATCCATAATCCATTGACTTTAAGTAAGGGGGGTTGCTCTAGTAAGCTGGATGGGCCTGATTCAGCTAGTTGAATGGCCTTAAGAGCAAAAATGAGGCTTCCCAAGAGTAGAAATTCCACCTGTGGACTGCTGTAGCTTATGCCTGATGCTTCAGCCTACCCTTAGGATGGCCTGATCTGTGGACTCTGGATATGTCCACCCTAACACCACCCTGTTGCTGTTAGGGTGGACATTCCTGAGGTGACATTAACAGGAACAGGAAGCAAGCAGCAAAGAGCAAGTACCTTCTCCTTCTTCTAGACTTGTAGTCTCCCTTTGACACCCTTTGTTGGCAGATCCTAACAGAAAGTCAGATGGAAAGGGAGACCTTTTATCCGTGGAGTCCAGCCTCAGAATCATAGATCAGAGAACAGAGGGTTGGGTGGTGCTTGGAGACAAGAGCTTAATAATCAGTACAGATCCCACACGTATGCTCCATTCCCCAGCAGCCTAAGTCTGGGAGATGCAAGAGGTCTTTCCCTCCCTCCAAGGGCTAGAGTAGGTACAGGTATCTTATGGAGGCTTTCCTTTCTTCTTAGATAGCAGAAGCTATTCATTTGAATAGAGAAAAATCATGGTTTTAATTACATTTCTTTTATAATTCAAAGGGTTTAAATAGAAAGAGATTTGGCAAAGAGCAAAATTATTTGGCAAGTTGTTCTAGGGTTTTTTTTCAGCGTCCCTAGATTCAGCTCTTCCTAATTCTGTGATTATGTGCTGCGATTTTCCATTTTAAGTACCAGGGATTACGAAGTTCCTCCTTTAGTGCTGGGGGTGGGTGCTCAGTGGACAGCTAGGGATGACAGGGCTGTGTCCTAAAACACAACTCTCAAGGAACAAAGGGAAGAGGCCCCTGTTCTCCCAAGGGCGCCCTCTGCTGAGAGTTGCAGGTGCAGCACCTTTCTGGAGGAGATGAAGTCTGGAGTCTTCTCCTTAGATGTTCCAGGGCTCATTGTGGAATGATTTCTTACAGAGGAAACTACTCTCGTGTAGAAGTTGACTTAGGGCCAGTGTACATAGTTTAAGGCAAGAAATTAGCTGGCATTGAACCTAACTCAGTCACTTGCTACCTGGGTGGCCCTGAGATAGTCAATTCACTTTATTACTCCCTTTATTATTAATAACAATTTTATCTGTCCTTTTTTCCCCTGACTCACTCTGAGGATCAAAAACAATGGTGACTAACTAGGAAAACATATTGCAAACAGTAAAACAAAATAAAAACATAAGAAATCATGATGATTAGGTTTGGTCTATTTCAGTTTGCTTGGTTCTTGATCCTATAAGACATACATATACTCTACAAGAAATACTTATAAGAGAGATGCATCCTTCCTAACATTTTCCTTCTGTTATAGAAAGGTTACAGTGTATACTTTCTGGTCTTATGTTGCATAATTATTTCCATACAAATGTTTGTGTTTGATATTATTATCAACAAAGCTCCCAATGTGAAGTAAAAACAAACCCAGGAAAACGACCTCTGTGTTCCCACAGCAATTCCGTTTTCTGTGTTTATTATTTTCAGTTTTTCTTGGGGACAAAACGGAGTAGATGCTTTTGAAAATGTAGTTTGAATCAAGGAGTCCACTATACTTTTCTTCTTTTCCTCTCCTCTTCCCCCTTCTCCTTTTCCAATTCCTCATTATTACAGTTGGAGTAGTGGTAGCATTTGAGTGTTTACTGTATGCTGGACACTTTTAAAAGCATTTTTATTACCTATATAAAATAATCCTGTGGGTAAATATTGCTTTTATTCTCATTTAATATTAGGAAACCAGGCCATAAAGAAACCTGCCTGAGGTTATAGATAGTAAATTATGGAGCTGGGTTTTGAACCCACGTAAACTAGTTACAGAGTCTGAATTTTTAGCTCCTCTTTTGTGTTCACTGGAAACACTTTCTCATACATTATATAAATCAGTACATTGCCTCTCATTGGCTCCAATTAGTTCACATGGCGATATCATTTATTAAACATTTACAAAGTGCTAGATAGGGTTCTAAGCATTCTCTATGCAGAATCTTATATAATCCTCTTAATATTTTATTATTATTATCCTTATTTATTAGATGAAGAAACTGAAGTTCAGAGAATTTAAGCAAGTGGCTCAATCAGGCTCTCACTTTTAATAAGTTAATATTTGAAATCAGGTCTACACGACTCAATATCCTGTGTTTTAATGTAGAAATCACATACTTCTTTGTTTACTAAGCATATGTATTCTTTCTGTTTCTCATGGAGACATTACTCAAACTTCCCCAAGCATTAGTGTAAAGCGTATAACAATGAGAAATGCTGAAATAAAGCTAAGTGACGATTAGCAATCATGTCCTATCAGCAGGGACTGAATAAAGATGCTCAGAACCGGGCTTATATTTAAGTGATGACAACACAACATTCTCGAGCTTGGGACAGCAGGGCATTAGCCAAGCCATCATCTCAGCCACTGAGGCTGGGGGTTCACACTTCTACTGCTGCATCACCTGATGGATAAAATTACAAAGAGAGAGGTCAAGGGTAAACTGAGACGCTTATTGAATTCTGGTCCTGTGTACAGATGTATGATCATGGCCAGATTCAAGAGTGTTGGTCAAATCTGACATCTATATATATATTTAAGTCTGTTGGTCCGTCTCTCCATCCATCCACCCATCCATCCATCCATCCATCCATCCATCCATCCATCCATCCAATTACTTGTCATCTAAATAGAATTACATCTACTTACTAGTTCAATATGAATGGAAATGAAAGCTAACTTAAGTTTCATTGCTTCATAATAAAGAAATACACTAGAAATGACACAAAATGTAAGTAAGCTATGCATTAATTTATAACTATGACAAACATTTATAAAAACATTCTTATGTCTCAGGAGCTACAGAAAGAGCTAGGAAGGGTATACAGATGCATAAGACATGGACCTTGTTTTTAATTCACAGTCTAGTAGAAAGTATTTACATATGCATCTCTCACCTCATGTCTTTTCTTCTCTCCACTCCAAAGACCCTCTTCTCCTTCCTTTTTCTAAAACAGACCAAGAATCCATTGCCTCAGGGCCTTCGCACTTGCAACTCTTTCTGCCCAGAATGTTCTTTCCCAAGATAATGTGAAGGATTGACTTCCACACTTCCTTCAGATCTCGGCTCAAATGTCACCATCTCAGTGAGGTCTTCCTTGAGTATCCACTATAGGGTAGCAGCTCCCTTTCACCCAGGAACTTTTTATCTCCATAATTCTGAATTATTTTTCTTCCTAATTATATATATATTCACTTCTTTTCTGTTTATTGTTTGCCTTCTTCTAAATGTCAATTGATGTACATGTTCCATGAAAGTAGGGGACTTTGTTTTGCTTATTACCCTATTCCCTTGTCCAGAAAAGAGTTTGACAAATAGTAGGTGCTCAATAAATATGGTTAAATGAATAATACAAAGTAGAAAAAAGATAAAGCTAAAATAGGCAAATGAATTATTTGACAGCAATGGGAAAAGTGTGCTTATAGGGAGAATGGCTTATGAATTCTTGACTCAAAATATATTACTTTGAAAACATGAAGATCACATATGGGAAAGCTACATGGACACCTTCCAAGACAGATATATCCAACATTTCTGGATTCAAGGTGCTGGTTAGCTATAATGAATGACCATATGATGCCTGAAAATTTTTTATTACCCCACTCCCCTTTTTTTGTAGTCTGGGACCATCTGGAAACAAATGGGTTTGATCTCATTCCCAAAACTACTTGTGAAACCTGTTTCTGTTAACCAGAACTAAATCTTCACTAGTGGGCTTCCTGTGCTCAATTCTGTGCTCCAGTCTTTACAATCCTGACTACTGATGGGACTCCAGAGAACACTGAGCATTTTCCTTGTTGCAAAAGCCATCATTCACTGGAGACCGAAAGCCGGGATGAACTCTCATATCCGCTGGAATGGCTCAGTGCGATCTGAACTGCCAAAGAAGCAGGTGTTTAATTATTACTGGAACAAGTTTGAGGCAGAGAATCCCAGCTGTGCATGGACCATTGTGATCCCTTCCCTGGTAATGCTTGTGATGTCAGACAGGTAAATGAGGACTTTCTGGCAGTCAGAGAAGACCCTTTGGGGCAGCTTTTCATTCCTACATCCAGTCAGCCAACAATTATTTATTGAGCATCTGCCTTATGCAAGTCCCAGAGCTGGACCCAGTCTTAAGCCCATCAGAGTATCTCTCTCAAGGGTTTCAAGAAGCCTTGTTTTAGAGATTGTTTTAATCAAAGCGTGTGATTTGAAGGAAGGAGAAACTCATTTAAACAAGATTCTTTAATAATTTTTATTAATTTCAGAGAGGCAGGGAGAGAGATAGGAATATCAATGATGAGAGAGAATCATTGATTAGCTTCCTACTGCATGTCCCCTACATGGGACTGAGCCTGCAACCTGGGCATGTGCCCTGACCGGGAATCAAACCGGGACTTCCTGGTTCATAGGTTGATGCTCAACCACTGAGCCACACTGGCTGGGCTAAACAAGATTCTTTAAAACAGAGGAGAACAGGGGAGAAAATTTCCAGAATTCACAGGCAGGAGGTGGCAACATAGCAGCTTACTATGTATTTCTCCACAAGGTGCCATGCTTTCTGGTCACCACTTCAGTCTTCTCTTTTTCCTTGCACCTGGTTCCTCCAATGCTTAGTGCCTCCAGTCAAAAAATGCCACTTCAGACTTGACTGGGTAGAACTGTTCAGGAGCATTCAATGGAAACTCACGCACAGTCTGTGTTTCATTCCTAACTCCTGGGAGAGAATACCTGATTGGTTCAGCTCAAATCTGGGGTCCTCTTCCATCCAATCAGATACAACCAGGGGGTACTCGGCAGGACTGTTGGGAGGCGACTCTCTCAGAAAGTAGAATGAGGATATAGGGAGAGCATGACTGGCATCTGAGTGTAGACTAAAAGAGCTTTTCAGAGGTAGGAACCAGTGATTTTATTTTATTTTAATTTAATAAATCTTTATTGTGCAGATTATTACAATTGTTTTTCCTTTTTCCCCCCATAGCTCCCCTCCGCCCAGTTCCCACCCCACCCTCTGCCCTTACCCCCCCCCCCCCACTGTCCTCATCCATAGGTGTACGATTTTTGTCCAGTCTCTTCCCGCACCCCCTACACACCTTTCCCCCTGAGAATGATCAGTCCATCCCCTTTCTATGCCCCTGATTCTATTATATTCACCAGTTTATTCTGTTCCTCAGATTTTTAATTCACTTGATTTTTAGATTCACTTGTTGATAGATATGTATTTGTTGTTCATAATTTTTATCTTTACTTTTTTCTTCCTCTTCTTAAAGAATACCTTTCAGCATTTCATATAATCCTGGTTTGGTGGTGATGAACTCCTTTAGCTTTTTCTTATCTGTGAAGCTCTTTATCTGCCCTTCAATTCTGAATGATAGCTTTGCTGGGTAGAGTAATCTTGGTTGTAGGTTCTTGCTATTCATCACTTTGAATATTTCTTGCCACTCCCATCTGGCCTGCATAGTTTCTGTTGAGAAATCAGCTGACAGTTGTATGGGTGCTCCCTTGTAGGTAACTAACTGTTTTTCTCTTGCTGCTTTTAATATTCTCTCTTTGTCTTTTGCTCTTGGCATTTTAATTATGATGTGTCTTGGTGTGGTCCTCTTTGGATTCCTTTTGTTTGGGGTTCTGTGCGCTTCCTGGACTTGGTTCCTCTTGTAAGTCTATTTCTTTCACCAGGTGGGGGAAGTTTTTGGTCATTATTTCTTCAAATAGGTTTTCAGTATCTTGCTCTCTCTCTCTTCTTCTGGCACTCCCATAATTCTGATGTTGGTATGCTTGAAGTTGTCCCAGAGGCTCCTTACACTATCTTCAAATTTTTGGATTCTTATTTCTTTTTGCTTTTCCAGTTGAGTGTTTTTTGCTTCTTTGTATTTCAAATCTTTGACTTGGTTCTTGTGGTCCTCTAGTCTGCTGTTGGGTCTCTGTATAATATTTTTTATTTCAGTCAGTGTATGTTTAATTTCTAGTTGGTCCTTTTTCATATCCTCGAGGGTCTCGCTAAATTTATCAGCCTTTTCTAGAAAATTCTTGAAAAACCTTATAACCATGGTTTTGAACTCTATATCCAGTCATTCGCTTTCCTCCATTTCTTTCATTTGTGATCTGTTTCTTTGTCTCCACATTTTGGCTGCTTCCCTGAATTGGTAGAGTAGCTTTGTGTACTAGGTGTCCTATATAGCCCAGTGGGTCAGCCTCCCCAGTTACCTGAGGTGGACACCCTTGGTGCACCCCTTTGTGGACTGTGTGTACAGCCTTGTTGTAGTTAAGCCTTGATTGTTGTTGGTATCACTGGGAGGAATTGACCTCCAGGCCAGTTGGCTATGAGGATCAGCTGTGTCTATGCTGGGAGAAGTTCGGTACTGGAGACAGCCTTATGAGACAAGACTTGCAAAATTGCAGAAGCCTCTGGGCTTAGCTTGGATGGGGCGGAGTCTCAGGGCTGAGCAGACAGTCTTGGCTTCCCGTCAGCCCTGCCCTATGAGGCTCCTGGGTCTCAGTGTCCTTCGGTAATTGCTGCAAGCACCTGAGAGAAAGCCACCCTCGAGTTTCGCCTGCTGCCAGACAGTCCAGTTTCTCCCCCAGTGAATCTGGATTCTCAGATTCTCGCCAGGAACTGGAGTTCAGCACAGGTGGGGACTTCCGGTTCCCTCCAGCTAGAGAAGGCCAGCAGCACACTTAGCAGTCAGTCCTCTCTGTGCACACTTGTATGCACACCTTCAGACCTCTGCCTTTCACGACTCCCTTGAGTTTCTGCCTGACAGTCCAGATTCCCCATGTAAGAGCCTGGGTCCCCAGGGGCTTGCCCGGAACTGGGGTTCAGTACAGTCGGAACTGGGGTTCAGTGCAGTTGGGAGCTTCCAACTCCCTCCCGCTAGGGAGAGCCAGTGGCAACCTCAGCAGTCAGTCCTCTCTGTGCGCACTCGTGCATGCGCGCGCCTCCAGACCCCTGCCCTCATGGCTCCCCTGAGTCTCCATGTGCCTTTCTCTCTACCTAATAGTCCAGACTCCCCCTGTATGGTCCACAGGGTCTCGCCCGGAACTGGGGTTCAGTGCAGTTGGAACTGGGTTTCAGTGCAGTTGGGGGCTTTCTTCTCCCTCCCACCAGAGAAAGTCAGCCAGGCACTCAGCCGCCCTTCCTCTCTGCGCGTGTATCTCTGTACCTCAGCCCTTTGCAGCACCTCTGATTCTCTTTGAGCTTTTCTCTTTCCTTCTAGTTGTAGAATTTCCACTCAGCCAGCTTTCCTGTGTTTCTGGATGATGTCCGTTCTGCCTTTTAGTTGTAGTTTTGAAATTGTTGTGTGAGGCAGAAGTTTAGGTATTTACCTATGCCGTCATCTTGGTTTCTTCTCGGAACCATTGATTTTAAGTGGGACCAGTGGGAGTGGATCTTCTTTGACAGGAGCTATTAGTTACTAGGTGCACTGATTAATAATGTGGATTTTTTTCAATAGATGGAGTTACACATATGTTGATATATATGTGATTTGATATGTATGCTATTTTGTTGTATTGACAACAAGCTTCAAAACTTCATATGTCAAATTTTCTGAAGGTGTTAACATCATAGATATTTTTATCTTAAAAATGTAGAATTTTGTGTCAAAAAAAGAGCATTTGTGGGAAGTTTTAATTCATTACTTTATTTTGGAGAAAAGTGATGCTGAAAGTTATCATATACTTTGGGAAGCTCATGGTGAACATGCTCCATCTCAAGATACTTGTGAACACTGGTTTAAATGCTTTAAAAGTCATGATTTTGATGTGAGAGACAAAGAACGTCCAGGTCTTTGAATTTGATCGTAAAATGGCCAGAATCAGCCAGAAGACAGCAAAATAATTTTGCTTTATGAAAGTGCACTTCAAAACCGGTTAAAGAGAGATACAGGTGACAGACAGAGACTTGGCCCAGCTCAGATGGGGACCCAGGTAACAGACAAGAGACTTGGCCGACAGCAGTTGCCCTATATCTAAATTCAGCCGAGCATTTGGAATGCTCAGGGCCCACTCAAGAATGCAAATAATCCTTCCCACTAATATTTACAGGGTAAACTAAGATTGTTGGTAGAGTATTAAATTTGACAGTAAAATAGTAATCGAGTTTTCAGATTAATTTAAATAGGCTAATTGAAATAAGTGAATATTCAATTACTGGACAAAAAGCTGTTCTTAAAGTAATAACTAAAATTTCTATTGGTAGTTCATCTCATGGTAAAATTCCTGAATATGCGATGAACCTAAAGCAGTCATATGTGTGGGGGGGAAAAAAAAATTTAAATTTAAAGTTATCAAGACTGCATTATAAAATTTACAAAAACCTCCATTAATAAAAAAAAAAGGGGGGGGGTAGTAGGGCAATATCATGTAAGGAAAAATATCCTATAAGTAAATTACATCTAGAAAATTTTTACTTTACCAAATTAAGTTTCATTTGCAATGCTAACAGCAAGACAGCCATTAAAAACACACATGGTGTCTAAATAAGACAAAGGAAAATCGTTTGAACAAAAATAAAAAGGAGAAGATGGCGGCGTAGGTAAACACCTAAACTGCTGCCTCCCACAACAATTTAAACTGCAACTAAAAGACAAAACGTCTATCACCCAGAACCACGGGAAAGCTGGCTGAGTGGAAGTTCTACAACTAGAAGGAAAGAGAAAAGAGCATTGAGACGTGCACGAGCGCTGAAAAGCTGAGGTACGGAGGCGCGTGATCCGGGCTGGCGGCGGGCAATTGGGTGCGTTGCTTTTTTCAACCGAACGGAGACAAGCCCCCGATTACTCTGAAATCCAGTCTCTGGGGAGGCGCGGGGGACCCAAACTCCTACGGGGAGAAGCTGGACTGTCTGCCAGTGAGAGTGGCTTGCTTGCAGAGCTGCACGCAGGAATAATTGTTTACGGCAGTGGGGCACGGGACTCCAGGACGCCGTCGGGAACACAGAGCCAGCTAACTAGCAGCCATTGCTGTTTGCCACACCCTAACCTAGTGACGCCCTGAGACCCCGCCCCACACAACCTACAAACCCACCCAAGCTCCAAGCAGCGGAGTTAGCATAAGAAAAGCCTGCCCTATCGCAGCTTAACCTAGCAAACTTGCAGCCCGGGTCAGACAGCTCCAAAACCTCCAAACCCCAAGCAAAGAGGAGAAAACTGCAGCTCTCACTGTAGCTCCTGCTGAGTGGCCTCAGACAGTAGCTGACCTGCACCCCATTGGAGATCCAGAAGCCAGTGTACCTAGTGGTCAGTGTGAGATACCAGATTTCAACTCCTCACATCCATAAGTGACACATTCAAGAGGCAGACTCAGTGAGCACCAAAGCCCCACTGAAACAAGTCCTGCCCCATAAGCGTGTCTTCAGCGCAGCAGTTCTTCCGTTATAGACACAGGGAGTGCTCACAGCTAATTGGCCTGGAGGTCAATTCCTCCCAGCGTACTAACAGCAATTCAGGCTTAACTACACCAAGACTTTGCACTCAGCCCACAAAGGGGTGTACCAAGAGCATCCACATCAGGTGATTGGGGAGGGTGAGCTACTGCCCCCTATAGGTCACCTACCACACAAAGCCACTCCATCAACACAGGGAAGCAGCCAAAATGCAGAAACAAAGAAACATGTCACGAATGAAAGAAACGGAGGAAAACAAACTACTGGATGACATAGAGTTCAGAACCACATTTATAAGGTTACTCAAGAATCTTCTTAAAACCGCTGAGAAACTTGATGAGACCTTCAAGGAGCTTAATGAGAATGCCAAAAACATGGAAAAGGATCAGTCAGAAATGAAGCATACACTGTCTGAAATAAAGAATATACAGAAACTCAACTGTAGATCAACATACCCCAAGAATCAAACCAAAGATCTGAAATATGCGGAAACAAAAAACATCCAACCAGAAAAACAAAAAGAAAAAAGAATCCAAAAATATGAAGATAGTGTAAGGAGCCTCTGGGACAACTTCAAGCGAACCAACATTCGAATTTTTGGGGTGCCAGAAGAAGGGAGAGAGCAAAATATTGAAAACCTATTAGAAGAAATAATGACAGAAAACTTTCCCTACCTGGTGAAAGAAAGAGACTTACAAGTTCAGGAAGCGCACAGAACCCCATACAAGAGGAACCCAAAGAGGACCACACCAAGACACATCATAATTAAAATGCCAAGGGCAAAAGACAAAGAGAGAATATTAAAAGCAGCAAGACAAAAACAGTTAATTACCTACAAGGAAGTACCCATACGACTGTCAGCTGATTTCTCAACAGAAACTATGCAGGCCAGAAGGGAGTGGCAAGAAATATTCAAAGTGATGAACAGCAAGAACCTACAACCAAGATTACTCTACCCAGCAAAGCTATCATTCAGAGTCGAAGGTCAGATAAAGAGCTTCACAGACAAGAAAAAGCTAAAGGAGTTCATCGCCACCAAACCAGGATTACACGAAATGCTGAAGGGTATCCTTTAAGAAGAGGAAGAAGAAGAAAAAGGTAAAGATAAAAATTATGAACAACAAAATGACATCAAATACATACCTACCAACAAGTGAATCTAAAAATCAAGTGAATAAAAAATCTGAAGAACAGAATGGACTGGTGAATATAATAGAATCAGGGACATAGAAAGGGAGTGGACTGACGATTCTCAGGGGAAGCAGGTGGGAGGGGTGCGGGAAGAGATTGGACAAAAATCTTACTCCTATGGATGAAGACAGTGGCGGGGGGTAAGGGCCTGGGGTGGGGTGGGGAATCAGGTGGAGGGGAGCTATGGGGAAAAATAAAAGAGGAACACCTGTAATAATCTGAACAATAAAGATTTATTTAAAAAAAATAAATAAAAAGGATCCCAAATCAATTATATAGAAAAGATTCCTTTATTAACTTGTGGTTGAGAATATATTTGTATATTTTCAGAAAACAACCCCAAGACCAGATGGATTCCTGCAACAGAGAGGAATTGACAGGAGTGCTCCAACCATGAAGACAAGAGGAAAAAACAGTCCAGAGATGGAAGACGCTGACAACGCCTTGCCATGGGAGCAGTCAGCAGCTGTGCACCGCTGCAGGTTACCTAGGACCAAACCAGAGAGGGTCGGACCTGCATTGCCACCATGTGCCCACCATCCAGATATCACTGCTGACATGTATACATAAGGAACTGTTGGACATTGAAATTGGGACTCAAACATTTTTTTGTTTTGTCTTGTTTTGTTATTATATGTTTATTTCCAGTCTGCAAAGGCAAAACTTTTTAAAGGAAAGAAATGGTGGGAAAAAGATACAGAGGCAAAGAAGCATTGAACAGACTGTCAAACTACATTGGGAAGACAGGGGAGGTTGGGCGAGGGGGGCTGTAAGAGACCAACCGAAGGACTTGTACGCATGCATATAAGCACAACCAATGGATATAAGACACTGGGGTGGGGGGGAGGGTGGGCAGGTGAAGGCATGTCCTGGGGGGTAGGGGAGGTCGGGGGGAGATCAAGGGGGAAAAAAAGGAGACATATGTACTACTATTTGTAATACTTAAAACAATAAAAAAAATAAAAAAAAATAATAAAACAAAACAAAACAAAACAAAAAACCGGTTAAAGAAACGTTAAAAGATCTTGCCTGGAAAGTACTAACCCACCCACCATATTCACCAGACTTGCTTCTTCAGATTACCACTTGTTCCAATCGATGGCACACTCACTTTCTGAGCAGCACTTCAAAACATACGAAGAAGTGGAAAATTGGGTCTCTGAATGGTCTGCCTCAAAACAAGCAAAGTTCTATTGGGACGGTATCCACAAATTACCTGAAAGATGGGGGCCATGTGTAGCTAGCGATGGACATTACTTTGAATAAAGCACTTTTGATGTTTCTCTTGAAATTATCATGTTTTGATTACAAAATCCACATTATTAACCAACCGGTACACCTAGTACATATAGGAAAGGGGAAATTCGGATACCAAGAAGAAAGCCTGGATGAGGGGAAGAACTGGCGCACTACTGGTCACCATCCAAGGGCTGCAGGGGGGCAGATGTCCACTCACACTTCGAGCCGTTCAATTCTACTCTAGATAGTGACATCCTTGAGGTGGGGAGCTATGAGCTTGTTCATTGTGTTTCAACATCCAGTACAATACTTGGGACACTGTTGATGTTTAAAATGTTGTTGATTGAATGAATGAGTTAATGAAAATGCTTGAAGGCATATCACTTCCTCTGTGAAGCTTTTCTAATACTTTCTCCAATAAAGTCAGAGTTCCCTCTTTTGCCCCCCTCCCCCATCATGCTAACCGCATTTTATGGTCATTGTCAGATGACAAATGAAGCCCCATTATACTAAATGATCTCTATTAAGTAGAAAGTGGGTTCTATTAAGCAAAAATAAACAAATGGGTTCTATTAAACAAAATAAACGACATCAAACTAAAAAGCTTCTGCACAGCAAAGGAAATAATCAACAAAACAAAAAGGCAACATATAGAATGGAGAAATATTTGCAAACCATACATATGATAAGGGGCTAAAATGTAAACTATATAAAGAACTCATACAACTCAATAGCAAAATAAAATAAAATGACCTGTTTTTAAAATGAACAAAGGATATGAATAGACATTTTTCGAAGAAGCCATGACAATAGTCAGCAGGTACATGAAAAGGTCCTCAACATTACTTATGTTCAGGGAAATTCAAATCAACACCACAATAAATACCACCTTACACCTGTTAGAATGGCTGCTATCAAAAAGACAGGAGATAATGAGTGTTGGGGAGGATGTGTAGACTAGAGAACGCTTGTGCCCTGTTGGTAGGAATGCAAATTGATATAGCAGTTATGGAGAACAGTAAGGAGCTTCTTTAAAACATTAAAAATAGAACTACCATATGATCCAGCAATTCTTCTTGTGGGTATATATTCAAAGGAAATAAAATCAGTATCTCAAAGCCGGCCCCCGAGACTGTTCTTTGTTGAACTCTGCTCTGCTGTGTGTGTTGCTTTGATCAACATGTAGAGTTCAAAGTGCTTGTGAGTGTAGGTTTCTCTTCTAGCCCTCAGGGGGGCTCTTACCTGTTAACTGATGGATACAGAATATAAAGGTCTTGTTCTCTTGCTTCTGGTGGAGACAAACTCTGAGGGATATCCTATTCCAGAGGTCCCCTGGGGAGTCAGGCTGAGGCCACCCTGGGTAGGTCATTCACAGTGACAGCAGCCTCACTTGGCTTCCTCCTCTTCCCTGTCCTGCTTTCTGCTCAACATTGCTGATCTCCTGGGGAGCATTTTCTTATTAAATCACTTGTATATGAACCCTAGTCTTGAGTTCTACTTCTGGGGAACCTTATCTAAAATTTCCTGCTCTCATTTGTACTTGACAAAACCTTGTGAAGTAAATGTTATTATCCACATTTTACGGATGAGGAAACCAAATCTCAAGAGGTGGTAATATGTCCACAGCTAGTGATTCAACTTCAGTTCCATCTGATACCATGAACTCAATGCCATGGAAAATAATCAGTCAGCATTTAGATAACGCCAGCCGGTGGTCTCCTCACAAACTCAGTTGCTTTCTCAGGTCACATACTTAGTCTTCTGCATTGAATCGAAAGGAATTAAGTCTGAGGTCTCAGGCTTGATGCAGAATTTACCTAGAGCTCTACGGCATTCTTGCTGACTGTCCTAGTCTCTCCTTTAGCCTGTGCCTCCCTACTCACTACATTTATCAGCACCCTGCTTCAAGAGTCTGCTTTCACACACGGCGCCTGTGCAAGCCAGCTCACTGGGGACAGGACTGTGTACTACTTGTTGCAAAATCCCCAGAACCAATCCCGGTGCTTGGCACATAAGAGGTATACAGGAGCATACCTTCAATTAAAAAATTGAACAGAATCGTTTCCTTTCTGAAAAGTCCATTCGGGAAAAATCAGTTAAGTCAAAACAAAGGGATTTTTCTGTGTTCTTAAAAAAGAACTTCGATATCTTGAGTTAATTTCTTAACTCTCTAGTGCCTAGATCATGGCTTACTGCAAAGACTTCAAGCTCTCTCTATTGGGAATCTTTCCTCTGGGGTTTCCTTTTCAGCGGCATCAAATAATTCTGTCAAAAGGTTTTCACTCGTATTACATTTCCAGATGCTATACATATTTTAAGGGCCAGTGACATCAACTCTAATTCTGGGTAATTAGAATTCCTCTTCTTAATATTCTGTGCAGAAATCTTCCACTACCAAAATCAAGCCTAATTATGCTATTGGACACCTAGCATGAGCATGATAGAGGGTGTGATTGAACCAATTCTGGGGGTCAAATAATGGCATTATTATTACTTTTAATTGCAAATAAATATTAGAAGACTTTGTGTTTTTCTGTTGATGCTGCTAGCATATTTTCCCCGCTGTGTTTTTTATCAACCCTCCCCTCAGTGTACCAACTCAGATAATAATTCAGAGGGATATTATGGCCCACGGTTCCTGGAATTCTTCTTTTGAAAGGTGGACTTTGTGATTATGTAAGCACAACGCTAATAGGATTGGCAGGGGGCCCCAGCTGAGAACTGGCAGGTGCCGGACAATCTTCTCTCAGCTTGGCTCTGCTATTGCTTCTTCGGATGTGGGCTGGCACGGCTTCTGTTATGCAGCACAAGAAGATCACTGCCTGCTGTGCCCTGACACATCTTAGTTCCCAGCTGTAACTGAGAAATATGGGGACTGACTCTTGGACTCCAGCAGCTGTTAAAGTCATAACTACAGAAGGAGCTTGGATCTAGAATCAGAGTTTGTAAGGTTGGATTGAGGGACATTCATGGTAATAACTGGGTTGAGCTGAGTGCTTAGGTTTAACTCTCAAACTTTATGGAAAAAATTGCTTAGGCACGTGTTTCAGTTATCTATGGCTGCATAAGAAACCATACCAAAACTCAGTAGTAGAAAGTATCATTACCTTCTCATGATTAGGAGGGTCTATAATTTGGACAGGGCACATTGAAATCGAATATCACGTATGTCTTCCGGGATGGAATGTCATAGATGGCTTATTCACTAACATGTCGGACTCTTGATCAAGGATAGTTCAATAGCCAGGGTCTGGCTGGAATGGCTCAACTGGGATCATACATTTAGCCTTGGTTCTTACTGCTGTTGGCTACTTTCTTTCCCTTCCTCCCCCCCCCCCCCCCCCCGCCCTGCTGTAGTTTCAAGGCTTCTCTCTCTCCATGAGGCCTCTCCATGTAGTCTCTTCAGCAGCGTGGTGAGAGCTTAGGGGCTCCCAAGAGATCAAAAGCAAAAAATGCCAGGGCTTCTGAAGGCTTAGACTCAGAACAGGCACAGAATCACTTACACTGTATTCAATATCATAGATTGGCCCAGATTCAAGAAAAGGAAACGCTATAAGGATGTGTGTATTGGAGGCATGGTCCCCCCAAATCCATTGATTTAGCAGACTACTGCAGTGTGGTTTGAGGAAGTCAGGATTTACAGAAATGGGACATGCAGAAATAAACAGAGGCTGCTCGGGTTTGAGAAGCGCCTTCCTTCGGTTACAACATGAAACATGTGAATCTCAGATAAGTAATAATTTTCCAGCAAAAATATGTCCCATGCAATATGTGGGATGTACTATACTAAAATTGTGTGTTGTTTTTCTGAAATTCAAACTTAATTGAGTGTTCTGAATTTTCATTTGCTAAATCTGACTATCCTAGGTGAGAGCCCTATGAACAGGACCAGGGTTCAGGTCCTGGAGCTGTTTAATGGTCTAGTTACACAGTGGTTGAGGACAAATGAAGACTGGGGCAAGAGAATGGAGAGGGAGAGGGCAGATTTTTGAGTCTGGCAGAAAATAGTAGGGCTGAATAGGAGGACTGAGGGTTTAAGTAGGGAACCAGAATGCTTGAGTTTAGGACAGTAGAGTCAGACAGACCAGAGACTGCTCTGAGAATCACTTTCTTCCCCCCCCCCCAGATTTTCAAGTGAGGCATACAACACACTACTTCATAGGGTTGTGGTGAGGATTCAATGTAGGGGTGCCTGGAATGCACTTGGTGCAGTGTCTGCTGCATAATAAGCACAGGGAATGAGTTAGGTGTAATCCCCATCAGAGTAACAATTGCAGTAATGATACTGTGTGCTGGGCATTAAAGCTGGGAAAGAGGCACAAAGGGAGCTAACATTCCCAGAACACATGCTAGGCTCTGTGCTCAGTGCTCAGTGCTTGCAACTCTTCAGCTCCCTTCATCATACTAGCCTTTGCAGGGACAATAAATCAATGTTAAGGACTAGTGAATTAACTTGGAGGAATTTATATAAGTTTTCCTGAGTGGCAAAGCCAGGTCCATCTGACTCCAGAATATTCCTTTTCCCCATAAAGAAGGGCAAGTTAATATAGTTCATTCAGGTGAACTTGAACGTAGGGGCTTCCAGTTAGTGTCCTGTTGACAGTCTTTCCCACTGACCTCTGTACTGCCTGAACTCTGAGCCTTCCCTACTCCACTGGAAGGTGGGAGAGTTAATACCCACAGTTCTTCTCCCAGAGCCTGTTGAAAGCATTCACTACAGTAAAGGGTGTAAAGACATTTGCAATTTGTAGTGTCCCACAGAAATTAAAATTTTTTTTGTAAAGCTTAGTACATTAAGTGTCAATGGAATTAAATATGTTAATCCGTATTTTGCTAATTTGGGGCCTTGGCAGGATAGGAAATATAGCTCTCCTGAGGGTGGTGAAGAAGGAAGGGGTTGGTGAGGTAGGAAGAGGGAGAAAGGTGAGACTTACAGTGTGGTGGGACATTCTCCTCTCTAACACTCTAGAACAGGGTGGGTACCTTCCAGCCTGGGGACTTATAAAGCCTGCAAAAATCATTTGGTCTGGCCCTGCCAAGGCATTAGGAGTGAGTTAAATGTTTGACCAAGTACAGCAGGCTAATTTTTAAGTTGATAATTTGTATGGCCCGTGAATGATGATCTAAATAACTAAATAGTCCTTGGCAGAAAAACGGTTCCTGCTCTAGAACAAGATTTGGGGGTGAGGGTGGAGGTATATATTTCCCCAGGAGACTCAGGAAAGGCTATAAGGACAAAATAGCAGAGGAGGACCAGAGCACGCCTGTGTGGGATCCCTAGCTCTCTCTCTGGCTCATCTCTTCTAGGCCTTGCAAATCGTCCCTTGCCTGAGGCATAGGGAGGTCAGATCCAGTGATTGATAAAAGGCTGATTTCATTGTCTGCTAAAGATTTGGAACTTATTTACAAGGCCACTCTGAACCGTTAGACTTCCCCAGAGAGAAGCAGCTTAGGAAGATGTGGAAATATTGTCATTATCTATCTTATGGGCCAGCATGATGTAAACAGTGACTGACAGGTCTGGAGTGAGCTGGATCGTGCTGCTGGCTCGGCTTTTCTCTTTCTCTAATTCGCTCCAGGTCTGAATTTCTATCCCCCCAGCACACTGGACATGCAGTGGCATTCATTACTCTCACCAGCTCTGCCCACACCTGCCATATAAGGAACAAAATGGTCTATAACCACAGACTCATTCCCTAGGCAGTAAATTATGATAGCGTGACAAGAGAAGGTTCTAGTCATGACACATATTTTCCAAGTTCACTGGAGGTAACAACTTGGCTGGTGTGGTGGTGGTTTTGTGTGTGTGTGTTTGTGTGACGGTGGTGGAGCGAATGTGTGGGCTTCTGAAAGGCATCTTGTGAACACCACCATAGAAGAGAGAGGTGAGAGCTTCTGCTGCTCAGTAATGAGATTCAGTGTTAGGGGGCTGTTATTTTTAGCATTTAAGCTATGAAAAATCTTATTCTGTCCCTAGAGGCCTCCTCTCTGCCATTCTTTAGCACATTAGGTGAGAAATCAAGTGTCATCTTTAAAAAATGATAACAGATTCCAAGTTCGCTTGTAAAAAAATATTCCCTCAATTCTAAGTGTTCGGTGTGCTAAGAGTCATCTTATAAATTGGAATTTTGATTTGAGATGAGCAGGGGTGGCACAGAAAAAGAAAGAAGAGTTGAAAGTCTTGAGTTAGATAAGGAGCATTAGAGATAAGAATTTTTTAAAAGATGGAATTTTATTCTATTCCTTATGAATAGCATAAATGCCTACTCCAAGTACATATATGACTTTACCTACAGATATATCTATCTATATTTATATCTCTATCTCTATCTCTATCTCTATCTCTATCTCTGTATCTGTATCTGTATCTGTATCTGTATCTATATCTATACCTATCTGTCTATCTTGCATCTCCCATATGTGTGTGCATGTATATGTGAGTGTGTGTGCATGTGTTTCTGATGTCCTTTTGATGTGTCCTATGAATACTTTTTTTGGTGATTTTGGTCTAAATTCTCTTCTTTGGTCATACTCATATTTTATGCTCACATTTGTGCCCATCATATTTCTTTAGCAGAACAGGTAAATAGATTGCAGTCTTTCAGACTCACAGGCTTTCCTACTTTGACTACATAAACTCCAGAGACAGCGACTTGTATTGCTCTATTTTTTTTATACATGTTTGCCATTCAATTAGTAAAATTCAGGAGACATGAATAAGAAGGTGCTCATGGCTTCATATGCCAGCTATATGGGTGATAACTTCCACATGTATATCTTCAACATCAACCTTTCCCTGAGCTCCATACTTGTAAGTTCAATTGCCTATTGGCCAGATTGACCTGAATATATATGAACTGAAATTTAATATATCCCAAATCAAACTTGTAATCCAATTCATGACTATTCCTGATTTAATTCTGTTGCAACTTTTTGCTTTCAGTAAATTTTATCAGTTTCCTGGGTCAAAAGTCATGAAATCAGCCTTGTTTCCTGCCTTTCCTTCCCAGCCAATGTACCCAATCCATCAACAAATATTGTCAGTAATACTTTCAAAATATATTCAGGATCTGACCATTTGCCACCTCCACTGCTCTCGTGCTGATCCAATCCACCACTGTCTTTTGCCTTTTTATTATTACAATAGCAATAACTACTTCTGCCCCCCTACAGTGTGCATGCTCCTTTAAAACCTTGGCCAGATTGCATCACCGTTAAGTTCAAAAACCCTCCGATGACTTTGAATGAAAGTCTTTGTGAAAGTGACAAGCAGAGGGAAAGTGAGATCCTTCCACTGGCTGCAAGGCTGTGTGCCTGCTTCCTGCTCCCACCACCTCCTGCTCAATCGTTAGCTTCATTCACACTTATTTCCCTGCTCCCCAGAAAGGTGCATTGTTTATCTCAAGAAAAACTCGAGAAGAGGATGGAGAAGTGGGATGGGGAAGAGCAGTCAACCAATAAAAGGTGTGTTAACAAGCCAGTTACCACCATAGGCAACTGGAGTCTAATCCCATAGGAAACAGAACACAACAGAGGACTCAGAGGTATCTCAACCTGTAGTGAGGGAGCTGGGGTGTTTATGCACCAACTTCCATCAATCATTAGTTGAGGGCTACTCTGGAAAATGTTAATTCCCTAGCATTTCCAAGACTTAAAGGCCTGCTGGAAGCTTTGGAAAAAGCCCTCAGCCAAAGACATGCAGATACTGGCAGCTGGAAGTTTGCCTGCATACACCCAAAATGGCAAGTTCTGAGGATTATGGATGGGACACTTACAGTGTCTGTTCTATTTGGCTAAAGAACAACACCAAACTCAAGTGTTCCTTTGGTTCATTTTCCTGAGGTTAATTTTGACAGATCAATGTGGCTAATATGGGTAATGCTGATTAGACAAGTAATTAATCACATTCAAACAGGAAAAGATTCAGTAATACTTATGAAAATGTACCTTTTGTATGTAATGATGTATCTGGTCTTTGGTATTATATTGTAATATGGTAGAAATGGAATATAGTGGAAAACATATTGGTTAGGAAGTAAAACATGTCTTGGGAAATACAACATTTGGACTCAGACATGTTTCAGAAGAAGAAACTGTAGAGTTTTGGTATTTTTGTAGTTGTAAGATAGATTTCAGTAGAGAATGCTTCTGAGATTCTATTGAGAAGAGTTGAGTTGGATGAAAAAAGATGCATTGATCTTGTGACCTTCAGAACATCTTGGGGATGGTACATGCCTGACCATCTTTCCAGTGGCGGTAATGTAGACCTGCCAAGTCTGTACGAAGCCCTGCTGCTTTTTAGCTCCTTCCAGCCAGATCAACTGTGTGGAGGAAACTGGGCTGTAGGACATGGAATCCACCTTCTGGTGGATTTTGTGAGTTGGCTTGGTTTGCTCTTGTCACTGGGCTTAATGCAGTATAAATAAGAACCATTCTTTCCCCATAAACATTTTTCTTTCCCTACATCTTGGATGATACCATAGAAATATTTTTATTACTTTTCAGTTATTTTGTGGTATTATAAATTTCATTTATAGGACTAAAAAGTTCAATCTACTCTAACATCAAAATTTTCAGCTCTCCAATTCAAAACATCTCTCTTCCAAAGTCAGACTTAAGTCATGGCATGAGGATAGGCAGGAGACAGGGAAGGTTGTGGTCTGTTCTTTCTGTCACCTTATACCATTTCCTTCCCAACTAACTACTGTTTTTGGCTTCTTCAGAGCCAGGGGATATAGAGTGGAGGATTTATAGGAGACAGAGTCAATATTTTTGGCTTGGCTTGTTGTTGCTGTTTTTTAACCTGATACTGATAGATGTTTCTCTTGTGGCCATCAGAAGTCCTCTGTCAAGGCAGGAATTCAATTGTTGGTTCTTTTGTGTATTCTCAGAAACCACCTGTGAGGACCTCTATGTCTCACAATTTTCTGAGGCAATGGACATACTCTCTGCTGACTTCTTACAACTCCTCCTCATATCCAACCTGCCAAGACACATTACAGAATTCTTTACTTCGTTAGGCGGTCCTCTTGGATGAAGTCTTCTCAAGCTAGCTTACGCATGGACTAAACTTCACAGGGTCCATGTGGGAACTTGGCTTCCTTGATTCCCCCAATTCTCAAAGTACAGTTTGTTTCTTTTCTCCTCTCAGATGATACTTCATATCATCTGACCTTCATATCTCCCCAGGTTTTAGGAGAAACCCATGTCAGTTTCTTATGAGAACTCTCTCACATTCCAATCTCATCACAGAGTTCTTGGGCTCTACATACCCTTAGCCAGGGAAGAAGTTTCTACTTGTTCCTCCTATCAGATAATAGTCTTTAAAAATGAGTTTTTGTGTCCCATTCCCCCTTTGTTTGGAGTAGAACAAGGGCTAAGAAACCCCTGTAATGATTCCACCTTGAATTAACCCATTTTATTTTATGTAGGCTGGATGTCAAACATGAATTGAATGATTTTGGTCTTAATGGTCCAAACTGCCTAGATGTGTCAAATATTGTATCGGCCATAATAGGCATTGCTACAACAACTCTGGAATCTCACTGGCTTTAAATAATAGAGTTTTATTTCTTGATCATGTCATTGACCAAAGTGGGTTGGTGATTTTAGGGGAAGTTCTGCTCTGTGCAATTGTTCAGTGTCTAAGCTTCTTCCACTGATGTCTTTGCTATCTTCTATGTGGAGAGTCTTATTTTGTGCCCTGGCATCCTTTGGTAGTCTGGTAAGGCCTACGAACCCTTTCTCAGAATAATGTTTTTAAGTGAATGGAAAACAATGATAAAAATATTGTGATAGGGACTGTGACTACCTGATGTTCTATAGTGACTCTCCTTGTTCCCATCTGTCTCCAAAGAGTGAGATTCTGGGTAAGTATACTCAAGGCTGGTCACAGTCATCTTTATTTGAGGAAGAGGATGGGGAAGAGGATGGAGGAAGCCTGAGCCATCATCTTCAGCTGCATTTTTAAAGCACTTCTAGCTTCTTGTGTATAGTTTGTTTGGGACTCCGTAGGGAGGAGCTGTCAGGGCAGGATTCATCCATTCTTGTGTTGCTGTGCTGTGATTGATAGCCTCACTACAGCATCAATATCTTTGTTCATTGCTCTTACAGTCCGCATCCAGTCTGGTGTCTATGGTACCTAGTAACATGATTTATGATCCTCAAGTTTGAATAATGTTTCAAGCACTCTAACACCAGACACAGACACTGACTGGAGTGTGTTGGAGGGATCATATCATTCTCTATCCTAGAGAATCAGTTTTCTCAACAGTGTATACTAACCAGACCATCCTATCCCCATTGCTTTAAAGCAGGGGTAGAGAACATGCGGCCTGTGGGCTGTGTAAGGCCCACAAACTCATTTGGTCTGGACCTGCCAAAGCATGAGGGGTGAGTTTGACTAAATACAGCAGGCTGATTTTTAAGTTGGTACTGTTGTATGGCCTGCAAATGATGTTATAGATACCCAAATGCCCTTGGCAGACAAAAGGTTCCCTACCCCTGCAAGAGTCGCTGTTACGATGTGCCCAAGTCACATACAAACTGGGATCCATTCTTTGGTCTCTATTTCTGTGCCACATTTGTTGTATTTACCTTTCTGCACCAGTTCATATTGTTTGTACTTCCATGGCCTTCTTCTGCATCTCAGTATCATGTAGAGCAATGGTTGGCAAACTGCGACTCACGAACTACATGTGACTCTTTGGCCCCTTGAGTGTGGCTCTTCCACAAAATACCATGGCCTGGGCGAGTCTATTTTGAAGAAGTGGCATTAGAAGAAGTTTAAATTTAAAAAATTTGGCTCTCAAGAGAAATTTCAATCGTTGTATTGCTGATATTTGGCTTTGTTGACTAATGAGTTTGCCAACCACTGATGTAGAATAACCCTCTCCCTGACCCATCTTTCTTCTTCTGTTTCAAAACTGACTTAGCTCTTCATGGCCTTTGTTCTTCCTTTTAGCCCAAGTACCAATTTATTACCCTGTTGTCCCAACACAATTTATTGAAAGAGATAGGTTTTAATAACTAATTCATAAGTTAACTTAATCATTAATCTACATGTCTAAGGTATAGTATTCTTATTTTTGTTCACTTTTAATGGACATTTTCTTTTCCTCTTTGACTGAAGAGTTACTTTGGAGAATGATTTTCAACAATTTCGAGTGGTTTATTTTTAGGGTTAAAATGTTCTTATTAATTTCTAATTTTCTTGCATGTTGATTAGAAAATGTGGTCTGCAAAATACTTTCTAGAACTCTAGATTGTCTTTGTGGTCTAATATATGATAGTTTTATGTGAACAGGCCATGGGCAATGGAAATCTATTCTCCATAGAATTAAAGTTTGGTAATTATTAAAACAACCTTTATTAATTATTTAACTCAAATCCTTTTATCTCATATTGTTAACCCATAGGGACCACAACTAGGTTTATGAATGGGCTGCAGGGTATCCATAAATCCCCTGATACAGAGGCAATATGCACACGCTTCTGAGCAAGGAGAGAGCTTTCATGGGATTCGCATAAGTATCCAAGAGTCTAAAAAGGTGAATGACCACAAGGTCTTGATTTCTGTTTCATGTTCCCTTACTTGGATCTATTTGATCTGTCAATAGCACTGTAACTGTGCCTTTCCAATTTGGTTTTGTTTTCCTGCCTACCTTTTATTTTTAATATTGAAACAGTGTTGATAGATTCATGAAGATTCATGGAAATTTATAACATCACTGAATTTTATTCTTGATAATTATAAAATCATTAAAAATTCCTTTTAATATGTTTGCCTTGAATTCAGCTTTATCTGATTTTATTATCAAGATTATAGCTTTTTGTTTATTTGTATTTGTCTGATGTATTTTTTCAAATTGGAGTTTCTTGTTTAATTGGATTCCTTTTATATCAAGCTTGTTTAATATGGAATAGTATCCCTTTTATGTTCATTGCAATAACTGATATATTTGTTCCTACTTCTTTCATTTTGTTTTTATTTGGTTGTTGATGTTCCTGGTTTTCTTTTTGTTGTTTCTGTCTTTTGCTATATGGATTTACATTCCTTGTTTTTCTCTTCTTCGGTGGTTTGCATATTTTGATTGCAGTCTATTTTAAAATCATATTTTTAGTCTTCTAAAAGTTTTTTAAATATGTTCTAACACATATCTCTCTATGTGGTACAAAAACTGGTATTTTAAGTCTCTTTATATTTTAAAATAAGAATTTGAACATACTTTCACTTTTTTTGCTTTTTTTTTCAGTCTTATATGAATTTAGCCAAATTATATTGATCGCTACCAGTAGTCTCTAATAATTTTATACTGTGACATCTCCTTTCTTGACCTTTTTATTTTGCTTGATCATTTCCATTGCTTCATGTCCATCTTCAAATAAGTTTTTAGAGAGGATATTTTTTTAGGCTCCTCTTATCCCTGAGATAATCTTTCTTTGCCTTACCACCTCCGTGATAGCTGGGGTGAATGTGAATGCATTAGTTAGCAATTTTTGCCTAAAAGGCCATAACAAAAATTAGTAACTTAAGACAATAATCATATTTAGCTTACAATTCTGCAGTTTGTCAATTTGGGCTGGGTTCTTCTGGGAAATTCTTCTGGCCTAGAATGGTCTCACTCATACATCGTGGTCAGCTGCTAGGTGGGCTAGGGGTTGGCCTCATTTGGAATGGCTTGCTCCTATATGCCTTCTCATTCCATAGCAGGATAGTGTGGGCCTGGCAGTTGGGCAGAGTGCCAAGTAATATGCAAATTAACCATCACTCCACTATACCCACAAGCCAATCAGGAGCAACTATGCAAATTAACCCAACCAAGATGGCTGTAGCCATGGAGCGAGCAGGAGGCTTGGGTTTCCCTGGCAATGGAGGAAGCCAAGCTTTCACACACCCTGGCTGGCCCCGGCCTCCACTCAAGGCTTCAAAGTTTCAATTATAGAAGATAAATAAATCCCAGACACCAGGGCCTCCGCTTGGGTTGAGGGGGGCATGGCTGGACTGCAAATCACCACAGGCCCCTTGCCCAGGTCACCCCATGCCCCAAGGGAACCCCCACCCTGATCTGGACACCCTTCAGGGCAAACCAGCTGGCCCCCACCCATGCACCAGGCCTCTATCCTATATAATAAAAGAGTAATATGCAAATTGACCATCACTCCAACACACAAGATGGCTGCCCCCATGTGGTCAAATATGGCTGCCCCATGTGGACACAAGATGGCTGCCACAAGATGGCCAGTAGGGGAGGGCAGTAGGGAGGGACCAGGCCTGCAAGGGAGGGCAGTTGGGGGGCGATCAAGCCTTCAGGGGAGGGCAGTTAGGGGTGACCAGGTTGGCAGAGGAGGGAATTTGGGGGCAACCAGGCCTGCAGGGAAGGGCAGTTGGGGGGTACCTAGGCCTACAGGGGAGAGCAGTTGTGGGGGGACCAGGCCTGCAGGGGAGGGCAGTTAGGGGTGACCCGGCCTGCAGGGGAGGGTAGTTAGGGGCAAACAGGCTGGCAAGGGAGCAGTTAGGCATCAATCAGGTTGGCAGGGGGGTGGTTAGGGGGTGATCAGGCTGGCAGGCAGAAGTGGTTAGGGGCAATCAGGAAGGCAGGCAGGCGAGCAGTTGGGAGCCAGCAGTCCTGGATTGTGAGAGGGATGTCTGACTGCCCATTTAGGCCCAATCTAGGATTGAGCCTAAACGGGCAGTCGGGCATCCCTCTAGGGGTCCCAGATTGGAGAGGGTTCAAGCTGGGCTGAGGGACACACACCCCTTCCCCCCAACCCCCCGACCTAGTCTGTATGTATAGTATGTGTGTGTGTGTGTGTGTGTGTGTGTGTGTGTGTGTGTATATATATATATATGATATTTGCTTGACCTTCCCCCCCTCTATTTTCCAGAATTGTTCTCAGGTTTGCCCTTTATATCACAAATTTAATTTCTGTTGCATTGATTTTACTCCTTTAAGATTTATTATTGTTTTATTGAATTACCTTGAAATAAGTCCTTTTCTTGACATTTCTCTTTTTTATCACCTCATGATGATACATCTACATCTATCTCTGTATCTATCTATCTATCTATCTATCTATCTATCTATCTATCATCTATCTACCATCTATTCTCTTTTCTGATCAGGACATTTTATTTTAAACTGTCTGATTGGTTATTTCCAGGGACATTATACAACCTTTGAGTGTTCTCTTTTCTTTGCCTCTGCTCCTGCCCAAGACACTTTTGTCATGGAACTCCTACTGCCCAGATACTCAATGTACCTAAACACATATTGTCTTAGCTGCTGTTCATGTAATTTCTGGGTATTGCCCTCTTATCCTGGATGTAAAACAGTGGCACTTATTTATGGAACATTTGGGGAGTGAGTAGAAGAGGTGAGGTTACTATTCTGCTTTTATTACAGAATAGTTGGGAGTGGAAATAGGCATTAGAGAGGGGTTGCTCTTCAATTTTCAATTCTGTTGTTATTACTTTTTTTTTAGAAAGATTTTTTTCTAGTTTATATCTGTGTTTTTTTTTTCAGATTTGTGACAGTATGATTTTATATTTTTGCTATATTTTTACTGAGAAGATAGATAGAAAAACATGTACTGGGATTGCTAATCAAATGTTATTTTAAGCCAGAAAACTCATTTTTTCTAGTATTGTATCTGTCAGCTATTGCTGTGTAACAAACCACCTCCAAAGTCTTGCTTGTTTGTGGTTTGGCTGAGCATCAACTAGTCTAGGCTATGTTTGGCTGGGAAACTCTGCTTTACTTGTCAGACTTACTGGGCATAGTTCATCACTGAAGATTGGGGTCAGGTCTTCTCTACATATGTTCATTTTAGAATACAGGCTGAGGTATCTGCAAAAGGTCTTTTCCTGGTAATAAAGGAAATGCAAGAGAGATCATGGAAACATGTGTTTCCTTTGAATGCTTATGTTTGTAACTGGCACACTGTTATGTGGATCCAATTTCATTGGCCAAAGCACGTCAGATGACTGATTGAAAATTCAAGGAACAAAGAAATCTATTCTATTTCTAGTGGAAAGGATGATAGAGAACATGGAATCAAGGAGGAAGCAAAAAAAAAAAATAGAGCTAAGAAATCAATTCATCAAAATTATTTACTATATGCAGCTACTATGCCATATCATTCCCAGGGATTGTTCATATCTCCTAAATACATGTACAAAGTAAGTGTCCTTCTATTTCATAATGAGGATACTGAGGTTGAGGGATTCTCAATGACTTACTCACCATCAAACACCTTCTAAAAGATTTAATTGGGACTTCAAACTAGGTCTATGCTTTTCTGGCTCTGTTTCTCCAAGTTAAATTTCTTCCCCAAGCCTCATGATTGCTCAGCACTCTATAGATGCATGGTACTCATAGAAGACAATCAGAGACAGACGTTATAAGCCATCTGACATTTGAAAAACTACTCTCAACTGTTCCCTGTTATAGAGGATGCACTCTTGGGAAGAATTGTGATTTTGTTAATGAAAATAAGAGTTTATGCCAAATAGCAATTAAAGCCTCTGAGTAACAGTGTAACTTGGTGTTGGCTGAATCACAGGGCTTGGAAGAGTGATGCAGAGAAGATCTCAAGAAAAACATCTCTAGCCACACCTGCTGTCGCCTAGTTAACATTTTGACATCAGCGGTACTGAGCCGGTTAGCAGAGGGTAGAACCTCAGCTTTGGAGGCGAATATAATAATGAGTCAGACAGTCATTAATGTGTGAACCACAGGCAGAGAGCTCACATTTTGTGTGAGGGAAGTTTTTGTTCAGTCGTAAGCGCTCCCCTACTGGGTCTGGAATTGCTCTCGGCACCGAAATGCCTGACTTCATTTTCTTTGAATTCAAAAGGACCTTCACAAACATGTTGGCTTACATAGAAAGGAAAACTTCTTATAAGGAAAAAGAAATTATAAAAAAAAGGTTAGCAGAATAAGAGTGAAAACCATTTCACTAAAAATGCCCCCAATGAAAATAAGGTTTAAAAATATGAGGAATGTGCTATGCCCCCAGCCCACTCCCGGGTGCAGTATTGTTTTCATAAAGAAAAACAAATGAAAAAGAGCCTGATAGGTGCAGACTGCAATATTTTTGTGATAGAAATGGAAGTGGAGGCTTCTTTTAAAATGTTGTGACTATAATAAAACTTAAAAATTGATTCATGTTTTTAATAGCATGAAGTATTATAAGCATTCCTGCAAAAGGAGAAATCAGAGTTTGGCCTTCAAATATTGGCTCTGACCGGACATTACGGGTTCATCTGCCTCTTGCTGTCTTCTCTCAGTCCTGCTGGAGCACCTCATTAGTTAGAAGTGGGCTGTACAAATACCTGGAGTTGGTCATCGTGCCCTTGAGGAAAGGTCAGCTTTGCCACTTTCCCCTACTGGGTACAAGCAGAAACAAGCAGGGTCTCGTTTGCACATTTAGGTACCTAAGTGAGGCTTTCTTGCTGTACTGGGCAGAAGACATTGTAAAAGCATTGAAAGTTGGGAAGTCAACTCCAGGATTAACAACAAACCCTAACTTTCTTTCCTACCTAGAGGATGGACTGCTAGACCTATCATTGGGGAGGGTAATCCTTACTGGAAAGGACCTGGATAAAAATAAGTTTCCAAATAAAATCATCTTTAAAAAGGTGAAACTGTCATGGGGACTCTAGACATCTCTTCTTACTTTACTTCAAATTGTGTTCTGAAGAACCCATTAACATTCAAGGAAACTTTCTCCAATGACTATTCGTGTTTGTCATTGCTTTGATAGCATGATGGGATGATGATGGCCTAGGAAGGGAAGACCCTGTCTTAATATTACATACTTCCCTCAGAACACAGATCATATATATATATTTTATTGTGTAGATATGCATTTCTCTTGAAGGGTTTTTTTTTTTGTAATGGGCTGTGCCTCAGAGTGGTACGTTTGATTATGGTTACTTTTTGTATAAACATAAGCAACTCACCTGAGTAGCAATATCTGAAACTCTTCAGTAAGTTCTTCTCAAAGATGGTCATGGATGTCTATTATAAAATAGTGATGGCTTCCATCCAGACCCCAAGATTCTGTGTAGATAGTAGAAGAGAGATCTTTGAGCTATTTTCAGTATTTAAAAGACACCCATAAGACAGTCATCTAGCAGATAAATCAAGTTTCCTCATTTGAACTTTAATTTTATCAACGTCAGTGTGGTAATTTGAGTTAACATGTGCTGAAGAATAATTTATAAATACCAAATATTTGTTATTCAAAACTCCATCAGAGATGTGATTTACAGAGGAGATTAAAAATCAGTTTGAATGATGAAATTTTAGATTCCTGAGTTAGAGAAATAAAGATTTAATAGCAATGTTTCAGATACCAGGGGACTCACTCCCCAGTGGGGATGAAGAGAGAACAATTATCCATAGAATGAGCACCTGCTGATTGTCTGGCTAGACACTTATACATAGTCATTCACTAGGCTGTGGGTACCTCCGTTTTGGGACTGTGTTTTATTCCAGTCTATTTCTATTTTTTAGTGCAGTAGTTGCTTAGTTTGTGGAAGGTACTTCATAAGCATTTATGAAATGGGATGGAGGATGAGAGAACTTAACGCACCTGAAAACACATGGATGGAGCTAATATTACAATCCAGATCTGTCTTAGTAAGTTCCTTTTTTCCCCCAGTCTCACCATAAATTTGTATCAGTGGCAGGTGCAGCATCGTCCTAGATGTCCTAAAGTCAGTCACACGAAATATTGCACACTGTGTCTTATAGATTAACCACCTATACATCTGCCATCTTGGACTTATTGTTCTTCTTGATGTGGCTATCTGCCCTGAATTGGAAAGCTTTCTGCTTTGTACAGCGCCAACTATTTCTCAACATCACTGCAAACAAACAGACAAAATGTGTCAGAAATGAGTGGGCTGGGCTTTGTTTGTGAACCCTGTGACCTCGTGGGCACAGAAGCTTGTGTACAGGCTGTGCTGAGAATCGCAGAACCTCATTTTGAGCTGGCAACCTAGCTGGGGAGCTGGGTATCACTCTCCCTCAGGTCTTGCCTGTGCTGCCCTTCAGGGCCTGCACACCAAGCTGGGGCTGACCCAGTTTAAAAGGTTCAAGATTGGGCGCAGCAGGTTTAGATGAAAAGAAAGAAAGAAAGAAACCCACTCACAGTGTGAACCTGGAGAAAAGACTCCTTTCTGATCTGGTTCTACCAATCAGCCCCAGAATTCCTCTGCAGGGCTGGGATGCCACAGCTCAGGAAAAAGAAGGATGATGCTTGGGATGTGTACACACACACACACACACACACACACACACACACACACGTGTACAATATCACCACACAGGCATGCAGGCTGGGAGGGAAAGAGGTATGGTGATTAAATCTTGTGTTGGGGATGAGAGGTCTATTAGTTTGATTTTAAGAAACATTTACCAAGAGCCCACTCCCATGGAGCACTGTGTTGGGCACCCGCAGGCGCTGAGTGGAATACAAAGCCCCCTAAGACAAGTCTCTGCCCACACAGTCTAGAGGAAAAAGCAAAAACCAACCAACCAACCAAACAAACAAAAAAACAAAGAGCACTAACCCAGTCATCAGGCTGGAGAATTTCCAAGCTCTTTCACAAACATCTCAAACAGCCCTGTTTGCAAGGCAAAGGGTGGCAAGTGTTATCTGCACCTTACCAGTGAGAAAAGATCGCAAAGCTAGCAAGTGGCAACTGCAGAATCCAGGTCACCTAACCCCTGATTCAAAGCTTTTCCTGCAATATGACACTGCCTCTTTGTAAACACTTGGTTATAATACCGCACTGTGTTAGGAGAGCACAAAGTTAAAAAAAAAAAAAAAAAAGATTAATTCTTCCCAGGCCAAGGGCGATGGAGGATTAGGCTCTTAAAGGAAGTAATTTTCCATAGGGAGAGGAAATACTGATTGTGTAGGCAGAAACACACAATGGGATGGGAAGCTAGGCCGTGTTCCATGCAGAGCAGTGGTAAAGAGGCTGTTCTATCCAATCTAAATGTGACTAAATGATCAGATCTAGGTCCAAGCAAAAACGGAGACTCGAAATCTTCTGTCGGCCTCCAGCTTGCCTCCTGGGTTTCTATTTCCTGTGTGAGGACCTGCCTATCTCTCAGGAAATGGATATGGGGAGTAATGACCCCTCTTCATTACCTCAAATCCTCTTCTAATCCAGTGGCTTTGTAGGCCTCAGGGTGAAAATCCTGGCAACACACTGCAGAATATGTGCGTATTGGTCACCCAAGGGATGCGTGCCTAGGATTCAGAGTGTTGTTTTATTTCACAGAATGCTTCTAACGTGCTGTGTGACTTTGAGAGCTTCATTCAGCTCCCCTAATTCTATTTCTTCATCTGTAAAATGAGGATAATCATATCAACCATGAAGGGTTGCTATGGGAATCAAATGAATTGATGTTTGCGAAGTACATAGCCCGGTGCTTGACACATAGCTGACTGTAAAGAGGAGTGATTACTATTCCTATTCCACACGAGGAAGGGAAATGGGTTAATAGCTCTCATGTGCTGACTCCCCATCTCCTCCACTCCAGCTAGATGTGGCCCCTACAAAGCAATGAGACCAGAGGTGTAATGACCTCTGTTATCATAGTTAAGGGGAGGTCCTTCAAAATGTCTGCAGAGATCTCTGTTTCATGGGTTCATGGAGAAGAGGAAGAAGGAGACATTAGGGTTTAGGATCTGACCTGGCGGAAGGAGTGGGTATCAGTGTGTTTTCAAAGCAGTGGCTCTGGTGTGGGAGGTTCAGTTTGTCAGGAAGACATGGTAACAGGCTGATGACACTCAGGATGTGGCAAGGGACTGAAATATAGCACAGCTAACCAGCCAATTATGGGCAGAGCCCATTCAGCACTGAGGGGGAGCAGGGACGGGGGCTGTGGCCAAGCCTAAAGAACTGGGGCTCTAGCCCGAATGGCTAAGTGGAATAAGACATCTCTGTCCATCTCCAGGGCGAAGATGGCTCTGTGATGACTTGGATGTCCATGGCTCATCCCTGGCCCAGGAGATCTGAGGTTTTTGGCAACACAATTAAATCCATATCCCCACTGAATGGTTTGGCTGAGGCTGATGGACTCAGGACTTAAGCAAGATGGGGTGGGGAAGTCTGGGACTGAGGAGGGCTAGAGAAGAAAGGAACTGGGCCCACTATGAAATCCCAGGAGCTGATTGCTCCTTGCCACAGACAAACACTTCACTTTCTCTGGATTTTGCTGATTCCACAGGGTCATTTGTTGAAACAAACATCTGATGCGCCATCCATACTGTACTTACATTTTACAGTTTTTCCACTGACTCCTCCATATTTTCCAGAATATTATTATTTTTTCCTTCAGCTAGGAATGCTTTAGCAGTTTGGAGGGACTGTACAAGGCAATGGGAAAAATATGAGTCAGGAAAGCATATCCCTGGTTTACAAATGGATGATATTTTTCCTAGAGGGTAGAAATCAGGAAAAAATGATTGGGAATTTTAAGTGTATTCAGAATTCAGTTGTGACTGTGGTCGACTTTTCTGAAGGTCAACTATATTTCTTATGGAAGAAATAAAATTTGAACTATATTTGACCCGATTATACATAGGTAATAAGGCTAGAAAACCATGATGAAGAGGAGAAAGTAGTTCAAAAGATGTGATATTATCATTGTAGCACCGGCATCATTTGTAGCTGATAATGTTGACTGGCTTACTCAGATCCCATCCCACCCCTCTTTCAGAGACTAAAAAGCTAAAAACTACATTTCCCAGACTCCCTTGCAGTAAGGTTTTCATGTGACCTAGATTCTGTCAGGCAGAAGGACCTGCAATAAGGTTGGTGGCAAATAAGAGCAATGTGAGGCATTAGTCATGCAGAGACAGATAGGATCTTCTGGGAAACATTGTGGCCGTGAGCTCCTCCTTTAGCATCTTGTTCTTGTTCCATAAATTCAATCTCTTATTTCTTTGAGGTGATTGACAGTCCATATTTTATGGAAGAAGTTTTTGTCTTTTTGCAGAGATTTTACTTCCTTTGAATTACTTCTTCCTTCCTCCTTCCCTCCCTCCCTCCCTCCCTCCCTCCCTCCCTCCCTCCCTCCTTCCCTCCCTCCTTCCCTTCCTTTCTTTTCTTTCTTTCTTTTTTTTTTTTTGCCAGTATATTTTATATTAGAGCTTTTCCTCAAAGGCTGGTGATTCTTGGTTGTGTGGGGACTAAGAACTTGGAAATCCTGAGCATATCAGGTGGTCTGTCTGGGGAACCTCTGATGTCTCTTTTCAGGTCCTTCCTCTTGGGTTGGGCAGAGGAAAAGGCACAGGTGTCAGTGTTCTCAGAGATGAGAGAGAAAAGAGGCCTGGCCTCTGCATTTAGTACACATCCCTTTACTGACTCACTGTCATCTGTGTCGGCCCAGGAGCTGTGTCTAACCTCAGAAAGAAACTTCCATACTTCCTCCTAGGTAGGAAGTCATCCTGTAATGTGGGATGAGCATGGGACCTGGGACACTACCTGATTTTTCGTCTATCCTTGTGAATTTGTCTTGTCTCTCACCCTACTGGGGTTTTGGAAAAGAAAGAAAATCAACGTTTATAATGTACCATCCTTTTTGTCCAGCTGTCCATATATTTTTATATCCGGTTTCCTCCATTTATGCAAGATTCATAACACTAGTAGAAATGACCTTCTACTCAATGTGTAAAGTTATAACAATGTAAGCATGTTTCATATTATTTCTCTTTCAAAAACATTTTATTTGCTATATATTTCAGAGCATAGATGTACCTTAATTTATATACTTGAGTGGGGGGAATTATAGATATACAGGTTTTGGTGATTCCTTCTTGATCAAATTGAACACTCAGAGTCACAAGCTTTCCTTTTCTCTAGAGCTGAATATTTATTTTGCTTTATTTGTTTCACTGTTATGATGAATATCTTTGTGCATAAAACTTTCTCATGCATTTGAATGATTTCTTCAGGCTAGATTCCCAGGAGTGGAATTACTGGATCCTGTGCTATAAACATTTTAAGGCTTTAGATTCTCACCGTCAAATTTCTTTCCAAAAGTTATGGCATATTTGCTTAACAGAGAAGAACAATGGGTCGAAATATATTTGCGTACACCTTTGGGAAAGGATGGGATGAGGTAGTCCTCACAGCTTATCTCAATGGCCAACTACACACATGTAAGTGCCCACAAAATCTTGACATTTCCTACTTTGCCCACTTGTGATGCCAGCTTATTTGGTCATTCTGATAGTAGCCAATCCCAGACCTTACTTGCTACCTGGGGTCCTGCTGATGGTGATTGGAAGGGCACTTACTGTGAGTTCGGATTGCCCCCAAAACACATAGTTAGGGCTAATTCTGAGTGACAGCTCCCACTTTTAGTAAAACTTTGAAATGTTCCAAACAGAAATCTTTGGTAGTCCCTGCAATGGGAGGAACTTGCCATCAAAGCTCCTGACCACAGAACCTGTGAAAATGGTGTATGTGAACAAGAAGAGAAGGGTCCCCGGTGGGACCTGGATGGTCTCTGGAACCCATCTCTCCTTGACCCAGGCAGCATTATGATGTACCTAAGTCATTTACTTAACCATGTAGGAACAAGGCCGAGCAGTCTTGTACAAGTTAAAGGAAAGAAAATGGGTCCACATTCCCAAAGGAGGACCACTCCATCCTTTATCATCCTGCAGTGGCCAAGGGAGGAGTCACCTGAGAAATTCCCAAGACCAAGAAACTGATAGAAGGTGGGTAGGTGGGTGGGGCGAGGGGAGGGGGTGTTATACAAACACTTAAGCCAAAATCATGGCTTTATTATGGTGTGTGTATGTGTGTGTGTGTGTGTGTGTGTGTGTGTGTGTGTGTGTGTGTGTGTGTGTGTGTATGTGTTTGTGTGTGTTGGGGTGGGAGTGGGGTCAGTTTAATGTTCCAGAAAAAACAGCTTCTGGTTGTTACCTATGATTATGGGGTGAAGCTGAAGGTGACAGTGACGATGAAGGTGGTGGTGGTTGTGGTGCAGGATGCTCATGAGTGAGCTGAAGATTTGTGTGCACCTCCATTCTTAGGCTCTCAGGACCCAGTAAAACAATGCTTTGCTCTTCGGAACCCCAGAAGTCTCCTAAAGGACTGATGCTTTGAACAAATATTTGGACAAAGCAAGTTCATCTCCCAGATAGGATCCTGATTACTGAATATTGCAACTGCCTTGGTAATTTTCCTTAGTATTTTATTGATAGATATATATGAAATGTCACAAAAGGCAGCACCTGAAATATAAATATATTATAGGAAAGAGCTTATCTTTTAGTGCTTGAAGCACTTGAATACTAATGAATCTGTCTATTTCTCAGGGGTTTCCATGTCTGAAATGAGAACATAATACTTAGCTCATAATATTGTTGTGAGATTAAGAAAAATAACCCTTGTGGATACATTGGGCATAATGTCCACCCACAGCCTATGCTCTAAGGGCCAGTTCCCTTCTTTGCTCTCAGGCGAGAAGTACCTTGGGTGATGGGTCCCCATCAGAGGATTTCCCTGACCACCCATGAAGGACAGAGTTCCTGGAGGGTTCCTGCTTCTGTACAACTCTAATAATTGTTGTAGCTCTTGGAATCTTCTCTTTCCTCTGCCACCACCTCCCATTTTACTAAGCAGTGGTTCTCAATGTGCAGTCCCTAAAGCAAGAACATCAGCATCACTGCTCTGGCCGGTTTGGCTCAGTTGGTTGAGCATTGTCCAGTGCACTGATAGGTCACCATTTCAATTCCTAGCCAGGGCACATTGCCTCGGTTGCAGACTCAATCACCAACTGGGGGCATGCAGGAGGCAGCACTTGATGATTCTCTCCATCTCTTTTCCTCTCCCTCTCAAATCAATAAAAACATCCATTTTTTAAAAAGAAAAGAGCATCAGCATCACCCGGAAAATTAGAAAGTTAGAGATGCAACTTCTCAGGCCTCACCCAGACCTACTGAATCAGAAACTGGCGCTGGGGCTCAGTAATCTGTGCTTGGACAAGCCTTGTAGGTGAGGCAGACTCAAGTTTGAAACCATCAGTCTCAGGACTCCAACTCTCATTGCTATTACCTATTTGGTCTGCTTACCTACCTTGGGGCAGAGAAATCAACTACAGTCTCTACCCATGTCTCCAACAGATGCCCACACTATGGTGGAAACTTGATCTTGCCAAATGATCGAGTTGTCTTCTTCTCGCCTGTGCATGGCCTCGCACACCTGTGGTGCTTAGAACCTGGCAAGGCCTCAGCCTGTGGTGGAGGAAGCCTTTCTCTCAGCTCCCCGACAGCCCTGCATCTGGATTATGAGGCATAAACTTTATTGTAGTTTTCCTTTTACTTTGTATTTTACATCCTGTCAGTCCTTGAAACGATTATGTTTTGCCAAAACGAAGAGGAAAAAATAACCCTTCAAGTGTTGCAGAACACTTTAATAGTCTTGAGTGTTTTTCCCGGATGAGAGGTTGAGAGCATGTGCCAACTTTTCCCTCATGTTCCAGTTCCAAAATCTGTCACCTCTTTTGTAATTGAAGGGATTTTTTTTTTTTTTTACCATGTCCAGCAGAGCACCCCAAATTCCTGTAACTGTGCTATTTAAAGTTGGGATCCTGAATATTATCATGAACAGCTTTATTTCTGTTCTATTTACATGGAAAATTTTTTTTCTATCCCTTCACTCTCATCCTGGGTATGTCTTTTGTTCTGAGGTGGGTTTCTTGTAGACAGCATATAGTTGGGTCATGTTTTCGTATCCATTCAGCTACCCTATATCTTTTAATGGGAGCATTTAATCCATTAACATTTAAAGTTTTTATTGGAACATCCTTATTTATGTATTCCTTCTGTGTCCAATACTTGGCACACTAAAGGTTACTCAATAAATCTCCACGGAATAGACATACTCAGTGAATATCCAACCTCTATAAAGCCTCCAGGTCTGACTTGATCAGCTGCTGGCATATTATGAATGCTATTGAATTATGACTTCCTTGTGTAGGCTTGTGTTTATCTTGAAAGGAACTTTGCCGAGATGAAATTAAATTTTATAAGGTCCTGCATAGTTGGGGAAGCCATGGCAGGGCTTTAATATTCCAGAGAGCAATTACGTTAGGCTTGATATCAAAATCATGTAGAAGATGTAACATCTTCTTTTATGTAATTTTTTGTTGTTGTTGGAGCTTATTAGGAATGATGGTGAGAGGCATCAGAATATGCTGTTTTCACAGTTGTTGTGTGTGGCCAGAATTGGAAATGACTCCTGGGTCCCAACAGAAATTGCTGGAGGTCTGCTTTTCAAACTTAGGAACTTTATACTTATTCCGCCCTTTGCCCTGGAGTACTTGCCTAGGTCTTCCCAGGACTTATTTTTCTATAGCATCTGTTAAGAGGCAGTTTGTGGTGGTAGTTAAGAGCACAGACCTGAGCTAGACTTCTGAGTTTAACTGCTGCTTCCTTCTCTTCGAACTGTGTGAACTTAGGCATGCATCCAAACCCTTATCTGCCTCAGTTTCTTTAGGACTAAAATGGAGGTAATAGTGTATTTTACCTGAACTGACCTCATGGACTTGTTGAGAGGATCAAAATAATTCACACATGTAAAGTGCTTTGAACATTTCTTGGCATGAAGACAACCCTCAATTATTGTTCACTATTGCTATTGTAATTCAGGTTCAGTTCCAAAGTTACCCCTTAGGCAAGACCTTTCCTGACCGCCCAATCCAAAGCAGTCATTTCTAACCCAAGCTAGTCTTTATCACTTCACCGTTTTATGGTCCTCATGACATTTAGCACAACCTGGCATTATCTGACTTAAGCATTTGTTCACCTCTTTATTTCATATGTCTCGCCAACCCAAAACAGAAGCTCCATGATATCGGGGATGGTGTCTTGGTCACTGCTAAATTCTCAGCATCTAGAATACTGCTGAGATCACAATAGTCATTCATTAAAAATTTGTTGAATGGATTATAAATTTCATAGGTAGTCTATCTCTGACCCAACTCAGAGCCAATATTCTCCCATATTGTGGAAAGGCAGGGCAAGATCTGGGCCTCCCAGACCTGGGGGATGCCAGCTTTTCTCTTGTAATTCTGGAGTGCTTGGGCTGCTCTTTGGGGGAACATTTGAGTCTGATTCATTCTAGCACCTTCCAAGTCCTTCAAAGATTAAAAATATCGTAAGGAGTTTATGTATATATTGAGAAGGCTTAGCTGTCCTCGTGCAAACTCAAGGAGGTTGATGCATATTGACCACACTGCTGATCCTGCCCATTCCAATAGATGACTAGTCACTCCTGCTGTGAGGTTTTGCTAGTCCAGGTCTTGGCACAGATCATAATGATCCTTCATGTGAGGAAAAATCCCATTTCTTGTTTGCCAAGCTTGACCAAGGGTGAATAAAATTTGGGTGCCCCAGTCAGTAATTGTCAGTGTTGGGCTTCTTAATTTATACACAGATACATTTGCTAGGATACAAGCTAGTCTCTGGGTCAAGACCCTGCTGGGGTGAAGTATTTATGACTCAAAGTTATGCTTGTCAACACAGGTTGTGCGGTGGTTTCTTTTCCAATCCTCTTGTATTAGTCAGGATGGGATAGGCTATACTACAGGAAAAAACTATCCCCAAGTCTCAGTGCTAATGCAAGAGAAGTTTATTTATTTTTCTTGCAAAGTCAAGGTGATTCTCCAGAATTGCTGTTTTTACGTGGTATCTTCAACATAAGGCCTCCTCCAGGATTATCAGATGAGGATAGGAGGGAGACTGGAGAATTATGCAGTCTGCTCCCCTTTCATTGGCCAGAACGGGTCATGGCCTAGCTACTACAAACATTTGTGAAACACGATCCTCCACAAACTCAGGATGGGCAGGAGAAGTGGATACGGGTGAACAGTGGTGATACTTCCACAGCTTCCAAAAGAGAATGACTCTGTTGCACAGAAAACTAAGACTATTTATTTGTACCTATTGTCAAAGGGATATTACTCCAGCAATTAAAAAGATATTTGCTTTCTGCACCAAGACTGTAGCATAACTTGAATCTTCTCTAAAAGAGAAAAATAAACTCACATATTTAATATTTAGTGGGGGTACCTTCCTGGTAGGACAACTGCTAGACTATGACCTAATAATGCATAAAATTTGTATAGAGGAAAAAGGAGTGTTTCAAGACCTTGGGACACGTAATCAGTGACTTAGAGACAGGAATGATTATAAATAGTACCATTAGCGTGAAATTAGAAAACCACTCAGATGTGAGAGTCTTTGAGAGACTTGCTAACTACCCAGAAGACTTATTCCCTAACTTTTCAGGATTGGTGATGAGATATAGAGGTGAAATATTCAGATCCTTGGATAGAATTGCTCCAGTATATCCATTTCTTCAAGGAAGATCTGTGGGTGCCTGCCATATGCTAGGTATTGGATTAGAAGGGGTTATGTATAAAAGTAAGACATAGATCAAGCCTTCATAAAATGCACGGTCTAGTGGGGTATACTGATTATTAAAAAAATAACATCTCTACAACATGGGAATTGTAATATGGAGGCTTGCTCAAGGTGAGGTGATGGTGACAGAGGTCAGAAAAGGCTTCAGGCAGGAGGAAGCATTGATACTTAATCTGGAAGAATGGGCAAGTGATAAACCGGGTAGATAAAGGGAAAAGATCATTCCAGGCCATGGGAACACCTTTTAAAGGCCTACAGGTATAAAACAGTAAGGCATACTTGGATTGGAGGAAAAAAAATACTAAAAAGGAATAAAGTATGATTGAAGAATAGAGATGTGGCTGGAGTAGCAGTCTGGGGCCAGGTCACAAGGAGTCTTATTTGTCATGTTGAGGAGTTTGGGCTTTGTACTGAGGATGATAGGATGCCTTTGAAGGGTTTTAAGCTGGGAGCGACAGGCACTAATGGCCCAGTTTTCTTTGGAAGCTGGCAGGAGGATGGGTTAGCAGTCAAGAGACTGGAAGCAGAAAGACTGGTGGGGAGACTGATGAGCTGGTTTAGGAGACAGATGGTGGGATTTGCATTAGGGTAGTGGTCAATAGAGCTTAAGACAGGAGCTACTGAGTCCAGCATTGTTATAGAAGACAGAAAGGATGGCACATTTCACTTCTGATGCTGCTTGGCTTGGGGTCCAGGAGGGGGCACTGTGAAGGTAGGATTCATCAAGGACTATCTGAAAGGTCTACCTGCTGGCTTGCCAAATGTAGTAGATCCTCTTGGTGCTTTGCCCAGATTCCATCATGCTGGGACACCCACTCCCCAGCTGCTGAGATTGTGGGCTGCTGAAAATTCAGAGATAGACCCCTTCTTCAGAGAATTGTCTTTAATTGATGGGAGCTGCCTGGTCCTTGGAGATAGACATGCTCCATCCTGGGGAAGCCCACAGCCAATGACAGTCTCATCTAGGAAGCTAAAAGTGAGGACAAACTTTGCATTGTAGTTTATCTCCAGAGTCCGCTGTGGTCAAGTCAAGCCTAGACTTTACATAACACCACGTCCTTGCTTTGCTCCTTCATCTGCCCTCTGCCTTATCTTTCTTTCCTACTGCTTCTGAGAGCTCTCCCTTAATATATTAGGTGTCCCAGTTAATAATGACAGGTTTTGTAATCAAAGAAAACATGAAAATTTCAAGAGAAACATCAAAAGTGCTTTATTCAAAGTAATGTCCATTGCTAGCTACACATTTCCCCATCTTTCAGGTAATTTGTGGATACCATCCCAATAGAACTTTTCTTGTTTTGAGGCAAACCATTCAGAGACTTAATTTTCCACTTTTTCATATGTTTTGAAGTGCTGCTCAGAAAGTGCGTGTGCCATCGATCGGAACAAGTGGTAATCTGAAGAAGCAAGGTCTGGTGAATACAGCGGGTGGGTTAATACTTCCTGGCAAGATCTTTTAATGTGTCTTTAACTGGTTTTGAAGTGTGTGATGGTGCGTCCTCCTAAAGCAAAATTACTTTGCCGTGTCTTCTGGAACATTCTGGTCATTTCACAATCAAAGCGTGGTTCAAATTGATTATTTCTTGTCGGTAGCGATCAGTACTAATGGTTTCACCTGGTTTTAGAAGCTCATAATACACCACACCTTCCTGATCCCACCGATTGCAGAGCATTGTCTTCTTTCCGAAGTGTTTTGGCCTGGCAGTCCATGTTGATGGTTGACCTGGATCAACCCATGATTTTGTGCATTTGGGATTCTCAAAATAAATCCACTTTTCATCGCCAGTCACAATTCAATGCAAAAAAGACTTTCTTTTGTGCTGTTGAAGCAACATTTTACTGATGACTTTTCGGTTTTCCATTTATCTTTTGTTCAGTTGATGTGGCACCCATTTTCCTTCCTTTAAAATCTTTCCCATTGCCTGTAAACGTTTGGAAATTGTTTGCTGAGCAACGTTTAATCTTTCTGCAGTTGTTTTTGAGTTTGACACGCATCTTCATCCAATAATGCTTGTAATTGTTGGTCTTCAAATTTTTTTGGTTGACCTGGACATTCTTTGTCTTTCACATCGAAATCATCACTTTTAAAGCATTCAGACCAGCGTTCACGAGTATCTTGAGATGGAGCATGTTCACCATAAGCTTCTTGAAGTATTCAGCAGCACTTTTCTTCAAAATAAAGTAATAAATTATAACTTCCCGCAAATGCTCTTTTTTTGGCATGAAATTCGACATTTTTAAGTGTAAAAATATCTATGATGTTAACACCGTCAGCAAATTTGGCATATGAATTTTTGAAGCTTGCTGTCAATACAACAAAATAGCATACATATCAAATTGCACATATATCAACATATGTGTAACTCCACCTATTGAAAAAAATCCGCATCATTAACCGGTACACCTAGTAGCATGTGCACCATAGTCCTGTTTCAGTCTTTGCATCAAGGAAAACCAACCTGAGGAAATGGTGCAAGACTGGGAAAAGAGAATACCAAGGAGTTACCCACCTGAGGGATGAGAATCAGAAAATATAGTCTGAGAGTATAATATTTGTAGATAAATGGAACTGAGGGGAAAGACTGTCATCTTCTCACCAAGTTTATGAAAGAGAATCCCGAATCTTGTGTAGGCACTCTGCTCTTGGGGTATGTTGGACCCCCAATGTCTGTGTGGTTAACTTCTAATCCCCTTTGATGAAAATTCCAATAGTCAAGGGAGGGGCACTGCTCGGCTTATTTGCAAAGCAGATGTGGGAGGTGATGGAAAACAGAGTGAGGGTTTAAAGTAAGTGACCCTCACTCTTGTCATCTTGTTCAGTAGGCGAAGCCTAAGCAATAAACTGGGAGTTGCTGGACCCTCATCTGAAAAGCGAAAGGTGGGACCACATAATCTTAGCTTCTCCCAGACCTTGCTTAAATGCTATTTTCTAAAATGGAATTGCAAATGCTAAAAACATCTATCTCCTTGTTTAGCCTGGGTGGATCCTAAGGCTGTGGGCTGTAGAAAGAGATAAAATTGTCCTTGGCTCACTGCTCCCCCCTTTCTAAGCCACCTTTACAAAGCCTTCTGCTCCCTTCTGTCCCCTTTATGCTAAAAACCACAAGTCATGTGGATGAAAGTCATTTTTAGCTTCTGCGTCTGGGTGGAAGGCTCCGAGCCTGGTTTTCCCATTGTTCTGTTGTCTCCTGTTCACAGTGGCCCTCACCAGGCTGAGGAGTGTGCGGGCCAGGAGGAAGCCTGGGCCCGCGCCAAGGGTGGCATTTGCAGTTACTCCCCTCCCACACGGAAAAAGCATCAAGTTTCTGGCATGTGGAACAATACTAAGAGGGTCTGGCTGGGATTTTTATTTTCTACTTCCCCTTCCAAAAAGCTTTGCTGCCTTTTGGCATGGAGACAAAATGCAACCACCCCCTTCAGCAAACACTATAAAACCACCTCCAGACCAAACCTCCTTTGGTGCTTTAATCGAGCAGCTGTAAGGTACGAGGTCCAGGTTGATGCTGAGGGATTATATGAGGTGCTCTCGATCACCTTAGACACTGTGGTTTGTTTTGTCGTGTCGTTTTGGCTCCTATTCTTGTGGATGAACTGGAAGGAAGTAAGGGAGAGGAAGTGTGGGGGAAAGAGGAGTAGTAAAAGAGAGAATAAGAGAGAAGCAGAAGGAGGAAAGATTAGTCACCAGGAGATGGTGCTTCTGGGCCTTTGAGGTGGAGAGGAGGAGAGAGAAATAACTGCAAAGAATTTTGGAAGAGGAAGGTCAATCCTGCACGGTTATATTGAGGAAAGGTGGTTATGAGTGAACAAAAACTGTTAAAAGACCTCTGACAGTTTGGTAGACCCAGGGTTAGAAGAATTGAGGGATGTAAGTGGTTGTGCTGAGTTTTAGACACAGGGCACACTGGCTCCTTAACCATGGACTTCCCACTACTCCTCACCTGCCCAGGTGCTGTCTAACAGACCTGGGGGCTGACGTCAGTTAAAAGGAGCAGGACATATGATCATGACCATCTTTCTGATTCTCTGCTGAGTGCAATAGGCAAGGGGATGTTTTTAGGGGAACCTACAGAAACTTAGGGCGCAGGGTTCTGCCTCTGTCCCTTGCCATTTTGTAGCCTTTGGCAATTGCCTGACCTTTTTGACCCTCATTTCCCTCGTGTGTAGAATGGGAACAATAATGGGGCTGATTGGACAGTGTTGTTCATTATAGGAGGCTCCCTAGAGAATTGTTTTCTTCCCTTTCCCCAGGAAATTTCCTGGTGGGTTCCCTGGAGTCTTTGGTTTCTTCCCTACACAGCCTGATCCCTGGGCTCCCTGGAATAAGGTCTCTCTTCAGCACTGGGTTGTAGGCTCTAGCCAGGCCCAGAAGCACCATCTCCTGGTGACTATGAAGCCCTAGTCCATCTTGGTGAGAGGGCCAAAGGGTATGACGAGGTTTCATGCCGACTTCTGGCCCCTGGAAGCCTTGCCCATTTAGATAATTTGGGCACTGGGCATGTTAACGACTCTTGGTGGTCAGAACAAAGCTGGGCAGGCATTTCCACCAGGCTCTGCTCACCCAATGCAAGAGGACATGCAGCCCTGGGCTTCTGTCCACTGGCAGTGAAATGAAGTCCGTGAAGCAGGTGCCCTCCCCATGCCACCCTCAGCTGGTTTCTTTTTCAACTCTTCATGTCCTCTTTGGCTTGCCATTCCCCAGTTCCATTCTTCTGCCCTGACTTGGGGGCTTCTTATGGTCATGAGGCAGCTTGTCCTTGGGTGACTATCAGGCAGAGACCAGAGACTTGCACTGCCAGGCAGAGAGCACAGCACCATGGGTTCCTTTATTCCGTCTAAATTGGTCAAAGCAGGGGCTCCCAACTAACATCCTCCTCGTGAAAACTGCTTTCCCAATACCATCATTTACCAGGTGCAATGAAAGATCTATAAACGGACCAGGCCCCGTTTATAGATCTTTCATTGCATCTTCACCACATCCTCCTGGGTTGGCAGGATGGACTACTTCCATTTTCATTGTAGATATGAGGAAGCTCAGAGAAGTAGAGGACTTGCTCATAAATGGTGGAACCAGGATGGGACAGGGTCCAATCCTCCCGACTCATAGACCCAGAGCTCCCAGGAGGAGTCCTGTGGAATGCTGGGTGGAGGGCATTTGCAGGTGAGGAATGGGGAACCTGAATCTATGCGGATGGACAGAAAAAAGCTCCCCTTACTTTCAGTACAGGTCAGAATTGTGGGGGGTGGCCCCTCTGCGGAAGTAGAAGATCCTGGCTTGGTCATTATTACCATAGTAGTAGCGTGATGAGTATTTAACTGAGAAATAAGCCCAAAAGAGGAGGGCATGGCAAAACCTCAGACTGAGATTACTCTGGTCTTAGAACTCTAGAAATTCAGTTTCAGTTGTTGCATCTTAGTAATTGAGGGTATGAAGGGAAGAGACAGGCTTTCCCTTTCCTAGCAAATGCATCCACCATCACCCCCCCCCCCCACACACACACACACTCACACACACACACACACACTCACACACACACACACACACACACACACACACACACACACACACACACACCACCCCACACCACACACCACCTGGAGCTTCAGAGAGAGCAGACTGCACTGCTGGGACAGCTGGGGAGGCCTCCCTAACTGCTTCCAGGGGCTAGGCAGGCAGACCCCTCCTGGGCATTGTATCTGTCGTCCTACAAGGAAGATCCAGATGCTTTGTTTTCTGTGCCTTTCCCCTGCCCGGGCTGCTGGGTCGCTGCCAAGGCTGGAGAGGTGAAGGGTAAATTGCTTCCTTGTGCTCCCTGGGGCTACATTCTGTGCCCCAGGGCTTGGCTCAGGCCTCTCTCTAGTGCTAGTCAGTTTGCATCACAAGGATCTGCTCCCAAGCCTGTCTTCACTGTTCAGGTCAGCCCTCCTTCCTTCGTTCCCTCTGAGCACAGAACCTGCTGGTGGAGAAGCTGGGAAGAAGACATTGTGGAAAGAGTTAGAAGAGGGCTTTATCCCGACATCTTCTCCACAATTCCAGCTCTGGCCCTTCACCTGCAGGCACAGAAATCCAGACCTGCCCATGAGCCAGAACCCTGGGAATTCCTCACAGACCAGGGAGCTGGGCTAGCCAGGAATGTGTGAGTTCTGCAGTAGGAAACAGACTCTTATAAGCCCAGAGTGCTGGAATGGGCCAGACCAGGGCATTATCTCCCTTGTGAGCAAACCTGCATTGGACACCCCAGGCACTGGCTCTCCCTTGAACCTCCTGGAGGCCGGGTTCAAACACAGCTGGGAAAGCCCCACTCCCAGTGTTCTGCTGAGTCAGTAAGTCTGGGGTGGGGCCTGAGAATTTGCATTTCCCTGGTGATGCTGATGCTGTAGATCCAGGGACCCCTGCTTTGAAAACCACTGCCCAGGCCAATCTGGGGGTTACACAGGGAGGGGAACGTGGTTTCCGTGGTTTTTGGATGCTGTGGATCTGCAGGGATAGCTGGCATCTCATCAGGGTCATTATCACACGGCTTCCACTCCTCTCTCACTTTCCTTCCTTTTATATATATAGTTGATTTGGGAGAGGGAGAGAGAGATAGAAACATCAATGATGAGAGAAAATAACTGATAGGCTGCCCCCTGCATGCCCCCTACTGGGGATCGGGCATGTGCCTTGACTGGGAATCAAACAAACTATGACTGCCTGGTTCATGGGCTGGCACTCAACCAGTGAGCCACACCGGCTGGGCATCACTTTCCTCTTTCTTGTAAAGATAACCAAACAGAAAGAAAAAATAGATGCACAACATTGAAAATGATCCTAAACAAGAATAACTACCACCACACACACACACACACACACACACACACACACACGCACAATAAGACAAACACGATGTCCCTGGGTATTGTAAAATGGTGTCAGACACTGTCCTTAGTTGGCAGCAGCCCCAGTTCAGGACAACAGGAGCTCTGCCGTGGTCTAGGTGGGCTTGCGTTGGCCAGCAGGATCCGCAGCTCAAGGGCAGGAGGCAGAGCAGGTCACAGGAATACTGGGCGGATCTGAGTCAGAAGGCTGGGCGCCGAGGAGCCACAGTCCCCACCTGTTCTCTCCTCGGCACGACTCTCTCCTAAGGCATGGCGGCCTCACCATCTGTGCCCTTAACGTGTGAAACACATTTTTTTAAAAATACACGATTAGTAATTAAACATGGTATTTGTCAGCTCACTGCTGCGCCAGCTTCTTAGGCCCCGGGCGGCCAACTTTGCAGGGAGCAGAGGTTGGACAACAGTGTGGGAGGTTCCAGTCAAAGCTTTTATAGCCAGCAGTCATACCCTCACCTTGTCCTCGGAGACGCGAGACCCTTCACAGGCCTAGGTTATATAGTCTAAGGTATTGATACTTCTGGAAGAGGTGGGAACCTCCCAAACCATCCGTAGACATCTCCACCCTTTCTTGTACCTGCAGTACAGACCCTGTGGGTAAATGTTAATCCATCCGTATGTCCGCCTAAAAACACCCTAATAATATACCAGCGAAGCAGCCCTGCCTGGAAGCTGTGTGCTCCAGGTTTCAGAGCTAAAATGTACCTTGTTTTTTGTTTGTTTTTCCAGAGGCCGAATTATGCTTCCAGTTCAGCCGCTTTGCTCCTCTGCATCCTGGAAGGTTTTTCACAGCCTGGATATGACAGATTTGCTCCTGCTGAGCTGTGAATTCCTGTCTGCAAGGCAGCCCCACCATCCCACCAGGAGGGGTCCAGAGGTGTCATCTGGGCTCTTTCCTCTGTTGTCACCTTTGAAATAAATTGTGACCACATTTTGTGGCAAAAGGGAGGAGGCGAGGCGGAAGAAAAAGAGAAAGGGGGAGAGAGATCCTAATGCTAGACATATTTTCTGATTTCAGTCTCTGGAAAAATCTTCCCAGTCCATCGTGTGCCCCAAACGCAGGACTGTACATGGATTTTCTGCACATTTTTTGTAGCTTTCAGTTTAACTTGTGGTTTGAAGGCAGACAGACCACCAGGTGGGGCTAAAGAGAGGCTTGCTTTGGATGAGGCCCGGAACCAACTGGCTTACTTAGAGAAAAATTAGTCTTGGAACAGAGTTTACTTTTCATATCTTAAAATGGAAGTTAAGACCCAGTAAGTCTTGCAGTTCGTGTTTCTTCTGCAGAAAAGTCCATGCTTTTTAGCAATGCCAAGCACGGTCCCTGCCACCTCTGCCAACTTCATGGAACTTCCTCCTTTCTAACTTCCTCAACCGCCCCCTTCTTTCTCCCTTATTCTCTCTTCACCCCCCCTCCGCCCTCCCCCATTCATTTGATTTGATGATTCATTTGTCTGTTGGGTCAATCCAACTGGCCTCTTCTGGGTAAAGCACTGTTTCAGGGAGTAGCCGGGGACAGAGTGCTGTAGACTCTGAATGAAAGGGCAGAGCAGCTCAGTCTCTCCCGTCAGAGCTCATGGCTCGCCTGAGGAGCATCGTTACTTTGGAGACATTCCTCCAGCGAACTTCCAATGGAATATTTGCGTAGTGTTTCCCTGGGAGATACAAACAGTTCTCATTATTTGAATGTCTCCTCCCCACTTTAAAGCATCCTGGGATAGTTTTAACAGTCTTACTCTTAAATGCAAACATTTTCACATTCAGAGTGCACAGATAATAAATAAATAATGCATTAACTTTTTAGATGAATTGGTAATTAGATTGTATAAAGAGCTTTGGAGATAAAGTGTCCCCACCCATATCTGTCCAATTTCCCCAACACAGTGGTGACTTGGAACACAGATCAGGATGTCCTCTAGACAACAGGCTCTCAGTCAAGCAAGAGCTGCTTGGCCCAGGATGGGGGACGACCACTCGCCCAGCTGCATATTAGTGATACACTGTTGGGAGTCCCATCCTCCTTGAGTCTGTTTCCTCTCTGAAAGGGGGATCCTGATGCCTCCCTCAGGGCTTAAGGTGGTAAATGTGGTAAACAAGCAAAGCACTTGGCATAGTGCCTGGCAGGTGATGTTTCCCTTAAGTGTTATCCTCTGTACCAGGATGCTTGGGGACACCCAGAGAGAGTCTTTCCAAAGTGTCACAGGGGATAAGGACTCTAGTAGAGCATAAGAGTGCTGGAACCAAGTCCAGCAATAGAAATAACTGACATTTGGCATGCAGCTTTGGAGTTTGCAGTGTACGGAACCATCACACTATTCTTTCACGGTGCCCCTACAAGCTCCCGTGAGGATGTTAAGGCAAGTGGTACTTTTTCAAAGTGAGGAATGAGCAAGTTGAGAGATTTGTTTACCTAGATCTTTTCATGCCAAGCGCATTGCTATCCTGATGCATCCTGAAGGTACCAACAGGCACAACTGGGTGTAAAAGGAAGGAAGCCGAGGTAGATCTTAGTTCTGGAGCAAAGGAATCATTTCTCTGATAGAAAAAGTGAAGGGACCACCCCTTCCCTCATTCCTGTGGCTCAAAGAGCACCCATGCATGTGTGTGGATGTACATGCACACCCCCCCCCAACACACACACCCCTAAAGAAAACCTGATAGCTAGTTAAAATAATTTGCCAAGTACCTGCCTATAATCCATTAAAAAAGGAACATGGCCTTTCCAAATGCCAATCACCACTTTTTTGAGAAACATAATGGGAAAGTCTGCTTTAGAGACTAGTGCTATGAGGGAAAGACTTGCTGGGTTAACCCTAGCAGTGTGAAAGTAACAGGCTAGTCTGAGTATTAAGGTACTTCATATTTTACTCCCCTCCCCCTCCCCCCCCCCCCACACACAGATTTACCCTAATGTCTTTCTTACCCTAATGTCTTCTCTTCGTATGAATTGATACTGGCAAATGCAAAAGAGAATACTTTTATTTTGTTAAAAGGAGCTTTATTTGAGATACATTTCCATGACGACAGACTTTTTATATATCAAAACAATACTACCTACTTTAAAAATATCTGGAATGAAAGTCTGATTCATTTTATATCTGGTAAATTCCTAAGCTACTCTGAGGGTAGTCAGAAGGGGTCTACTCACATCTTCAAATCAGTGGGCTCACGGGCAATTGGACTGCAAATTGCTTCACCGGTTCTGTTTGTGGATTCCCGGTATGATGGAGGGCTGGGAGGCCTGGGTAGAGATCAGGCTGGAGGGGATGCTGACAGCTCCCCGCATCAAGTAACACTTCCCTCTCCTTGTCCTTTTCTCCTCTCTCACTTTCCTCTTCTTCCCTTCTGACTTGGCTGATTGATAACATGCTGGCATCTTTGCCATAGCTAGGTCCCAAACATGCTACTTGACCCAGTCACTTGGATGAGCTGATTAAAGCTATAGATGCTGGGGCCTCACCCTAGATATCCTGAATTAGGCCAGAGAATTTGCATTTGTAAGCTTCTCCCCAGGTGATTCTGAGCCCACCAGCCTGGTCCAAGGCCTACGGACAGTATAAAGGACAGTAGTTGGGTGGCACACATTGTTTATATGTGAATACCTTGGGTTCTTGCAATCACCCCATACCCCGATGCGGAAGCTGAGGCTCAGGGAGCTTAAGTAATTTGTTCAAGCTTAACTGTTTAATCACTCATTCATTCGTGGAGTCATTGAGTGATTTCTTCACTCATGCTGTTAGTGTCTGTTTTTTAAGGGCCTGTGATAGGACAGGAAATATGCAGAAGAATAAAGCATAATAGCTCCCCTCACATGGCTATAGTGTAGTGGAACCAGGACTAAAACCTCGTGTTCTAACTCCTGATCTTATTCTTTTAAAGAACTTTCTATTTTGAAATAATTATGGACTCCTAAGAAGTTGTAAAAATAGTACAGAGAGTTAGTTCCTGTGCACCTATCACCCCGCTTCTCCCTAAGGTAACATCTGACAAAATGAGTGTGTTATCAGAACCAGGAAACTGGCATCGGCACAGGACCACTACCTAGACTACAGATTTTGCTCAGATTTCACCCGTTTGGGACTTTATTACAGCCCAAAGCCACCAGAGTGGACCTGTAGACCTGACTTAGCCTTGATACCGGCTCACAAGCACAGCGGTGTCTGACCTCCGGGATCATAGCTGCTGATCAGAAAATGCAGGAGAGGCAAACTGTATTCTGGGTGCATTTGCTTTTCACAGTATAAAAACCTGTGGGATATCTGCTGGGCACTATTGATGCTATGACCAGACTCCCCTTCCTGGGCCAGTATCTGTCTCCCAGCTGCTGTTAGTGTCTGTGCTACTGGCTTATAGCTCCTCTCCTCTAGACAGTAGGCTCTCAGTCAAGCAAGAGCTGCTTGGCCCAGGATGTCCTGTACCCCTCCCCTTTTCCTGCAGCCTGCAGTCTGCAGCCAGTGGCAATCTGGTGCAAATAAAGCCTGTGCTAGGCCTCAAGGTGCGACCAGGCCTATGACACCAGTCGTGCTCCAGAGCTCCCACGACGATCAGGCTGAAACTCCTTTCCACCTGAGAGCATCTCCTCCATAAACAACGTGCATCCAACCCTTGTGCCAGACTCCGCTACTAGGGAACTTGTGCAAAGCTCCACGCTCATTTTGCTTTCTTTTCTCATTTATTCATTTTAGAGAAGAAAAGTTCTATATTCCACACAGATTTCCTTGGAGCACCCCATTCACCCCCATAGACTTAGAAACCCAAACACACCCTTACTTGTACACCCCCAGACAAAGAGACCCAAACACACAGTTACTCGTACACTCTCATCACCACCCAGCTTCCCTTCTCACACACCAAAACCAGCGCCCATGGCAGATGGTGACGGGGCAACCCTCCGCAGTGGCTGGGACTTTCTATTGTGTATATAAACAAACGACAAATTGGAGCCCAGATCAATGGTTATGAATTTCATGTCAGATTGAGTCTCATTAGTTTGGGGATATTGCTTGAAGATAATCAATATAATGTGATTAGAAAGCAATTTTAAATGTCGCATAACATCTTAGCTAGAAACCAAAATTACTGCCTCCCCGCCTCCCCATTTACACAAAGCCAACTTTAAATTAGACCGATTGAGCTGACTGGATTGTTTGTTTTTCCTTCAGCAGAGAAGAACATCGTTAAGGCTGCTTTCTTGGCCTACCTGAACCATTGTGGCCAGTACAAAACCATGCAGAAGGACTGTAGTCCTTAAAGAGCTACCACTGAGCACAAAACTGGGCTTCAGAAGCCTTGGGGGCTTCCCTGACCAGCCAGCTGTGAAACACTGGGTATGTTCCTTTAAAATCTCTGGCTTATTTACCCACAAAATGGAGCTAGTAATATACCCTCCCTTGCTTGTCCCAGAAAACAAGGATAGAATTATTAGAGTGAAGGTGCTTTATCACTTTCACTTTTTATCACTTGAGCATCCATTTCATTTGGTCAAGCTTCCTCCCTCCTCACCTTTGTCTCCAAACCAGCACTTGCTGCCCTTTTCTCTTCCCCCACCACCCAGCAAAGCCTAAAAAAGCCTTTTCTTTGATTTCTTTGAGGGACTCTGAGTCTCTTAGAATTCCTTTTCCTCATGAATCTGGCCAAGAAGATAGAAATATGATCTAATAATGCTCTGATTTGGCTGGAATTTTACAGGTATTTTAATTACTATAGATGCTTCAAATCTGGATTTAAAAAGATGTGTCATTTTTGTTTGTTTGTTTATTTGTTTGTTTTTTATTTTGGCTTATTCTGCAGTAGGATTTTTTGTTATTTGTAACCAAGATATTGAACAAGCCCTGGTATTTTTCTATAAAATACCACCAAAGTATTCAGCATTTCCTTTATGAAACGTCTAGAACAAAAGAACCACTCTTCTTAAAAATCATCCTTCAGTCCACTGTGATCACACAACAGCTAAGGCATTGGTAGGCATGCAAGGAAGAGGGTTAGGGAGCCTGTAGTGATGGGGCGAAGATGTCTGGGTTTGAAGACTACCTCCTTTGAGTTCAGTTTTTCACTTTTTCTTGATTCTGAAAATATACTCTTATTTCCCTCATTCCCACTTGAAATCAGATATTAGCATCCTCCCCAAAGACTGCCTCCATATGGAGTGCAAACAACATGAAAATATAACAGTCCAGATTTTGTATGCTATAAAAGCATAGCATTTATTGACATGAAGTTAATTATATTGGAGTTCACCAGAGGAAATAAAAAGATTAAACTTCTACCCAAGACATTCCATTTTTCAAAATGCGTGCACTTTATCATAAAACTTGTTCAGGAGACATAGTCTTAGCAGCTTAGTAGCCTAAGGAACAATTCAGGGCCTGAACCTGCTGGAAGTTATTGATGCCTATTTCCTGAGCTTGCCTGGTGACGTCTCCAGGGAGTCCTGGCCGCATCTTATCCGCAAGACTCACTCTGAAAATGCACAGACTGTTCAACGGGATTCAACCTGGACATACTGAGCTTTATAGCTTATGCACTGCGTAGGCTACAATCAGGACAGTTTTGATGCATTGGAATGTCATCTCTTCATAATTATAAAATGACAACAGCAACAACAATTACTACATTTCCTGTTAAGAGCCAACTCAGTAACTAGCACCTCTGTCCACTGGTTACACCAGCCTTCAGAAGCTTGACTCTCAATTCCCACGTCTAATCCCTCACTGATGGCTATTGATTCCACTTCCATAATTCTTTTTCATTTTTAGATTTAAAAAAATATATTTTTATTGATTTTAGAGAGGAAGGGAGAGGGAGATAGAGATAGAAACATCAATGATGAGAGAGAATCATTGATCAGCCACTTCCTGCATCCCCACACTGGGGACTGAGCCCACAACCTGGGCATGTGCCCTGACCGGGAATCAAACCGTGACCTCCTGGTTTAACACTCAACCACTGAGCCACACCTATTGGACCACTTCCACAATTCTTCATAAATCTTTCCACTTATTTACATTGCTACCATTCGGACATAAGGACCTGTCAGAGCATGCTTGAATGATCACAACTGGGTCTTCTTGAAGCCATTCTTGCCTCATTACCACCCAGTCTCCTCATTCCACTGGATTGACCTGTAAAAGTGCACACCTGATTTCAGGTTTAAGATGGCAGACCGATATGTCTAGCCTTCCTTTCTCCCAAAAGCCCCCTGAAAGAACAAAGGAAGATTTTTAGAAAAAATAACTTACACATAATAGTGCTAGAAGGCAAGGGCAGCAACCAACAGTGAAAGAACAAGTTTAAGGAAATCCTTGATGATAAAAGACGGCTGTGATCGGTTTGATAGAGACAATAGAACTGGAGAAACGCCGCCTGAAACACGGGAGATGTGAGCAGTCTTCTCCAAGGGAGAACACAAAAAGCTTTGAGGTCGAGGTCAGCAGATACAAAATTCTGCCCGTGGGATGATCCTCAGGGTTAGCATTTAAAAATATGAAATGGCCACAGACGAGTCCTGGGGAGTGGCCCTTTTTCTCCCACTTCGCCTCATACACAGAGCTTATGACAATGGCACAAAATCCAAGAACTAGTTTTTAAAGAAAATGTATGCTCTTAGGAAGGCATCTTCCTGTGGTTTTGGGGATCTGCTGAAAAGCTGAGCAGATCAGAAATGAACTCAGCAGAAATTAACATTAGAAAGAGAGAAGGGCATCAAGAACAAAGCAGCTCCATCCAAGAAATCATTTCAATGTAAAACCCAAGGTCTCTTTACATGGCGATTGTGGAAGACCTCACCTGCAGACAGCTCCCTAGCCTGAACCCCACAGGGATGTCTGCAAGTCGCTAGTCTCCACCTCCTACATGGAGCCTTTTTATATACATTTATATATAGAACAAGCAGTTAGCCAAAAAGGAATCCCTGGGAACTAAAAATATGTTCAATAAAACTGGGAAAAATAAATCAAAGGACTGGTTTAAAAGAAATAGAAAAGTTAGGCCCTGGCCAGTGTGGCTCAGTTGATTGGGCATAGTCCTGTACACCTTTGAAAGGTTGCTGGTTTGATTCCCATTCTGGGCATATGTCCAGGTGGTGGGCTTGATCATCGATGTTTCTCTCTCTCCCTCTCCCTTCCCTCTCTCTTAAAAAAAAAAAAAAATATTTAGGAAAAGCCAAGGTTCCCTAGCTGATTTGGCTCAGTGGATAGAGTGTTGGCCTGCAGACTGAAGAGTCCCGGGTTTGGTTCTGGTCAAGGGCACATGCCCAGGCTGCGGGCTTGATCCCCAGTGGGGGGCATGCAGGAGGCAGCCTATCAATGATTCTCTCTCATCATTGATGTTTCTATCTCTCTCTCCCCCTCCCTTCCTCTCTGAAATCAATAAAAATATATTAGAAAAAAAGAAAAACGAGTCTAGTCTAAGAGATCATCCTATCAACAATAGAATGTATCTAAATTGGATTATATCCACATGTGGAAAAGTTTATAGCGGTAAGAATGAGCACACTGTAACCACATACACACAATGTGGATGAATCTCAGGATGAAGCCCGACATAAAGAGCATATGCTGTGTTAATCTATCTCTAAATCCATCTTCTATCTATCATCTATCTATCTATCTATCTATCTATCTATCTATCTATCTATCTATCTATCTATCTTCTATCATCTATCATCTATCATCATCATCTGTCTATCTATCATCTGTCTATCCATCCCCCAAACAGGCAAGTGTGACCCTCAGGGAGGTGGTGACAGGAGGAGGCTCTGGGTATGGGTAGCATTCTCTTTCTAGATCCAAGTTGTTCAGTTTGTGAAAATTCATCAATGTGCACTTTTGTGCACTTTTATCTGTGTATATTATAGTTTTTTAAATCTTCACCCAAGGAGAAGGGAGAGAGAGAGAGAGAGAGAGAGAGAGAGAGAGAGAGAGAGAGAGAGAGAGAGAAAGAGAGAGAGAGAGACAGACAGACACTGATATGACAAAGAAACATCAATTGCTTGCTTCCTGTATGTGCCCTGACTGGGGATCAAACCCACAACCTTTTGGTGCATGGGATGATGCTCCAACCAAGTGAGCCACCTGGTCAGGACTCTGTATATTATACTTGGCTAAGGCTTATCAAAAATAGAGATAAAACGAATATAAATCTTCATGCATTCAAATTTATGAAATTATCTGTGATAGTTCTGGGTTTTGTATCATATTCAGAAAGCCCTCCCTAGTCTGAGATTAGAAGTTTATTTCTCCTGGTGCTGTCTTCTAGTATATTTGTACTTTAATCTTGTTGTAGTTGTTGATTAAATTGCATGCCTGTCTAGATTTCCTTTTACAAATCATCATTTTAAAAATGACTTCCCCTCTCAACAACAAATGTGTAATGATTCATTTAATCAGTCTTCTATTGTTAGAATGATAGGATGGATTCAGTTTTCACTATTTGGAAAATAAGAAAATTAGACAATTGAGCAACAAGAAGTTGAACATTCATGCATTAAGAGTTTCAGAAGGATGACAGAGATAATGGAGTGGAAGAAACCAATGAAAAATAGAGGAAAGTTTCTCAGAGATGAAGAAAGAAAATAGTTTTCAGAGTGTATTAGCCTAACACACATGAAGCAGGCTGCTAAGAAAAAAGGTCCATGATGCCGAAACCGGTTTGGCTCAGTGGATAGAGCGTCATCCTGCAGACTGAAAGGTCCCAGGTTCGATTCCGGTCAAGGGCATGTACCTGGGTTGCGGGCACATCCCCAGTGGGGGTGTGCAGGAGGCAGCTGATCTATGTTTCTCTCTCATCGATGTTTCTAACTCTCTATCTCTCTCCCTTCCTCTCTGTAAAAAAATCAATAGAATATATATTTTAAATAAAAAAAAAGAAGAAGAAAAGAAAAAAGGTCCCCAGTTAAAAACAACCAAATTAAAATAAAAAACTCCAAGGATAAGAAGAAAATCCTGAAAGTTTCTACAAATAAGAAGCAGGTTATCTGAGATGCAATGAGCATCAACTTGACATCAGACTTCTCACAGTCAAGAGTAAAGAAATACTTTTTTTGTTGTTGTTGAAGGAAATAAACTTCAAATTCTGAATGTCCCCAGCCCTGCTTTTGATTAAAGATGTTTTTGAGAAATCAAGTACTCAAAATATTGACCACCCATGTAGCCAATTTGAACATAATTACTTGAGGAGTTTTCCTGAATCAGAAAAAGAAATATAAGAAAGTGACATGAGGTACATGAAATAGTGACAACTGCAGATGGGACAATGAATGAAGACCCTAGAACAAAGGGAAAATAATCAATTGGACCCACATGATGCTGTGGACCTTCTCTAAGCTGCAGGGCTTTGGTGACCTCTGTAGGGGTCTGTACATGCATACAGTTCTCTCAGATGGCGAAGACAGTGTAGCTCCTTTATTCCCGTCACTGATCTGATGTTAGTAATGACCACCCTGTTCTCCCCATCCATCACTGAAGTTACAAAATACATTTGTGAGATATCCCTCCCAGTCTTAGTTTTTAAACTATGCTTTTGAGGTAACTCCGTATTTTTCTGGAAAACGGCAGTTCTCATTCTTCTTTTTCTTTGTCCTTCCCAAGTTGTTATTGGGTATTTTTTTCAGGAGGCGGTTATGTCTGTTCATGGTGTTGGGGGAGAGATCCTTACATGCTTTAATAGAAACCCTTCTGCTTGTTCTGGTTCTTATTGGCCTCTGCCATGAACTGGATAATTTGGCTGGTTCTTGAGCCATTGGGAGAGATGTACCGGGTTATGGTTGACCTTGCCTGGCCTTTCCAGGAGCATGCTATCACCTGGACCTGAAGTCTTATTGCAAAGTCCTGGTTCTCCATGACCTTTCTGTTTAGACTACAGACTCACTTGATTCACTAGTGTTCTTGGTACCTTCATGTCTCCTCATCAGGACACAGCAAGTCTTCTAAGTCCCCTGCTTATCACATACCAACCAGAAGGAATGAAGGCTGCCACCTCAGGTCCTATATTTAGATAACTCCCTCTAGGCTTGTCTCATCAACCTATTGTGAAAACTGAATGGAAGGAAAGGGATGCTCAAGTATCTAATTCCATCACTCATCGGACACTAAAGGAACAAGTTGATGGCTGTGGAATTATATTGAAACAAATAGAATTGATGGGAGCAATTAGGGTTGATTTTGAAGCTTAGAAGATCTTGTATAAATCTCTTCCTCTGTTTCCACGGAAACAAAAAAAAATAATTCTTAATTCTCCCAATCCCCAAAATTGTTTGATTTCAGAGAGGAAGAGAGAGTTTTATTGATTTCAGAGAGGAAGAGAGAGGGAGAAAGAGACAGAAACTTCAATGATAAGAGAGAATCATTGATCAGCTGCCTCCTGCATGAGCCTGCAACCCAACCGGCAATCGAACCTTGACTTCCTGGTTCATAGGTCAGTGCTCAACCACTGAGCCAGTCTTAGTTTGTGCCCCTCCAGGACTGGAGGGCCCATAATTATAGTCCTGAGTAGGGTAATAGTAACTGGCTTGAACTAAGCTGATCCCTCTACTTAGTAGTTACTATATGCTAGACACTTTCGAACTTGTTTATTCCTTTCATCTTGGCATATGTAGTATTTGAATCCAGGACCAGTCGGCAACAGGTCCTGGATTCCATAATACATAATACAGTGTTGTCCCTGAGGGCTGTGTAGAAGTTTGTGCTGTAATTCTATCAAGTTCATGTGATGATCGTACCTGTGACAAATTTGTGCCTTTTGATGTGGCACAGGATAACATAACCCTTGTTCTACTGCTTGGTAATTAGGCAGTGGTGGTGGGAGACTGTCTCCAACAGTTTTCATTAAGAATGTATGATATTTCAGTTCTAGTCTGATAGGTAAACTAGGTTTCTGTGGGTCCAGCTCCCAAGGAAGATGGAGCCCCCAGGCTTATGGGTTACAGTGAAGCTAGATGTCCAAAGCTGTGTATCTAGGGCCAAGGTTCCCAAAAGGAGTTCCCAGAGGAATGTTAAAATTCTAACAAGGGTCTGTGTGGGGTGGGAAGGACAGTCCAGGAGGGGAGGAAAGAAATAAAATGGGTCTGGGCCTGTCAGGTGAGTTCTAGCATCTTCTCAGGAGTTATTTGATATCCAGGGCATGTAGAGGGTCTCAGAAAGACCCTGGGTTCATGACCCCGAAGGGAAGACCTCCACGCTCTTGCCATGTCCTAGGCAGGGGTAACCCTGATGGACAAGGTGTTTCCACCCAGAGTCTTAGTGTCAGCGTGGCAGCTGTGGGCCCTAACATAGAGGTTGGCTGAGGCTGGGGATGCCCTCCTTATATCCCCTTCCCCAAAAGGTGAGCGAGGGCCCCTGCAAACCTATTGTTACAGATTCCCAGGAAGTGGAGGGAGGACAAGGCCAACTCTTATTTGACATTTCTGTTGCTTTCTCCTTTCCTTCCACTCTACATCAGAATTGAAAAGTACAGGAAATTACTTTGTTAGCCAAATGGGGAATTTAATGAACTCACAGATATCAAAAGACAGACCTGCAATATCTTTATCTGTGTAATTAATTAGCCAATGTCCGTAAAGTGTTCTGAGCATGAAGTGCCACAGATAGCTTGTGTCATTAATTATGATTATGCATGGGAAACATAACTGAATTTCTTGACCTCCATGCTCTTAACAGCTCCTGTTTAATGGTGCATTCATTGTAGCTTTATTTTTTGATCAGCTTCAATTTTCCTTAGGAGGTGATATACTGAGATACTTATTCACGCCTTTCAAGATTTCTCTTTAGAGAATTAAATTTTGAAAATGTGTGTGCAAATATGAGTGGCAGTGAGGAGTGACTGAAGGTGTCTCAGAGGGGGAGGAGTGTGTGGCTGCACAGGAAGCTGGTGTTTAGAATATGCATCTGTTAGCACTAGAGTAAATTAAAAAGGGGAGAGACTGGAAGCAGGGAAGGATCCTGCTTAGGCACGAGGTAATGAGCATTTGAACCAGAGTAGTGATTAGGAATTGAAGGGGGTATGGTGGAGAGAAAAATGTCTCACTTTAGGAATGGTTGAAGATAATGTCCTAATGGACCCTCTGGCATGCTGGGGAAAACCTGTAGGTGGCTTCATTATCCTGGGTTAAAAAAGAAAAGAACTTTGGGGAGCTGGATGTAGCCATGTAAATAGATGTAAAACTAATTTGGAAGGAGAGAACCACAAGTGTCCAACAGGTTTGAGGTGGAAATCTCTGGGGGCAAGTGTGTGGGTCTGTGGGGTGCAGCAGGTGTGCCCGGGCATTGTGTCAGCACAAGGCTGTCTAGCAATCAAGTTTGTTTGCTAGTCTATACTTTGATGCAATGTAATACTCACCCATTGTTACTATGAGGAGTCCATGAATGCAACACACAGTGTTGTGGGAATGGTGCTTTAGGGAAGTCCTAGTGTTCTACCCCTGGCTCAGCAGCAGGCAGAGGGGCATGGACATTGAGAGAGTGCAATGAAAGTAAGGTGGAGAGTGTGTGCCAACATGGTTTCATGTGGCGATGGGAACAAGAAGCCACAGAGAATTCAGTGAAATCTTGAGCAGGGCCTGGATTTCCCACAGTGTGTGAAATGGGATCAAACCCATAAATTTTATGTCATTTTTGGAACCAAAGTGACCTCAGCTAATCTTTAGATATCAAAAGGAAAGAAATCCTAGAACTGGAGATCTTTTTTAAAATTGAGGATTATATGCAGAAACTTATGCAAGACAGAAGCCCACTGCCTTTCTCCAGCTTTGCCTTTAGTGTATCCATTCATTATTTTTCTACTTTTCGAGAATAGTCATACATATCTCAATGGGGAAAAAAGGTCTTTTCAGAACTTTCTGAAAATTCTTTCCTTCTAGAAACTCTCTGTTCTGCATTACTCTGGGCTTCTGATGAGATAAAGTCTAGGTAATGATTCTGGAATATTTTGGACTTTTAATTAGATGAGAGCAATAGAAACCTATCCCAGATCACTTTTGGCTTTTAATGAGATGACACCAATAAAGGGTGGACTAAGTTCATTTTCCCAAGCTCAGAGATCAAATATGTCTGTACTATCCCAGGAAATCTACACAGATAAGAAATACAAACACGTGGATAAAGTCTTCCAAATTGCTATTTTCTTTCCCTAACTTCTCTTCTTTTCTATTCTTCATGTTGTCTGTTTAAAAAAAATACATTTTTATTGATTTCAGAGAGGAAGGGAGAGGGAGAGAGAGACAGAAACATCAATGATGGGAGAGAACCATTGATCAGCTGCTTCCTGCACGCCCCACACTGGGGATCGAGCCCACTACCAGGGCATGTGCCCCAAATGGGAATCAAACTGTGACCTCATGGTTCATAGGTCAGTGTTCAACCACTGGACCATGCTGGCTGGACTTGTTGTCTCTTTTTTTATATAGCGTACTAGAGGCCCGATGTATGAAATTCATGCAAGAGTAGTCCTTCCTTCCCCCGGCTGCCAGAACCAGCTTCCCTCTGGCACCCGGGACCCGGGCTTTCCTTGCAAGCCCTGGCTTCCTCCAGAAGGATGGCTGGTCTAATTAGCATATTATACTTTTACTAGTGGCCCAGTGCACGAAATTCTTGCACTGGGGCTGGGGTGGGGTGGGTGGCCTGGCCTGCATCCTCTCCAATCTGAGACCCCTGTGGGATCAGGCCTAAACTGGCAGTCGGACAACCCCCTCGTAATCCGGGACTGCTGGCTCCTAACCGTTCACCTGCCTGCCTACTTGATCACCCCTATCTACTCTGCCTGCTGGCCTGATTGCCCCCAACTGCACTCCCCTGCTGGCCTGCTTGCCCCCAACTGGTCCCCTCTGCCGGCCTGCTCGCCCCCAACTGCCCCCCTTCTGCCAGCCTGATCACCCCCAACTGCCCTCCCCTCCTGGCCTGATCACCCCTAACTGCCTCTGCCTCGGCCCCACCACCATGGCTTTGTCTGGAAGGACTTCTGGAAGGTCTCATGGTCTAATTAGCATATTACCCTTTTATTAATAGAGATAGGATATGACATTAACATATGTACCAGAATTACCCTATGAGAATACATACTTCATGCGATAGGAAGGCATCTAATACATTACATTGTATATATTGTAAGTAGTAGGAAATACTGTATTCATAGCAATAATATACACCCTGTGACTTCCCTTCCTGATTTGAGAATGGTTCCCCAGTTCTTTGAATGTTTCCTGGCCCCTAATGTATTTTTTTTTTTTTTTGTCATTCAGTGTAACTTTATTTACGGTTTATTGCACATGATTTGAGGTCTTTAATTTCTAACCACCAAAGATTCAAAGGACTATTTTTTTCCATGAAGTTTAACATTAACATCAGTGAATTCATGTATTCATGTGTTTTTATTGTAAACATCTGAATTATTCACATTGTCATAGATCCTGAACTCATAAGCATAGACCATGCACAGGCTGGCAGCAAGCCAGGAAGCCACTCTGCAAGCAAACAGATACTCTGCAAAAGGAGAAAAGTCATAGCACAACATTTAATGTCCAACCTGAGTCACCTCAGAATGTTACATATATTGACTTCTTAATTCATATAGTATCGGGAACTCAACTGCTTGGTTGGTGACGGGATTGACCTGGTTTCAGGAGGATTATTCCTGAAACAATTAAGGAAAGGGGGGCTCAACCTTCTCTTGGTTGCTTGCTCCTCCCCAGCACCTTCATCTTTCTTCTCATCCTCAGCTTCTTGGGCATCTTCTCCTTCACCTTTAACTCATTCTTCTTCCTCCTCTGCATCCTCAAATTCTTCCTTGGCACCTTCTTCCTCTTCCTCTCCTTCCTCTTCGTCAGCCACTTCCTTCTCCTTCTCCTCCTCTTCAGCTTCTCCTTCAGAGGGGGGTTCATCCTTAGCTTCCTCGGCTTTTGCAGCCTCAATGGTCTCCTCCACCTCGATCTGCTCCTCCTGGACGTGGCTGGTGTATTAAGAAGGGAAGGAGCGAGCGGACATCAAGTAGGAACTAGTCTGTAAACCACCTTAGGCAGATTGACCAAAGACCTGGGAACTCTGGGAATAGCCACTGGCTATGCTTCCCACGCTGGTGAAACTGAGCTGGGTCCCCTCACCTTCCAAGAGTTTCCTGTAAGCTTCAATGTCAGTGTCCAAAGCCACATTGAAGAGGTCCTGGTATTCTTTTAAATATCACGCCATTTCACTCTTTGTAGTTCTCAACTCATTTTCCAATTTGTTGATTGTGTCCTGCATATAGCACTAACATGGGAGTTCTGCTTATCCTCCAGCTCTCGTAGCTGCTTTCCCAGAGCTTAGTTCATGCCCCGGCATGCTTTGATCTTCAGGGTCTTGGCCTTGAGCAGGCGGTGGCTTTCAGACACCTTCTCCTTGGCAGCACGCACCCCGTAGGTGTTCTTGGCAGTGTTCTCAGTCAGCATGGTGAAGCAGCTCTTGTACCATCCTTCTGCATTCTGCATGTTCTTGGCAACCAGCTTCTTGTACTGGGTGCGGATGTCCTTGAGCATGGCAGAGAGGTCGGACTTGGAGAACATGTCCATCTCCACGGAGATCTGAGCGCACTGGATCTGTGCCTGCAGCTTGGCGATCTCCTCTTCATGCACCTTCTTCAGAAAGGCGATTTAGTTCATCAGGCTGTTGATGAGCTTTTCAAGCTCAGCGCCAGCGAGAGCCGCCTCATCTGCACCTTTGCATGCCTCCCATCAGCCAGCCCTCTGCGTCATCATGGTTCAGCACCTCTTCCTGGTAGCATGCCTGCAGGTTGCTCCCAGTCCCTTCCAAGCCCTGGTGCCTGCTAACTGCCCACTGCCCTCTCCTTGCCAGGGCTGGGGCACAGGGGGCCGGGGCACAGGGGGCCGGGGCACAGGCATCCCATTTTCATTAAAACGTTCAACCCTGGCCTGCTCCACCGGTGTCCACAGGCGGCCCGGAGGCAGACAGTGATCCCAGAGACCTTGGCTACCCCCGCCTACCCAGGTCCCCCATGGCAGCCTGGACCCTGCGGGGTCAGGTGCAGCCGGCCAGGCCTGCCTGGACCCCATAGCAGCCTCATGTGCTGCCTCCCGCCCCCCCACGCCCCTGCCCAGTTACCTACCGCAGCCTCGACCCAGGAGGTGCGTCAGGTGCTGCCCGCCTGGCCTGCCTGACCCCAATGGCTGCCTGGACCCCGTGGGCAGCGTCAGGCGCTCTCCCCCACCATCCCCAGCCCGGTTACCTATCCTTACCTATAGTGTCCTTGACCCAGCAGGCCTGCCTAGTCCCCGATGGCAGCCTGGACCCCGTGGGCAGCGTCAGGTGCAGCCCGTCCCTCCTGCATATGCAAATTTACCCTCCATCTTTGTTGGTTAATTTGCATATCACTCCTGATTGGTTGTGGGCATAGTGGAGGTACAGTCAATTAGCATTTTCTCTTTTATTAGTGTTGATTATTATAGATTATTATAGATGTGTGTTGGTAGGCACCATCAGTGGAAAGAGCAGGGTTGGAAATTGTGAGAGTAACTGTTTATTAATTGTAGACCTAAGTAACCTTTGTCACTAAATAGCTGTGTGACCCATGGCAAGTCACCTGGTTTTTTCTCCTCTACCTAGCTCTAAAATTCTAACTATACATTGTTTAGTTTTTGAATTGATTGCTTGTTTAGCTACCTCTATTTACAAAATACTCAGGCTAACTGGTCATTTTATTGGCCATGACCAAAAGAGAAAAATGTACCAAATGCCTTGAGTGTTGGAGTCACCTGTCTTAAGAGAGAGAAATTTCACTCCTTGTGGAAATTACCACATACACCCAAGAATGCAAGTCATGTAAAGGATCCCAGGCAAAACTCACAGTATATCTCTAAGGTGTATTTCATTCCCTGAGTTTCTTTCTATTGTCATTCCAGGATGCAAACGGGTTGGAGACTGGAGCTGTCTTTAATGGAATCTGAGCAGTACCTAGCCCCTGTGGATATCTGTTAAATGTTAAATAACAACAGTGATCATGTCATAATGATGCCCAGCTCACTTGGGAGAGAATACCAAATAGCAGAATTTTCCCGTTACTGGCTGCGTGGCCCAGGAGCATCCTGAGGTGAATTTAAAAACCTCAGCGCTTCAGATCACATTTCCCATAGGAAATACATCTTCTAGCTTGGAGTAATTGTTCAGCTTATTGCTGGTTTACTGTGTGATTTGTTAGTCTTTGTGTGAATCTTCCACTTCTGGAAGAAATATATTGCACTTTAATGATAAATAATCTCCAAAAGAGAGGAAAAAATCCAACCAGCTCCCCTGGTCAGTGCCTTTCTCCTCTTTTTCCTCACCTGGTATTATTTCCCAACTGCTTCAGTTGTTCTGAAGTCAATTATTACTGTATGAGCTCAATTGAAAAAGCTGCTACAGAAAACAAGCTGCCACAAGCTATTAAGAAAATAACCCTATTTCAGTTTTGAGTGAAGAGGAAAGAAATTAACCCCTCTCAAGATACATATACATTTTTTTTTCATTGGATGAGAATCTTTTTCTATGGTGTCAACGAAAAGGAACTTGGCCTTCTTATCCTCCCTGCTTTTCTCAATCCAGCCCCCAGTCTTATTCCATAGTATCCTGGAGGAAGCAAGCTGTCAGAAGTCTTGCTTAAAAGCTTTCTGATGGGGACCTTAATGATTGGTTTGGAAGGAGCCAGAGTTAGTGGGCGTGAACATGGCTTTTCTCCAAGGTCTGCAGTGCTGTGCCTAGCACAAACACCTCCCTCTTGACAAGTTCCTAAACATTACTGGGCTTGAGCGTACATTCCTTTATTCAGTTGTGGTCTATTAAGTGCCAGATGTTTTGCAAGGTGACAAGGATATAATAAAGAAGACATAATAGTGCCCTAAAATCACCACATCTTAGAGGTCAATAAGCCATTACAGGTTCCTTCTTGATAAATATGATGTCAGGGACAGACACAGGTTGGAAGTAGACTGAAGGACCACAGCCTAGAAGCACCTACCCAGCCTTAATGGGATCACAGAAGTTTCCTGGAGGAGGTGACACCTGAGTTTCTTTCAAGGACAAATAGGAATTTGCCCGTTAAGAGAAAGGGCCAGAAAAGAGCCTATCTTGTAACAACTTATTTGCTTTGCCCATTGAAATTTAGGTAGAGTTATTACAGCCCACCTTTCCATACATTGTCAGAATCCCAAAGGGGACCTTCTTGTGGCCATTTCTACTCCCCTCTGTCTACAACTAGTTGTAATAGCGATCAAGCACCTACAATAAAGCTGATGCTGGATTGGGTGCTTCGTAACATCTCATTTGTCTTAATTGTACTCCTCTATTTGCAGATGGGAAGGCTGAAGTCACACAGCCAATAGTTCAGAGAGCTTAGTCTGTTTTACTTGCACTGTAACATGCTGCAAGTTAAAATGAAAAGAAGTATGTATGGTCTAAGCAGAAAGAATATTCCAGCCTGGCCTCTACACTTTCTATCATGAAAAGCGTACAGCAGGCTTGTGGTATTTACCCAAATAGATAAGTAGCATTCTTACTTTTATAGTTGAACAGTAGTATTTGTTGTGCTTGCTTTCTATTTTCTAGTATTGTCAGGCTCAGGAAAGTACATTCGTATAGCACAGTTCCATTTCTTATGAAAAAAAATCTTGATGCTTCTATGTTATTTGTTAACCCCCAAAGAAACTTGAATTCCAGAACTAGTTGCGAATAGACTTTATGAAACACTGAGCTGCTTGAGGCCAAAGCAGAAAGGTGGGAACCTTCATAGTCTCCTGCTCCTATATGAATGTAATATATGAAACTAGATTCTAAATATATGAATATATGAAACTAGATTCTAAAGTGGCTATTTAGGGTTTGCTTTCCTCTTATGGGTTTACAGAAAATCAAAGGAGTACATTAGGAAGTTCTGATCATTATCCCTGGACTGGTCCTTAGGCAATGAACCAGTATGAAAATGTTTTTTCTTCTTCTCACACATAAGGCTAGACGACATTTCTAAGCCTTCTCTGCAGTTCAGTCTGGTCATGTGACTGAACTCCAGCCAATGGATTATGAGAATGAATGATGGGCACCAAGTGCAGGTTTCGCTCATAAACCCTCCCATGCAAGTTCCTCTAGGCTCCTCACCCTTTCCAACTGCCTGGACCGGAGGTGACTTTTAGAGTGTTTCGGAAGCTGTGTGTTAAAGATCCATGATCAACTGCCTCCTTGAATTGTAACTGAACAAACAAAAACAGAGGTTTGGCTGCCTGTCACAACGAAAGCCAAACTTGTGGGGCAGGTGCCCTCTCTTCCCCATCCCTATAAGAACGATGGGCACGAGCAGGAAGGGAAATTGGTCTTTGAGACAGAAGTCTGCCATTCCCCCAGGTCATATGGCTCCCTGGACTAATTTATCAGCCTGGTTTGTTCCTGCTGCTGGGTTTCTGGTGAGATTTCTGACCACCAGGGTCTGCCCTCTCTCAATACTTACTTCACCCTTCTTCTCTTGGCAGAGTAGTTCATTGTTGTGGCCTCATTAACTCTGACTGTTTTCAAAATTTTACTCAGAAAATTTTCTGAGGGAAGTTCAGAACTTCCTACCCTCAGCAGATGGAGCTGTTGAGTGAGCTGTGTTTGGGGGAGAGCAAAAATACTCCTTCTCTCACTCATATTTATCAGTGGAAGATACTGGCAGGGACCTGCTGTCAGATTTTTATTTTTATTATTTATTTATTTTAAATATATTTTATTGATTTTTTACAGAGAGGAAGGGAGAGGGATAGAGAGTTAGAAACATTGATGAAAGAGAAACATCGATCAGCTGCCTCCTGCACACCCCCCCCTGGGGATGTGCCCGCAACCAAGGTACATGCCCTTGACCGGAATTGAACCTGGGACCCTTGAGTCTGCAGGCCGACGCTCTATCCACTGAGCCAAACCGGTTAGGGCTGCTGTCAGATTTTTAAAAAATAAAGTTAAAATTTAGTGTGGAAATTTTTTCAGATATACTGTCAATGTTTTTAGGGATCTTTTTAAATCTGAGGTTTGGGGACAGTTTTTCTGGATAGATTTGGGGATCTCGGCTCTGTCTACCACTGGTGCTGTGTCCAGCCCATTTGCAGACAGTAAGCCAGGAAACATCTCTTGCTGGGTGAATCTAATTCTCACTTTAGTAAAATATCACAGAGTATGACCCCACAGGGAGTGCTAGTAAGCAAATTGGTCCATGACCCTGTTATTCTAGACTTCAGGGTCTGAGAACTAGGTAAAATGCTTGCCTTCTCTGCGACTCTACAGTCCGATTTCCTTCTTATTCCTCCAGACAAGTGAGGGGTGAAGCTGGAAGGATGCCTGTGTGGTATGCAGTAGCCCACAAATGGTATTGTCAAGATATGCCCCTCTTCCTGTTTCTGCAGAGTAACAATATGGTAGATGTGGGTAAGAATAAGAAACAGCTGAGGAGTTTGAAGGTATGTTTGATTTTATGTGTTATTCAATTTGTATTATTGTTTTTAGATTGATATTATTGATTTTATACCCATGTCACACCCCAACTGAATTGAATTGAATGTTATTTCCCTAGACAGAGAGGCATTTCCTTTTACTCTGATGGGTTTCCACTCAATGACCAGGTCACTCCAGGGAAACCACTGTATATTTCACTTCCATTCTAACAATCTACTTTTGTATTAGATAGTGTAGTTTATTTATATATAGTGCTTTTCATGATAGTCAGTAAACCCCCACTATAATGCAGTCATATATTTAAAACTATATAAATTGGGTGTGAGATGAGCATATTATTTAGAGCTTAATGTCACAGGCAAATGTGAGTGTGGGATTGAAGCGATGTGAGTTCTGGGTCAGGTGACTGGTGGGGCCAGTAGCATTGATTATTTCATTGATTGACATCATTGGCTGATGCAATTGATTGATACCCAGTTGATTAATTCAGTCTTAATTGATCGAGCCAAGAGAATATTGGAACCTATGCATAACTTCCTGTTCTTTTACTGTCCCCAAGAATCCCCCATAAAACTTATGTAATGAAAATATGTTGTATATTTATATTTTGCTAAATTATCTATACTAATAATAGACAAATATGTAAATTGACCGTACCTCTGCAATGCCACACAGCCAATCCTGAGTGAGTATTCAAATGAATCCCACAAAGATGGTGGGCCTGTGACCAGCACTTGTGCAGGTGTTGAGCAGCCGGGGGTGGGCGTTCCCGCCCCCTGGCTGCTCCGAGCATATGCACGCAGGTGCCAAGTGGCCAGGGCAGGGCAGGATGCCCACCTGCCCTCTGTGTAGCCGGGTCGATGTGGCGGGCATCCCTGGGACCTTATCTTCTTTGTGCCTGTGGCCAGCGTGCACGTGTACTGGCACCGAGCGGCTGGGGCCACAGAGATGCCACTGGAGTGTCCGGTCCTGTCAGCCCAGCCTGGGGGCGACTGGAGTTCGCAGTCCTTTTGGTTTGTGCAGCCCCTGGACTGGAAGTGGAAACCAAGAGCACTGGGAGTACCAGGAATTCTGGGAATCATAGTTCTGGTGGCAGATACATTGCGGGATCTCCTAGACACTAGAGCAGTGGTCTGCAAACTCATTAGTCAACAGAGCCAAATATCAACGGTGCAACGATTGAAATTTCTTTTGAGAGCCGAAAACTGACTTCTGTGCATGGGCCACGAAGTTTCAATCGCACTGTACATGCGCACCTGCATGTGGTATTTTGTGGAAGGGCCACACTCAAGGGGCCAAAGAGCCGTATGTGGTTCACGAGCCGCAGTTCGCCGACCACTGCACTAGAGCAAAGAGAGCCTGGAGCAAGTTACTGTTGCAGTTGGGGTATGGAGGGAAAGCAAAGCTGAGAGACATAAGTAAAGTCAGAGGGTCGAGGAAAAATTAAAGGGAAGATATCCTGCAATTTCTAGGAAATCTCCACCAATGGAGCGAAAAAGAAAAAAAACCCTCTATTATTCTGTGAGCACCAAACCAAACTGGGTTGGGGTCTCAGACAATTCACTCATATGATTGCAAAGACAGACAGAAACTCCCAGATTGGAGAGGGCTCCCAGATTGGAGAGGGTGCAGGTTGGGCTGAGGGACCCACCCCCCATGCATGAATCTTTGTGCACTGGGCCCCTAGTAATTTAATAAAAGTACAATGATAACTCTATCACAAGAGCAGTATTAACAAGCACTCTGAAAGTTAGAGGAAAGCAAAGTTAAACACAAGTCCAAATAAACAAATTGCAAACATGAGCAAAACATTACATATACTTAATATACCATTCCTCATCTATCATATTGAGAGGGGCAATTAAATTTTGACAACACAAACTTTGGAAAGACCGCCTCATATTTTCTTTGTTGAAATGCAACCTGCGATAAACCTTCTGAAGAAAATTCACATTCATACATGTGTATACAAGTATGTGTGTGTATTCACATACATTAATTTAAAATTACTATGTTCTAATCTTAGAAACCCCACTTTCACAAACTATAACCTAGATTGTAAAGAATAATCAACCTCAGGAAAAGTAGTCGATGTCAGAGTCACTCCAGGAAAAACTTGATGACCAAGTCAGTCCAGGGAAAACAAGTCAATGACTAATGGGTTAGTCCAGGGGGAAAAAACTCAATGACAGAGTCAGTCAGGCAAAATAGGTTCATGATTGAGTCAACCAGAAGAAATAGTTGGTTAAAATGGCTGAAATCTACTCAGGTGAGGGAAAATAGCCTATGTGCAAATCACTCCGAGAAAGCAATTAATATTGAGATGGCAGGCAGTGACTCATCCCTTTAATCCATGAAAAACAGCTGATGAGCCAGTCACTCTCAAGAAAACAATGATTGAAGCAATCTAGAGAAAAGAGGTGAAAACTAGTCCGTCAGGGGAAATAAGTCAAAAACGGAGTCAGCCACTGGAAATAGTTGATGGATATGGCTTAACTCTCCTCAGCTGAAGGAAAATAAACTATGAGCAAGTCACTCCAATAAAAATGATTAGTAATGAAATGGCAGGCAGTGAGTGATCTCCTCAGTCCATGGAAAACAATTGATGATCCAGGGACTCCAAGGAAAACTATGACTAAGTCAATGTAGGGAAAAGAGTTGATGACCAACTCATCTCAGGGCACATATGGATGATGGAATTGGGCCAAGGGAAAAAGATGACTGAGTCAGGGAAGATAGTTGAAGATGAAGTCCCCCCAGGGGAAGATTTGATAATTGGTGACTATGCCAATAGATAATCAAGTCAATCTAGGAAGAACTTGATGACAAAATGACATTAACATACCCTTAGTGAAGCCAAAACAGTAAATGACTGTGTTATTCTAAGGTAAATGGTTAAAGAGATGACAAGCAATGATTTCATGATTCCAGGGAAGACAACAGATCTGAATCACTCCACAGAACATAGAGAATGAGTTCAGGGGAAGCAGTCAATGACTGAGTCAGTGCAGGGGAAACACTCAATGTGTGGGTCAGTTCAGGCAGAAAAACTGCTGTGGGTGTTTATAACATAGCATCCCATGATTCTTCAAATATATATCATTAGCATATTGTTTATTATTATTTGGAAAGCAGTCTGAGCACTTGTCTCCATTCAACTACAATATTCCTGACAGCATCTCAAAGGCACCAATAATAGCTATATTACCTAGGAGCAGCCATAGCTATGTTACCTTCTTTTAAAGAACGTTATGTGTAGCCTGGTCTGTGTTGCTCAGTGGTTGAGCATCCACCCATGAAGCAGGAGATTACCGATTTGCTGGCTACATCCCTAGTAGCGGGTGTGTAGGAGGCAGCCCATAGATATTTCTCATTGTTGCTTCTGTCTCTCTATATCTCTCCTTTCCTCTCTCTCTAAAATCAACAAAAAGATACTTAAAAATAATATTATGTCTAGCCCTGGATGGGTGGGTTCATTGGTTGGAGAATTGTCCTGGACACCAAAATGTTGATAGTTCGATTCCCAGTTTGGGCACATTTAAGATAGGAGGCAACTGATTGATATTTCTTCCTCATGATAATGTCTCTCTCTCTCTCTCGTTCTCTCTCTCTCTCTCATTTCTCTCCTTGCCTCTCTCTAAAATCAATAAAAACATGTCCTCAGATGAGGATTAAAAACATTATGTCTAAATAATTCCAACTTTCTAATCTCTATTGGCATTCTCAGATTGATGGTTCCCATTCACACACTCTCCCATTGGGGTAGCTCCCTTGATAACTGCTCTTTCAATTAGATAATCTTTCATGATCTCAACTTCAATAATTAAATGTCTTTAATGCTGTCTTGATAATTTCTAGCTGGAAAATTTTGTTGATTTTCTTCTTAAGATTAGATTGGTTTAGTTATATTTGTCAGAAATCACCATCAGGCAGTCCTTTTTTTCACTATTTTTTATGTGGTTGTGTGGTATCTTCCCCTGCTTTCCCCACTGTAGCCTGCCATGACCCTAAAGGTTCCACATCTGTGATGGTGCAAGGCCATTATCTGCTCTTTTTATATTTTTGTATTTTAAGACCCAGTGACCTTGAACATTCTTCAACCATAACCTGAGCCCGGCAAGGTTAGGTGTTTCTTGTGGGCGTGTACAGATGGCTGATTGGTCTCCCTCTCTCTCCCAAAGGTTTTTGAACCAGGAGACAAATTCTCAGCTCATTAAACAAGTAACAGTGGATGGCAGCAGATTCAGAACCCAAAATAGAAAAGCATTTTGACATTGCAGCGATGTGTGCTTTCTGAGATAAACAGAATTGACATTATTTATTAATCCTGGAATTTATGGCAGCTTTACTGTTTACTGGCCAATATGGAGGCATTTAAATATTTGAATAGCATGTAATGAATGGTATGGACTCACTGAATATCTGTTGTGTTACATTTTCCCCCACCCCTAACTGTCTTCAGGAGGGAGGAGCTGAAATACAATGCTTAAACATGAATGAAAACTTTATTCATTATTCTGGGGCCATTGGTTTTTTATGGTTGAGGGAGGGGATGGGCCACTTTCTCCTTCTTCATCAGAATGGTTTATCAGCTCTTTCCAGGGGGGAAGGTAGAGCGATTAACTTGACCGCTGCCCAGACAAACAGATGCCTACTGAGTGTCCATGCCTTCCTCTCCATGCTGAGTGGAACACACCATTCGTCATCTGTGTTATACTTTTTTAATTTAAGGAACATATTCTCCTCTGCCAGGGACTCAGAAGTAGACATTATATAGAAATGTGAACTGTGAAAGTGTAGCCTATAATTTATGGTCAATGTGCTTTGAAGGTGAGAAACACCCTCTAGTCATACAACATTCCGGCAGCTTCTGTCCGTCTTTCATCCACTTTCCCTCTTGGTTTGCTAGCTAACTTGCATAACCTGCAAAAGAGATCTGAAGAGGGAACAAGAAATGGAGAAGAACACTGGGAAAATTCTGCATTTATGAACTTAAAACTCCAATTGACTTGCTTCCCCCAGGGCTGGAGACGAAAATGGGAGCATGGAATTGGTCCAGTTAGCCTGAAAACAAAATTCACTGAGAGAGACTGGTGTGGTGGAGAGATCAGTGAACGGGGAGAGAGAAGAGCTGAATGCTAATTGCCATTTTCTGAGCCCCTTAACTTTCCAGTGATTCAGTTCATACTTTGGGCACTGTTTTCTCTTGTGGATAGCTTCTACTTCTTGTTATTCTGTGGTTTTCTTTTCTACTTCTTGTAAGGCTTAGGAACATACCAGATAGAAAATGCCCTAGGACTGTGTATTGGTTAACTTTTGCTGTGTAAAATATTATCCTGTAACTCTGTGGTTTCAAACAAAAGCTGTTTCATTTCGTGAATCATCCAGTCCTGGCATGGGCTGGCTCAGCTGATCATGGCTGGCTGTTCGGCATCTGCGGTCAGCGGGCAGGTCTGCTGGCTGATGGAGAATGACCTCCCTTGCATGTCTAATGATTGGCAGGTTTGCAGCCAGGGTCTGGATGCTTGTCAGCTTGGGTGCTCCTGGGGTGTAAGGGTGCTACTCCACATGATTTTTCAGCCTCCAGCAGGCTAGCTTAGACTGAATGCCGCGATGGTCTCAGGGTTCCAAGTTCAGTAGGTGAGCAAGCCAGAATGCTCAAGTGTTTTTCAAGCCTCTGATTATATCACATTTGCTAATGTTCCATTGGCCAAAGCAATGATATGGACAACTCGAGATTCAAAGAGAGAAGAAATTACTTGATGGGAGGGAAGAAACGTATGAGCATTTTTGCACAGAGTGCATTTTGAGACACCGGAAGAAATATAGTGATAATGACAGATGACAGTTTTGAATGTTTACAGTGTACCAGACATCACACTAATCACTGAATTTACATGATCTCATGACACTTGACCTCCTCAGTCCTACATCTTTGGTGCTTCCATAAAAAAAAAAAGTGACTGTTTAAGAACCCTGCTCGGCTTTCCACAGCAGAAGTGGTGCAGAAATGTTTCTTGTAAATAGGAATTTTGTAACTTAAATTATATTTTCAGCACTATAGGGGGGTTGGCAATTTCAAAGAACCCTGTAGAGAATCCTTTTTGAAAGTAAAGATTCCTTTCATAACACCCCAAATCACCTCCTGTCTTAGCTGCTTGGCCGGTCAAGGCAAAGGGATTTCAAAATATAGGTGATGTAGCCCTAGCTGGTTGGCTCAGTGGATAAGCATAGGCCCTCGGACTGAAGGGTCCTTCCTGGGTTTGATTCTGGTCAAGGGCACGTACCTTGGTTGCAGGCCCTGGTCGGGGTTTGTATGGAAAGGCAACCAATTGATATGTCTCTCTCACATCAATGTTTCTCTCTGTGTGTCTCTCCCCCTCCCTTCCACTCTCTCTAAAAATCAATGGAAAATATCCTAGGGTGAGGATTAACAAAACAAAACAAAATATAGATGATGTAGAAATGACTCTGATATGAAGTTGACTTGGCCCGTGTTCAAATTTTACTGGCTGAGTAATCTTGGGCAAGTTACTTAATTTCCCTAAGACCTAGTTGTTGTTAAATATATTAATAGATACCTACCTCCATTGGGTTGTTGGGAGGATTACATAAAAGGGGGAAAATATGTCCTGGCTGGCATGGCTCAGTGGTTGAGCGTCTACCTATGAGCCAGGAGGCCACGATTTGATTCCCAGTCAGGGCACAAGCCCAGGTTGCGGGCTTGATCCTCAGTATGGGGGGTGCAGGAGGCAGCTGATCAATGATTCTCTCTCATCATTGATGTCTCTCTCTCTCTGTCTTCCTCTCTGAAATCAATAAATATATTTTTTGAAAAGGGGGAAAAATAGAAAGGGCCATATATTTTATAGAAGTTCAATAAATTAGTACAATGTATTCTTCTACGTAATCAGATGTTAGATTTTGTGTAACTGCCTATCCCATCATTTCCCACCATGGACAAGAATGTTTTGGAAGATGTCTGTTTTCCAGTTTGGGAGTTAGCTTGGTTTGGTTCCTTTTGTCTGTTCTTCTAAAATCTTGCCATAAAGCTTTATAGCCACTTTCACTTCCTTGATCACATTCAAGAGGGTGGGTGAGGAAATGAATTCATAGCTCTGTAGACAATACTGGGTAAAAAAAATCTGTACTAAACCAATTTAAAATAAATTAGCTGAAAATAAGGCAGGTGCTGCCTAACACAGTCTGCAGAGTTATCCTTTAACCCAATCAGCAGAGAACAGGAAAACCAGTAACAAGTTGGGAAGCCATCCCAGGTTGTCCGAGGGCCACCACCCACAGGTGGTTATCAGAGAGACTGCCATGGACGTTGGGCCACTGGGGGTGGGTGGAGGGTGGAGGGGGAGGGGACCTGCAGTGTCAGCACAAAATGATGACTTGGTATGACCAACCTCCCAGTGCTATGAGAGCATTGGAAGGAATTTATAATGGTGAATTACAAAAGCAGCTCTAATGAGGCCCAAGAGGCAATTGCATAAGAACTACGGAGAACATTGCAGACTCATATTTACTTCCTTCTCAGGATTTTATATGAGCCTGGTAATGAATGTTCTTTAACAATAGGAGCTGAGAGACCTTAGCTCTAATAGCACTCCTGAGGATACAGACTCCTTTATTTGCAATCCTGCAAAGATCAGTTGGAAACTATTGTTAAACCTTGAAATCGCCCCCCATTTGCATTGTGGCTTAAATTGGAAGGGAGGATCAGAGGGGAAGAATTTTTCCTTAACCTCCATCTCCATGCAGTCATGAACAGTAAATAATCAGTTCTGAATTAGGTCCCTGGAACTAATTCCAGTGTGTGTGTGTGTGTGTGTGTGTGTGTGTGTGTGTGTGTTGGAGAGTGTTTCTCTATACCAACAAACAATTCTCAGACGGGTATCCTAAAATTCAACTCATTTTTGACACTATCTACTCAAAGATAGCACCAGACTTCACAGGCTCAGTCTATTCCTCCCCCACTTCAGATGCCTTTGCTTCTGACCAACTGGCTATAGATCAGAGGTTCTGAAGACCCCCTCCTCAGGTTTGGTTAATTTGCTAGAATGGTTCACAAAACTCAGAGAAACATTTTACTTACTAGATCACTGGTTCATTATAAAAGGATAGAACTTAGATGGAAGAGACATAGGGCAATGTTTGGGGAAAGGGCACAGAGCTTTTCCTAGGTTTCAGTGAAAAAGTACTCAGTTGACTAATTCTCTAGTTAAACTTTGGACAATGGCTCAGAAAATTCCTCCTTTCTTCCCTCCTTCCACTTAACAAAGAAAGTGTAATATGCAACAGCCACTGTTCTAGGTGTCTGACATGTATCAGGGAGCCTAATAAGTTTGGGTGCAGGATCCACCCTGGTTCTCCCCTGAACCTACAGCCCACCAGTTTTGCTGGTTATGGCTAGAAATCCAGATAGGGGGCCGTGTGGATCTCTGTGGAAAACAGTGAAGAGTCAACCATATCCCCATGCTTGTATTTCTTGAATCAGGTGATATTCCAGGACCAGGAAGGTACAGGGAGGAATTTAGCCCTGTTTTCCTCAAGTCTTATAACATGGTTATGCTGGATTTAAATATAGGCAGTTCAAAAGGATAGGGAAAAATCATCTTTTTCATGGCAGTTTTTTTTAGCTTATTCCTGGTATTGGCAGACCTCATCCAGAAGATGTTCCAGCTTCAATGACTTTTTGTTGGTAGAGCCACTTAAGAGTTTATTAAGATATTGATTCCTGGGCCCCATCCAGGGACTTCTGAGTCATTGTATCCAGGGAAAGGGCTTAATTTCTGCTTCTTAATAAGAACTCTTCTGATGCACTTCTTGGCTAAAAATCTCAGGCAGGCCCATGTGGCTCATGTGCCCTATATGGAATCCTGAGAGCATCCACCCTCCATTCCTCTGGCAAGAACATCTCACGTTCTTTTGTAGAACTACTCCACTCATCCTGTGGAGGAGAGAAGGGTGCAATAATTGGTCTTAGGCCCTTGGCTGGTCCAGTTGGATGCTATCTTTCCCAGAGTGAGGTGACAATAGGAAGAATCTGTTGGAGCCCATTGCTTCTGCAGAGGTACGCTGCCCAGCTGGTATTAACTTCTGCTCCCTATGTCCTCAGAGCTTCACTGTTCCCAGCTTTTGTCCAAGTTCAGTCCTTCAACCATTTCCTTTGTTCTATGAAGCACCACAAATTCTTCAGATAGATTACTTTATGGCCTAAGTCAGCCAGAATTGTTCTGTTGGTAAAACCAACAGAAGCAGGGGAGGATATGAAACCTTGGCACGTGGTTGGTGTTCTGGTTTTCAGTAGATATTGTGTCTAGGAAGGAAATGAAGGTCTTTCTTCTGCACAGTCTATGAAAGGGAGTCTATACTGGCCTCCACCACTACCCCAGAGGGTGCTGTGCTGTGAATACTTTTCTGTGTATCTATTTCTCCTTCTAGGCTCTGAGCGTAAGAACTGTGTCTTATTCCTGTCTGTCATTCCAGGAACTAGCAAGGGGGTTAGAATACAGAGAGCTACTTGTGAAATGGGAGTATACAGGGTGGGGTAAATGTAGGTTTACAGTTTTACCCACTTTTCAATGCAATAATTAATTAATAAATAATAGTATAAGAATAAACTCTGTGTTTTTATTCTGAACATGAGCAGTGATGCAGGGGTTGGACTTTGTTTGGGACCCGACCTCATTGTGAACCCCACCTGTCTGGTTGGGAGTCTATTTCTCTTCACCTTTGACCTGTCCTGTGCTTCCAAAGAAAAAACTACTATGTTTCAGCTGCCTCCAACTGGGCCATTATGCTTCCTTTTTGAAAGTGCAGAGGTCTCTCATTTGCTTAGGGATTTGTGTATTTCTTGGATTAATTTCACATACTGGGACTGCATTTGATTTTCTGCCCCTCCTGAGTCTATTCCGTGCTAATGGCATGACAGACAAAAGAAACACATCCCTCTTTAAACTCCCCAGGACCTCATGAAATGAAAGTTTCCAATTAGCATTCTTTCCCTGGCAGCCCAACTTTGTGATTAAAGAGCTTCATTGGCTTTGGAAAGTTTTAGGATTGAAAGCCGAGTGCTGACAGAGACCCAGGGGCAAGACCTTATGAATAGAGGCCAGAATGGAAAGCAGGGAAAGCAGATGGATCAAGTTAAAGGGAAAGGGAGACCACTGTTTCTGGAGCGTCAAAGGAGGACAGAAATAGCCTACCGAGACCATTCGCTCACCCACCAGTGGAGTCTGTGGCGAGTTCCATAGAGGCAATGTGGCCTGAAGATCAGGAAATTCCAGGGGGCTTGTCTTTGTTCCTGCTTTGTGAAATGCCACAGAATAAATCAAGGAATCTTGCTTTGTAACTCCTTCCTCTATAACAGTGGTTCTCAACCTTTCTAATGCCGTAAGTCACGACCCACAGGTTGAGAACCGCTGCTGTAGAGCCTAAGACCATTGGAAAACACAGATATTTACATTACGATTCATTAACAGTAGCAAAATTACAGTTATGAAGTAGCAACGAAAATAATTTTATGGTTGGGGGTCACGACAATGTGAGGAACTGTATTAAAGGGTCGTGGCATTAGAAAGGTTGAGAACCACTGCTCTATAAACTCATTCTGTGGCCTAGATATATTGCTTCTAAGGTAGCCATGTAGGATACCATGGGTCAGTCGAGTCACATGGAGAGGAAGATTGTGACTGGCTAGATGTCAGGAAATAGAAGAATTGTGTTCCTTGTCTACATACCTAGTTTATTTCATGCCACACTGTACTTCGCCCCTCTGCTCCAATTTACTGCTGCTCTGTATTAAACTGCATTTTCTTATGTCCGTCCATGCCTTCATATCTGTTGTTTTTCTTCAGCCTAGATCATCTTTCCCCCTTGACTTAGGTAGGGTTAGGGTTAGGTAGGGTTCCCTAAAAACAGAGAATGGTAGGGATTCATATGACTTGTTAAGGGATTGGTCTCAGGAGAAGAGAAGGAAGCAGGATAAGTTAGGGAAGGGAGCTAAGCAAGAATGTGATCTCAACTGATCCCGCAGAGAGCTCTGAGTATGAGTTGCACCATAGAGATTGTCCCAATTTCAGGCAAGGCCCATAGACCTCCATGTTAGTCATTGGAGAGGGCTATGCCTGTAGGTGGGGTGTGTGGCCTTCCAGGTGAGGAGGCTGCCACTGGCCAGGAGCAGTTGTCCTGAGAAGGGGACACATGTGAACCATACCTGTCAATATAGCTGCTGAGCAATGGAGGAGCACTGTCCTGGTAAAGGAGATCTCGGTGGAGCATCAATAGCATCCCTTCCACCCCCACTCCCCCCCTTTTTTTTTTTTTAACCTTTTCAAGTTCTGTTCACTGGGTCTTCAAGACCTAGTTCTGGTCACATATTCTTTGACCATTTCTTTTCTTTCTAGCACGTTAGGTGTCCCTCGTCTGTGTCCAATAGTATCCTAGACCTACTAATCTCCATCTCAGCTCATTGTATATTAATGGACCTCCTCTATTTGTTATCTTCTTGATGATATGACAATGCCCTTCCAATTACTTGATGATATGACAATGCCCTTCCAATTACTATCTATCCTCCCCATCTCAATAGGTATAACATAATAATATTCCATAAAATTATGTTGAGTGGATGAATAAAATCTTGGATCTTCCATTACTTTACTGCATAATTAAGGTCATATACCTAACTTGTGAGCCTAAATTCTCAACTGTAAAAGTAGGCAATAATACCTAGCCAATGGTCTTAGTGAAGGTCAAGCCACCCAGCACTGTCTTAACCATGAGGCAGGGTATGAAAGCTAGGTCTTCCTTAATCTCATTTACCTAGTGCAAGAGTTTGTGTGACAGTCCCCATCAGAAGGTGGTATACAGCCTAGATGGAAGTGTTCCTACTGCCCAGTCCCTCATTTGGCACCTTGGACAGTTCCAACAGAGCTTTTTTCATATTGTGCTGAAATCTGTCTATCAGTAACTTTTCCCTTGCGTCTTAATTTTGCCTCCTGGAGCCACTCAGCACAAGTCTGTTCTGCATTCTATGAGAGAGTTCTTAAGGACTGACTATTGCAGGGAGTGTTACTGTCTCATCTGTTGTTCTCACCTTGTGCTGACAGTTGCAGTCAAACCTTTGAAGTTCGAGTCTTGCTTTTCTGCTTCCTTCCTCAGTTGTTGCCAGCTCCCTCTGTTATCCAGACGAGATGGAGAAAGTTGGAAACTCATTTTTTGTTAACTTCCCAGGAGAATGGTCTTCAGGAAGGTCTTCTGAGGACATACATGGAATCCTGGCTATGTTTTTCTAATCCTGCCAACTCAAAAGAGGATATTTCTGCTTAGAGGGATTTCATATTCCCCTCTTCTTCCTCAACAATGTCTTGATGATAAATGACATCATATTCATAATTAATTTTTGGATTTTCTGGATAAAGTATGATTATATTAAGGTAATGAGGAAACACCAGGGCACCAGGGGTTAGAATACCTGGGCCTACTGCTAGTGACCATTAATGAACTGTATGATCTTAGGCAAATTTCTCTCTTTGTTCTGGAGGTGGGTACTGCAGCTCTCAACAAGTGAATGAGTAAAGACAGACAGATGTGAACAGAACAAACAAATCCAAAGGGCCTGAAGTAACAGGATTTGGTGATATTTTTGATGGGGGTGGTGAGGGACAGGAAGTTCAAAAATGACCTTTAGGCACTGTAGGAACTCTAGCATGTTGGATAGAGAGGAGGACCCTGCAAAGAAAATATAGAAACAGTCAGGGCGGTGAGAGGAAAACCAGGGGATTGTGGAATCCTGAGAGCCCAGATGATTAGAGATGAGGGGAGCAGTCATTACCACTGCTGACATTTCAAGCAAAGTGAGGACTGAATTTGTCCTTGGACTTTAATGACAGAGAGGTCACCTGATGCTCACAGAAGCTTTTTGAAGCTTGTAATGAGGGTGGAAGACAGAATGGAGTGAATTGAGGAGTAAGTGGGAGGGGAGCATATGGAGACTACAAGGATAGAAAATTTCTGGAAAACTTTGGATGTGAGGAGGAGGAGACAGGGCTGTAGCTTTAGGAAATGTGGAGTGGAAGGGAGATACGTTTAACTTGAGGAAGACTTGAGTCTTTTTAAATGTTTTTGGGAAAGATGTGATTGAGACTCTATAAAAGAGAGATGGACTAATTGATACGCTAAAAAGATGAGGGAAGAGATCAAGAATTCAAAGGAGAAACTGACCTTGGCGGAGAAGGACACTGCCTTGAATGCAACCTTAGGAATACACATGTTGCTGTGGAAACCACACGAATTCACCAGGCCAGCTGCTATTTCTCCTTCTATCACCCTGCCCATAGTATCTGCTAGGTACCTTTTATCTAGACCTCAGTTCTCAGCAGCCTGAACTCTGTGTGTGTGTCAGATGGAAGAAGGAGACTGTCCAGGGCTTCATAGGCATCTCCTTAGTGACTGAGACTAAACTCCTATTGCCTCTGTTTACACAGTGTCAGGAGAGTTACTCATGGCCAGGTTTCCTGACTTTCTTAACTGACTTTCTAAGTTCACCTCCTGCTGACCGCAGATGACTCTTTCTCTCCCTCCCCTCAGACCACTGGACATCTGCAGGGTGTATTGTGGTCTAATTTACCCTGGTCTGGTTCAGGCTCCTCTGTGTCTAGGTCCAGAATGAGTCAGCACTCTCCAGTGTTCTTGTCCATTTTTCTTATAAATGAAGTTACTTTCCCCATTTGCCTAAAAGGAGCCCATTGGCCTCACCTGTGTTTGCTAAGTGGCTCGAGTGTCATTGAAGCTAATTTCAAGATGCATGACTAAGTTCTATGTGTTAACAAAATGCTGACCATGTTAAAAAAAATATGTGTCACTTAAAAAAAAACCAAGAAGGAATGATAAGAAACACCAATTATCTAAGAGTTTTAGTATGCTCATATGTGTTTGTGTATAACTAGCATTCTACAGGCCTTAAGACAGAACCACAGACCTTTTTAAAGCAGCAAGAAACTGTGAGCCAATAAACATTCTATTCCCGTGCCAACCTATACTCATCCAACCCAATGAAGATGAAATACACACTGACAAGAGCAATAAGAAAAATAATAACATTATCACTGGATCAATGTCTATTGCTGGCTTTATAAATAAAGGACTTGGCTTCCCATTGATGTTTAATTTTTGTAAATGCCTCTGGAAATTTAAGTAGCGGTAGGAAAACATTATCCTGAGATAATGTTCAATTTCTCCTAACATAAGCTCTTAAACCTTGGACGTGTGCAGTTTTCAGTCTGGGACAAAATCAGGCGAACAAATATCTTTGGATCAGACTGTGGTAGATTTATTTTAAATAGGCTGGCTTTAGTGCTACCAATCCCGGGGACAATAAAGTAGAAGTTGGTTTGAATAAAGGAGCAGAGAAATCCTGGAAGTCTGTTTTTCCCCCCTCTGTGGTTTGTTTTGAGATACCCATCAACAAAATGGGGAGCCTCTCCCCTATCCATGTCGCATGACTGATGCTGCAGCATGTGTCAAATTTGTAAATAGTAGGGGGCAAGTGTGGAGTCTTGGAAGGGTCCACCTGTCAGTGTAGGACACTATGATGTCCCAGCATTTGATTACTCCTGGCTATATCTCAGCTGCTCTGGTGCTGACTCAAATCCCCAGGGCTGGATAATTGCACCTGGCTTGAATAACAAACTCTCTGCTAGCTCTACCCTGGGAAAATCATGAGAGTACTTTGAAGTCATGGAATCGTAGATATTAGAGCTGAAAGAAAGCTTCCTCAAGAGATCTTCTAATTTAGGATTCCTCAGTCTTCAAGCAGGTACTGCATAAATGGCCCCATTCCTCAGAAGAAATTCAGAAGATCCCGCTAATTAGAATAGAGGGCAGGTAAGTGATGGTTAAGTCTTCTGCTTGGAGCAGTGTTTCTCAGACTTGAGCTTGCACAGAATTACCAGAGGCTTATTAAACCCCAGATTGCAGTCCTCCCCTCCACCCCCGACCCCCCGCCTGCTTTCCCAGAGTTTCTGAATCTGTACATCTGGGGGTAGGGCCCAGGAATTTGCCTTTCTAACAGATTCCTAGGTCATGCTGATGCTGTTAGTCTTGGTGAGGAGACCACACTTTGAGAATCACTGGACTTCATGATTTCATGACCTAGAAGCTGGGCTCTTATGCTAACAGGTGAGTCTTTCTACAAAAGGAGGCATGAAATACCCACATTCCCGAAGGAAGGCTAGTCCTTTATGAGAGGCTCTTCAGAGTCTCTGCCTGAGTAGGAGCAAGCTGCCTTCCTCACCATGACCTCAGACTCCAGCCACTCCAAAGGCATGAGGAGGACATGGGAAGACACCAGGATTTCTCATGAATCCCAGCCTCTGCCCTCAAATCTTTTACCTCGAGAGGAGAAGAGCTGTTACCTCCCTGGGAATCTGGAACAGAAAACCAATGTGTGAGGGCCTTTCTGATATGGGAAAAGCTGGGTTTGCACTCTCCGATGTGAACACTCAGGGCCCAGCAGACCTGACAGTGATGAATGATGCTGGATTCCACTTACGTTCCATCAAAGCCTGCAGGGTGGAGACCTCAGGCACTGAGCCCAGGCCCTCAGGCCCTTCCTGTCAAGGCATCTGCAGGACAGGAAGACATCTGAGAAGCTGACAGGCAGCAAGGAGGAGATGGGGAGGGAAAGAGACATCAAAGTAGGCGTGGCAGCTTCAGGATTTAGGCTGAGGCAGGGATGAGGGTAAGGGGATGGATCCTGGGAGAGGAGGGAGCCGTGGGAAACAATGGAAGGATTTTCTTCTGTCCTAAGAATCCTAGACTCTTATTGGACCTCCTCTTTTCCCTGATGGGAGAATCGCATGAAAACCCCACTTGCTTCAGAATGTATCACACCCCACCTGAATCAAAGCAGTGAGAACAATTTCTGTGGACTGTGTGTTTTAAATAGATTTGCTTGCATTTGCCTTATATAAAAGTTAGAAAACAAAAACGCTGGACTTTTCAAGTCATTGTCCTGCTTCTGTCTGTTAATGTCTAGCGTGCAGGCCTTCTAGTAACAAACTATAGAAATGACCCCTGAAAGTATCATCTTTGCAGCCTTGCTGAGCATTGCTCCTCCTTTTGCCTCTGTTTTGATTAGCTTCCATGTCTTCATTTTGTACTCTTTCTCGCTGCCTCCCTCTCCTTTTTTCCTCTATGAGGAACTCAGATTTCTGCTCCTCTATCCACCTTTCCTTCCAGTCTTTGGCTCTTAAGAGCAGACTGGGTAGGTGGTTATGAAACACAGGTTCAGTTTCTAGAGCTTCCCCAGGCAATTTGCATTTCAGGCAAAATGAGCCCACCTTCACTTCTGTTTTGCTTAATGTAAATGTTCCTGAACTGCAACGTGCGTACAGAAAAAATGCGCATATCATGTACTTTCAGCTTGATGGATTTTCAGAGCGTGAACACATGGAGTGACCAGTACCCGGATCACGAGACAGAACGTGACCCAAAAGCCCCTAGTGCGCCCTTGCAGTAATGTCCTGCCCTTAGGAATATCCACTATCCTGACTTCTAAAGCACCGATTAATTTTGACTGTTTAATAACTTTATATAAATGGAATCATTCATATTTTATGTCTAGCTATTTTTCTCAATATTATTTTTGTGAAATTCATTTATGTTGTTACATGCTCTTGTAATTGGTTCTTTTTCATTGTGCACTGTCTCCCCTTCCCCCCCCCCCACCTGACCCAACCGCCTCTATTTAAAGAACATATCATACTTTATTCATTTTACTATTTTTTTAACATTTATTTTTATTTATTGTTAATCCTCATCCAAAGACATGTTTTCCATTGATTTTTAGAGAGAGTGGAAGGTAAGGGGAGAGACAGAGACAGAGACACATCTATTGGTTGCCTCCCGCACATGCCCTCGCCAGGGCCAGGGATCGAGCTTACAACCTAGCTACGTGCCTTTGACTGGAATTGAATACAGGACTCTTCAGTCTGCAGGCCAACACTCTATCCACTGAGCCAAACCTGCTAAAGCAATTTTATTATTTTTAAAATACGTTTTTATTGATTTCAGAGAGAGGAAAGGAAAGGGAGAGATAAAGACATCAATAATGAGAGAGAAACATTGATCAGCTACCTTTTGCACACCCCCTACTAGGGATCGAGGCCACAACCCGGGCTTGTGTCCTGACCAGGAATTGAACCATGACCTCCTGGTTCATGGGTTGACACTCAACCACTGAGCCACACTGGCTGGCCTTCATTTTACTATTATAGACATTTTGGTTTGTCCAATTTGAGATTATTAGGAAATTTTCTGCTATTAACATTCTTTTACAGGCTTTTCAATGAACATGCATCCTCTTTCTGTTGGATTTATGCATAAGAGTGGAATTGCTCTTCCTTAGCTTGGCATTTAGTCAGACTTAGTGGATACCACCAAACTGTTTTCTGAAGTTGCTCTACCAATTTATACTCCCACCAGGAAAGTTCATGAGTTCTAATTCCTCCACAGCCCCGCCAACATTTGATATGTTTAATTTTAGTCATTCTGGTGGGTGAGTGTTGATAGAGGATTGTGGATTTAGTGTGCATTTCTTCAGTAACCAATTAAGTTGGGCATCTTTTATATGTTTACGGGTCAATTTAAATACTCTTTTTAGTGAGTTACCTGTTCAGTATTCTGTCCATTAAAAAGTTAGATGTTCTGTTTGCTCTTACTGCTTTGTAGAAGTTCTAGGGGATGTAAATTCTTTGATGGATACTCTTGAGCAATTCAGTTGTCTCCTCCCAGCCAGCGGCTTGCTGATCGTCATTAAACCTCCTGCTTTACAATGGGCAAACTCATACTTTAAATGCACTCCAACGTCACCTCTTGGATGACTTTTTCCTCATCCCCTTTCTCCCAGAGTTATTGCTCCCCCTTGTCCTTCCTCAGCATCTGCCCAGCACTGTCTCCTAGCAACTGTCCCATTAGTTACAATGACGCCTTTTCTCACCTCTCCCCTTCCAGCCCGTGAGCATCTTGGACACGGAGTATTCTTAAACAGAAACAGTGGCTGCCATTTTTGTGGCGGTTCTGGGTGTTTTGTGTGTTTGTTTCTTTGTAATTGTCTGTGTCTCAATTTTCTACTATGTGTATGTATTACTTTCATAATAATAACTACAAAAATATAGCTTACCTTGAGAAAAGAAATGTACGTAATATTGTACCCTGCTCCCTGCCTCATCACCAACACGGTGTGTTGGATATCTGTCTTTTTCAGAGGAACTTTCCATTCAACGTGTCAAATATTGCGCTCCTTGTTTTATTTTCCCAGCCCAGCCCAGGTTTTTGTGTGGCCTCTGTGACAGGTGTGGGGTTGCAATACTATTGCCCAGGAGCTAGGCAGAGAGCTACTCTAACTTCTAAATTGTCTTTATACTTCTACATCCAAACCATGCTTTTCTGCTCTATCGGTTTTGAGTCTTTTGTGTCCTTCGAAAACGATAATAGCTTCTACATGGGGTATGGGACCCAGTCCCTGTTACTGGTCTTCTCATCTCTCTGTTTGAGAATATGGGAGAAAAGAGGTGAGGCAGAGCCACGAGGGCCAAGTCAGCAAGGAGGCTGCGTGGCTGTCTGAACTCTCTGCCCTGGTTTAGGTATGGGCACAGTAGGTTGCATTTATTGGCCTTTTAGTAAGAGATAATGGGTAGCATTTTATAGACATTGCATTTAATACTCTCTGTGTCTTAAATATAACCAGTTCATTTTAAAGGTAAGAATACTGAGGTCGAGAGAAGGAAAGTATCACAGGCTCTAAGTGGTAGAACCGGGGGTGATGTGAATCCTGGGCTGGTGAGGCTGGAGCAGGAGAAATGAGACCAGGTCAATCCCAGTCATTTGACGTCAGCCAGATGAGTCTCTGGGAGGACAGACATTTCCTCTCAGGCAGGTTCCGAGTGACCTGCCCAGACTTCAGAGCAGTGGCCCAGCTGCCCTGGAAGTGTTTTCTGATAGTCACATCATTTTGGGGTCAGTTTAGCAAAATTCTGAGACTTTCCTCCTGTGGAAACCAAGATCAAGGTTTGGAGCCAACGAGACAATCATGTCCGGTGCCCACCTTCTGAAGGTCAGAGGTGGGGACCTGGCTCCTCTTAATGTCTGCTGAGTGACAAGGACACATCTAAGATTCCCTGCCTTCCTGCTCCACTGAATACACAGAACTCAATTGAAAGGCCATAACACATTTAAGTGTCTGAAATTAAATCTGGAGCCGAAGCAGCCGCCTCTTATTACTTTTAATCAGTGCCGTGCATGAAAGCTCCTTTGGAGAAGTCATTATTTTACCTCGGAACGTGGAAAGAGCTGCTTCTCTACTTCTGGTTCCTGCAAAATGGCAGGGACAGTTCCCCCTGCCTGCGCAGCAGACGTGCGGCTGTCGTCAACACCTGCCACGGCCAGGGTCTGGGTCTGATTTAATTCTTTTGGGTTCCACTTTGCATGGCTCTCAGCTGTACTTATTAAAGGGACAAGAAGCTGAGGGGTTAGTAACTATAGTTACCATGTATCAAGCACATTCTTTATCAGTTAAGGTTTTTAGTAGCAAACAACGAAAAACTGGTTTGAGCAGAAGGGCAATTTGTGAAAGGACCTTAGGATGAGCACAGCAAGGCCAAAGGACAGAGTTGGGAAGCTGTGCAGCCAGGCGCCATGTCCAGAATCTCCCTGCAGAATGGGAGGTAACGGGAACATCACAGCTGCCCCCTGGGTGCAGTGCCACAGCGGAACTGCTAATGCTGAACGCCGGAAGCCATGTCTAATTTCCCCTGCAACAACAAGCAAAGGTAAATATTACTATCTTCGTTTTACAGAGGAGATGTGAAATTCAGAGATGTTAGGTAGCTTGTTCTCAAAGTTAGACAGAAACCCTCAACTCTAAGTTCAGTGAAGGTGGAGACTATACCGGTTTTGTTTACCATCATAAGCTCAGAACCTAGTACAGTGCCTGGCCCATAGTAGGTGCTATATATATTTATGCGATAGATACATGGGGGAAGTGGTGGAGATGGGTATGGTTATTGTGTTTGTCCTACTTGAACACTGCCTGTTCTCTTTTGGGCCCACATCCCCACGTTTCTAGCCAAAGTGCTGGGCAAATTACTCAGGATGAGGCCGACATCATTTATATCCTCCTGGTTATGGTGATCCATCCCAAAGTTGGAAGGGGGTGAGTTTGGCCAGATGTCCCAGTATATGGAGTAAGACTGACCGCAATATGAAAGAATAAAGCCAACATTCAGAGAGAAGCGAAGACAGTATTTATAATTCAATTTTCCTGTAATTCAAAGAGTCAAAATGACTATTTTATAAGCAAGTACTATTGCTCCAGTCAATAAAGGCAGGTTGAAAGTGGTGACTTGTCTCAGAAAGGGGGTTTCATTTTGGATGTCAACTCCAATGCTCCAGTAGGTGTATGAGCTTCAGGAAATAGTACAGAACCGGGTCAAAATGCATGTCTTCTTAATCCTTCTTCCTCTCTCCTTAGTGAGCACCCATGCATCTTACCTTACCTACATTTGAATGGAGTCTTTTTCTCCTCCAAACCTTTACTCAGCGACTATCTGTGAGATGTGTTTTTTAGGACAACTGTTGGCCCAAGGATGTGATGATAGCGGAGAGAGGAAAGTAGAAGTCAAGGTGGACAAAGCAGGTTCTGGGGGCCACAGCAGGTTTTATTTATTTATTTTTATTTTTAAAATATATTTTATTGATTTTTTTTTTACAGAGAGGAAGAGAGAGGGATAGAGAGTTAGAAACATCGATGAGAGAGAAACATTGATCAGCTGCCTCCTGCACACCTCCTACTGGGGATGTGCCCACAACCAACGTACGTGCCCTTGACTGGAATCGAACCTGGGACCCTTCAGTTCGCAGGCTGATGCTCTATCCATTGAGCCAAACCAGTTTTGGCACACAGCAGGTTTTAGATTGGGCATCTGTGAGAGCCCTTCTCTTGGAAGCAGTGTTGGGCTCCTACGGTGGCCGAGGATAAAGAGCACTCATTCAGGCTAGCACTGTGCTATCAGAGAGGGACCCAGGTCTCTTGCAGGAACACAGCCATAGCGCGGGCCCTGTGGATATTAGGATGTAACTTGGGCATTAGATATTTGCCCTGCCCAAGGTAGCTCTTGCCTCGGGCCATCTGGGCACATCCTTGTTTGTAATCCTGGGGTTTCTTCGTTATCAGGACTTGGTATGCTCCCTATGTTTCTGCTCCAGTTCCAGCGCTGGCAGCATGGCTTCTCCTGCATTACTTCCACGGGTCTCTGGCCCATGGATTAGCTTCTTAGGGGCTGGTACCATCCATCATTCAATCACTCCTTGAAAGGAGACCCATGTTACATGGTATGAGCTTGGTGACTTATTTGCAAGTAACCCCTAGGGCTATTTCTACGGCTATTTCTTGCAGAGTGAAACTGGGAGGAAAAGAAAGGCACTCCAAAGCGTTACTTTTGCCTAATAAATGATTTGTTTATAATTTTACTCCAAGAAAGCCGCTTGGAATAATTTATAGAGGGTAATGAGATGCTTGAGTGCAACAGGTAATTGTCATGCACCAAACTACTTCCTTTTGAATTCCTGCATGCTTTTAGTATTCACATCAAGTGCATACCTGTGTGTCTCTTTGCTTTGTTGGTTTGGAAATTTCACTGAAGCCAAGGGAAGTGCTACCACCAGAGTGGTAGAGAAATTAACAATTTACTTCCCCAGAGAATTTCTTAACAAGCCTGGGAAGAGAATTGGTGGAGGAGTCCCTGGCTTCCTTGTTCTTGGAGCTGTGTTCTGTCTGGTTCTTTAAAACATCCCCAACAGCCCTGGCTGGTTTGCTCAGTGGATTGAATATTGGCCTGCGAATTGAAGAGTCCCAGGTTTGATTCCAGTCAAGGGCACATGCCGAATTGCGGGTTCAACCCCTCAAAGGGGGTATGCAGGAGGCAGTCGATCAATGATTCTGTCTGATCATTGATCTTTCTCTCTTTCTCTCTCTCTCTCCCTCTCCCTTCCTCTCTGAAATCAATAAAAATATTTAAACACACACACACACACACACACACACACACACACACACACTAAATCAAAACAAAAAAACCTATCCCCAACAGCACTGACCACCACTGCCCGTAGAGGTAACCAGCACTCAACTCAGTGCACTCTGCATTGGCCTTTCTTCCTTATCTGTCTCCCTCTATTCATTTGCCTCTTGGGACTGCCTCTTAAATAAATTGTCTGCACCCAAGCTCTTGTCTCAAGCTTTTGTGTTCTGACACCAATTCTCTGAAACCAATTGGGTTTCCTAAAATTCAGTTCAATGAAAACACTAAGTACCTGGTATTAGCATAGACCCCAGAGGCTAATGGCAAAGCCCTTCACAATGCTGTCCCATCTCAGATGCCACCTGCCCTTTTTTGCTTCCTGCTACATAAATTCAGAGACATCATGACTCTCACAAATTTGATAATTTGCTAGAGCAACTTACAGAACTCTCTGAAAGTGCTATATTTATTACGATTACATCTATAATAATAAAAGCATACATGCTAATTAGACCAGACAGCTGAACAACCTTCCAGATGTCATTCTGGGCGAAGCTGCAGCGGCAGGGGCTGAGGTAGAGGCGGTTAGGGGTGATTAGGCAGGCAGGCAAGCTGTTGGGCAATCAGGCAGGCAGGCAGAGGCGGTTAGGGGTGATCAGGCAGGCAGGCGAGTGGTTAGGGGAGATCATGCAGGCCAGCGGTTAGGAGCCAGTGGTCCTAGATTGCAAGAGGGATGTCCGACTGCCAGTTTAGGCCCAATCACTGTACATCCCCTGAGGGGTCCTGGATTCCAAGAGGGTGCAGACCAAACTGAATGATCCCCCGCCTCCATGCACAAATTTCATGCACCAGGCCTCTAGTTTTTATTATAAAGCATGCAACTCAGGGACAACCAAATGGAAGAAGTGGATAGGGCAAGTATTAAGGGAGGCGGAGAGGGGCTGGACTCCATTCCTGTTTCATATTTTCATGCCCTCTGCTTGTGGAATCGGCATGTCACCCACCCTGCATATCAATGTGTTCACCACCCAGGAAGCCTCACTGAGGGTTGATATCCAGAGTTTTTATTAGGGTTTTATTTTATGGACATTGATCCACTCATTGCCACATGATTGAATGTAATCTCCAGCCTTCTTTCCCTACCCAGAGGCTGAACTGTCCCAAAGTTGCCAGGTCACTGGTTCGTGTTCCTGGTGACCAGCTCCCATCCTGAGGCTGTGTAGGACCTCAGCCAGGAAATCACCTTGTTACCATAACAAGGACACTCCTATCAGTCAAAGTTCCAAGGGTTTTTAAGACTGTGCCAGGAACTGGGGACAAAGACCAGATATATTTGTTATAGCATAGCTCTACTCTGGGGGGAATGCAAACTAAAACAGCTCAGTTGATGTGGCTCAGTGGTTAAGCATCGATCTATGAGCCAGGAGGTCACGGTTCGATTCCTGGTCATGGCACCTACCCAGGTTGTGGGCTTGCTTTCCAGTGTGGGGCATGCAGAAGGCAGCCAATCAATGATTCTCTCTCATCATAGATGTTTCTATCTCTCTCTTCCTCTTACTTCCTCTCTGAAATCAATTAAAAAAATAAACTAAAACAAGTTTTTATGCTCATACCCGACATCTATAAAAAAGCACTTTTTTGACAGTTTCCAAGATTCTCCCCTGGGGTGAGGGAGAGGAATTCATAGAAGTTTGATGGGACGACATCATGGAAGGCCTCACCTTCCAGGCATGTAATGAAAACAAGTGACAATCTCTTCAATTTCACGAGGACGGAATAATTGAGTAAACAGATTGACCTTGAATTCCCACCAGAATCATCTGCAGAGCAGGGGAGCCTGTATGAGTCTTCCTGGAGTGCCTTGTGGACCTCTGTTCTGAGCAGCAGTCATGACTGAGGCTTGGGGCCCTGCAGGCTTTCAGAGCCCTGTCTGTGTTAATCACTATTTGTAGGGAGACTCCATTTCTATTCCATAAGACTTACAGATCTTGTGTTTTAGAACCTCTGGCTCCATGCATCTGTATACACCATGGGGTAGGTGAAACTTGCTGATCTCTATACTTGAGGGATAGAGCTGCTGACTCAATTGTCCTTCTCCATCCACTAGTGGACCTAACTCCCTACCCAACCCTCTCATCTCCAAAGCTTCCATTTCCCAGACCCAAGTGTTCTCCCACCTTTGGCTGAAGACTTTCCTGAGCACATCTTCCACCTTCCTAGAATGCCCAATCTCTGTGCCTTTGTTGTCCTCCTTGGGATGCTGGCCTCCCTGCATCATAAGGAAAGCAGCCTGCTGCTGCTCTGTCCCATTGCTGCTTGCCTTTAATAACGTTGTTTTCCATAATGAGTCTTAATTGTAAGTTTTATTGACAGACTTGTGTTTTGCCACAGGAAACCATCCTGAATCAATTAAAATCAATTAATCACACTGTGATTAACTTTAATTGTGGGATCTTTCCTCCACTTGCAAATAACCGTTCACATGTTTCAATTAATATTTTTACCCCCCTTTGTTGACAAATGATCTGTTTGTACTTAAAATTAATTAAATGTTAGCATGGTCCCAATTAACATTGCATTAACAGTAAAAATGCCTTGACTGTCAATACTGAGCAAAATCTGTGACTATCTATCGCTTACGCTGTGCAGCATATGTTATTTAAACACAGAGTAGATGATCTGGTGAAAACATGAGGCCACATTTAAAGCCATTGAAAATCGAAACCAAGATGGCAGCATGAGGTATACACCTGTATGTGCTGCCTCTCACAACCACACCAAAACTACAATTAAAAGACAAAACGTCTATCACCCAGAACCATGGGAAAGCTGGCTGAGTGGAAGTTCTACAGCCTAGAAGGAAAGAGAAAAGAGCATTGAGATGTGCACAAGCACTGAAAAGCTGAGGTACGGAGGCATGCGAATCAGGCTGGTGGCTGGCGACTGGGTGTGCTGTTTTTTTCAACCCAAAGGGAGACACAAGCTCCTGATTACTCTGAACTCCAGTTTCCAGTGAGAATCTGGGAACCCAGACTCCTACAGGGAGAAGTTGGACTGTCTGCCATTGGGTCGGAAAGTGAGGGTGCCTTTCTTGCAGAGGTGCATGCAGGAATCATTGTTTACTGCGCTGGGGCACGTGATGCGGGGATGCGGAAACTCAGGGATACAGAGACGGCTGACTGGCAGCCATCGCTGTTTGCCATGCCCTAGCCTAGTGATTCCCTGAGACCCCGCCCTGCACAATTTACAAACCCACACAAGCTCTGCACAGCGGGTTTTGCATATAAATGATCTGCCCTATTGCAGCTTAACCTAACAAACTGCAGCTCTGGTCAGACAGTTCCAAAACATCCAAACCCTGAGCAAAGAGGAGAAATCTGCAGATCTCGCTGTAGCTCCTGGTGGGTGGCCTCAGACAGTAGCTGACCTGCACCTCCTTGAAGATCCAGGAGCCAGTGTACCTAGTAGTCAGTGTGAGATGACACCATATTTCAACTCCTCACATCCATAAGTGACACATTCAAGAGGCAGACTCAGTGAGCACCAAAGCCCCACTGAAACAAGTCCTGCCCCATAAGGGTGTCTCCTGCACCGCAGTTCTTCCATTATAGACACAGCAGGTCCTCACAGCCAATTGGCCTGGAGGTCAATTCCTCCCAATGTACCAACAGCAATCAAGGCTTAACTACAACAAGACTTTGCACTCAGCCCACAAAGGGGTGCACCAAGAGTGTCCACCTCAGGTGATAGGGGAGACTGAACCACTGGGCCCTATAGGTCACCTACCACAGAAAACCACCCCATTAACACAGGGAAGCAGCCAAAATGCGGAGACAAAGAAACATGTCACGAATGAAAGAAATGGAGGAAAGCAAACTACTGGGCATAGAGTTCAAAACCACATTTATAAGGTTATTCAAGAATCTTCTAAAAACCTCTGAGGAACTTAGACCTTTAAGGATCTTAATGAGAATGCCAAAAAAAAAAAAAAATGGAAAAGGATCAGTCAGAAATTAAGCATACACTATCTGAAATAAAGAATATACAGAAATTCAACAGTAGACCAAAGGACCCAAAGAATCAAACCAAAGATTTGAAATATGAGGAAACAAAAAACACCTAACCAGAAAGACAAAAAGAAAAAAGAATCCAAAAATATGAAGATAGTGTAAGGAGCCTCTGGGACAACTTCAAGCATACCAACATCCGAATTATTGGGGTGACAGAAGAAGAGAGAGAGCAAAATATTGAAAACCTATTAGAAGAAATAATGACAGAAAACTTTCCCTACCTGGTGAAAGAAATAGACTTACAAGTCCAGGAAGCACAGAGAACCCCAAACAAGAGGAATCCAAAGAGGACCACACCAAGACACATCATAATTAAAATGCCAAGGGCAAAAGACAAAGAGAGAATCTTGAAAGCAGCAAGAGAAAAACAGTTAGTTACCTACAAAGGAGTACCCATACGACTGTCCGCTGATTTCTCAACAGAACTATGCAGGCCAGAATGGAGTGGCAAGAAATATTCAAAGTGCTGAATAGCAAGAACCTACAACCAAGATTACTCTACCCAGCAAAGCTATCATTTAGAATTGAAGGTCAGATAAAGAGCTTCACAGACAAGAAAAAGCTAAAGGAGTTCATCACTACCAAACCAGGATTATATGAAATGCTGAAGGGTATTCTTTAAGAAGAGGAAGAAGAAGAAAAAGGTAAAGATAAAAATTATGAACAACAAACTGATAACAAATACATGCCTATCAACAAGTAAATCTAAAATACAAGTGAATAAAAAATCTGATGAACAGAATAAACTGAGGAGTATAATAGAATCAGGGACATAGAAAGGGAGTGGACTGACAATTCTGGCGGGGGGAGGGGTGTGAGGGGTGCGGGAAGAGATTGGACAAAAATCTTACACCTATGGATGAAGACAGTGGGGGGGCGGGTAAGGGCAGAGGGTGGGGTGGGGAATCAGGTGGAGGGGAGCTATGGGGGAAAAAAAGAGGAACACCTGTAATAATCTGAACAATAAAGATTTATTAAAAAAAAAATAAAGCCATGGAACATCTTAGTTCTTTTTTTACTCTGACTTGAGATAAGCAGGAAAAATGAAACATTGTCCACTTAGAATAGTTGCCTTTTTAGTCTCTGTCTTGCTAAACCAAGATTTAATGTCTCTAGATTCCTATCTCTTTTTATTTTATTCGACATTTTATTTTTGTTTCTTTCATCCCTAGTACTCTCTAATTCCCTTCTATCTTGACTGTTTCTCTACTTAGATGCTATTGTACTATAAATTCAAAACTGTATCTTTAATATGTTGCGCATCCTTTGTTTTTAAGACCCATCTAAGTAGGCTATGTAGGTCTGTTTCATATGCAAATGTTATTTATCCATGCCCACATGAATAAGCATTCACATTGTTTCCAAACCTTTGTTTTTATAACCAGTGCTGGGATGAATATTAGTGTGCATCTGAATTTGAGTACCTGTCTGAGATACATTCCTAGGAAAGCAATCATTGGGTTGTAGGGAAAGTGCAAACTGAATTCCAGAATTGTTCATATTTTACAGAGGAGGAAACAGAGATCTGCAGAGGTTAAACAAGTTTTTTGAGGTCAAGTTTGTAGCTAGGCTTGATCTCAGATCTCAGTCATGGTGAAATAGTTATTTCATAGTATGCTGCCATCTCAATTTCTCTGAGTTCCCTGTAATTTTCTAAGTACAGTTTCTCTAGTATGATAGTTTAATGTGTTATAGCTTGGAATTGGCCTTGTTTTGGGCACCATAAGTAAATAGTAGGAAGCTAGGAAAATTCCAGGACAAGTGGAATAGGGAGACTAAGACAGTTAAACAGCAGTTTGCAGCCACCTAATAAATCCTCTCCTCCCTAAACCAAAGACACTTGAGGGTAAATGGTTTGTACTTCTTTTCCCTAGCCAGAGGGTAGATAGCTTAAATCACCCTACTCAGGGAGACAAAGAACAGACGTCCAATTAGTGCCATTTGCCAACCACACCCAGAGACAGACAAATTAAGAGAATAAACCTCATTTTTGTACATCAGCATACAGCTGATGAATATTCTGTTGATTGACCCCTAAGACCTCCCCCACCACCCACACGTATCCCCTAACCTCTAAGGGACCCCATGAGACTTGCAACCAGGGGAGCAATGGGCAGTGGCAGCTTGTCCAGGGATTAGCCTGAGCCTGTCTCCAAGGCCCCCTTAAACCCCTTTTCTCTGACTTCCCAGTGAGCCAAAGCAGCCCAGCCTAGGATCTCCTGTTTGCTTCTCCTATGCCCTTCTTCGTTCCACTGCCCTAAGTATGTTTTTTTCTGCAGTCAATACATTCTTGCTTGCTTTTCTAAAAAAAAAGAAAAGAAAAAGTCAACATTTAATATGTATGTTGCAGCGGATGCAGAGACAAGCAGCTCTTATCAGGAGAGGCATTGGGAATTTAAAGCTAACCTGTTCTCTTCAAAAAGAACTATCTTGTTGGTGGGCAAATGCCTGTCATATATTTTAGAATAGGTGATAGAGATATAACAATTATCAGCTGGAGATATCAAAGTTCCTCTCACAGAAGGGGGCAAAATACTATTTCAGTGATCAGTACACATTAACTCCCACTTTTATCTTTACAAATAAGCTCGCCCTGAAGGGTACAGACATGTACATCTTTGAGAGATCTAAAATAATATAAATCCTCTAAGCTTTTAAATTGTCTTTGGAACTTTTATTTCTTTTGAGTATTTGGAGAAGGTTTGGCTGCTAGACTGCCATCCCTGGATACATTCTTGGCCCTCTCTACTTCCTCTGCCTCAACTTCCTGTCATTCCTGAAAAGTTAATTGAGCAACTACTGAGTCCAAGCCCTGGATTACAAGAACAATACACACTTCTGGTCCTCTAACACAAGACAGAGGGAAATCAGTGACAAACCTGAATGCTGAGCCAAGTGCTGTGGGTGACCAGTGGAGAGAGCCACAGATTCTGAGAGCCAGCAGTGGGTGGGGAGGTGATGTTTGAGCTGGACCTGAACAGATGTGTAGGAAGGAGGTGGTCAGGCAGAGAAAGAAAGGAAGGTACCATAGGTATAGGAGACAGCAGCGCCCTTCTTCCTCCCCCTGCACTTACACCCCCACCCTTCCTCCTTTGCCCCTTACAGGAGCCATGTTCAGAAATAATCCAGCATTCCTAGGGAAGAGGAACAAATGTTCTACATTGCGCCATGCTAAGCATACCCCTCCAGTACTTGTGCCTGTGAAATGCATTTCACGCCTCATCTGTTGCCTAAATGAGATGTGAACGCACTTTACACCTCGTTTACATTTGTGCTGTTTTACCAAACAGCACCAATACAGTGCCATCCAAAGTAAGGAAATGAGGTCAGTCACCCCTTCCTCTCCCTGGATTGAATCCACCCTGCTCTTCAGATCCTCCCCAGTCTCTGAGGCTCCCAGGCAACCAGGAATCTAAGTGTTGGGAAAAAAGGCGCTTGGAACTGAACTGATCCTTCCCCATGGGGAAATGGCCTTTCAAGCCAGTAGTACATTACTGTGCACAGTTTACTTAAGTGAAATGCAGAAACCATAAGTGGACAGTTGGGAGAATTTTGATTTTTACATATACCTGTGCAACCAAAACCCAGATCAACTTATGGAACATTTTTCTTACCCCTGAAAATGTTCTCATGTTGCTTTCCAGGCAGCAGCCCCCTCCCCAGATATAGCCACTATTCTGACACTTATCACCGCCATAGGTGTGGGTGCGCCTATTCTAGAACTTCATATACATGAAAGCGTATAGTGTGTACTCCCTGGGCTCCTTTCGCTCACATAATGTCAGTGAGATTCCCGTGTGCTTGTGTATATTGGTAGCTCACTCCTTTGAATTTCTGAGTAGTATTTCATTGTGTGAATAACCCATAGTCGTTCTCCTGTTGATGGACATTTAGGTTGTGTTCTGGTTTTGTCTATTATGAATAAGGCTATGAATATTCATACATGTTTTTATGGACATACACATTCATTTCTCTTGGGTACACAGCTAGGAGCAGAATTTTTGGCTTGTAGTGTATATTTCAACTTTACTAGAAACTCCTAAATAATTCTCCAAAGCAATTTACCATTTTACATTCCTACTAACAGTGCATAAAAATTCTAGTTGCTTTTGGTGATTCAAAGTAATGAAATTATGTTGGAAATCACTGTAAAAGAGCACAATTTCTTTTAAGGAACATGAGATAAAAGATGAATATTGAATAGTTTGGAAGAGAATGAGAACATGGAAAGATCATTATTGCCCCCAAAATACCTCTTGAATGTCCCGATTTTGCCTGAAACTCATCATATTTAAAAATGCACAATACATGTTGTTTTCTCCAAATTATATGCTTGGAAGTTATAAGAATAGTGAACTAGGAGTCATGTGCCGATAATGTACAAGGAGGCCATTTGCCCACTTTCACCAAATGTAGACTGATAATGTTTCCAAATTTTGCCAACTGGATAAACAAATATTTATATCTTAATTTTGCCTTTAAATTTTTTTGATAATTAATTAACATTTTATTGGCTTTTTAATATTTGTATTTTTTCTTAGTAAATTGACTTTTAATGTCCTTTGCCTATATTCTCTGGTGTTTGTCTTTTTACTGTTAATGTTTATGTTGCTTTATATGGACTTATTGCTTGTCACATATGTTGCAAATATTTTTCTCATTTTGTTTATCTTTCTTTTATGAAAAGTAAGTTTTATTATTGTAAAAAATTTTACTTGCTTATCATAAAACATTCAACCAATAGAGAAAAGATCACAGAAAGATGAATATTTTTACAAATTCCACTCAGCAGAGACAAAACAAGACACACAAAAAATCCAGAAATAATAAAGTTCTGATGAAACTCATTTCAGACATTTCTCTATGCATATACAGAGAAAACTTACTAGGTATGTAGGTTAAAGTTTAGAAGAATTGCCCCAAAATGCAATAGTTGCTATTGAAATGACTACACTTACAGTAAGTATTTCTTCATTACAAAATATGTTAATCCTAAAAGGCTATTTATTATTAAAAAGTTCATGAGTTTGGAATAATATTTGAACTACATAATTTAACTTTAAATGGAATCTTTGGAAATCTTTGCTATAAAAGATGAACAATTAGCAAACATACTTTTTTCCCCCTATTTTCTCAACACTTCTAATTTCACTATTTTAACTTTGTCAAGTTTTATAACATTTACAAGTCTTTCACTATAATATCCACAGTTATCACGTTTTCTTCTATTTTAAAACAAATCATCAGCATTTCTTTTACCTTGCCATTTTATTCACATTTTCTTTATTTTGGTTTATTACTCTTTATGTTCATTTTAATATTCTAATAACTTCCTTCATAAAGAGCTCACAGGTGTTAGATTTCCTGCATTCTTGCATATATTAGAATATTTCTCAGTTGCAATTGTACTTGAAGAAGCATTTGGCTGGTGTAGAGTTGTTGAGCTATGCCTTATTTAACTCATAACTTTATGAATCTTACACCATTGTCCTCCCCTTAATAGTCCCTTAAATATCTGTTCCTTTTCATGCTATTTGAGTGATTACCCAAGCTTTGCCAGTCAGGGATCTGGCTGTGTTTTTAGTTATATATATTCAATAGTTTTCTGCTTCTAATACGACTTTAATCTCTATAATGTTTTCATTTTCTTTTCCGTTTCTATCTGTGCTTTGTCAGCTCACTTTAATGCTCCTTCTATTATCTTACTATCTCTTTTGAAGCTTTTGGAACCTTTACTTATTTTTTTTGAGGGCCTTTTTAAAAAGAAAGGCTTAAGTAATTCTTTGAGACTCTGAAGAGTCATTTGCATGAGCTCTTCTTTTCTTCCTTTATGTATGACTTCTATCTTGTTTACTTTTCTTTCCTTTTTTGTCTTATATATGACTCTGGTCCCTTTTCATTTATGGTTCATCTTCTCATCTTTATGCGGAGTTAACTAGTTATTGTGTGGGGAGGTGAGGACTGAGCCAAAGATGTGTGGCTTTGATGAAGAATTTGTGACTTTAACCATGCTGTAATATAGTCTGCAATGCCTTACCCTGGCCTTAATTCTCCCCTTAGCTCTTGAAGGTCCATGTGGTCCAGAGTAATTCCATTTTTATCTCACTAACTTTCTGGGCCATCCTCTGGCATCCCACCTGCTTTCTTTTTGCATTATCTCTGGAAGTCTCATTTGCTTAGGAGTCTCAGAAAGCACTTTGTCCAGACTCAAAGAAAGAGAGTCAGTGTGCTGTTTCTGCACATCTAGAATTACAAGTTAGCTGGGGTCTAGGCAGAAACACAATGCAAATCTAAAGGTTGAGGTTTATTCCTGGGCTGGTGACCAAGTCACAAGTGTGGGTGTTCCATTGGAGGGGCCTTAGCTAGTGTTTCAGAATTGGGTTTATAATGGAGTTCCTCATGTCACAGGAGTTGCTGCTTAGGGTCAAGGACCCGTGGTAAGCTGCTTCTATTTAGGCTCAAACCAGCTCAGTGAGCTGACTTTTTGCTTGCACCAATCCATGTTTTATTCCTCAATAATAGCCACTTCCCACTGCACATTTGGGTTCTCCTCTTCCAAAGTCTGGTTGTGAGAGAAACTCAATACCTCCACCTTTTTTTCATTTTATTTTTTTTTAAGTCCAAACCTTTGTCTTTTAAGTGTTTTATTGTTTATTCTTTTGGGCATAAGATATCTCAGAGTTAACAGAATAAGGGAGTAATGAAGTCTACGGAACTGTGAGGTCCTGGTTCTAGGCACATAACCTCTGACCTTTCTGAGATAGATTGATGTAAAGCCTTTGGCCTTATTGTAGGATAATGTATTGGGTCAGAAGCTGAGTTCTAGGCTCAAACTCTGGTTCTACCCCTTTCCAAATGTATGATTTAGTCTCTTTATTTAGCCTTGCTATTCTTTAGTTTCATCTTTGTTAAATGGATAGTATGCCAACAGTATCTGCTTTCTGGGATTATTTTAAGGATTAAATGAGCTACTGTTGTAAAGGGGGCTAGGTTGTGCCTGGTACATAGCATGTGTTCAATGTGTACTTGCTATTATTAGGTCCCCGGATGTTGTTCTTAAGCACAGAAACCAGTAGCCTCCTCCTCACAGCTCCCTCTCTTCTTAGAAAGGTCATCATGAAGAAGGGTCTTCATGGAAGAAAGGTCCTGGAGGAGGAATAACCTCCATGAGGGCTCTTCACAGAGGGGAACTCTTTCTATAGGAAGTTAGGACCCTTCTCCTGTAGGGATTCTAAAACCAGGAGGACTCTTCTCTTGTAAAGACCCTTCCCCATGAGGACTCTTTCCTATGAGGACATTTCTCTGTGAGGATCTTTTCCCTTTAAGGGCCTTTTCTTCAAAAGGATCTTTCATCCATGAGGACCTTCCTTCCACAAGAACCCTGCCCCTTCAAAGACCCTCTTCCTATGAAGACCCTTTCCATCTGAGTACTAAACTTTCCCAACAGACATTTTCCCTATTAAATATAAACTCTACTAGGACCCTTCTGCATGAAGTCCTTGATTTAGAAGAACTATTTCTCCATCAGAACTTTTGCTTCTCAAGGGCTCTTATACCCAGAAGTAGCCTCAGGAGACCCTCTTGGAAATTTAGCACCAAATTTTTGGAAAATTTCTCTTCTTGAAACCCTTCAGCCTGATCTATAGGTGTCTATTATTGGCCAGATATGGCCTCTCTTGGCATTGTGCACAATTAGCCAAGGGCCTTCTCCTTAACTTGGGTATGTACCTGGCTTTTGGGAGCGAACCGGTAGTGGCAGGGAGCATGGACCAGATCCTAGTTGTATTGGTGATCCTGACTATTTTCCTTCAGCTGAATATGCAGTGACAGGAAAATGGGGTATGCAGGTCACATGTCCATTAGCTCAGGAAGCCCTGACAGCAGACTTGCTTGTGGGATGTCACAACAGCAGGGGCAGAGCAGGGTAAGCCTTCATCTCCAGGAAGATGCATGACATAGGGATGGAGATCTATGGTCCCTATTCTCAAGGAACTAACAATCTAAAGAAATTGGAGGAGTAAATTATGGAATATAAACAAAGTGGAATGAACAGGTACTGAATTCAACTGTTGTTTTATTCATTCACACTCAGTTAACCATATTGCTTCAAATAGGGATATTCTGAAAGAGAAAGCATAGTTTCCAGAGAGAGGTATCAGCATGTATCAATACCTAGGAGATTAAAGGAGGCCAACATACATGTTTTTTGTTTGTTTGTTTCTGGGAAAGTGAAGCAGGTCCCAGTGTCAACAGTACAGAATTGGTAAAAACAAATGGTGGGAGATTAAGTCAGAGAAGCATGTTCAGTTCAGACCCTGGGAAGCTGTGCTTAGAATTTTCAATGTGGTTCTATAAGCATTGAGAATCCAGAACAGGTATTTCAGAAAGAGAGTGATCCAGTCACTTGGGAGAAAGAGAAATCTGCTGGTAGTATGTAGAACTGAAAAAGCGAGAGGCTGAAAGAAAGGAAATGCCTTAAGATGCCATTGTGGCAATCCAGGACCCAAATGCTGAAGGCCTGAAGTGAGACAGCATCTAGGAAAAGATGCTGGGGGCAGGAAAAGAAGAGGCAGATATGTCTAAGCCCTTCTCAGTGGACAGAGGAATGCATGTGAGAGGCAAGTCAAAGATGACTCAAAGTTTCTAGCACAGGTGATTTGGAACATAAGTAACAGTCTTACGAAATGTTTACCAAGTCTCACATGTTTACCAAGACCATCATGGACAACTCCCTTTGATCATAGGTAATATGGAGAAGTGTTCTTAGGATGGTGGCAAGAACATTGGGTTGGGAATTAGAACATACCTGACCTACTCCTACCCCTTCCACTAACTGGTTACCCAACTAGGAATAAAACTGTTAACCTCTTTTGGCTTTGATCTCTTCACTATTAATATGTATGGCTGGCTGATCTTTTCAAGTGGGGATAGTCTGTTTTGAAGGTCTACATTTCTGCTTTCCACTGAAAATGCAAATTGGCACTTTGTTTTTTTTTCTTTTGACTATTTAATGTTCAAATAGAAGCAAGACACCTGGACGAAGCATTTTCACAGACTTTAACAATTCCCTCAACGGGATCTCAGAGCCCTTAAGCTTCTCTTAAGTTCCTTTGAGGTCTTTCTGCCCAAGGACTGTCACCACATGTCCTACATCTCCTCTACACTCTCAGCAGGTGTGTGTAGGTGGAGCTCAAACTTAAAAATAACGCAAGTAAACACACACATATTTTTTGAAACTTGCTGTGCAGTTAAATTGTCAGCATTTTTGTCAGTGGTTAAACAGAACTAGAAACAAAGACAGTAGCCACTGATTACCACACTGGGCCTCCAACTCTCACCCCTAAACCAACCTCCTCAACACACAAAGCAGGATGCGATAAGAATTTTCTATATATGTAAAGCACCAAGAGGATAAAGATCATAATATAAACCTTATGACAATCTTTACAAAGTTGAATCACATGCGAAGAAAGGGGGGGGGTAACATGAATGAACTGCTTAGATCAAATATATATTTCAACAAATAGTTTATGTAGCTTCAATACCTTAAATAGAAGAGCAGCTTGGGCCCGGCAAGTGTGGCTCAGTGGTTGAACATCGACCTATGAACCAGGAGGTCACGGTTTGATTCCCAGTCAGGACATATGCCCATGTTGTGGGCTCGACCCCCAGTGTGGGGCATGCAGGGGGCAGCCAATCAATGATGCTCTCTTATCATTGATGTTTCTATCTCTCTTTTGCTCCCTCTCCCTTCCTCTCTGATATATGTATATATATATTTAGAAGAGCAGCTTGGCTTCAGAGCCAGGGCAAGACTAAGATAAGAGTACTCAGTACTATTACCTTGGGAAAGTTAACTCCATATTTTTGGTGTTCCCTACTAGCTGGTTCCATAACGATTTAACTGTTGATGTCCTTGAGATGCCATGCAGAGCTCTAGAAGGAAGGGTTGTGTTCCAAAGGTCTCATATAAGAGATCATTTTGTCGTCTCATATACCTGAAGAATTTCCCATTGGGTTGCTTTGGACCTCACTGAACTATGGGCATTCTGGAATAGATTGGACCTATGATAATGAACTGAATAATGGGGATTTCTCCCAACTTCTGGTCCTGATGGCCACTTACATTCACAGGACTGATTCTTCCAGTCTTTCACATCTTCACGGATATAATCTAATAACAAAGACATTTCTATATCCTGAGTCTAAATCTGCAAATGATGTCATACTAAAACTTTAAGGATTTTTGGCAAGAAACAACAGAGATGAGAAGGACAAAACTGATAAGCTCCCGTTCTCTCCAGAGAGCCAAGTGACCTACCTAAGAAGGTAAGAATACCTCTGGCAAACAAAAGAAAACAAACAACTCAGTATCTCCCTCTTGAATCATCAGGGCCTGGAAATTAGAACTGGTTATCAGCAATTGATGTGTAGGGAACAAATTACGGTCATGTTTGTTTCCAACCAAGGCATGCAAGGATTTGTACAGAGTGGGGATAATTCTAAGAGGGTTTCCAAGCGGACGGGATGTGAATGATAAACTGAGGGCCAACGGGACACTAGACTTTTTTTTTGGGGGGGGGGGTCCTCCCCTAATGGGCCTCCTCTGTTTGCATCTTGGTCACTCCTGGACATGCCACAATTTAGAGTCATTTGCTTAAAACAGATTAGCAAGCCCTGCAGTGTTTGCCAGAGGCACAGTCTGAATAGAAATCTCTCCCAGAAGTTAAAGAATGAAAATTCAGAGTCAGCTTATCTAATTTTAATTGCTTTTGAAGTTTGCCATTTATGTCAACAAGCTCCCACGGAGAGAGAATTGAACCAAATGCTTTATTTAAGAAGGCCAGCTTCCAGCATCTCATCTTTAAGGAGTTCGAGCCCTCATCATTTCTCACCGGGTTTATCTTGACACTTTCTAACTGCCTTTCTGCCCCTGGTCTCATCCTTTACTGTCCTGACTCCTCAATCTTGCCAGAATGAACTTTTCAAAAGGCAAACCCACAACTGTTCCCCGGGGGCTGATCATTTGATTTTAGCTGCCTTTTCTAGGTGCTTCTTGTCTCCTGCACCCTGTGGTCAAAGCAGGTGGTTTCACCTTTCAGACCTTTGAGCATGGGCTCCGATGCCCTTCCTGCCCTTGCCTGCCTGAGAAACTCACTCATTCTCCAACATTTGGCTCAGTTTCTATCTGAATATACACAGACAGAGTTGGGATGCATCAGCTTGGATCCCACAGAGTCTTGTACATATTTTTTATTAAAGATCTAATCATATTTCTGTTATGGTTCATGTTTATCTCCTTCATGACTCTATGACTGTCTTCTGTTTGTCATTACATCGTCAGCACATGAATGAGTGGGGAGTGGACTACAACTTAGTTATTTTGATTCCATTAAATCAGAATATGTGCTAATATGTGTACATTGACTGGATGGAATACCCAAAGAGATGGGGCACATTTAAGCCTTTTCCTTTTCCCCAGGGGAAATCACCATGCTTGAATCATCACTGATTACTCACCCCTCCTCCCAAAAAAAGCATGGGTTTTGCCAGTATTGATGGAAGAAAGAAAATTGCAATGAGATTCTTGAATACTAAAGAGAAAGTGTTTTTAAGCACATCTATACTTCCAATACCTACATTTTTTTAGTTAAATCACTATTTTGATTATCTATTATACTTATCAGTTCATTACAAGAAGTCTACAAGGCTTTCTCAACATTTTTTGGATCATTTCGCATACTTGGAAGTGTGCAATGTCACGTCTTGAAGAATGGTCCATATTTCAGTTTTTATCCTTTTATTCATTCCCTTATTCACTCAGAAACGATCAAGGCCCATGCTTTCTGGAGAGAAATTTTAAATCTGTTCCAAAGTTTCATAAGCTAGTTTATTTCTCTTATTTAGTCAAAACTAGTGTTGTGTGATGATACTTTAAAAGTCCCTTTGTTCCAATCAGCAACTTTTTTTGTTTTTTTCTTAATCCTCACCTGACAATATTTTCTTCATTGATTTTAGAGAGAGTGGAAAGGAAGGAGGAATGGGGAGAGAGACAGAAACATTGGTGTGAGAGAGACACATCAGTTGGTTGCCTCCTGCACATGCCCCGACCAGGGCTGGGGATCGAACCTGCCATCCAGATATGTGCCCCTGACCAGGAATCGAACCTGACACCGTTCAGTATGCAGGCCAGTGCTCTAACCATGGAGCCACATTAGCCAGGGTGGTCATTTCAGGGCAATTTTTATGACTGAAGTCATTTAGGGACATGCGAATACACATGAGAACGTTCAATTTAACATGATGGCATATGGGGAGCCAAAATGGCAATTTTCCTAGTGTTTTCTCTCACCTCCTCCTCATTATCATCATGAATTATGCTTGGACTGTGCAGCATTGTCCACCAGTCTGCTGCAAAAAGGGGAAAACAATTGTCATTTATTTCAAAGATGCTTATACTTAATTGAGGAAATGCTGACACATTTTAATGAAGGGAATGAGAAAATTAGAGATACATTACTGGAAAGATGATCTGGCTGTGATGTGCAGACAGAATCGTGTGAGGCTTGGAGTCTGCTGGTGCCTCCTGGCCAATGGTCTGCTCTGGCCTGGCCCACGGGCATCCTCTCTGCTCTCTCCATTTCTCCTCTTGAATGTGTCAGGTTAAACCAATGACTAGACATTTCCCCCAACACGCCACCCTCTCTCAGCCTGGTGTAGACTTTCCTGCACCGGGCTGTCACATGGTTCAGATTTATCTCACCCTTCACCCCTTGGGGGAGCCTTCCCTGACTTCTCCAGCCTGGACAATGCCCCCTTCCTAGGGTCTGCTACTTCCCTCTGTTACACTGTATCACAGACATCTCTTGTTTGCCCTTTTCCTTCCGGAACTCTAACCCAAGTGATGGCAGAAAACTCACTCATGCGGTCTTTCCTTCATGGCCTGTCTCAGTGCCCTGCTCGTGGTAGGTTCCATGAGGGAACTAAGGAATGAATGAATGCTACGAGAATAGACATAAAAAGACTAGAGAGGTAGCCGGTCTTTGGAGACTATGGCAAAGTATGGATCAGAGGATGTGTTTGACTTTTCAGGAGTGAAGTTGCAATAGTTTCACTGGGTGCCATGAGCAATGAAAAAGGAGCATCAAAAGTGACAGAAGTTTTCGGCCTGCTTCAGAAGGTTTTATGTGTCAGGAGTGGATATATGGGGGTGGGAGAGAAATTTGTAAGGTAGAAAAATGGTTTATATAAGTCAATTTTAATGAACTATATAGTTCTATAACCATTTAAGATAGCTTTGACTATTTTCTGCCATCAGAAGTTTCTTCTGTTGAGCCCAAATTTTCAATATGTAACTTAAACCCAGTTTGGTACAAAATTTTCTTTACTTCTTATTTTACACTCTTAAATGAGTTTGCTTTAAAGGAGAAATAAATAGTTGAAAAGAGTAAACAGCTGAAAAATTAAAATATGAATAATTTACATGCTGACTCTCAGTTATTTTGTTGATTGCTAAATTACGTGTTCACTGAATGCTGAGTGTGTTCAAATATCTCCTTTAGTGTTGCTAAGGGAAGCATGCTTTCTTACCTGACTTGTGTGTATAGATTTTGTTTTATTTATATTGTTCTCAATTTATTTTTTATTTTTTGAAAGAAAAATAACTTTTTAAATAAACATATAAATGTTCATTGTTGAAAATAAAAAAATACAGTAAAATTGGCCATGCAAAGAAGAAAAAAATTACCTGAAATCCCACTACCCAGAAACAATTGTTTTTAATATTTGGTCAATACAACATCAGATAGCCCTTTATTAATATACATACAGGTAGAAGGAGAGATAGACAGAGAACAAAGATTGGTTTCATATAACACATGCTATTTTTACTGAAAGGATTAAACATAATTTTTCTCTAATTTAGCAGAGATGAATTTGCCATGAAATGAAAAGAACCCAGGACCTCATAATTCTCATAGTTGTTTAGACTAAGTTTTACATTTAAATGAATTTAAGTCTAACTAGCAGCCCTTGTTTCCTGGCTCCTCCTTTCCTTTTGTACAAATTTTGATGGCTTTTTTTTTTGCTAGCAAATTTCACCCTCTAGTAGTTTTTGCAAAAAAGACTCACGAATGCTGGGCATTCTAAGTTATTGTATACTAGAGAATGTCTGTTTGTTGCTTTTATACTTTCTACCTGAAGGAATACTTGTAGAATATTTTTCTCTCAGCACATCTATGTAATAAATACCCAGTTTAAGAAATCCAGCCTCTCAAAAGTCTCTCATGTCCACTTTCTACCCTCTCTAACACCATCCTGTATTTTAACCTCTAACACCATAGATTAATTTGATCAGATTGCAAACTTTATGTAAGTGGGATTACACGATATGTAAGCTTTTGTTTCAGCTTGTTTTACTCAGCAATACTTAAGTGATTTTCATCTGTGCTGCTGTGTAGAGTCGTTTATTCATTACTAGAGGCTTGATGCACGAAATTAGTGCAAGAGTAAGCCTTTGCAGCCCCGGCTGCCTCGGCCGGCCCTAGCAGCCCTGGCATAGTTCGGAAGGTCGTTGGGAAGGTCGTTCGCTGTTTGGCTGTTCGGTCGATTTGCATATTATGCTTTTATTATTATAGATTATTACTGCATATATTTTGTTGTATGACTATATTACAATTTTATTAACCTTCCATTTAATAACCTTTGGGGTGTTTCCAGTTGTGGGTTGCTGTGAATGATGCAGTTAAGAACATTCTAGTCCATGTCTTTTAGTGAACATGTTTATACATTTCTTTTGTGTACTTTCCCGAGAGTGAAATTGCTGGGTCATAGAGTAGGTAGGTGAGCAACTTTAGTAGACATCACGAGACAGTTTTCCAAAGGGTTGCACCAATTTGTAGTCCCACCAGCAGCATGAGAGGTCCAGTTCTTCCATGTTGTTATGCTCATTCGGTCACTGTTCTCTTTTTCATCTTCGCTATTCTGGTGAATGGGTTTTCAACCAATTTTATTCATTTCATTCCAGTTTGTTTTCTGGATTTCTAAGGGCTTATTTGTGTCTCCTGCAGTGTAAAACCTTTTTTCTGGGCCTCACTTCTTTTATCTAAGTATACTTTCCTAAATGTTAAAACTGTGGCACACATGTTTCTAATCTGCATATTTCTCCATTCTCTAGACAACTGAAATTCTCTTCACAGGCTTCTCAAATAGTTTTTTTTTTGTATGTGATTAAGTATCATGATGCTAATTTCCTTCCAAGGAAATGAAACCTATATTTTCTAATTTCTTTATTGCGTCAACTCGGGATAGAGAGCAAGCAACACTATAAATTGACAGAGTGCTGGCATTTTGTTGAATATTTTAGAAACACCGATCACCCAGTGTCTTTAAGAGAATTGGAAGGGCACTGCTTTCTTTGACTCAATTTTGACCTAAAAAAATTGCTGCGAAGAGCAGAGTGTCAGTGTTGGAATTTAAATCCACACTGTTAGGAATGCCTCTTATTTTCTTTCTATGCTCTTAGAGAATTTAGCACTTGGATTTCTGGAATACTGAGGTGCATAGGGTTGTGTGCTGTATTATTTTATACCTTGTTAACCTTCACTGAGGAGCTGTGTAAATGAAATACAGCTAAGCTGTAGAGAGGTCCCATTTGAGGCTCCAAAGAACTGTGTAATGGTTAGCCTACAGCTCCTCCTCAAACAAGAAGAATGCCCCACAAAGGCTAGCAATCCATCTGTTCCTTGGCCCACCCTGGAGCTCTGGGTGTTGGGAGATGGCTGCTTGATTGTTCCTGGGCTGAAAAGGGCTCTGGTATTGATATTTTTCTGCTACTTTCTGAGCTCAATCATTGCTGACACCGCTGCTGATCATAGCAACAAAGAGGAACCTACCAAGTTTTGGGTTTGCCTATTTTGTTTTTAGCAAAGTTTATGTGGTGATCTCATTCATGGCTGAAACAAGGAGTATTAGTGAGTATAGAGACACTTCATTTATGAAGTTTCCTTTTAGAGGTAATTCTGATGGATGAGCTTTAACAATGCAGAGATTCCAGGTCATAGATAATCACTATCTTGTTCTCTGTATGAAAAAAAAAAGTCATATCATGCAACACCAGAGAGGAGGTAAAACTTTCCTGTAACCAGTCACGTTACTTGAATTCTAGTTACACTTTTACTTGATTGACCTACCCTATCTTTGCTGACTGAGCCAAGATGGAGAAAGGGGATTCATGAAGGAATTGATGGGTTTAGTAGATGCATTCATTGGTAGCATCTTTGTTGAAGGGACATTAAAGATGAAGTATTTGAGTCTCCTATCTCATGCGGGAACTTTCCCCTTAAAGCATCTGTGCTAAATGTCCATATGACAATTTCTTACAAATGTTAGAGACCTGAACCGGCAGTTTTTCTTGAAACCCTTTGGAGATGGGGCTGTGGGGGGCCTTGGCCTCATTCGCCTGGCACTCAAACCAGCTGCAGCTGGCAGGATGGGTGGGGGAAATGGCCATGCACATTGCGTATGTAGGCCAAGCTTTATCACGCAATGTCTGTGTGCCACAGGGGGATCTTGGAAAGCGAACCTGGTGTTTCAAAGCTGGGATAAGGCTGCATTTCTGGACTGTTCAGGGGCTGGCATTCGAGAAAGCAAGGAGGGCTTTGTCTAGCTTGAATGGGCTCTTTGTGATTTTAAAAGGGGGATGAGAACACCAACACTGGTAGCAAATGAGGCTTTGTGCGAAGCATTCCGCAATCTTACCTTCTGCACTTTTGATGTGTGGGGCTGCTGCTCGTGACCTCACTGAGAAAAACACAAAAGAGAGTGTTTGGCTACTTCCCTGGAAAAACACAATCCCCTCTTCCTCCAGGCCCATTAACCAGGCTGCATCAGGGAACATACTCTGACTTCCCAATTTTTCCTTGTTTGTGAATGTGGGTTTGGAGGGCCGGGGGTGGTGGTGGTGGTGGAGTAAAAATCTGCGGAAGGAGAAAGTAATGTATCTAAACCTCGTTAATGGGTTGGCTTTATTGTGCTTTGATGAGACCTGCATGGAACACCTGTGCCTCATTCAGTCTTTGTTTATCATATTTCTCGGTTTTTATGTTTACCACACATTGTGTATGTGATAAAACAATTAAGAAGGAAAGACTGGTATGTAAAGTAGTTCTTGATAGAGTATGTCTGGGCCTTTTGGAATGGGGCCATAGCAGGAGGATAACACTGCCAATAGCATAATGCAGTGAGGTGGACAAGCGCCAACATGGGTCCTTTCCTAGACTGTCGGGCCACCTGCCAACAAGGTCACAGGGGACTCTGTGAGAGCAACCGCCCTCAGGAGGCCACAGGTGTGTGAGGATGGCTCTTTACTCAGGATGCTTCCCTCCCCAGATGCCCATTGACATCTGAAATGTAGTTAAGTATTTTTTTCCCTGATCCCTATGACTATAGGCTGATTGAACAGGTGAGCTCCATTTGCAGAGCATCAAAAGTGGAGGAGAGGATGATGCCTAAGAAATAGAAATGCTTCCCAGTGAGGGCAGTGCATTAAACTCTCTTTCAAAAGCCCGTGTGACTAACCCAGGGCTGCATTAAAATAGTTCTTCCTTTAAAAGAAGCATACTTTTATACCTTGCTGGAGGGAAAAAAAATTCATATAGTTCTTTTGGCTCTATCTGTGAATAAATGCATGGAGCAGGTGTGTTCTGGCTCCTAGTTTCTCTACTCTCAGGGTAACTGGTCTTCCTCTGCAGGAAAGAGAGAGAATTCCACATGGAATACTGAATTTCAAAAGAAGATGTTTCTGTAACAACTTTTAGAAAGTCCAGATTTTACAACGTTGTTTTTTTTTCAAGGTGTGATCTTTGCCACTCTTTCTAAAACAGAATATTGGTCCAGCCCCATTACTAGGATCTGGCAGTTGGCCAAGACCTTGAGGGAGGCCCTTTTGGGTCCCTGCCTCAGATGAATTAGGTAGCTCATTGGAACAGCTGAGGGCAGTACTGGGAAGGGGAGGGTGATATAGGGTGCAGGTAGTCCAGAGCGGTAGCCAGCATAAGCCTCTAGCTGTGGAGAAATTGTTCTGAGAGCCTGAAAGGAGTTGATAGAAATATCACAACACTGTTACAAATTTGATTATTCAGACTCAGGCAAGCCAGATTGTTTATTCAGGTATTATCACCAGAGACCTATGTGCATAAGGATATAAGGCAAAATTCTGCAGCTCCCTGGAAGTGTCATTAAGTCTGATTTCAACCCTTTATTTTAATGAGCTTTTGCCGGTCCTTCTGAATCTGGAGCTTATCTCCCAGTGCTCCATATGCCTCTCCTGCAGCGAGAGTATGACAGTTCACCATATTTGATAGGTTCTGGCTACAGCTGTTGTGCTGGACTGCAACTCTTTGTAGCATGGAGCAGCTAATGAGCATGCCCCACGAGATACAGTGTGGTGTTTTGGTCTTTGTTGGTATGTTGTGGTCACCTTTCAGTATCTTTGGTTTCAGACTGCACACATGTCACATGCATATACATGCATACAAACGAATGCAAACATGCACAATTGCATGCATACATACATGTCTGCATGGGCATTTGCTCATGCAAAAACTTGAGTGTGCTTTCCCATTCTGATTTTAATTGGCATTTTCCACACTTTAATATTGTCTTGCAGGATAATAAAGGAGAAAGACATTTAGGGAGCATTAAACCTACCTGTCAATGTCAAATGTGAAAAACTTCTAGAATAACATGAAATTCAACTATATAAGTTCCCCAGTAGGTGCCCATAAACAAATGAAAGAATAATGCTTAATAGTGAAGGAATGGACATATATGCAATTTTAAACAAAAGGAAACCAGATTGATATTAGAAGTAAATGATATGAAAAATTAAATGTATGAAAGAGAGTAGTCTAAATTGCTATTGGTAAAATCCAAATGCAACTATAACAATCACAAAAGTTTAAGTGATGAATTACATAGATGTACAAAATAAAAAAGAGAAAAATGGAAAACTCAAGGAAATAGTGTGAAACATATTTTAATTATTAAGTAGGTAACAAAATAAAGAGAGATCAATAATAGGATTGATGGACTTTATTTAATGGCTGTATTTTGAATCGTGTCCTATCCAATGAAGAAGTGAATGAAAATATAAGTAGAAGTTAATGCATATGAATATGAGAGATAAGCGAAAAATACTAGAGTTTCTGTTCTTTTCATTTTGCTCCTTTTTTTCTTTGTCCCCCCCCTCCTTTTTTTTAAAAGATCAAGACCAATAAAACAGGCTCTTATAAAGGTGATCATGGAAATAAAAATAGCAATATACCTCAGGAATGACAAAAAAGACGTAAATAGCTATTTGTATACGCTTATATACACATATCAGAAAATGTAGAATTCCATGTCAATACATGCCAATACAGATGAATATATGCATGAATGACTTTTAGGGACAATATAAAAAAAACTACTATTATAGAAGAAATAGTAAAAAACTGAATAAAACCTAAAAGAAATTATGAAAAATGTCTAAAAAATAACCCCTAGAAGCCTGTCAGGCCCATATAGGTTTAGGCATTAGTTCTTTCTAACAATTTTAGAACACAAACTTACCATGCCACTGGAAATATTTGAGCAAAAAGATAAGTTTCTCCTTTTTTCCCCTTCTGACTAGCATAACTGTAGAGAACTACAGACCCAGTCTCTCTTAGAAATAAACATGCAAATTTCTAAACAAATGATGGCTGCATGAAATCAAGTATATCAAAGAAATTATGTGCTGTGAATAAGTAGATTTTATTCCAGGAATTTCATGATGATATAATAATAAAAACATATATTATGATGATCCATTATGTTAGTAAGGGGAAAATGTGTGACTATTCCTGATTTAAAGTAAATGATAGCAAAATGGGACTAGAAGAATAGTTCCTGCATGTAATAAAATATATTGGACCAAAACATGTGCATCACACTTAAATGCAAACACTAGAGCCACTATCATTATAAGTCAAGATTGTTCTCCCAGCTATACCATAATTGACCCAATATATAATAAAGGAAGTACTTCAAATCAGTTAAAGTACAAATATTTGTTAATATTATTGGCAAAACGCACTATTTGAAAAATACTCAAGGAAACAAAGCCTTTTATAAGCATAACTCTTAGGTGGACAAAGGATGTAAAGGTGAAAAAAGCAAACTGTGAACATACATGGACAATATAAGTACATATTTATGTTAGTTTGGAGTAAACAAGAACTTTATGGTAGAAATCATAAAGGAAAATTCGAAAGTAAATAAATAAATTACCTTAGATTAAATTAAAAGAAAACTGGGTAAACATGTTTGAACAAATATGACAGGTAGAAGATTAATATTTTTAATTTATAAAGAACTCTTGCAAATCAATAAACAGATAAATATCCTTAAAGAAAGCAGGCAGTCTACAGAAAAAAAAAATACAAGTTGTTGCGAAACAGAAAAACAACAACAATAACCTGTCATTAACCTCATTAATTAAGCAACAATTGGTTTTAGAAAAGTTGACTTTGTCAATGAAAGATAGTTCACTCAAGGCAGTAGAGAGACAGATGACTCAGATGCAGAGTTGGAATAGCACTGTGGCATTTGAGTTAAAACACTTCCCTACCACTTTGTGTCTGCTAATCTCAGTCTGCTTCTCAGTACTCAAGGCCAACATTTATAAATTAGCAGGAGTGGCCTTTACATGATTACTGGTTGAAGTAAATGCAAAAACCATGCCCATCTGCAATGTACAGAAGCATATATAAGCATTGTATCCCTTTTCCCCTGTATTTATCTATATCTGGCATGTACCATATTTATCTTTTTTTCTAATTATATTTTTTCTCTCTGTTAAGAAGGCATGGGTCAGTGGGGGTAGGGGGGGGGGAGAGAGAGAATAAATTATGTCCAAAGATAGTGTAGTAATTAAAACTTATTTAAGTTTAAGTCTATATTTTTATAAAGAATATTTAAACCCAAAATATATAACAAATAAAATTAATAACACTTGATTTAGAAAGTGGTGAAGGTCATTTGTTGGCCAGTATATTAGTCATCCAGTTAACCGATGCTTACTCTCACACTAGAATCTCTAAAATCTCAATGGCATAGCAAGATTGAATGTGAATGTTATTTTTTGCTCATATCACAGCTAGTTATGACCATGTTATTTGGAATATATGGCCTCCAAGGTTGCCATAGCAAGGGAAGAAAGCAAGTTGGAGGGTTACTTTGGACTTTTGAAAGGCTGACATCATTTTTGCCCACATTCCTTTGGTGAGAATTTAGCCATAGAGCCCAACCTAACTGCAAAGGAGACTGGGAAATGTAGAGAAGCCCGTGAAGATCTGATGAGCACCACTGGTCTCTGCCTCTGATAGAGTCTGAATAGGACCAAGTTCTCCAGGATGACACAGTTGCAGCGTGAAAGTTTCAGAGCCATCTTCAGAGTTTTTTCCATTGTAATAATGCCTTTGCAATAACGCCATCATCTGGCAGTTGGTTGGAGAGTGTTGAACTTGCTCCTCCATTTTCATAAAAAGTTGTCAATCAATAATAATAATAATAATTATAGCCAGAGTAGATCTGCAGTATAGATTAGAGAATAATAATAATAAAAAAGTCTGCTCTTCAATTCTTACCCATAGGTTAATTGAAATAAGGAACAGTTACAAGTGAATATATGAGAGTTCTTGGAAATTTTGTTATTCTTCGATCAAGCAGGACAAGTTTACATGCTCTGTAGATGTTCTATATTATTCCCCCACTGGTCCCTACATCACCTTTCTCCCTACCCCTCCAGAATGCTTTCAAAGGATCACACCTACTGGAACCATCACTGCATTTGCAATTGGGTTTACTAGGCACAGTATCTCTCAGTGGTCCATAGATGAGCCTCCAAGTAAGAAATGTTTTTTAATATGAGTTTTTAAAAAGCTTGACTTATTTTTTAAAATGCCATATACTATTCATTCATTTATTTTACTTTTTTATTTTTGTGTGTGATTTCTCTTTGGCTCTGACCTCCGGAAGCTCCAATTGTTGGTTCCACAAGCACAACGAGGATAATTAAGGGCTGCAAGTATGTATTGTACCATTCTCTCTCCCATGCTGATCTTTCCTTCAGATTTCGATTTTTGAGTCCTGAATTTTTATCTCTATTTTAGTAATATAATACTGTGTGTTTTAAAGTCACCTTAAATCCCATGTGCTAAGTTCTCCCTGGGAAATCAGCCAGTCCAGAAACTTCCAGGAATGCTTATTGGAAAGGCTCTTTTGACACAGAAAGTTGGGGCACATTTGGTTGCAAAACCAAACTTTCCGGAAAAATATCAATTTCTTGGGTGTTCTCATGTGCTTATATATTTTTTAAAGAGCAGGCCTGGAAGATAGGATGTTTATGGGAAGAAAAGAGAAATGTGACAGCCAATTTAATACGGGACAAAAATAAATTATAGTCTTCTTAGGATTCACAAGGGTTTTTGTGTTCTATTCTAGAGGGAGTGTTTTATATCTCATTTTTGTATTGCTTCACTAATGGGTGGGGAAATGAAGTACTTTGACTAGACGGTTAATATCTATAAAAATAATACTCATGAGTGAAAAGGAAAGGATTTGCCCATTTCTCGGAATATAGAATATTATAGATAGAGCTGTATTAGATTATAGTCTGTGACCTGGTTTCCATGACAACAACGTTCATTATCTTACTTCAATCTTTCCTGAGTTACCCAATTTAACTGCCCTATCCCTTTTTATCACACCTCCCCCTCATTAAACACTTACCAGATCCTTTTCTGTTGCTATGCAGGCAGTATAATAGCTTTCACAGTTGCTTGCTGAATGAAATGGCAAAACACACACACACACACACACACACACACTTTGGGAGTGTGTGTGGGGAGAGGAATTTCAGCAGTATTTCAGGATCAAGGGATGCAAGTGGCAGGTATGTGTTCTATATATATACACACACAGTGCAACCCCCTGGCACCTTTTGCACAGAAATGTGCCCTGTGTGTCGATTTGATGGAGTCTGGGATCCCCTGACAGTGTGACAGGCTATTAATCACATGTGACCAAAATAGCACACAAAGGAGGGCAATCCTGTTTTTTTCCTTCTCTGGGCGGGGATGGGTGATGTGCTGAAACTCTTTGTCTCTGCATGCTTTCTGGTTTCTTCTTTTAGTCTCTGTCTTTGTGTCATCCTTCATCCTTATTGGAGGACTTCTCATTTAAAACCGCCAAGTAGGTGTGCTGTCTTGGGCGGGGGAGGTCATGGGGACCAAGTCCGTGGTGTAGGGATAACATGAAAAAAAAAATAGATGCGTGTTTCACATTGACTTGTTTTCTCTTAAGACACATTGGAGAATCATATGGCTAAAGACTTTGTCTTACTTAAAAGGAGAATATATTAAATATTTAAGATTTAAAACATTTTTTTATGGCCAAGTCATGCTGATAGTTAATACTTATCTTTGTATGATTTAAAGATATGTCATATTGGCATTTTTATGTTTTCACATGTTCTATTTTAGGATGAGGTAATGACGTGCTCTTCTGTTGGAAATTTCTATTATGAGATAATGAGACCCTAGGATCAGAATCTGCTGTCAAATGACTTACTGTGGTCAGGAAGGGCTTGGGTATGTGATGTGTCCAGTCTTCTACCCATGAAGGGAGATGGCCAACATAGTTGGACTTGACTTCATGGTTCCTCAAGCCCAAGGACATAAGAGTATGTTAGCTTCTAGTCATGAGGTGGGGTACAGATACCACTGAGGTTGAAATGGGGTCTGTGATAAGGAGGATATGGGAGGGGGGGCAAGATCAAAGCCAGGAGATTAGAGTTCAATCATATTCGTAAGCAGGAGTCAGCACACATTTTTTATAAAGGGCCAGATGGGCTTTGCAGTGTCTGTTACAATGATGTCAACGCTGCCATTGTGGCACAAAAGCAGTCAGATAATATATAAATGAATGGACATGCTAGGTTCCAATAAAATTATACTTACAAATCCTAGGTGGTTGGCCCTATTTGACCCACAGGACATAGTTTGCTGATCTCTATTTTTGAGACTGGCACAAGGCAGATAGTATAGTTACTAAGATGTGGGGGTCAAACAAGAAGGGTCGGTTGATCAACAAATCTAGCAATAGGAAAAATGAGAAATAATGGTAAAAATGTGCAATTCAGTGATATTCAATGTATGCCAGTCACTCTTCAAAGTGTTTCCCATGCATTAGCTCACTGCATCTCATTGTTGTTCTAAAACAACAATCCTGTGAGATAAGTACTATCTTACTGCCTAAGAAACAAGGGAGTTAGGTAATGTTCCCAAGATTGCACAGACCATGAGTGGCAGGACTGGGATTCAAATCCAGGTTCTGAAATTCAAGTCAAGTTTGAAAATCCGGGTTCTAAACCACTGTGGTTTGTTACTCTGCATTGTGGAGCTGGCCAGGGAGAGTGGCTAGGAGGCATTCTAGGGATGCAGCTCATATGCCTGCAGTAAAATTGACATTGTCTCAGAGTGTGAGCAAGGCTGCATTTGAAAGGCCAGACGGGATGAACAGGCTGTTCACGGACTACCCCTAGTATCAGGCTGTGGTTGGATGGGCCTGACAAAAGACAGAGGCTGACAGATCATCTCCACTATGACATTGACTTTCTTTGTATGTGAAGTGCATCATACATGTAAAACAGTGTCTATAACATATACGATATGGTATAAGGAGTAATAAACACCCTTGAACCTACTATCCCACTTAGAAACAGATCATAATCAAGACCATAGAAGCCCCGCTAAGCCTGCCCCCCATTCCATTCTAATACCATCTCTATCTAAATTAGCCCATTATTAAAAAAATAAAAATAAATAAAATAGCCCATTATTCTCCATTTAAATAAACATTTACCTTGGTTTCCTTTATAATTTTATACTATATGTATGCAATCTAAACAGTGTGTTATTTAGTTTTGGCTTTTGCATGAATGGAGTGATACTTGATTTTTTTTTTCCTTTTAGCAACAAACTTACAAAGTTCATAAATCTTGCAAAGTCTAGTTGTAATTCATTCATTTCCATTGCTCTCTAAAAGTCCATGGTATGAATATAATCCATTTTATTTGTTCATCCTGTTCATGGCCATTAGGTTTGCTTTAAATTTTAGTCTGCTAAGGGCGATGCTACTATAAACATTTTTACATGCGTTTCACATTATGGAGCATAAATGCAAGAATTTCTTTAGGAAATATTTTTATGAGTGGAGTTTCTTTTATAATTTTTAATTATAGTTGACATACAATAGTATATTAGTTTCAGATATACAACACAGTGATTCAACATTTATACACCCTACGAAGTGATCTCCACAGTCAGTCTAGTAATTATAATATTACTGTCTATATTCCCTATGCTGTGCGTTACATTCCCATGACTTATTTTACGAGTGGAATTTCTTGCTCATAGATGGTGAACACATTGAACTCTAAGAGGCAGTGATAAATTATTTTTCAAAGGGTTGTTTAATTTACATGTCTACCAGCAGTGTCTGAGAGCTGGGACGCTCTATATCCTTGCTAACCCTTCATGTTGCTGGGCTCGAGCTGCTCATTGTGGTGTTAAGTTGCATTTCTGTGATAACGCTTGGTACTTTTTTCAGGTTTTAATATTATTGCCTTCAGATTCTTCCTAATGACTTTGGGTGAACATCAAACAGACCTTTGCATGGCTGATGGGAAGACCTCACTCGGAGTGCCTTATTTATCTTTCATAAGCTGGCAGCACTGGTGAATAAGCAGCCACCGGAGCACAGAAGTGGGGGTCAAATTTGTGTCTCCACATCAATGGAAATTCCATGAATTTTTCTGCATTCTGGGGGCAGAGGAACTCAGGCGTATTCCTATCCCATTCCTACCGCAAACTAGTAGAGGGAACTTTTAGACCAAGTTATTCCACTTCTAGGAACTTCAGTTGCCTCAGTAGTAAAATGAGCAGCATAGTACCTCTCTCTGTCAGATGTTGCCTGTTTATTTTAAGTTCTTCATTGTTTTGGGGGTAGGGGAGGCTGAAAGGCTGAAAACTACATTTTATAGTCTCCTCTGGTCAAAGGGTCCTGGCTTGGGTCCTGCCAATGCAAGGCATTCACGCAGACTTGGAAGGCAGAGAGGAAGAGAAGCATTGCCTTCCCTGTGATTGGGGTGGATAGTCATGCCAAACGATAGGGACAGACTGTTTGCAGGGACTTCCTGGTGAACTTCCGGGAACCCTCACCTCGGTGTGGCATGCAGGTGAAAGTATTGGCTGAGATTTCCTGTGATCCAAGAGTTTTCTGATTTCTTCAAAGACAACAGGGATTCTCATTGGCCTTCACTCCCCTGCCCTGTCTTTAATAAACTCTGTATTAACTCCCTTTCTGCTAAAATACCTAGAGAGGTTTCTCTTCTCCTGACTGAAGCCTGACTGATAGCTACTACCTTACACTACTTAACTACTTCAGGCCGTTGTGAGGATTCAATGGAATAATTCATGTAGGGCATCTAGTGTGAAGCTGGTGCATAGTGGGCGCTCTATAAACACCCACTTCCCCCACCTTTTTAAAGAAAAAGAATCATCTCCCATTTTGAAATACTGAAATGGATATGGATGGAGAATGTTGAAGGATCTTGCTTCCCACATTTGGTTAGGAGAACTTAGTTGGACCTGTACATAAAACTGTATTTCCATGACATCGGGCCAGGGCTCTAACACAGCTGCCGCACCACTGCCAAATCTGTGGTGAGACTCCCACACGTCTGCAGGCCAGCTTTGTGTACCACTGGCCAGGTTCAGCCTCCACCAGGTGTGTTAAAAAGCCAGCATCTCTCCCTCGCTGTGACGGTGACTTTCTTTATGGTGTTTACTGTGAATCTCATTAAAACATCCCTACCCAGAGTTATCCCTGGATCAAGTCCCTGCTAATCCCTGCCAGGAAATTTTCTAAACACTTTTCTAAGTTGATTCAATGAATAGAAACCACCTCCTCCCTCCACTCCGTGGAAGAGTCATCTGGAAGGCAATCGGCACAGCTATGGCCTTCTGTTCATTTCCCCACTGGCCTCCAGCAAGCTGGAGATAAACCACACTGGTTAACAGTCAGCGGTGCCCACAGGCCTGGGCTCATTTCCAAAGGCTCCTTTGCCTCTGCATTTTGGCATTTCCAGAGTCCTTCATGAACAACCTCTGAAAAGTGAGGCTGCAAATCACATTCTGTCTGACTTCAGAGTTCTTAATCTTTTTACTGTAAGAAGAAATATTCTGCTGAGAGAAGATGTCATCCTCTCTCTTTCTCTGTAACATCCCACCAGTTTCTATCCCCTCACCCTCTTCCCAGGCTAAGGTATTCGAATGAAGGCAAGCATGCCTTTGTTGTCCTCACGTTTCTCCTTCCTGAGCCGTCTCCCCCATTAGGAGTCCACTTCTCTACACTTCAGAGACTCAGTGTTCCTCAGTGAAAGTAGGTGACTGTGTCCCCTCTCCAAAGGGTATCTGTATCTGCACTTCAAGGCCTGTGCCCCCTGGTGTGGAAAGTTCTGTGTATTCAACACACATAGAAGGCCTTTTGTATAATTGGCACCATGATCAGCTGTGGGGACGGGAGTCTGGTAAGAAAGACATCTCCGTGCAGGGCCAGCTTGGCTGTGGGAGCTCAGGCTTGAGGATAGTCATGGGTATCAGGGCATGGGCTTGATGGGAGATTGAGGCAAAGCTGGGCAGGCAGTCCACACTGAAGGTGAGGAGCAGTGGGGTGTCTGTCACACTCCGGGTTGCTGCAACAACTTATGAGATAGTCACGAGAACTTTCAAATGTGGGGTGACTTTGTCTGAGAGCCCAGCTGCAGAACAGCCTCATCCTAAGGGAGTGAGGGGTGTGCTCTTTGGAAATATGCAGGGACATTGGGAGGAGAGGGGCTCACACAGGGAGGCTATGAGAGGTAAAGCTGGGAATAAGTGGGTAAGGAGTCATTTGTGGCAAATTGCTTAGCTCCAGAACACGGCTGGCTCCTCTTAGGTGCAACACCGTAGCAACAGAGGGGCCCCGTGGCCAGAGGCCTGTTGGTTTGTCCATCTGTTACAGTAAAGCATACTTCTGGCCTTCCCAGGTGGCTCCTGACTCCCAGGACTGTAGCAAGATGTGCTGGAGTTGTGTGTGCTGGGCCTGGAGGGGATGAGATGATTCACCTGCTACCTACTGAACACCTGCTTTGTCCTAGAGCTGCCCTGGAGACATGACAGGATACCTGCTGCCGGCCACTAGGAGAGACAGAATAGTCAAGGCACAGGGGAGGGAGCCATCCTTTCCCCTGGCACTGATGGGGAAGCATGCCCGGGCCAAGAGCATTTATCAGGAGAGACACAACTATCAGGTGCTGGAGACCTGGTTGGGAGGCATTAGAATCGGAAAGCTTTTGTAGTTTGGGTCCCCTACAAGCACAGCCTGAAACAGGGGTTTAGGTAAGCAGTTTATTTGGGTAGTGAACTCAGGGAGCACAGTAACGGGGTGGGGAAGTGAGACAGGCATGTGTGGGGAGGGCCAATAAAAGGCCCATTGATTGGCAGATCCCTGCCATGGACCCTGGAGTACAGTCCTGATGGGGACCTCATGAGAGGCTATAGAGAGCATACCCCAGATTCTGTCCCATTGAGGGTGAAGAAGCTGGGGTGTTTGTCCAGCAGTTCCTGTCACATCTCAGCAGCTCTTGGGACATTGACTCCCAGGTCCTTCTGACCCGTCCTGAGCCTACGCTGAGCACACTCCCAGGACCAGAGAGAGGCATATAGGGAGCCCTGACAGATGACCTCTGAGGTGGGCTGGGAGGACATACATGGGGGCCTGATACTTTCTGCCATAGGAACCAATATGAAGGACTAGGGTGGGCCATTAATGTTCCTTGACTCAGGGGGGTCGGCCATGAAATGCTGTGCACTCTAGGCCTCATTTCACTTTTCCACTTGTGTTTGCTATCTTTGATAGAAGGAGAAGGGGTCAGACTATCCAAGCGTCCCCTTCTCATACTTTCCTACTGTGGGCATGTTACACTACAATAAAGCAAAACAAAAAAAATGTATATAGTCTGGTTAGTGTCAATTGGGTATGTGTACATGTACATGTTCATATGCATAAACATATTTGGGTGTGCATGTGTCTCTATATCTTATGTATCTAAATCTATGAATTATGAGATTTCTCAGTAACATAGTACTAACCAAGAAGGAGGAGGTTTATTATGTTAACATGCACTAGGGACCTGCTCTTTTACTTGGTAATCCTATGCTGAGTGTATTTCAGTTCAGTACAAGCAAAAGCAATAATACCTGCTATGTCTTCTGTATTTTTTCTCTGGAGTTTGGTGTTTATTGCTTAGTGCTTTGGGAATACCTACTTTCCAGGGTATTTACGAAGGAAACTAGTTAGACAATTTTTGATTTTAGAGTCATCTCATTTCCTGGCAAAATACCTCCATCTTTTCCTGCTATATTTTAAGACAGGAATTAAGAGTGGTCATTTTTTTTTTAATGCCAGAGAGAATATTAGAATTATATTAAAGAAAGTGGCCTTGCCTTTCAAATCCCTTTGTGGTTTTCCTCATTTGTAAAGTGGGAATGATGCTGTCTATTTCAAAGGGAGATTGTCAATATGTAATGAGATAATGGATCTGAGACGACTCCTAGACTCCAGTGTCAGTCTGGCTTCAAGGAAAGACTGAGTGGCATCCTGTTTCCAGGAACCTGCAGGAACTTTGTCCAGCGGGTTGTGTCAGAGCTGGGGGTTGAGGCAATAAACATCTTCACGCCAACCAGCTCGGAGCCTAAGGACACCCCTGTGCAAAGAAAGAGTGCCTTGCAAGCAATCTAAATCCATCAGTTGTGTGGCCAAAAACTCCACTAGACAAAGGGAGAAAGAACTGGGCGTGACAGGGTGGTAGTGCTAGCCATATGTTTGGAAGCTGCCCTGTCTGATGCCATTCTTGCAGCTTTATGAGCAGCATTTCGCTTCATCTGCATGCTGTGTTCCTAGAAAAACTGGCTTTGCCTAATGGTGGTGGAATAGGCATTGGTGGGCAGGTCTGTCTGATGCTGAAACCCAGCCTCTTTCTCCTGCAAGGTGCTACACTGGAGCTGCAACAGGGGGAGAAGCCTGCACTGCTCCTTAAAACAGCCTGTCCTGTTTTGTCATGAGAGCAGGAGACATAGGAGGCCTTGCTTACTGGCTGTGGGTCCCGAGCCCCTGATTCATATATCTGGGGTACAGACTTCTCCTGAGGTCTGACAAGGACTTCAGATTTAAACATGCCTTTACCATAGCCCTGAAATTTCCCTACAAACCCCAGAATTAGGTCTCTCTCACTTCTCCAGTCCCTCCTCCATGCATTCCCCATGCATGCTATGCTCTGCACATGCCAAATTTGGTGCAATCTCTAAACTTGTCATGTTATTTCATGTGTCTGTGTTTCTGCTTGAAAATACCCTGCTTATCTTCCTTATTATCGTGCTTTTTCTCCCTTTTTAGGTCCATAGCAATGATCTCCTTTTCCATGAAACGTTCCTGGACCTGCCTAAGCAGTATTTACTTTTTCCTCCATTGGGCCACTGCCAATCCTATACCATAAACCAACTGTGTCCTTACCTCACCGCATTGCCATTATTTATTTGTTTAACTGTGGCGAGACTGTTAATTCTCAGCCAGTATCTGTGTGCTCCTCTAGATTTCCCAGCCTCCCTTGCACTTAGATCGGGGCCATGGCCAATGGATCTGGGCAGACGTGACGTGTATCACTTCTGGACCTGGCCCTTGAAATCATCCCATATGATCCTCTAGCCATCCTTTGACCTCGAAGATCATGTAGCTCAGATTTTGTAACAACAGGCTGAAGGAAAGCCCCTCAAGACATATTTGGGTATGATGTGAGCATAAAAAGACATTTTCACTTTATAAGCCACTGAAATGTTGGGGTCCATTGGGGAAGCTGGCATTCATTACCTTAATTTCAATAGTATGTTTTTCCTGTGACTGGTGAGTTTTTATGGATAGGAACATTTTTCTATTTACCTTGGCATTCCTAACACCTGGTGAAGGTGGTGTAGTGTATCTGAGAAGCACAAATGAGGGCATTTCATCTGAAGCCAGTTCTTCTGCAGCTACAGCCGCCAAGGCTCAGTGACACATTCTCACCTTGGCTGGCAAAGGGGTAATACGATCCTTATGTACCCGCTGCTCTATCAGCCCAGGTAGGTCCTTTTAAAGTCTGCCACTCAGGGCTTGGCTGCCAATTTGAATCTGTGTTTTCTGCTTCAGTTTTCCTCCCTCTTCTTAGAAGGGTTTCTGCCGTGGAAAGATATTGGCAGAGCAATTAGATTTTGTGTTCAAAGTTAAAATGTAATTATTTCCGCTTCACATTCCTTCATTAACTCCATCACTCTGGTTCTGAGAAAGGAGAAAGGGACCGGTCTGTCTTCTCCCTGAGGGACATGGTCTGACAGCAAGCCTAACAACAGGCTTAGAGTACAGTGTTTGTGGCTGACTCTAATGAGCTCAGGGATGGAGGGGGCCCGGGCTGTGGCTGGATGTTCTCACTCATTACAAACATCATAATCAGCTCTGATCCCATTTTTTGTGTAAGCTTTGAGAACTTCTCTCAAGATTCTGACTTCCTAGGGCAGTGGACAAAGGCACATCAGGGACTGGGGAGAGAAACAAGAGTCATGTCAACTTTTTTTATACATGTTATTTCTTTTCATCCCATAGCCCAGCGGTCGGCAAACTCATTAGTCAGCAGAGCCAAATATCAACAGTACAACGATTGAAATTTCTTTTGAGAGCCGAAAACCAACCTCTGCGCGTGGGCCATGAAGTTTCAATCGCGCTGTACGTGCGTGCCCGCATGTGGTATTTTGTGAAAGAGCCACTCTCAAGGAGCCAAAGAGCCACATGTGTGTGGCTCATGAGCCGCGGTTTGCCGACCACTGCCATAGACTGATCGGAGGCAGCTCATGCCCATTTATCAGACGAGGTAAAGAAATTCAGACTGGCTTGTTAAAAATATGCAAAATCGCACAGTTGGCACACATCACAAGCTGTCTGGTTCCCATGTCCCTGTTCCTTCTTCTTCTTTTTTTTTTTTTTACCACACTGTGATCTCACTCCTCAGTTTCTTTACTGAGCCCCATTTAACTGCAGACTATCCCAGGGCTTCATGTCCTACCAGCAGGGGCTGGCTCACAGTACTCGATTTCTCTGACCTCCATTTCTGCCCTCACAGAAGGACGCTCCTAGGATTGAAGGGAAAAGCCAGATCACAGAGAGAGCACTTTATCTTTCTCCTTCCCTTCCCCCTGCTCTCTCATTGCAGTGGGTTATGGTCACCCTGGGGAGCTTCTGTTGCTGCTCTGGTTGGAGGGTGAAAACTGGAAGCTGCTGTATATTTTCCTCCCACTAGGACTAGAACTAGGACTAAAAAAAAGTTATCTCAAGTCAACTAGAGCCCCTGGTCATGAAGAGCCACACTGATTGACCATCCAGGAGGGCCTGGGTCCTTCCCAGAAGAGAGTCATTACCTTTTCTGCTTGGAATGGAGAGTCTGAGTTTCAGAGTTGGATCTAGGGAGAGCAGCTGAGGCTTCTTGAAGGTCCTGAGTCATTACCATGAAGAGTTATGTTGGATCTTGCAGCCATAACAGAACCCAGGTGAAGGAAAAGGAGATGATGAGACCCTAACACAGAAGGAGTGGCCTTATATCTCTAGACAGTTCCTCTCTGGCTTTCTGTCCACCAGATTTCGTGGTTTTCCTATGGTCAACATTCCTACTTGACATGGTAGTGAAGTGAAAGAATGGATTTTAGAATCAGGAAGACTTGATTTCCCATCCCAGATCAGTCACTCCGTAGCTTGCTTTTTGTGTATATTAAGTTACTCACTTCACTACTTGTGGTCTCAGGTTCTCTCATGAGTATGTAACCAGGACATAATAACCATGATGCTTGGGATGTGATAAAATGCAACAATTCTTTCTCCTCCTCTGTCTCTTTTTCTATCTTCTATTTTTTAAGCTTAATGCTTGCACCATCCTCCTTTAAGCTCATAGGCTTTTTACCCAGCAGATAAAAATCAAACACTTAGCTGAAGTCTCGGCAGCCATGACATGGCCTCAAGGCAGCCAGCCATCTGCAGAACGTCTAGAAAGACAAATGTCTACCATCCTCTTTCTTTCTGGCCTCTAACTTATTGGCAGAGACATGTTAAGTGGATTTTTTTAAAAAGAATCACCATATTGCAGAAACAGATTGAAGAAAGATGGATTTGGGAGAATAATATTTGCTGTAGGAGAGAATCCAGGTCCCAAAAGGGAAGTCATGGCTGATGCTACAACTCGGACAGCCTCCTCGCTGGGTAAAATGAAAGCTTGCTAACTATACAGAGCCACACACTAACGATATTTATTGAGCAATTGCTTTGTGTTGGCTCTATATGAATTGTTTCATTCAACTTTTAACAAACATATGAGTTAGTAACTATAATTATTTCACTTTTGTAAGTGGGGAAATATGGGTCATCTTCCTAAGGCTGTATAGCTAAAGTGCTATAGTCAGAATTTCAAATTGTGGTCAGTAGGACTCCAACTTTAAGGAAAACCTTACAATGAGAGCAAAAATTATTGTTCAGTAAGATTCACCAACCCTGTGTTAAGGATTGAATTGTGTCCCTTCCACCAAATTCATATTTTGACACTCTAACCAACAATGTAATATATTAGGAGATAGGATCTTTAAAGAGATAATTAAGATCAGATAAATTCATAAGGGTCCGGCCCTAATCCAATATGACTGGTGCTCTTATAAGTAGAGGAGACATCAGGAGTGTGCACACACTGTGGAAAGGTGGTGAGAGGACACAGGGGAAGGTGGCCATCCGCAAGCCAAGGAGAGGAGGCCCCAGGAGATACCAAACCTGCCAACACCTTGATCTAGGACTTCCAGCCTCCAGAACTGTGAGAAAATAAATTTCTCTTGTTTAAACCACCCACTCCTTTGTATTTTGTTATGGCAATCCTAGCAAAATCATATATCCCACCACCTTTATAGGTGAAGTGTACTTTGCCATTCCTTGACTTTGAGTTTAGTCATATGATTTACTTTGGTTGATGGAATCTTAGCAGACCTGATATGAATAGAGGCTTAAAAAACATTTGGGTGCTTTGCTTTAATCTCTTGTTACTGTGTTACGGCCACATGAAGGATGTGCTCCATCTATACTCCAAAGACGATGAGAGACAGATTTTTTAAATTTAGAATCAGACCTGGAGTAATAGCTTAAACTAAATTAGTTTTATTTTCTTGTTCACCGATTGGAAGGGGTCTTGTGGAGAAGAGCAGATCAGTTATTATCTGAATGAAGAAATGACATTTTCTTTGCACATGGAAGAGTAATGTAGATAGATTCTCTAATCTGCCCCAGTTACAGTCCAATGTGATGAAGTCTGAAGTGATGGTAAGTAAGCTCCAGGGTGCTGGGGAAGCTACAGAGGCCATCTCTGACTCAGAATAAAGAAGGGCAGGGCCAGAGGGGCTCCTAAAATTAATTACTCATAGTAAGCTGAATCTTACAGGGCCCATAGCAGGTTCCCAGATAAGGAACCATGCAAAGGAGGATCTAAGAGAGGGATAAATGGTATGTGCAAGGCCCTCAGTATGGGAGACACTTTCAGACCCTAGCTCGGTGGTCGGCAAACTGCAGCTTGTGAGCCACATGCGGCTCTTTGGCCCCTTGAGTGTGCCTCTTCCACAAAATACCACGTGCAGGCGTGCACATAGAGTGCTATTGAAACTTCGTGGCCCATGTGCAGAAGTCAGTTTTCGGCTCTCAAAAGAAATTTCAATCGTTGTACTGTTGATATTTGGCTCTGCTGACTAATGAGTTTGCCGACCGCTGCTCTAGCTGATCTGCGTAGGCTTACTTTGGAGCCTCCTCTTAGCCAGGGCTCTCCAGGGTGTAGAGGACTTTGGCAATCTGGGAGCAGGGAAGGTGGGCATGCTGTGCTGGCTGAAGGAGGGACTCTGGATCCCTTCTCTTTTCTCCTCTCCTCCCAACAGATTGTGTGAATTCTCCAGTGGTTTTGCTTTTCTTACAAGAAATGGTGGGAGTGTGGGGCAGAGGTGGGCTTAGAATATGGCAGTACACAAGGCACTTCACACACATTATTTCATTTGATCCTCATCACAGCCTTCTCATGTTGGTGTTGTTACTTCTAACTTATCCGCACATCCTATTGGCTCTTATTTATATTCAGGATACGACCCCAACCAAACCACTTCTTACTACCTCCATCGCTTCCCCATTTGCCTCTTGGGCCAAGCTACACTCTCTCTTACTTGGTCTATTTTAAGAGTCTTTCAGCTCGTCTCCCTACTTCCACCCAATGATCAGCGTGATCCATAATGTACACTGAAGTCTGATTATATGTCGCTCGTCTGCACAAAGCTATCCAATGGCTCCCCACGCGATTCCCAACAAACCCACAGTCCTCAAGATGGTCTATGAGGTCTTCTACGATCCGGCCACTGTTCTACTTCCCCATCTCACCTCCCACCTCTCCCCATTCTATCCACCCCAGTCACCCTGACCTCCTTGGGGTTCCTTCTCACTGTCCTTAAACACCACAAGCACAGTGGAGTCTCAGATCTTTTGCATACATTTCCTCTTCATCAACTATTCTTTCCACAGATATCTGTGGGGCTTCCAACCTCCCTTCCTTTAGGTCCTTATAAATGGAAGCTGACCAATATCACCCCACTTCCATCGGGCTTTGCTCTTTTTATCCTGTTGTGTGTGTTTTGTTTTTTTCCTTCACAGATCTTAGCATTTGACATAGTCTCTCTTTTGTTTATTCTCCCTCTAAAATGTGTGCTCTATAAAGGCAGGGACTGTATGTTTTGGTGCTATTTATTTTGTCTTCAGTGCCTAGAACATTGCCTGGCTCACAGAGGCACTTAATGAATATTTGCTGAATGTAGTTCAGAGAGATTAAGCAACTTGCTCCGGGTTACCTAGCTAGTACATAATAAAACAAGAATATAAGTCTTATTGGTACTGAGGACCATGACCTTCCTAATCCATTTTCTTAAGCCTTTGCCTATTGCCCAGATACCAGGATGAATGGGACTGCCATATAGGTCCTTACAACTCTGATTTCTGTAGAGAAATGCTCAGTGAAGAAACATGAGGGTTAATGAAAAAGTCTCTCCTTTTGATTATCCTGGAATAAAAACCTCAGCTGCCTCTCTGTTAAAAAAAAAAAAAGTCACAAGGGCTTTCAATCTCCTTGTCCATGTTTCTGTGTGTTCAAGAATCCTTAATTAAATTTTATATTACTTGATATTTATCCTATAAAAAAGAAAGAAATCAATGAACTCACATGGCTACTACGGTCTTGGCTCTGATTGGCAAAGCAGAGAGAAAACTGCTTGTGACAGACAGGGGCACAGCCAGTGGGCACTGTATCCTCAGGGGTATTGCAAAAATGACACTCCTTCTGGCCATCTGCTCAGGTAGGCTGGGCATATCAGCAGGGCACTTTCCTGGGTTCATCCCCATCCTTGCTTTCTGGCTTACACTCATATGGCCCCATCCTCTTGGGCTTACCCACTGTCAAGAGAACCTCTAGTGGGCAGACATTGTCAGTGCCTTCCTTATGTGCATTTGATCTGTCCATTTGGCAGGCACTAGAAGTCATGTTTCCATGGGACAGAGGATGATAGAAAGCCCAGAACGGGGTCAAGAGTGACGGCAGTGCCAGGGACAGTGGTGGCAGGAGCGAGGTGTACTCACAACCTTTTGTTTTGTGTACTGGGATTGTGTCCTATGAAATGGTTATGGGATTGGGTATACTAGTATCTGGCACCTTCAATTCTGCAGGGTTTATCTGAGAAATGCTCTGATGACTTCCTGCTGACTGGAGAGATCAACACACTTGTCCCCCTCCCAACTGTGTGGGAGCACAGGAGAGACCATGTGAAAAGCCCTGACTCAATTGTAGGTCAGAGAATTGAGCTTCTTGATTTGTCTTTAAGAAAACACCCATGCCATTTTCTAGGACAAGTGCAAGAAAAGTGGTGGCTGAGGCTCCTAGCATAGGGGGAAATTGCTCGTCATTTGAAGACAAAAGACTACAGTTTCTTGCTGTGGATCTGAGCAAGGTTTTCTATTTCTCTGAACATTTCCCCCCTCAATCTGTAAAGTCAGTTTTGAAGATAAAATGTTTCCTCCTTCCCTCTCTCACTCCTACCCTCCCTCCCTCCATTTCTTCTTTCCTGTTATCCAATACAATTATTGAGCTGCTGTGCTAGGCACTGGACAAACATAGATAAACAAAATCATTTGTGACTGCTAAGCTCTTAGTGCAAGAAACAATGACAGCACAGTACATGTATGCAGGAATAGATGTCTATCTTAGTTGCAGCAGCACCAAAGAGAAAGTGCTAATCTCTTGGGAAGGAATAGAGAACATGAAATCCAAGCAACAGTTTGCAAAAGAAATTGCGGGTGAAGTGGACCAGTTGGGGCCACAGTACGGATGAAGGAAATTAAGTCAATACCACACCTCATGTACAAAAGCTACAAAAGGACACACATGATCTGGTTGACTTGTTGAGTTAAAGGCATCTGTGAAAGCACCAGGTCCTCCTGACAATGGACACCCCGAACCAGATTGGCAGAGACTGAATGTTCAAGACTGGAGGCCATGTTTGGGGACCATTGGCAGGGCACTCGACGAAAAGGTCTCACTGTGAAGAGGACGGGGACAGAACCCTGTGGGACACCAAACCTTGAGTGTGTTGAGAAAGAAACATCTACCAGCAAGGCCTGGCAAGGAGAGTGATGGGGGAGAAACTGGGTGGAGTCACATTGCTGAGGGCACAACAGAATGTGTCAGGGAGGACTGACTGGCTGAGCTGCAAATGCTGCAGGGAGGTCAAGGCCAGTGAAAACCAAGACTGCCTATGGAATTTAGTGATTAAGTGGTTAATGGAGAGGGAGGGAGCCAGGTGACAGTAAATTAAGGCGTGTGAAAAGGCTTTGACAACTGAAGAGCCGTGGAAATGAAATGTCAGTTCCTGATGGAGGCAGGAATCAGCCACCTTAGGCTGATCAATTCAGAATGTGCAGTGAGACTGACGTGAAATTCACCACTCCAGACTCACAGCTTCTCCTTCGTATCCCGTGGAGAACAGAACATCAGCATTTTAAATAGACACCCCTGTCCTCGTAATGAATGCTTTTGAACACTTTTCCATCCTTATCTCAAAATTAGCTTCTTGTTGGCTCCAGAAGATTGCCTGAAATGTGTCACCTAGGAGCAAAAATAAAATTGGGAGCATAAGAAAGAATGAGAGTGAAACAGCAAATTATGGGGTCGTTGCTATGTTGGAATAAATAATCCTGGTGACTGGATAGCAGTGCTGAGTTATAGAATTTATTCTCCGAAGAAAGAAGCTTTAATCTTGGAGTCTGGTTTGGCCCCAGTAGGAAAGGGGCTTCCCTTCTAGCGGAACGAAATAGATTTTCCAATAGTTTTGTCCGGTAAAAAAGAAAAGGAAAGTAACAAAATATATTAAGTAGTTTGGCTGCGTAAGGAAACCATATCTAGAGGCCGCGTGAGCTTTCAGGAATTCAGTGTAGCTATCATAGTCTCCTGCAGGTGGCCCCTGGCTGTGTGCAGACAGCTGGGGTGAGGTCAGGGGACTCTGAATCCATTTGATTTATAACAGCTTCTTATGATATTAACTGAGCTCCATGCAACTGTCTAGAGAGGAGTCTGGCATAATGACCATGCACTTGGCCATGACAAGCTTGAAATCCTGAATCCGGGCTTGAAAGTACCTGGCACATTCCTACCTCGGCACCTACAGTTTCCTCCGTGTGGTTTGCTGGTCCCCAGATGTCCACATGGCGATTGCCCTCATCATTCTTAGGCCTTTACCCAAGCATTACCTTCTTAGTGAAGCCTTCTCCAACAATCCAGTTTAAAATGACACCTGTGTCCATCCACCATCTCCTCTCTCCTCATCCCTGCTTTATTTTTTATTTATAGGCCTTATTACCTTATCATACATATTTTCTATTTTACTAGAATGTTAGTTGCTCAAAGCAATGCGTTTGGTCTGTTTCAATCACTACCATAGCCCCAGTGTCTAGCAGAGTGCTTGGCACGTAATAGGCACTCAGTGATGTTTTCCACATGAGTGAACACATTGGCTTGGGCAGCCTGCCGCCTTCCCAGATCCAGAGGGGGATTGTCAGCCTCTAGAAAAGTACGTCCCTCATAACAATCACCAGCAAGTTACCACGTAGCCTCCTTCGTTCACTAGGCTCTGTGATTCCTGCCTCTCCATTCAAAGCATGAACAGCATTGCTCGAGTTTGCCAGGACCTTCCAGGGTGTGCACTCTGGGTTTTCTCTCTGCCATCCTATAAACTCGTCCTCCTTTCAATGCCTGGGAGGTCGTAGGCTGGAGTGCTGTAGATGTTGAGAACATCAGAGCAAGAAGGAGCCTGGATGGTCCATTAGTCCAGTCTGCATTTCTATAGACGGAGAAGTTAGAACTCGGGTTCACATGCCATCCACGTGATTCTCACCAACAGGGCGGGTCTGGTATCAGGATTCCAGCTAAGGATTGAAAAAGAGATGGACAGAAATGTTAAATTACTTTCCCGAGGCTGCTCAGTTACTGAGTGTCCCTGTCAGGCTTGGGACCCAGGTTTACTTTGATTCTAAACTCATGCTCCTCTGACTGGATTCTGTGAGTGCTGCAGTTTGTGGAGGAAGGCCGTATACTGCCTGGGCACTGCACATGATGGTGGGAAAGTGGGTGTGTGGCCACTTCCTTCTCTGTTGTTAGTTACCTTGTATTTCTGAAAGATGGTTTCTTCCTTTCCTCTTTTACAGCAGAAAGGTGTTCCTCTCACCTGTTGAGTGGCCATTCCTCTAGCATTTTACTTTCTCTCTTTGCTCCTTCTGTACCTTCTCTTCCTCTCCCTTGGCCTTCGCTACCAACTCTTCAACATGCTTGGTTTTATGTATGCCTCATACTGCAAAGGAACACACCGTCCTGTGTCCTACGTTCCCCTGTTTCTACATTCTCCTGCTCCTCCTCCTTTAAGACCGGGCTTCCTGAATGAGTCCTCTGCACTTACCCTCTTGCCCTCCCAAGCCACTGTGGTTCTGCCCTTTCCTATCTCATAGTTGTTCCTGACCTGTATACTCCTTTGCCCCATCCCCTGGTACCACCATTTCATCAATTACTTATATTCCTTTGAGGACTTTAGATGCCTCAAGATGCCTCATGTAAGAGGAATCATGCAGTATGTGTCCTGTGAAGGACTTATATCACTTAGCATTCTGTCTTCCAGATTTATCCACGTTATCACAAATGGTGGGATTTTCTTCTTTAAGGCTGAATTATATTCCTTTGTATGATCTAATGTTAATTCTTCTTACACTGAAAAAAAAAAGAAAGGAAGGAAGGAAGAAAACATAACAACAAATAGACACTTTAGAAGAAAGAAAGAAAGAAAGAAAGAAAGAAAGAAAGAACCTAACAAAAAATAGACACTTTAGAAAGAAAGAAAGAAAGAAAGAAAGAAAGAAAGAAAGAAAGAAAGAAAGAAAGAAAGAAAGAAAGAAACCTAACAACAAATAGACACTTTAGGAAGGAAGGAAGGAAGGAAGGAAGGAAGGAAGGAAGGAAGGAAGGAAGGAAGGAAGAAAGGTAGAAAGGAAGGAAGAAAGGAAGGAAGAAAGAAAGATCCTAACAACAAATAGACACTTTGGAGGAAACTCTTGGAGACAATGGATATGGTTATTACTGGGATTGAGGTGATGGTAACACAAGTGTATGCATATGTTCAAACTCACCACATTGCATAAATCAATTATGTGCAGTCTTTGTGTACCAATTATATTGCAACAAAGCTGGGGAAGGAATAACATACCTATTATGAAATCATTTTCCTTCTTTCTAAAGTACATTCTTTAGCAGTTCTTTTAGCAAAGGTCTGTTGGAAACTAACTCAGGTTTTATTTGTCTGAAACTGTCTTTATTTTGCCCTTATTCTTTAAATATTGCCTTGATGCTTAAAAAATTCCCAGCTGACAGCTATTCTCTTCGAACACTTCAACTGTGTTCCATTGTTGCTGCTGGGAGTCATCTGTCAGTCTAAGTGCCATGTCACTGGAGGTGAGCTCCTTTTCTTTGGTCCCTTCACAGTCTTTGCCTGTTACTTGGTGTTTGATAGATTCATCATATTGTATCTCAATGTGAGATTCTTTTAATTATCCTACTCAGATTAGGAGTGAGAGAACTCATGTCTTTCATCAGTTCTGGGAAATTTTGTGCCATTATCTTTTCAAATATTATATATTTACAAGCCATTACCTATTTTTAAAATTCTCATTAGGCACATCCTTAGATTTCATTGCTCTATTTCCTATGTCTCTTAACCTCTGATTCATATGTTTTATCTTTGGGCTATATATTTATTATTACTATTAATTATATTTTATGCATTCACCTTCTAGTTGAATAAATCTCTTTTCATTCTGAAACTATTTCCAGTTCAATATTTTTTGCTCCAACTGTGTCTAATATGTTATTTAGCCTACATTTTGAGTTTTAATTTTCATTTATTTTATTTTTTACTTCTATAAATTCTCTTTGAATCTTTCTTTCAAATAAACCTGCTCACTTTTGAGACTTTTAATCTTAATCACTTATGTCTTAAAATGTAATACATATATAGTTTCTAGATTCTAATTCTAATAATTGTAAAAATCCAAAGACATTGTGCTTTACTTTCCTCATCTGGAGAATGGGAAGAAAAATAATTCCTACTCAGTAGATTGTTTTGAGGATTAAATGATCAAATATATGCAAAGTTCTTAGCATGTATCTAAGCATGGAGTATAACCTATACAAGTGTTAGCTATTGTCACTAGTATTATTGCTGCTATTTGTAGAACTGATTTTGTTCTTTGCTGACTTCTTCTAAATGGTTTGTTTTTCTTGTGTGTTAAGTTATTTATTATTATTGGAACATTAACAGTGGACATTCCTTAAGGCTTGTGTTTACATAAGGTGCTTTCTTCCAGAGAGGACATGCATTGGCTTTTTTCAAGCCATGAGGCTACTACTGATCCTAACTATTTTAAATTAAATTCTTGCCTTAGCTGTTTTCTTGCCACAGTGTGTAAATTCCAGCCCCAAATTTGCCTGCAGGTTGGATTGTGGTTACTAATTCTCAGGGGAGACTTGTTTCCCCTTCACCCAGAGATAAGACTAAGATAGATAGACTTTCTTAAGGTCATTCTTTGAAGGGTAGTTTCTTTGCTGCTTTGCCTGGTGAGGTTTTCACTCGTTAGGGTCCCAGAATTCTATGGTGTCCCTGATTGTAGGGCTCACATTCTGCACCTTCAGGGAGAAAGGGATGACCTTGGGTTGTTCACTAGCTTATTTGCTTTTGTGAATTAATTAAAAAAAAATCCTCACCCAAGGATATGTTTGTATTGATTTTTTAGAGAGACAGGAAGAGAGAGAGAGAGGGAGAGAGAGAGAAAGAGAGAGAGAGAGAGAGAGAGAGAGAGAGAGAGAGAGAGAGAGAGAGAGAGAAACATTGATGTGATAGAAACATCCATCAGTTGCCTCCTGTTCTCATCCTGACCCCTGACAGGGGATCAAACCACAACCTTTTGTTGTATGAAAGGACTCTCCAACTTACTGAGTCACCTGGCCAGGGTGTGAGTTCAATTTTTTCCTCTGTTCAGTTTTTTACTAACTTTCCTTTCATCTCAGCTCTTGTCTGGAAAATGTATTTTAGATATTTTATCCAATATTTATAGATGTTTGAACTTGGAGATTTTTCCCCCTCTATAATGGGCTAGATCATCACTGTTGCAGCATAAAAGCAGCCATAGACAATTCATAAACAAGTGTGTATGCTGGTATTTCCAGTAAAGCTTATTTATGAAAGTAAGTGATAGCCTGGATTTGACCCCTGGGTTTTAGTTTTCAACCCCTGTTCCATAATAGCTGACAATAGAAGACACTAGAAGAATCTGAAAATGTTGCCTCTCGCATTCCTGGCAGTCATAGCAACAGAAGAAACCAATGCTGTTGCCTGATTGATTCTTTCCTTTCTATTTGGAGCTTCAAGTCTTACAGGAGAAAATCCTACAGGGACTCTCCCGGAGACAGCCCACGGGGGGGAAACATGCATGGGGGGTTGGGCCCAAGTTGGAGTCAGGAGGTTGGGAAACTTGAATTGTTTATTTGCCTTCCAGGGTCGTTCTGATAGGGTCTCTGGCATGGTGCTCATAATGAATCCTACTGATCACAGATTCATGAAAATCCTCAAGTTTCTTCTGTTCTCCCCATTGTTCCCCACTGTCTGCACAACCTCCAAACCTGCATGTCCTTCCTCTTCCCCTCTCTTTAGTGGTATAGAGGTCAGGATAGTGGCTCTTTCCTTTTTCTTAAACCAACTTAGGTCCCCATCATGAAGTCTATGCTTTTGACTGACTCCCGGGGCCTAAACTGTAATGTGATTTGTCACATGAGCTGGAAAGGAGGCAGAAAGGGAGAGAGAGATGTATTTTATAACTTCCTGAAATCTGAGTACTAAAACACCACTTTTCCCACCAAGGCAGCTTCAGTGTAATTTTTGGAAACATATAAAGCTTTGTGGCGAGCTGGCTGTGCAGTCTTACTGGTTGGAGAGAGTTCAAGCATATTTTCAGGGCGCAGGTGCTGGAAGCTGCAGCAGGCAGGAGTCCAGTCTGAGGATACAGGTGCAAACGGAGATTTTCACCGAGGCCCCAGCTCTAAGTGTAGTTGCCCCAAAGCTGGGCTTGCCATTCCCTTATTGGAAGCAACCTGCAAAGCTGGCATTTCTACAGACATCTTTGTTAGTGGTGAGTTGGGGAGCCTGCCAGCTCAGAGGTTAATCTTACTAATTAATAGAAGGGGCAGAGGCCTCAGAAACAGACAGATTTCCCCTATATTTCATTCGGGTGACTTTGAAAAGCTTGCAGGCCAATGGCACCTTTCACTTTAAAAAATCTAAACCACGCCTTTTTAACTATTCTTAAAATTGGAGCTTGAGATGTCCACAGTGGCAAGGAATAGACAATTTTTTGGCTTTTAGAAACGTGTCCATGGGAAGTCTGGAGGAGAAGAAAGACAACTCTTCACTTAAAAAAAAAATATTTTTATTGATTTCAGAGAGGAAGGGAGAGAGAGAGGGAGAGAGAAGCATCAAGATGAGAGGGAGTCATTGATTGGCTGTCTCCTGCACACCCCCTCCTGTGGATCCATTTGGCAACCCAGACGTGTGCCCTGACTGGGAATAGAACCTCAACCTCTTGGTTCATGAGTCCACGCTCAATTAGTGAACCACACTGGCCCGGGGGGAGACAGCACTTTTAAGGGCATCATTCTAATTCTTCACTCCTTCGTGCCTCATTTTCCCCTCCTTTATACTTATTTTGAAAGCCCGTCTCCCTCTTCCTCCAGTGCAAACCCACGCCATCTCCCCGAGTCTGTTTTGGAAGAACAGACTGGGAGACATCTGCCTCTTGCCTTATTTTTTCAAATTCCTCTGAACGATGGAGCCAAGTCTCCGCACCAGAGCGCCTGCTCCCTGAACAAACCAAATGGTGGCTGCTGGCAGCGTATTGACAGCTTGTTAATAGAGGGATCCTTGACAGTGTGACAACCTGTGTGGGCCGCCTCGGGAAGCCAATCCCACCCCCTCCCAAACCCCAGTCATTAACAGGTGGGGGAAACAGCAACTAACTACTACGGAGGGGGAAATACTCAACCGAATGCATTATGTGGATTAGAAAGCCCTCCGATGTTGTGATCCCCTCCCTAGTGCTTGTTAGCGGGCTCTGCTTGGAGAGAGCGTTGACTCTGGGGTCAGATGAACCTAAGTTTGAATCTAAGTTTGGCCACCTGCCAGCTGTGTGTCTGTGGAAGTCCCCACACGGATCTCATTTGTGAACAGTCCCCTGGTCCCATGCTATTTGCGAAAACACGGTCCTAGATGTCACTTATCTATCAGCGGTCCGTTGTTAAAAATCTCTTCTTACGATGCTGGACTTGCCAAGTGCTGCTCGTAGTCCTGTCAGGTTTTGACTTTCATGTTGTGAGGCTTTGTTTTCTCAGTGCCTTCAGTTTGAAATAACTGCACCTTCTTGGTGACTTGGGCCTTTTGTCATTAGAAAGTGATCCCCTTTCTTTCTTTTCTTTTTTATTTTTTTAAAAATTTTTAAAAAATATATATATTTTATTGATTTTTTACAGAGAGGAAGGGAGAGAGATAGAATTAGAAACATCGATGAGAGAGAAACATCCATCAGCTGCCTCCTGCACGCCCCCTACTGGGGATGTGCCCGCAACCCAGGTATATGCCCTTGACCGGAATCGAACCTGGGACCTTTCAGTCCGCAGGCTGATGCTCTATCCACTGAGCCAACCCGGTTTCGGCTTTCTTTTCTTTTTTAAAGTATTGTTTAAAAATCCTCACCCAAAGACATGCTTAGAGAGAGGAAGAGAGAGAGAGAGAGATAGAGGGAGAGAGAGAGAGAGAGAGAGATGAGAGAACCATCAATTGGTTGCCTTTCCTATGTTTCCCGACTGGGGATTGACCCCACACACAACCCAGGTATGTGCCCTGACCGGGAATCAAACCTGCAATCTCTCGGTGCACAGGACAGCACTTCAACCAACTGAGCCACTCTGGCCAGGCCGATGTCCTTTATTTTGAAATCATTCTTTTTATCTTAAAATAGTTTTGCATGGTGCTATTTTATGTGCTGGTAGTTAAGTGTCTCTATATATTGGCCACATTACATTTACTTTACAATATTTCTGGGCCTTCGTGTTTCTCTGGAACTAGGGATGAGGGATGAGGGGTGCAGAGAAAGTGACTGCTGTTTGGATAAGGCATACAAAGTGCTTGGACTGACCTAGAGATCGTTGTTCCCTGAGCTCCTTGAAGCCCCAAATATATACATTCTCTGAAAGAAACCCTCTTGTTGCCTGTGCGTGGTGGTCCCACTCACATCGGGCTCCAAACATTTCCCTCTCGGCTCTCAACTACATTAGAAAGATGTAGGAAAAATCTCTTAAAAATTACAGTTGTAGCTCTTGGTATATTTCTAAGGGTTAAACTTTATTTAGCAAACATTTAAGATTATTTAAAATACAGGGTGGGCAAAAGTTGGTTTATAGTTGTGAGTATGTGAAACACAGATTTTGTTCTTATATTATTATTGATAATTGTATTAAGAACAACTGTAAACCTACTTTTGCCCACCCCTGTATCAGTTTCCAAGCTTTCTTGGGTCTCGGATCCCTTTGTGAATGTGATGAAAGCTATGGACTCATCAGGGGGAAAAAAAAAAGAAAAAAAGCACAAACAACTCAAACAATTTCAGCCTATCTATTCTATAAACTGCCTAAAGTTCTGGAGGCTCCAAGTTAAGGGACCTTTGGTTATTTAAATACTCATATTATAAAAATGAAGGGATAAAAGATAGGATGCAAAATTTACGTAAACGCAAATATATTTGTCAGAATGGCAGACTGTATCGCCATGGCCGAAAGTTTGCTGCCTATTCTGGCGGGTCTCAGGTGGAATCAGATTTACCAGGGAGACCATGCCCTGAGCGAGCACTGCCTGCATGCATGGGAAACCCACGCTGAGAACTATGGGAACAGGCCTAGGACCAGTGAACCTTGTGACCCTGACTCAGGCACCCAGGAAATATCCTCCAAGGCAGGGCTCCATAATCAAGTGCATGCCCCAGTCTCCCACTGAAGAAAATCCCAATTGAAGATAAGCTGAGGAGAAACTATCACAGAACACCAAGAAACACCACCATGACAGATAGATGGTCAGCAGGTGCAAAAAATGGACCCATCGATACCCGAGAAAGCAGAGATAACAAAGTCAGCTGACAAAGTACCTTAATATATTGTTTTTCAAAGTTGAAAAAATGATAGAATCCCTAAAAATGGAGATAATGAAATAGGACAGACAAATTTGAGAGAGGAAAAATAAAACAACAACCAATTTTAGAAATGAAAACTATTGCCATGGGTGAGAAGAAACCTTTGATGACTGTAGCCCAGCCATGAGGGAAGAGTGGATAAATGGAACGGAAGAATTCCCAGAGGAAGCATCCAGAATACGGCAGAGAGGGGTAAATAGTTGGAAACTGTGAAAGAGAAGTTGAAGAATGGAGGAGAGAATGTGACAGCTCAACTTAGACCACACTGGAATGAAAGGGCAGCATTCGTGCATAAAGACCAAGTTCTGAAAGTTACCAGGCAGAAAAGACTGATTACTTAAAGAAGTCACTGTCAGACAAAAGACAGACTGTCATCATCGATAATACATGCCAAGAAGAAAAAAAAAAAAGAAGAAGAAACTATCTCCAAGACCGAGGCAAAATTCTGCACGTATATTTGTAAATGATGCAAAAAAGAAAGAAAAGAAAAAAAACAGCCAAACCCCGAAACACAAAACCAACACCCGTAGGAAATGCCATCAAGTGTTGAGTTTATTCTGGTTGGTAAAATTAAAAGTGACTGTTATTTTTATCTTGATATTTCAGAGTTATCCGCATTTCCTACAATAAACATGATTTACAAACGTAATTATGTAAATATTAAAAAGCAATAATCTGGGCTGACAGGATAGGAAGACCAAGTCTGTGTCTGTTCAAATTAAGCCCATTCTTTCAGGATGAGCTTCAATGACGCTTTATCCTGGAGGCTTTCCTGCTGTTCCTCTAACTGCGGGACACACTCATCCATTAGGCACTGGGAGCACAGTGCCCAGGGCCATGACGGTATTTTAATTTTCAATGCTTTTAAAGTCACAAGGAAAAGCAGGCTATCATAGTGAATGTATAACAACGACTACAGCCTGGATTATATTTTATATTTGTCTTTATACCAAGGCTGTGGTAAAATATAATTTTTTATATTTATATATATGTATATATTTTTTAATGGAGAGAGACCCATGAAGGCAAAATTGTCCGGAGCCCGGGGAAGCTTTAAAGCAACCCTGAACCTCTGACTTCCTGTCTTAATTTTGGTTTCCCCTGAGGCAGAGCCTGAGACAAGGCTGTGCAGGCAGTTTCTATGGGACACGATCAGAGCATGCTGATGTGAAGGAGCCGAGAGAAAGAGATGGAGGGAGAAAACTCCAATGAAAGCATGTGTTCTCAAGGTCATTGTGGGCAATAGGGTTTAGTTTCTCCAGGACTTCCATTACTAAAGATAAAAATGTCTTCCCCAGCCTGGTCTGTGTGGCTCAGTGGTTAAGTGTCGACCCATGAACCAGAAGGTCATGGTTTGATTTCCGGTCAGGGCACACCAGGGTTGTGGGCTTGATCCCCAGTAGGGAGTGTGCAGGAGGCAGTTGATTAATGATTCTCTCTCATCCTTGATATTTCGATCTCTCTCTCTCTCCCCCTCTCCCTTCCTCTTTAAAATCAATAAAAAAATATATTTAAGAAATGTCCTCCCCAACTGAAGGATGGGTGGTCAAGGTATTTATGTTTGAGCATTGCCCCCAGAAGTTGTTCCCTCCTTCCCATTGGGGCTTGTATAAATGTTGGCTGACTCCCGGCACCGGAGCAGAAAACATCAAGTGCTTGCTCAAGGTGAGATGCTGAAACTTAGGTGGCCAAGGCAATGTGATTCAAAACACCAAAAGCATCTGCTACAGTTGCCCTGGAATCAACCTCATATTATCTCCATGCTTCCATACTATTTCATTTGTACATCTCTAAGGGTTACATTCAGCCATGCCTCATGCATTCCGTAGTTCCTTTTGTATTTGAAATATAAATTCCTTGAGGTCATGAGCCGTGCTCATGGCACAGAACCTCACACACACAGAGTCCTGGAATAGGATTTAGGAGAACTGAGTTCCAATCCTCACTCTGCAACTAACATGCTGTAATGATGCTGGCCAACCCTTCAGTCTCCTTGGATCTCATATCGGTATCTATTAAATAAGGAGCAGGTACAAGATCTGCTCCAAGGGCCGCTCTGGATCTGTTTATTCCCATCCATGCAACTCCTTTCAGCATTAAAGACCTCCAACTATAGTCTAGGCCCAGGGCCAGTAGCTGGGCTTATAGAGGTAAATGCAACGTGATCTTGCCATGCAGGAATAAGTGTTTCTTCAAGGAGTGAGGCAAATGAAGATTATAGCACAGAGGTCTGAGGACACACAGTGGGGTTTGCACCCAAACCTGGATGTGTCAGGAAGAACTCTTGCCCAGATGACAGCTGAGGTGATTCTTAAAAGACGAAGGAGAAGTGATGAGAAGGACACTATGGGGAGGACACTTCATACAGAACCATTCCAGGGAAAGGAGGCATCTTTGTCTAGGCTGAAGACAGCTTGCTGAGGACAGAAAAGCAATGTTCCCTAGGCTCTCTGACTTTTGGGCCATGGCTAGTCTCATATTTCACTTTGCCTTTGTGAGGGCAATGGTTTGATACTGTCACATAAAAGTTTTAATGTGTGCGCCAGCCTCAAGATTAGGAAAGAACCAGCTATATGGACAAACTACAGCTTCCAAGATGGGAGACAAGACCCATTTTTCTCTGTTTGCTAGGAAAGGAGAATCACCTTCACTTTATTTTATATTTATTATTAAGCAGCACTGTGGAAATGGATTTTTAAAAAACGCAGTCATAGACTAATGGAGAGGAGAGGATATATTAGCCACCAGACAGGTCTTCAGTCAATTTATATACGTTCAATCAGCCCAGTGTTCCTCTCTTTGATAGTAATGAGTACATTTCTTTCCAGAAGTCAAAGTGCCTGTTATTTTCTCCCTATTTATGGTGATCAGGTATTTGTGTTACTCCAGGTAAAATACCCTGGAAATGGCTTGAAGAAATAGCCCTTCATGCTAAGTGCACCGTGGGAAGGACACATTATAGACACTCCAATCTTCTGGATGTAACTGCTGACATTTCCCCCTTCCTGTTCGACATCAGTATGAGATCACCCCATAATTTTACCTCATGGAGTCATTTGCTGCTTTAGGAAGAAATGCTCTTTGCTGATAAACATCCCACTCCACATAAATGTCATGCTGAAAAGATTTCTCTTTTTTGGAGAAATGGCCAACAGCCCATAATTTCAATAACTCGCTTCATTACAGAAGAGGCACAAATGACAGAACTTGCCAAAGCGGTGGCTAGAACAGCCTTCCCGTTTCCCTGGAGGAGGAAACACAGGAGAATGCTGGAGGGAGCCTTTATTACTTGTAGAGAGGCCTCTTTCTTAGAAAGTTTCATTTAGAATCTGAAATTGGGTGTTGACTGCAGGTATGGTCATTGGTGCATTGTTGCTGATATCAGTTCTGGACGTGTAGTAAGTAACTATTCAAAACTAAATCTGTCCGCCATTTTTCAATTGTACTGTGGACTTCTTTTAAAATCCTCACCCGAGGATTTGTTTATTGATTTCAGAGAGAGGAGGGGGGGGAGAGAGAGAGAGAAAGAGAGAATATGATTGGTTACCCCTTATGCACCCCTCCTGGGAATCGAACCCACAACCTAGGTATGTGCCCTGACTAGGAATTGGAGGCACAACCTTTTGGGGTAGGAGACAATGCTCCAACCAACTGAGCCACCTGGCCAGGGCTCCACTGTGGGCTTTTTAGTCTTAATACAGGCTGACTTCACCGCCATATAATGTAGGGGAAACAAGGAAGGAGAAGATATATTTATTGAGTCTCTATGAAGTACACTGGTTATTTTATTAGTTCTCTTACTAATGACTGGACTAAGTACTTTATCCGTGCTATCAATTCAATTAACAGATATTAATGAAAAACATGGAATGAATCATTTACTGTGAGGATTACAAAATCCTATCATGTAATCTTCACCACAATATTAAGAAGTTAGGCATTCATTATCCAAAGTATGTAGGGGAGCAAATGAAGCTCAGAGCATTTAAATCAATTGCCTAAGGTTACATAACTTGTAAAGGACAAACCTGGGGTCTGACCCTGGACAGTGTAGTCTCTCAGTTAATGCTTGTAAAATTGAACTTTTATGGAAGCACTCATTGAGGATGGACCAAGGATTCATTTATCATCTGAATCTAAATTATTATAACTAAAATGTAAAAACACCACAAGAAAAATGTTGGGTATTCTATCTACTGCTATATTCTTAGCATGTAGAATAAGGCCTGATACATACTAGATTCTCAATAAATATTTGTTGAGAATATTTAATAATATGTAAAACAATTAGAAGAAGAGCTGGCACAATTTTATTCCTTGGAGTTTATCCTCCCCAATTTTTTCTGATACTATAACCTAATATTAATAGAAGATTATTAATTACAGAAATAGCAATAGCTTGTCTGAAAAAGCTAAAGATTGGGAACATATATACAAATATTTCTATATGTATTTACACATTATGGTTCATCATACAATAGAATATTATGCAGTCAATAAAAAATAAAGCAGCTTGCAATGTACAGATATAGGGTGACAGCCAACATGTATTGTGAAAAATAAGGTGCAGAAAAAAGGAAGATGCAGTGCATGTAGTATGTTATCATTTGTGGAAGAATATACACACATATTTGTAAATACACACACACACACACACACACACACACACTGAGTGGCCAGATTATTATGAGTTAAGAGATCATAATAATCTGGCCACTCAGTGTGTGTGTGTGTGTGTGTGTGTGTGTGTGTGTGTGTGTGTGTGTGTATTAGAGGCCTGGTGCATGAATTTGTGCATGGGTGGGGGTCTGGGCAGCCTGACCAGGGGGAGGGGACATGGGTGGTTGGCCGGCCTGCCTCCTGGTCAAACTCCTGGTTGAGGGAACAATTTGCATATTAGCCTTTTATTATATAGGATATACACTGAGTGGCCAGATTATTATGCATTCAGAAATCATAATAATCTGGCCACTCAGTGTATATATATCCACTATCGATGGTAGGATTCACATGAATTTGGCATCTGGTTGTCTGGACTTACAAGTGGCAAGGAGACTAAGGGCAAACACATTTGATTTTTGCTCCATGTACAAGACAAGTATATCCTATTTAGAAACTAATCAAACAACTCACAATTTATAAAAGAAACACTTGACATTAACCAAGAGTTGGCTACCGAGGGGCAGATAAGAGGGTCGGTGTATTTTCAATGGTCTAAGAGAGTCATAGGGCATCTTGCTGGAAGTACCAGTGTGAGCATAGGGTGGATGAGAGAGTGACATTTTTCTGCACAAGGGGACACACTAAGCCTTTACCTGGCAAATCCCCTGTGAATTGACCTCTAAAGATTGATTATAGCTCAGCCTTCCACTCCTCTGGCTCAGAAAATTAGATTGAATACCATTATTAATTTTGATCATCAGACCTGAATTCTCTGTAAGCTCACTTAGCAGGCAGACAGCCTCTAACCTTTCATAAATAATGCCCTCAAATTTGGCCTTCTAAGAAGATGGAGGGTACTAAGGGTAGACCAAAAGTGCCTACTGTGTGCCAGGACTCCTGCTGGATAGTTGATTGTACATCCATTAGTGAATTATCTTACCACCTCTTTGATTGGGCATCATTCTCTCCATTTAAATAGGGAACAGGCTTAGGTGGTTAAATGACTTGTCCATGGACTTACAGGACAGGCACCATCAACTATACCTGAGCTCATGGATGATTAATGTTTTGTCTGAAGGGGAAACACCAAGAAGGGGAAAGATATTGGCCTGCCAAAAATGTTCCTGACTACACTGGAAAAGGTGCTTCCCCCTTCAGTAGAACATCTTCCCTTGATTCCGCGCATGCCAGAAGAGGACCATGTTGGTTGGGAAGTGAGATCTGCCACTGTAGTGACTCTTCAGGGTGCTGAGGGACTGCACTCCAGGCCCTTCCACATGACCACAAAATCACAGCAATTATATGGAGGAGAGGAGCAACCTTAGATATCATCTCACAACTTGGGCAGGTCTCTCACTCATTTTATAGATGAGGACACTGAGACACATGGAGGGGAAGAGAGCTACTCAGACACAAGGGTACAGTGCAAATTAGGGCCACATTCTAGGTGTTTGGATGCTTATTCTAGGATCCTTTTTTTTGTCTTCTTTTCTTCCAGTTCTTCCTAAAGCTGAATTCTAACAAAACTTTCAGAGGCTGTATTACTCTTGGGCCTAGTCTTACAGACCCTGAAACAGCCCCTTTGTTTATTCTGGATCCCCTCCTTATTGAGTTCCTATGTTCTTCATTGGTGACTAAGCCTATGAGTGTGAAAGAGATCTATCAATTTTCATAAATAAAATTTTAGCTACTAATTTTTATAAATAGTGTAATCCAGCTCTCTTCAGAGTACATTGGAAGTGTCTGCTTAGAAAGTATTGAGTCTTTTATTTGCTTTGGCCTATTTAGGCTTCTTTGTTCTGTGAGAGGCATGACAGTTAGATACTCATCCTGGCGTAACTGATTGAGTAATGATCTGGCATCCATTTAAAAGACCTACAAAGAATCCAGAAATGATGTCACATTGGTATATGACTTACCAGTAATATATTGAACATGAACATGAGAACTGTAAATCAGGGAGTGGAATTGCTTCTGGGGTAGACAGAGTTCTAAGATGACCCTCAAGGGTCCCACTTCTTAGTGTATGTTCCAGACATAGTCCCATTCCTTTGATTGTGAGCAGGACCTGTGAATATTATGGATGTCACTCCCATTGTGATGTTGTATTATACTAGAGGTCCAGTGCACGGATTCGTGCAGCACCAGTGGGGTCCCTTGGTCTGGTCTTTGGGGATTGGGCTGAAACCAGTTCTCTGACATCACCCGAGGGGTCCCGGATTGCAAGAGGGCACAGGCCAGGCTGAGGGACCCCACCAGTACACGAATCATCGGGTCTCCAGTATGTAGATAATATCTTTGGTTAACCTCTTCCTGGCTTCCCCCTCCCCCCATCCCTCTGAGATTCATCAGTCTGTTCTATGTTTCCATGCCCGTGGTTTCTGCTACTGTGTTGAGCATCTGCCCTCTGGTGGTCAGTGTGCACCATAGCTACCAGTTGGACAGCCAAACAGTTGGCTGGTCGGCCAGTTGCTTAGGCTTTTATATATATATAGATATAGATAGATAGTCAAGGTGAAGGGATTTTACAGATATAATTAAGGTCTCTAATTAATTTGACCTTGAGTTAATCAAGGGAAGATTATCTGGGTAGGTCTGGCCTAATCAGATGAGCCCTTTCAAAAAGGGGTTAAGCATCTTGTGAAGTTAGATTCTTTTGCTAGATTTGCGTTGTTCAGTTTCAAGTAAACAAATTCTGCCAACAATTGTGTGATTTTTGAAAGATGCTGGATTCCAATGAGACCCAGTCAACACTTTGTTTCTGGCCTTGTGAGATCCTGAGCAGAGGAGTCAGTTAATCTGTGCCCTTCCAAAATTGTGGGGTAATAAATGAGTTTTAAGCTGCTAAGTTTGTAATTTGTTACACAGCCCAGGAAACTAATAAATCTGTGTTCATGAAAGGAATCTAGACCCCACCTTGTATGGTTAACAAGTTGTCCTGCACATAATTTCTCCATTTTTTTCTTCCTCTACTTAAACTTGCGTATATTTTTTTTATGTGACAATATTCAAGGACAAGAATTTATATAACTTCAGGTGCTTTTGTATAATATATTTTTAAATTACTTAATTTCTTTATGCTTCCCTTTATTCTTCTGTGAAACAGGAGTCACTGTGGTAGGTAGGTCACGTGGCTCATTAGGAGGAAGTCAGGCTGGTGAGAAGCTTTTACAAACAGAACTATAATCTGTGGGGCTTATTGGATTTATAAGCAGCTATGGTAGATTGGAAAGATGACTAGATCTGCAGTCCAGCAACATTTACATTCTTATGCTACTATTTTCAGAGTGTTGTTACCTTAGGTAAACCATGAACTTTTCTGACACTCATCTGTAGAGTGAGGGATAATAATATGCTGGTGTGGGAACTAAATAAGCCACTGTATATGATTCATACTGTCACATTCATTTTGCTTTAATATTGTCTAGGTCAGTTCCTTCCTTATAGACTTTGTAGTGTCCTCACCCTCTTTATCACTTGGATTCTTCTAATAACACTGGGAGGAAACTCTGTAAATGGGATTTCATTGGGAGTGGGAAACTTTCAGGTGACAAAGACAAGGAAAATTTTCTATTTCTTTTCAGAGTAAAATGTCATCCTATTCTGTTTCAGTGAAGATTAAAGGAATTTGAATAAAATGTCAGTTTCCTTCTGAACTAATTTGGGAATTATAATGACATGCACAATCTTGAACACATGAATATTTATAATAAAAAATGAAATTGTTCTTTTTTCAGATTGTGAAAATGAACAGAAATTCCCAGGGGTGTCCAGACCAGAAGAGCTATTCATTTTATGAAAAATTCTAAAATACAGAAGACAAATACATACACACACACACACACACACACACACACACATGTGCGTGCACGCGCACATTACATACACACACACACATATATTTGCAATGGGTGGTTAGTTAAACACTGTTAGATGGATAGTGTCTCTTCCATCCTTTCCACACTGCTCACTATCAGAGGACATAGATGGAAAGAGTTTTGAGGATACGTCCTGGCTACTCACTCCCTCATCCTCCTTACCACCCTGCTTCAGATCAACCATGTAGCTCACACATTTTGTTTTCCAGACATAGTAAACCTGTTCAGAGTTTAATATAGTGGGACAGTGAATATTAATTAAGGAAGATAGAATGTGAAGTGTACATGGGGAGTTAGCCTTCAGTTAGTAATTACTATGGTACTGTTACAGATGAATGAACTGAAACCAAGAGGGGTTTTACATGCCTGTTCTTGGTGACATATTAGAGGACTGCTTCTCTTAATTAAGATTTTTATTATTTATTTTTACATGTTTTTCCATTTTTTTCCTTTTTATTGAATTTATTGGGGGTGACACTGGTTAACAGCATTATACGAGTTTCTGTGGCACAATTCTATATCACGTCACCTGTACCCCGAATTATGTGTTCACCACCTCAAGTCCAGTCTCCATCCATTACCATTTATCCCTTCTATACCTTTCTCCAAGCTCCCCACCCCGCCCTCTGGCAATTACCACACTGTTGTTCATGCCCATGATTGTTTTCTCTCTTTTTTTGCTCTATCTCGCCTCCTCCCTACCCTAACCCCATAGCTGTCAGCCTACTCTCTATTTATTTTGTTAGTTCATTTTTTAATTAGTCTTTTCAGTATATTTTCTTATACTTAGCACCAGTAGAGATCCACATTGTTGTGCAAGGAGAAATGGACAGACTGCAGATGTGAAGTGTGAACTGTGTGGTCTTGGATTAGTCTCCAACTTCCGGGTCCTCATTGTTGCTTCGACAGTTCTGCAACTGCACTAGATGACTTTTCACAAGATTCTTCTTGATCTACATTCTGTGGCTGTGATTCCTCTCCCCTTCATGCTCCAGTTTCCCAAACATTATGAAGCAGCTGTGGTTCATTTCTCAGGGCCCAACAGAGGCAATCATTTTGGGGAGGAAAGCCAAGGCTGTGTCAGTTAGAAACTCTTACCCTAAATACAGCAAGTCCTCACTTAATGTCATTGATAGGTTCTGTGGCTATAAGTGAAATGACTTTATATAACAACACCAATTTTACCAAAGGTAATTGATATAAACAACAGTTAAGTTCCTACAGCATCTTATCAACATTATAACAAAATTACAATGAACAAAGCAACTTTATTGAAGGATCTACTGTAATCGGCTCTGCTTTCCACTCAGATCCAGAGAAGCAATGACTTCTGCTTTGCCTTAGTAAAACGGGGACACTGCTAAGTTGACCTGTTCTAGGTTATTGAGCTTAATTGAGATACATCTTTTTGTTTGAAAAGGTAGAGAGATCTCATAGCCAAGCAGCTCTGTGATTTCTTCTTCCAGAAGGGCTTCCTTTTCTTTCTTGCTTCCTGTAACAGTGCCATGATCAACTTTGCTGGGCATCACCCACATCTATTATTGCAATGGCAGTGCCTTAATTGAACTGACATCTTAGAATTATTTCTTTAAAATTCATTGTTTAATTCAGTAAGTTTAATATTAATTAATGCAAACTGCCCTGGTGTGTTGGTCCCCCATTTGTCACTCTCTCAGCTCATGGAGAAGTATAGGAAATAATAGATCCATTTCATCTTACAGGACTGATTTTACTTTACAATTCAGATTTGCTAGTGTAACAAGAATGGGAATTAAAAGTGGCTTAGCATTTTTTAATGTTCATGAATTTGGAAGAATAGGAAGAGAGGAGGAAGAATAGGAAGTGGAGGAGGAGAGGAGGAGAGAAGGAGGAGTTGGAGAGATTGGTTGCCTGATTCCACTGATTAGTGGAGCAGCTTTGGTGCTGGGGGAAGCACCAGGAGTCAAGACTGGAATACACAACTGTCAGTCAGGGACTCTAAGGGCAACCTTAGATAGTCATATACTTTAAAAGCCTTGTTCAATTTGTAGAACATTCCAAATGAGATTTCTCTGTGTGTGCATGTGTACATAAATACAGTTAACTATTTTTAAGCCTTGTAGGGAAATGATCTGTAAAGTTAAAAATAAATAATGTTTTAACAAAGAATTATCATACATCTTAATATAATACACTTTTTTTTTAAATGAATTAGGCTATGCTGGAAATGTGGATATTGAGTCTTAGTGGTTAAACATGGACTCAGGATGGGTTTTCCCAGAAGACTCTGAGTTCAGAATTTAAGAGCAAGTAGTTTATTAGAGAGATGATTAAAAGAAGCAGCACCCACCAGTGAGACATGAACATGAAGAGAGCCAAACATGTGTTACCACATGGGCAACTGGGACTCGGCCCTGCTGGGGACCTCTTGGAGAAGGTACAGAACAGAACTCTGAGTATTTGTGGAGGGAAGAAACTGGGTATTTATCTTCTAGATGCTATCTGTTATTACTGAAGGCTGTTCCTAGGGCATTAACCCTCTGGCACTTCTGTAGGTGGGCCAAAAGAATGCGTTTGGGCAGAGAGGAGCAAGTGCTTGCTTTAGGTTGCAAAAGATGTGTTCTTAAAGATGAGTGTGAAAGGGATATAGGTGGAGCAGTGATAGCATCTGTTATGTTTAATAATTCATGTGTAGTCAGGCTCAACTATTTCCTAAGGTTAGAATTGGGAGCTTTCAGATCTGGGGACATATTGCTTTGGGGTCATGATTACCATGAGGGGTACAAGTGCTCCTCATACTTTAACACTTCTCAGCCAAGTTATCTGTGTGGTGATTTTCTACCCAGCTCCCCTTTGCTGGGTCCATACACCCATCTCTGGCTCCCGTGAGTGTTGGCTGCTAATGGCTTACAACTGCCCCCTTCTCTAGAAGATTGTGCTTGGCTGATGGGAAGCCACCTGGCCCAAGGAAGTTAAACCTTTGAAGGCAAAACCACAGCCAATGACAGAAAACCCTGACTAAGCCTTGTACAGCATCTGAGAGGATTGCTTGTTCCATCTATAACAGCAACCATTCATTTATACCCTATGTGGTATTGGCACCCCATCTGTGCCTCTGGGCCTCAGACACCACAGTATTGGGCCACTCCAAAAAAATGCCTAGAATAATTTCATAAGCCTTAAGAAAATCACCAGATACCTAACAGAGTAGGGAGGTGGATGAAATTCATGTGTTTGTATTGGGGCCCAGAGGGGGTAATGTTAATATATTCCAAGCCAGGGGCAGATAGTAGTGAACATCTTTTTACATGAGGAAGATCTTATTCCCATTTTAGAGAGAAAGGAAACTGAAGCCTAGTTACTTCATTAATTTGTACAAGCGCACACAACTTGTCAGTTGGTAGATTTGGGATATGAATCAGACACAAGGGTCATGTTTTCTGTACCATACTACATTATCTGAAAGATACCAACAGATCCTATTTGACTAGAACTTGAAGTAAGGGGAATAATTGTGGGCAGCTATAGCACCCCTATTTCCAAGGGTCTTAAAATATTAAGAGTCAATGGCCCTCTATAATGAAACATCGGAGGTGGGCTCTGGTTCTTTCCAGATCGATTGATCATGTGATCTCTAGATCACATGATGACTCCTCTGACTTGGTAATTCTTTTATTGGCAGGCCTGACTGACATATGTCAATGGAGGGTCCCTGGGACGCCTTGCTCATAGAGACTGATCACCTTGATTCTCATGCTGAGTTTAGTTAAATCATCTTTTCTTTATAACTTGTAATGCCTCAGAGTGTCTTGGGGTCAGTATAATGCCCCAACAATGAATACAGTATCGAGGCCCTTTACCATAGGGCCTGCTGAGTACACACTGTAGGCAATGAACAAGGTCTCCCCTGAGGCTCCCGTGTTTCTGAACCAGGAGGGCGCTAACAACACAGGTGTGCAGATTGTTTCAAAAAAATGATTGTTTGCTCTTTTACCTGACTTGCATTTAAATTCTACAAGCATTCGCTGAACACCACCTAAGTGCCAGGCACCACACTAGGCCCTGGAGAGACTACAAAGATAAAGAGGTGTTGTCTTGCCTTCAGGTTTGTGGAGAGGCCTAACAAATAAACAACCAAGTATTACACGTGGCAGAAAGAATTAAGGCCCAATCGGTCATTCCTGTACCCAGCTGTGGGAGCCCAGAAAGTGGTTAATTCTGACTGCAGGGGATTTGGCAATGACATTGAAGGATGAATACAATGTTGATAGACAAGGAAAAGGGCTAGATCTACTCACCACAGCAGGCAACAGAAAAGAGGTGCTTGCCAGCAGTTTTTTAAAACTGTTTTCCTACAGTAGAGCTACATATGTAAGCTGGTGTGCATAGATGTTTTCTGTGGAGGAAAGATTCACATGGGAAATAAATATCTCACACCCTGCAGAACTCTAGGTACGGATGAATTATTATATTTATCACCAGTTTCCCACGAGTTCGTCTTAAAGGGCCAGTCTCCTACTTGCGTGACAGAAAAAGCCAAGATAATGTGATTGTACTAACATTTCTGATCATCTGCATAACTTACCATGAGGCAATTATCTGGACTGAATATGTCCTGATGTAATTTGGTTGTTAGGCAGCTCAAATAGATTGCCGGTGTTTCACTGCTCTAGTTTAACAGACCCAGACTGCGTTCATGTTGAGCAGAGAAATAATTTTTTCCCCATTAAAATGATTTACAAAAGCTGTCACTCTGCACTTCTGCAGGTTCATTTTAAAGGGATTTGGTAGGATTCTGTTTGTTAGCAGGAAAGAAAGAGAACAATATTGCCCTAGTTTTCACTGCAGAAAGTGATGAGAAGTGACAGCCTAGAGTCAGGCCGAAAAAGTGACAGACAGCAAGAATAGTTCAGTGGTAAATGAGGACGAGAATGATGTTTATTGAACACCTGCTATGTTCCAGACACAAGCCTAAGCATGTTTAAGGTATTGTTTCCTTAATTCTGTAAAGATAAAATGGAATTATGCATGCGAAAGTGCTTCATAATATGTTCTACAGATCTGGGCATAATTAGTATTTTCCTTTATAGTAAAGTCTCCTAAGATTCATTTGACACCATTCTCTGCTTTCTGTTACCAGCTATTCATTTATGCTGAAGCAGCAGAAAGTCAGTTTTCTCTTACTCATCTCATCTAAGTGGGGAAAGCTGATGGGCGAAGCAGATGAATGGGTTAGGGGACAAGGAAGAAGTGTTCTGGAAGGGTCTTTGTTTAGATTCTTGTTTTCAATTCCTCTTTTGACTTTGACCACAGGAACTGCTGGTGCACAGTCAATGGTGCTGTCAGAGGTGAGCAGTCACTGTTTCTATGTCATATGGTCTCATCCAGGGCCAGAGTGGAAGTGATGGTGGGGATTGACTTGCCCCTCCAGTATAAGGAAGTGACCTCCAGCTCCCCTACTCACCCTATTTCACTCTGCTTCAGATTCTTTTCAGTGAAGTTGAAGGCCATATCCTTTCAATTTTGAAGAAGTTGTGATCTAACATTTTCAAGTTCATTAGACATTCCAGCTCTATTAGGCCTCAGCAGTGTCTAGACATAACAGTTCAGCTGGTTGAGAGATGGTCAATGGAAACAGACCACACATTGCAGAGCTTAAAGGAGCTGATAATCAGGTTTCTGCCCTAAGACCAGAAACAATTGAGTTACTTTCCTAACAGGGAGCAGATAGCTGACACTGTACCATTTTAAAATTCCTACAGTCATAACATACCCCAGAGCCAGTCTTTCTTTTACCAACTTCTTTCACAAAACAAAGGCTAAAGAAGGATTAATTAAGATTGAACTTTGAGAATGAAGACACAAAGAAGCTATAAGAACCAGAGGCAAATCTCATTTTCCTTGACTTTTTTAAAATCAGCTTCTTTCACTATGTGTCTTGAACAGAAGTCTTCATTGGCTTCCGCAGTTTAGAGTCAAGTGTAAATTCCTAAGTACAGCATTAAGTTGCTTCATCAAATGCCCCTACCAAGCCTCCCAGCCTCATCTCTTTCTTTCAATAATTGCTTTTGAGTACCTTGCACCTTAGCCAAATTATATTTGTCCAGATTCCGAGCAGGCCCCATGGCTTCTCTCTTCTATGCTTTGGTTTTAATATTCTCAGTGCTTGTGACACCTTCTGTTTCTTCTTGGTACATCCAAATCCCACTCCTCTTTCTAGTTCTCTCTCAACTGCTACCCATCCAGGGAGCCTTTTCAGCTTCCTCCTCTTTTACCCCCATTCCCATCCTGGTAGTGATGGCCTTCCTTTTAGAAATATGTTTACTCAAAGTACTTCACCTGCTTTATGGCAAACTGTGCATTATATAGTATTGGATTCTTATTTATGTATGCATCATTATCTCCTTATAGGCAACATTTTTAATACCCATGCATCTTTCAAGACCAGTCTCAGCAAGGCTTTTCACAATCCTCCTTACTTGATCTGAGTTAGATCTTATGATCATCTGGGATCCTGCATGATACTATACTATAATCTCACTAGATGCCCGATACACGAAGATTCATGCAAGAATGGGCCTTCCTTCCCCTGGTTGCTGGCACCGCCTTTTCTCTCTGGACGGGAGCCGCCTTTCCATCTTCCCACGCTGCCCAGAATCCCGGAGTGGCTGGGGCAGTGTGGAACGCCTGCTGCAAGTGTCCTGCCCCACTCCTGGCTGCTCGGCACCTGCATATGCAAATTAACCCACCATCTTTGTTGGGTTAATTTGCATACTCACTCATGATTGGCTGGTGGGCGTTGTGAAGGTATGGTCAATTTGCATCTTACTCTTTTATTAGTGTAGATGACTGAGGCATAGTTGAGAAGTAGAGAGCAAATGCCTTAGGGGAAGAAACTCTGCACTTTAAGAATTTATGCTCCAAAGTATTTTTATTTTTTCCATTTATTATCAGTCCCAAAGAGTCAGGACAATCTTAATGTATAATTTAGATCAAATGCAATGGAATTTCATTTTCCTTTAGTCATCAATTAGCATTTATCAGATGCCTACTCTATACAGAGGCTTATGAGGCTTTAGGCTCTCATAGTGTCCACATTTCCATATATTGACGATCTCTAATTCCTATGACAATCTCTCATGCAGAGAACATCCACCTTATTCCAGGGAGACCCCAACCCCCTTTTTTGGGAGAGGGTCCCTGTCCACAGTGCTGAATGTATCTGTGTGTTAGAATGATCACAACCAGCATAATAACTATACAAAATATACATGCACAGCAGCAGGAGTGTAGGTCATTATAGTAAAATCTTTTTAATGTGAAAAAAGGTTTCTAAATTATTCAAACACCTGTTCATTCATCTTTCACCCAAATATGTATTGATACAGTTCTTTGTACCAGGTATTCTCCCCGGTGCTAGAGAAAATGAACTCTGTGGTGAAAGGGCCTCAGTCTGAGAGGGGCAGACAAACACACACATAATAGAGAAAGACCAATGTTACAAACAGATTTGGGTTACCAGGGATAATGGGGTCATAGCCAAGGAAGCGTGAAAGTATGGGGCTGTGTTTTGTTTTCATTTGTTTGTTCACTTCTTTACTCATTCATTCCTTCATTCATCATCAACTGCCTTGTACAGTCGTAAGCTCTCATGAGGTGATTTTATGGGTGATTGAGCCCTGGAAGCAAGATGTCCTTTTTCATGGAGTATTCTCTGTAGAAGTTGGGTGTTTGACATCAATGATATCTCATTCCATTACAGTTGTAAGATTCTAGATTTCCATGATATAAAGTGAAAGAAATAGGGAGAATAGGGCAAAAGAAGGAGAGGGAATTAACATGTATCATGAAACACTAGACTCATCATGCTATTTCATCTCATTGTCCCAGAAATTCTATGGAGGCTGGGAATAGTGTTTCATTGTACCAGTAAGGTATAAGATCCTAAGAAACATTAAATTGCTTTCTCAAGGTCAGTAGCCAACAAATGGAGGGGTTGGGATTCCAACTGTGTCTATCTGAACTAGAAACCTGGAGATACCCTCAAACCTCCCCAGATAATCAGACTGAGGATGCATGTTTAATACTGTGTTACAGGGGAAGCTGAGGTAGAGTGAGGTGATTCTCATACCTTAATTACTAACCCCTTTTGGTTTGTGTACAGGATAATGTCTCGGTGAGGTGTGATGTACTGAGGCCACTGTAGATGCTGCCAAATAACTCAAATGCCTGTAAATACTAGCAATCAAAGGGCTTGAGGGGGAGGACTGACTGTTGTTAGCTTTTTCTCTGAGAGAGGACCTGGTATCAATCTTCAGGTAGCACTGGGTTCAGTGACAGCTGTCCGAAGTTGTAACTCTTTTTGGTTTTTACTGAAATAACTCATCATGATGTTCTATTTGTTACTTGTCAAGGAAATCAATATAGTCTAGACTTGTTACCTTGCCAAGATCTGTATCGGACAATTTATGGTCAAAGGCAAATTTAGCAACAGAGGAGTGGCTGAACTGATAAACGGATCTGGATCTCCCTGTAAAACATTGAGGCTTCAGAGCCTTCCTCTAATGGCGGAGGCAGGGCTGCAGTGCTCTGAGCAAAACTAAGGAAGGAAGGATATTTACAATGAGAAGGGGTATTATAAAAGGAAAAGGAAGGTTTTCTGTAAAATAGGGACAATCCTATTTGCTCGGCAGTGTTGTTGTGAGCATGCAATGAGGTACTTAATATTATGCAGTGTCTAGCATAGTGCCTAGCATAAAGCAGATAGTGAATGAGCACGAGCCATTGTAGCAGGTGGATAGGAAGAAAGAAAAAGACCATGAGTAAAAATAACTTCAACAGCTCTAGAAATCTATAATGCCAGGACTATAAAGAAGAAGATTGTTAACGTGAAGGAAAGAAACAGTACATTTCATGTCCTTTGGTCATTAAGTTGTTTCATTCATTCAAACATTTATCAAGCGGCAAACACTGCACTAGGTGCTGGGGAAATGAAAACAAATAAGAAATGGTGTTGCCCTGCAGGTCTTTAGCATGCGGTTGAGGAGACAGATGTAAACACAATTGTATCGGAGGTTGACAGATGCTGAGATAGAGACGGGAAACGCACAGGGGTGCTGTTGTATACTCCACTGACACAAGGTCCACAAGTCTGTTTGCTTTGTGTCCATCACAGGAACAGATACATGGAGAACCCTCAAAAACATCAGCCGGATGAGTAAATATTGAGTGAAAGGGTGAGGAAACCATCTGGGGTGGTGAGGGAAGGCTTTGTTGAGACAGAAATGTTTAAGCTGAAGTATTTGATGCTTGAAGATTGAGTAGGAATCTTTGGGACAGAAAAGTGTGTGTGTGTGTGTGTGTGTGTGTGTGTGTGTGTGTGTGTGTACTGAGAAGGGAGTAAGGGGAAAAAGAGATGCCAAATCAGTGGAGAAACTGTGTGAAAGACACAGGAGCCTGAAACAGCAGTGGCCACTTGAGAATAGGAATCTTGGGTGTGGCTTGAGCCTGGGAAGCACTGGAAGATAAGGCTGAAATGGCAGACAGTAGTAGACTGAAATATGAGTCAATTCTACTAATTCATTCTTTCCTTCCCTTAAAAGGTATTTACTGAGTGCTAGGGACTATTATAAGCTTTGGAGATACAATATTGACCCAACCAAACAAAAATCCCTCACCTCATCATGGAGTGTGCATTCTCATGGGAAGAGACGGACAATAAAACAAGCATTCAGAATAATATATGCTCAATTATAGTTAGTAATATGGAGAAAAGTAAATGCCAGAAGGGAAGTAATATAGAGGCTGGAGAGAAGGTGTGTGGAAGAATGCGAGGGGGTCCTAGGGGGTGCATACACTGCAGTTCTTTGTTTAGGATTTGAACTTGCAAAGCCAGGTTACATTTCTTCCTAGACAATAACATTACTTGAACTGTGGCTTCCGTGTGAAGATTGATGCCTAGAGTTCATTATTGCATTGCTAACTTCGCAGGATTCTCTGGACCTCTTTAGCCATCCCACATCTAATATCATAGGCAGTTAGTTATTCCAATTTTTTTTTAAAGGAATAGACTCATTACTAATTATGACTTATAAAAACTGTTATTTATGCCATGAGATTAGATTTAAATACACATAAACAATGCCACTAAATCTCTTATATCAAGTTAATTTAACACTGATTTTTCTTATTACTTAAAAAAATGAGTAGTGTTTCTTCAGTTTCCTGCTTCAGGCACTGGAAAGCCTTGGTTGCAGTCTCCATAGTCTTCTGGTGATGGGCTTAAGGGGTGCCATAGCTCCAAACTCCTTGCTTGCTGTGATTGTTCTGGCATTAAATCCTTATCTGAGGAAAGGAGTGAACTATCTGGATTACTTCTTTTTAATTAATCACCTTAAAGCCTTTTGGGTCGAAGTAGGTATAAATAAATGAAAGAGTCTCCTAATTAGGATTGGGATCTGCTCTGTTCTCTGGTGTACGGTGAGAGGTTTCAGGTTATTGAATGAAAATAGAAGTTGCATTTTATTAGGCAGAGTGTGAATCAAGCTACTTGCTCATTTCCATAATTACAGGTAGTGATGTTGACTGGCACAAAATCAACTGTGCCTGTCCTTGAAAGGGCCTTTCAAGCCACACAACTTTGCATTGTTCTTCCGCCTCCTCCTCCCCCATACTATAGGAGTGGGCTCCTCTGTCCCCTCAATATCCTAACAAGAATGGGACGGTGAATGCTGAGACACATTGAGGTTCTTCACTTGCCTCCCACCTCCTGCCTGTCCATCATCCCTGTCTTCTCTGTTTTTCAAGCCTTTATTCACCGGTTCTTTCCCCTCAGCTTGGGATTGTGCTCAAACTTATCTCATATTAAAGAAAAGAAGAGAAAAGCAACAGAAAAGAGGAAAGAAAAGGAACCCTTTACCACCGTCTCCTATCTTTCTCCTCCCTTCCACAATAAAACCTCTTGGAAGAATTGTCCCTATGTACCTTATCTCCTTCACCTTTCTTTCTCCGTTGCTCCCATCCCACTACAATCTACTTCAGCAACATTCCTCCCACAGTAATTCTACCAGGATAGCTCCTGGTACAGATACTGGTGACCTCTCAGTTTCTTAAGGCGATGGGCCATTGCTATTTTATTTCTTGTTGGCATTTGACACTGCTGACAAGGTGCCTTTTCATTTGCAACCCTCCCTCCCCCACCATCCCCACTCTCTTCTCTTGCCACCTTCCCAGACACTTCTTCTCCTATGGTTTCCTTTCATCATTGGTCCTATTCTCACTGTACCTGCTCTTACACACCCTTGACTTTAATTACTTTAAAGCCAACTATTTTGCCAATAATGATTAGATCCATATCTATAGTCCAAATTTGTTTCCTCATCCAAGATTCACTTACTTAATTGCTTACTGATTATCTCCACAGTGGTCCTTGCTTCATTCAGCAACCATGTGGCTATGTTCATAATGGAGTTATTCCCCTTATATCCACAGTCGCAGCTTCCAAATTTTGCAAAGCAACATATAGTCTGGGCTGGAGAAATCTCCAATCCAGCCTTCTGTCTCCTCCAGAAATGTTCAAGGTGTTCCTTGGTTTGAATGGCTCATCTGCTTGCCAGAGGGGCCAGGAGTCCCTGGAACTTTACTGTCCAGGTTGATCCTGTGGCTTCTTGTGGCCGAGACTGCCTAGCTTTTCACCAAATCCTTTTTTTTTTGGTGGGGTGGGGGGACCTAGTTAGACCACATTTACCAACCTACTTTGCAGTAACTGAATGGAATGTGATGCAAGTAATTTGCAGACCTGACCCATAAAAACCTCCTTTGAGATTTTTTTCATTTTTTCTTTGAATCCCTCTGGCTAAATGGTCAGGACTCAGAAGCCCTAGGGGAAGATTGAGACAAATTAATTGCATGGTGCAGTGCCTGTTCCTCTGTTATGACTCTGGCTAAACTTTTTTATAATCTATCTATACAAAAGCCTACTATGCGAAGTGTCCCCTCGGCAGTTTGACTGACCAGGAGTTCGATTGCTCGCTATGATGTGCGCTTACCACCAGGGGGCAGCATGGAATGAAGGAAGGCCCCGGCCAGCAGCTGGCAGGTGGGGAAGGGAGGCCCTGGCTGGCAGCCAGCAGCTGGGGAAGCGAGGCCATGGCTGGCAGCTGGCAGCTGCTAGGGACCGTATCCTTGCACGAATTTTGTACACTGGGCCTCTAGTATATATATAAGCCTAAGCGACTGTCCGACCATTTGACTGTCTGACCATTTGACTGGTAGCTATGACGTGCATTGACCACTGGGGGCAGATGCTCAGAGCACAAGCATGGAAACATGGAACAGACTGATGAATCTCAGAGGGAAGGGGAGAGGGGGGAGGGTGGGAAGAGATTAACCAAAGATCTTATATGCATACTAGAAGCCTGGTGCAGGTATTCATGCACTGGTGGGGGTCCCACTGCCTGGCCTGCAGGGACTGGGCTGAAACTGGCAGTCTGACATCCCCTGAGGGGTCCTGTATTGTGAGAGGGTATAGGCCAGGCCGAGGGACCCCACTGACACACAAATCTGCGCACCAGGCCTCTAGTATGCATATAAAATATTTGGTTAATCTCTTCCCACCCTCCCTTTTCCCCCCTTCCCTCTGAGATTCACCAGTCTGTTCCATGTTTCCATGCCTGTGCGCTGAGTGGCTGCCCCCTTGTGGTCAATGCGCATCATAGCTACTGGTCGAATGGTCACTTAGGCTTTTATATATAGATAGAAGTTAGCTTATCTTAACTTGGTATACTTCTATTTCCTAACAGTTAACAATTATATAGCACTTAATATGCCCAATCACTTTATCTTTATTAATTTATTTAATAGTCTAAAAAACTAGATATGTATGAATTATTAAAGCCTTTCTTTAAAAGGGAGGAAACTGAGGCCAGGGAGGTTAAGTAATTTGATTATGATTATACAGCTGATAATCAGCAGAGCTGGGATTTGAACCTATAGGGTCTGCCTTCAGAGTACATGCTCTTACCCACAACACACAGATTCAAAAAAGGTATGTGGAAGGCAGAATAAAGGCTCCCCATGATAGTCTATATTTGAAGCCCCAGAACCTAGGAGTATGTTACTTTATATGACAAAAATTACTCCAAAACGTGATTATTAAGGATCTTCAGATGGGGAGACTCTCTGGGATTATCTGGATGGTCTTGATATAATCATAAGGATCCTTAAAAGTGGAAGAGGTAGGAGGAAGAGAAGGTCAGAGTGATGCAATGTGAGAAGGACTCAACCCTCTGTTTCTGGCTTTGAAGATGGGTGGGGACCATGAGCCAAAGGATGTAGGCAGACTCTAGAAGCAGAAAAGGGCAAGGAAGCAGGTTCTCCCTAGAGCTTCCAGGAGCAATGTAGTCCTACCGACGTCTTGATTTAGCCTTTGAAACCAGTGTCAGGCTTCTGATCTATAGAACTGTAAAGTAATAGATTGTGTTGTTTTTAGCTACTAAGTTTGTGGTCATTTGTTACAGCAGCCATAGAATACCAATATAAGGTGTAACAGAGGAAAAATCTTCTCTCACCATGGGTAGCATTCAAATTTCTCATGTTTCTGAAAAGCAAGCTTATCATTATGATAATCCTACTCAATTAGTAGGTGATCGATACCTACTGTGCCCCATTTCTTTTATTTTTTTATTCAGTTGTGTTCAATTTAAAGCAGGTATTTTTTCATTTGCTTATTCATAAAAGGTAAATGTTGGGACTGAATAATTATGAACATTCTATTTTAGTTAAAAATGTTACAAAGTGATTTTATAAAACTACCCACGCTATAATCTTTTTTTTAATAGCCTTTGTGGAACTTCTAACAACTCCTCGACCAATTGTTACTTCTATTAAAAGTCTTATGATATTTCATGACTAACTAGATAAAACACAGCACATGGAGAATGCCATGTTTCTTACGCTGTTCAATGTCAAGAAGTTCAAACAGCTAAAACTTGAATCCACGGAAAAAATACCCCTCCAGGCTTTAAATACAAAGGTCCCCACCCCATCACCTCCAGTTAACCCCCACCCCTTTATTCTTCTACACACAACTCTTCCTGCCACTGGTTTTTATGTATATCTACATTAATGCTTTCTAACACACTCAGTAATGTCTAGACATTGTTTTCTTTGTCACTTGGTAAAAATACAGCTTTGAGAAATGAGACAAATATCGATCCTGATGAGAAAGATGAAAGAAATTGCCAAGATCATGTGGTTAGTTAAAGCTAGCTCTGGGATCCAAACCCAGCTAGGCGGGCTCCTGTGCCTGTGCCTGACCACTTCATGGCACTGAGTGACTGAGCACCTTGGCGGGTAAAATAGGTACCTGATTCCATATGTCTTCCTGAGATCAGAGATCTTTGCTTTTCCTCAATGCATTTTCCGTTGAGGCCCCAATGGGCAAAATGACTCATCCAAGGTCATGAACTAAGCCCAAGGGCGTATAATTTAGCTCTTGCTATTACCCTGAACTCCGTTGACTGGAATTTGTTTAGGAAAAGCATAAAGTCAAACAGCACGTATCCCCCACAATCAGATTCACCTTTTGGTGCAAAATCAAGAGGAGGCCTGGAGATCCCAGAGGCACTTGTTCAACCCTGTCTCTACTGGGACATATCTTCGTGGTTCTCCCCCTTAGCTGCAATCCTGGAAAGGAAAGCGTGAAGGCTGCCTGTGCCCTGGAATCTTAGGGAAATCAGTGGTTGATTGTCCATTCATTCCTTCTTCATTGAAAATACATTTAAGTGCCTAGGCACTGAGGCCACCACAGTAAACGAGACACAGTCCTCTCAAAAAGCAGCCTCTAAATAAAATATTTCTCCAACCTGTTATGGTGGCAAAGACACAGCTATCCTAGGGTTACATTCTGGCTCTGTTGCTCATTAGCTGTGTGAACTTGGGTGAAGTTAATAAAAACTCTAAGAACCCTTCAAACCTTTGATTCCTTTTCAAATGAAAGGAAAAAATGTCTAACTGCATTGTTGTGAGACTTCAATGAAATGTGACATCTAAAGAATGTAGCCCCAAGTTAGATTTCAATCAGTGGTAAAAAATAGATGTATCGGAACCTGGGTAAGACATGCTCTGCAATAGAGGAACGCCCCAAGTGCTCAGGAGGTGTGGAGGCAGACTGTCAGGTCGAAGAACTATAGTAAAACCATAGGTGGCTCATGTAACCGCATCAGAGTCAGTAAGTGTTAACCCTTTTCCACGACTCCTTTTAAGATCAAATGATCAGAAGCCCATGTTGCCAAATCTTCATAGAAACATGACATTTGTGGTTGATTTACATTTGGTGATAGGTGTGAAGAGTATTGTGGGAGGGAAGCCCTGAGTCCAGGCACTTCTGAAAAAATCACAGGTTGCTGTGTCTCTGTCCCTCCCTTGCTTTGCAGTAGGGCGAAAGCATCTCTCTCATCAGAACATGGGTCTCTTGTTTACACACAGACTCCATTTCCCTCTCCCCTCCCACCGCCCTGCTCCCATGCTGTTTGGCATCTTATTTAATCCTCGCAGCATCCCTGAAAAGTAGAGATTAGATTGACTGTAGATGATGAAAGGTAAGCAACTCAAGGGTTGGAACTCAGGGCTGTGGACTAGGCATGAAGTGATGAAAGTAAATGCAGCTCCATTTGATTGATTGCTGTCACTGAGGCAGCTTTAGGTTTATACCTGACATGGGGCTCCAGGTCCTTTGAAAGACTCCCTCCACTTTGCAAGAGCAGCAGAGGCAGCCATGATGGAATCAGACTTCATGTTGCGTGACTGGCAATCGCTTACGATGTTCTCCTACTTCACAATCTCTGCTTGACACAGCGTGGCCCAAAGTTCTGAGTTCTGGGGCTTATGTGAGCAGTTGTGTCTTCTTGAACTTGTGTGAGGCTCTGAGGAGACTGTGCAATGGCCTTCACCACTTAGACATCTTTCACTGTCTTTTCAACCAAACATGAAATATCCTGCAGACAAAATACTCTTTTATATTCATGGGTTATACCATCAACATAACAGAACTTTCCCCCACCCTGACAATGGAATCAACAACAACAAAAAAAGTCTGTGATGAGGTAGCGGTATTGTCCATAATTTGGAGTCCAATTATACACATTTTACATTATTTATATTGCATCATAGTCATGAGCAGCATAAAGACATTTTGGTCAATGACAGATTGCATATATGATAGTGGTCTCATAAAGCATTGAAAAATTCCTATTGTTTAGTGATATCCTAGCTCTCATAGTGTCATGGTGCAATGCATTACTCATATTTGTGGAGATTCTGGTGTAAACAAATTTACTGCACTGCCTGTTCTATAAAAGTATAGTGCATACAATTATGTACAGTACATAATGCTTGATAATAAAAATATATGACTATGTTACTGGTTTATGTATTTACTACATGGTATTTATGTATTTACTACACTGTACTCATTATATTAGAGTGTATTCCCTCCTTATAAAAATAAGTTTGCTGTAAAACAATATGCTGTGTAATGCTGGCAGCAGTCTTATACACCTCGTGTTTACTGTGTCTCTTATTGCATTATTTTCTCTTGTGTTTGATTTAATCTTGTGTTGTTTTGTTCAACATGGCCTCTTTGTACAAGATCCACTGCTGATGTTTCCAGGAAGAGGCCACATCAAGTAACTGACCTGGAAATGGAAATAAAAGTATTAAGAAGAATGACAAAGATGGAAAATCAGTGATGGTTATTGCTCACCAGTCAGGCAAGTCTCATTCCACCATTGCTATGACCTTGGGGGAATAAAAGAACAAATGATGGAAGCTGTGAAATGATCTGCTTCACTGAGACTAACAAAAATTTGACTAGGGCCTAAATCAAACATGGAGAAACTTCTAAAGACCTGGATTGAAGACTGGATACAGAAGTGTATCCCTCTCAGCACCAGGACCATCATAGCCAAAGACAACATTTGTTTGTGATGTTGAAAGAAAAGGTTACACTTAACTATTATGTTGAATTTATTGTTTGCTCTGGGTGGTTTAAATGAGTCAAGAATCCTTATTCATTATATCAAGAGTTGCATCAAGAGTTGTGATATGAAGGCAGCTCAAGAATTTGGGGAACTAAATAGCTGATTGTGTAGGATAATGTCTTGCCAGAGCAAACATTTGTTATGGATGAAACTTTCCTATTCTGGAAATGGATGCCTGAAAGAACTTTCCCCCATAAGGAGGACAGGTCAATGCCAGGTTTCAAGGCATTTAAGGACAGGAGAACAGTCTTAGCTGGCGGCAATGTTGCAGGCTACAGATTGAAACCCTTTGTGATCTGGCACAGTGAGAACCCTAGGGCCTTCAAACATGTCAATAAGTACACACTGCCTGTATACTACAGGAGCAATAAGAAGTCATGGATGACCCAACTCCTTTCCCAAGATGCCTTCCTAAATTGTGATGCCAGCAAAATGGAGATGTACTGTTTAGAGCAGTGGTTCTCAACCTTTCTAATGCCGTGACCCTCTAATACAGTTCCTCATGTTGGGGTGACCCCCAACCATAAAATTATTTTCGTTGCTACTTCATCACTGTCATTATGCTACTGTTAATGAATCGTAATGTAAATATCTGTGTTTTCCGATGGTCTTAGGCGATCCTGTTAGCGACCCACAGGTTAAGAGCCACTGCTGTAGAGCCTAAGACCATCGGAAAACACAGATATTTACATTATGATTCATTAACAGTAGCAAAATTGCAGTTATGAAGTAGCAACGAAAATAATTTTATGGTTGGGGGTCACCACAACATGAGGAACTGTATTAAAGAGTCACGGCATTAGAAAGGTTGAGAACCACTGGTTTAAAGAATAACATACTTTTGAAATTTTGCTTATTTTTGATAAAGCTCAAGAACATCCTTCTTTTATTGATGACCTTTATCCCAATATCAAAGTGGTGTTTATCCCTCCAAACATCATCTCTTTGATCCAAGCTGTGGATCAAGGAGTTGTTGCAACTTTAAAAAAAATACATTTTTATTGATTTCAGAGAGGAAGGGAGAGGGAGAGAGAGAGAGAAACATCAATAATGAGAGAGAGAGTCATTGATCGGCTGCCTCCTCCACTCCCTACACTTGTGTGTGAGCCTGCAACCCAGGCATGTGCCCTGACCAGGAATCAAACCATGACCTCCTGGTTCATAGATGAAAGATCAATCACTGAGCAATGCCAGCCAGGCAGTTGTAACAACCTTTATGGCTTTCTACCTGAGGAGGACCTTAGCCCACGCTATTGCTGAACTGCCGAGGACATTGAGAAGACACTGGTGCAATTCTGGAAGGATTACAACACCCATAACTGCATCAAGAACCTTGCTTGGGTTTTGGGTGAGGTCTTCAAGGAGTATATGAATGGCATATGGAAGAAGACACTCAAGAAGTTTGTCCATGACTTTAAAGTATTTGCCAAGGATAAGGAGGTTGCAAATAGCAACAAGGATATAGTTGAGATGGCAAACAAGTTTAACCTGCGTGTGTATGGGGATGGCAATGAGGAGCCCCTAGAGGCGGTTCCTGGGGAATTGATTAATGAGGAGCTGTTGGAATTGGAAAAGGATCACATAAGAGGCAAGGTAGGCAAGTAATTATAGCCCTGTGGCTCACAGTAATAACGCATACTAAGTCCTTACCATACTTTCTATGAGCAATTTTACTAAATGTGTACAAAACCAGGGGAGGTGGACAGTGCAGTTATTCCCATTTTGAAGCGAGCAAACCGAGAGTTAGAAAGGGCAAGTTCTCCTAGTGATAAGTTTCAGTCTGTCTAACTCCAAAGCATTTGATCTCTCTGAGTCTCAGTCATGTTACCTGGAAAATGAGAGGAAGGTTATGTGCTTTTCCTCCATCATTTTGCGGCAATTGAACTTTACTATGAAATGATAGCAGTTTAAATAGCACATCTACATCCTCAAAAATCTATATGTAATAAAAGCATACTTTGGGGGGATTAATATTGTGCTTGTGGAAGAAAAAACTGTATATATGCAAACTTTAATTTTACTTTTGCTTGGTTAGAGGAGGAATGATTCACAGTGCCACAAAGGGGTAAAAAATTCAGAGGCCTCATGATGTCAAGCAAGATTGCTTACAATAGCAAATAGACTGATCAATAGTGAATCCATTTTAGAGAGCTTGCTCATAGAGAATATTGATATATAACCTGGTTATTCCTTCTGGGATATAAACAGACACCTCATCTCTCTGCAAGAAAAACCACACACAGGAGCCTGGGTAATGTTTCTAAACAATTAATTGGATTATTATCGAGGCTTAATGGATTGGTTCAATATATTCACACAAAACCATCAAGAGAACTGGGCTAGCAGTTTCCTTGTAGCTGTCATCAAAATATATGATAGTATGTAGGAGTTTTAAATTATTACTTTTTACAGCATTCAGTGTGCATCATTTACATTATAAGTAGGGTTTATTTGAAAGTCATTGACTGAGTCTTTGGCTTTATTTCAAATAGCATATATGGTAGACATTGTGGCATACTCAGTTTCCTAAAGAATATGATATAGCTATTTAAATTGTAAATGAAAGGCATTAAAACTGCCTAATTCCTATAATTATGCCAACTGTTTCTAATCAAGGATTTATGCCAGAGGTAGGAGAAAGACTATATAGCACTCGCGTCAGTTCAGCCTAGCATTGGGAAAATACAGATATTTTCTTCATGGGAAAACAATGAAAGAAGAGGAATATCATAATGTTTGACCTGTCCTCAGGACTAACCTGTCCTAGATATATTAGAAAAAAGTGTCAAGTAAAATATCTCTTTCTTTGAGGAGCCATAGACAGATGTAGAGGAAAGATTTTGATTCAATGAAAATTTATTGATTATTCAGTATGTTTGGGTATTTCACACACATTGCCTCAATTATCATCAAGGCAACCCCTTCAAGTAGATATGACATATGAAGGTTGAGGCAATGGTGTTTTATTTCACTTTATCTTTATTTTTTTTAACAAGTTGAGCTTTTATTTGATCAATATTTAGGGGATCCCATGGCTGAGAGGCTATAACTTCAGATTAAGTTTTTTTAAATTTCTTTATTGATTAAGGTATTACATAAATGTCCTTATCCCCCTATTATCCCTCCACCCCTCCCACACACTTATGCCCTCACTCCCCTGTTGTCTGTGTCCATTGATTAAGCTTATATGTATGCATACAAGTCCTTTGGTTGATATCTCCCTCTTACCCCCACCCTCCCCTACCTTCCCTCTGAGGTTTGACGGTCTGATCGATGTTTCTCTGTCTCTGAGGCAAATGGTGTTTTAAAGTATTTGTGTCACCATAGCTGGTTTGGCTCAGAGGATAGAGTATTGGCCTCTGAACTAAAAGGTCCCAGGTTTGATTCCAGTAAAGGGCACATGCTAGTAAGTTCATTGCAGGCTCGATCCCTAACCCTGGTCAGGGTGCATGTGAGAGGCAACCAATCTATGTGTCTCTCTCACATCGATATTTCTCTCTCTCTATCTCTCCCCCTCCCTTCCACTCTCTCTAAAAATCAATGAGAAAATATCCTTGGGTAAGAATTAGCAAAAATTAAAAAAAAATAAAGTATTTGTATGGCATATACAAGATTATAGGATAATTAGATAGGACAGTGGCAGGCATGATCATGACCTGAGTGTTGATTTCAATCTCATTACTGTCAATTCAACACATTGTTTGAAAGAGTGATGCAAACTGATGGGAGGAAGCTGTTAAATAAAAAAAAATAAGAAAATAGGAAACTCATTTTCTGTCAAGTTAGAGTTTGGAATATGAGTGCCTCTCTTCCCTAATAGAATCTCCAAATCCAGTGCTCAAATATCTAAATGTACAGGTTAGCAGAAAGTTTTACTCCCTTCAAAGGCCCTTTACATAGCTCAATGTTCTTACTAGTGCCTTAGGAAGGCGTGTTGTTGGCTCATCCCGTTGGTCTGGCACTTAGACACAGACTGCATGGCCACAGCTAGTCCTGTAGACTGGTTTAGGGAAGTCCAAAGCAACAGACCTCTGGGATACAATTCAGTGAAAGCCATTAGAGGAAAGGTTGATGGGGGATTTTATAAAGAGGAATCAGGCTGAAAACACATGCCTACTGATCAATCTTTGCATCACTAAAATTGGAAAAGATAAGTCATTCTGTAGCTCATAATATAATATAAAAATACTAACAATATTCAATATACTATAAGAAGCATTTTTAACTAAAAAAATCAAATCTAAAATTTATCACAGGCCTCTGGATCTAACCACCAGTTTATAGGAAATATGGGGGATAGATGAACAACCTGAAGAAACCAGAAAAATACAAAATTCTTTGGGATAAATGACTTTCTCCACATATCAATATCATAAAAAGGAAGGATAAATATTATTGGAGAATAAAGAAGATTTAAAAGAATGTGATAGTTTGCAATAATGGTCACTTATTTTATTTATTTATTATTTTATATTTTTCTTTATTGATTAAAGTATTGCATATGTGTCTTTATCCCCCCATTACCCCCCACCCACCACTCATGCCCTCAATCCCTGGTGTCTGTGTCCATTGGTTAGGCTTATATGCATGCATACAAGTCCTTTGGTTGATCTCTCTCCCCTTACCCCCACCCTCTCCTACCTTCCCTCTGAGGTTTAATGGTCTGGTCAATGCTTCTCTGTCTCTGGATCTGATTTTGTTCATCAGTTTATGTTGTTCATTATATTCCACCAAATTTATGAGTGAGATCATGTGATATTTATCTTTCTCTGAGTGGCTTATTTCGCTTAGCATAGTGTTCTCCAGTTTAATCCATGCTGTTGCAAATGGTAAGAATTCCTTCTTTATTACAGCAGTGTAGTATTCCATTGTGTAGATGTACCACAGTTTTTTAATCCACTCATCTGTTGATGGGAGACTTAGACTGTTTCCAAATCTTAGCTATGGTAAATTGTGCCACTATGAACATAGTGGTGCATATATCCTTCCTGATTGTTGTTTCTAGTTTCTTGGGATATATTCCTAGCAGTGGGATCACTGGGTCAACTGGGAGTTCCAATTTTAATTTTTTGAGGAAACTCCATACTGTTCTCCACAGTGGCTGCACCAGTCTGCATTCCCACCAGCAGTGCACTAGGGTTCCTTTTTCTCCACATCCTCGCCAGCACTGGTCATTTGTTGATTTGTTGATGATAACCATTCTGACAGGTGTGAGATGGTACCTCATTGTGGCTTTGAGTTGCATCTCTCAGATGATTAGTGACTTTGAGCATGTTTTCATATATCTTGTGGCCTTCCTTATGTCACTTATTTTATATATTATTTTGCTTCTCAATTTATCAAGACTTAGAGTGTGTTGTTCTACCCTTTGAATCTGGGTTGACCTTGTAACTTGCCTTGACAAATACACTATGGCAGAATAAATGGTACACAAAATCTGGAATCTATATCTGATAAGGCTTGTAGATTCTGTTTTTATGCTCTTGGAACCTCGAGATTGTTTTGTGAAGAAGCCCAGGCTAGTTTCCTCAAAGATAAAATACCATGTGGAAAGAGAGACCCCGGGGACAGCCAACACTAATCACCAGGCATGACCAGGCCATCTCAGAACAACTAAAGCCATGAGCTGACTGCTGCCACATAAAGGACCCCATGCAAGACCTGTAGAAGAACCACTCAGCTGAGCCCAGATCATATTATTGATCTGTAGAATGTAGAGCTAATAAATTGTTACTGTTTTCAACCACTAAATTTTGGGGTAGTTTTTATGCATTAATAAATTGCTGAAGTCATAATAACCAAGTGCAATGTATAGACACTACTTTACACATTCAAACAAATCAACTATAGAAAGATCCTTTGAGACAAATAAGGAAATTTGAACATGGATTACATATTTGATGGTGTCAAGGAATTATTGTTAATTTTGTTGTTTCATCATATAAACAAAAAATGTTATAGAAATGCATCCTGTAGATTTATCATGGAAATGACCTGATATATGGGATTTGTTTTAAAATAACAAAGCAAAGAAAAAAGTGGGGAGATAGATGAAATGAATATTTGAGCCATCCCCATAATCAGGGACATCACGATTAAGCTTGACTGAGGATGGTTGATTTGGTTTCAGTGTATAAACACACTCAGGTTTTAATTAGAATGTCCTCTGGTATCATATCTAAGTTTTTTTTAAAGGCTGCCTCTTTCAATAAGTGTACAGTTCATGTTTTTATATATATAAAAATAATTTAAAGGTATTTTAAGTTCAGTTGAATTTATTACTAAAGCAGTCCTAATAATAATTGAATAATACTTGGTAAAAATGTTCTTACTTTGGGCTCACCTATGGGTTAGGGAGTTGTAGACAGAGTGGCCTTTGAACCAGAGATTCAGTTCTACCAATGTCCCTTATCAACAGTGCTACTTTAACATTAATATCTCTGAGCCTTGGTTTCCTTATCTGTCAAATAAAAATAATCCTGACTATAACCTATGAGAAAAGAAACGAGACTATTTAGCAAAGCTTCCAACACAGTGTCTGGCAAAATATTTTCTTCCTCTTGAAAGGAGTTATTTGCATTCGTACGTTCTGAGCTTTATCTCTACCCTATGCTCTGTATATTCTCTTTACCATTCAGTGCAGTTTAATGACCATTAGTACTAACAAGGTTATTGCCAATAAGGTGAGATTAAGGGATGCTAATGAGATAGCATTTTATAGAATGTGTTGCCTCCCATTACTGAGGTGATGATAAAGGCAGTGAAAATTATCTGGAGGTAGCAGGCTACTATATTCAAATTTCATGCACCAGGAAGTTGCTGTCTCTATTTTCCCAAAGCAATGTTCCTTTGAGTTGTGCAAGGCAATGTGGAGTGCAGTTACATGACTTGGGCAATCAGGCAAGAAGCACAGACACAAATGTGTTACTTACTATGTCATATTCCTTCTCTTGTTGGTGTCATTTTTAATGATAATCCTTTTGCAACCTCCTAAGACTTTCTTTCTCCCAAGAGTGAATCAAGTAGAAGACATATGGCCTTGCTTTTTAAAAAAACGCTTTATTTGCATGTGGCTATTCTTACTATAACACCACTAAATTTTGACTAAGACCTTTAGCTCTATTTGGTTAGATCTCTACTGTATTTTTGGCTTCCTTCAGCGTTGTGGTTTAAAATAGTGCAAACCTTTCCATTTCTGCATTTTTTTATACTTGCCTTTTTCTCCTACAAGGTCTGACTCTTTTTCCATGCCAAGCACTTCTCTTTAGCTTGAGATTTCCTCATATTCTAGAGTGTAGATCCTCTGAATTCTATTCAGCAACTCCCACTCAGCATTATCTGGCTGGGGTAGCTAGGGAAACCCAAATCCTCATTCTCCCCATTTGCCCTTAGTCACTGTGAGATTCCTTAAAAGGAAGATTTTTTTTTTTTTTTGGCAAAACTTAGGCAAAGCAAGGCAAAGTATAACTTTATTGTTATCTGGAGAAATGGTTCCACCCCTGACTCCAGAGGTCCTAGGAGTTAGGCAAGGTCCTGGACACCCCCCATCCCCACCCCACCCCAATGTCCTCACCTAAGTAAGGGTCACCACTCAAATGCAAAATTTGAGATGACTCAGAGCATTCTCGCAGGCTGCAGGGGAAAGAGAGAAAGATAGATAAGCTAGAGAGAGTTTTCCCACTATGGCCTAGAGAGGAATTGGTCCAGGACACTCAGCCCTATTCAGGTGGATGGGAGTGGAAGAGGCCTTGTAGTTACTTTTCAGCCTCCTGCATACTGACTTTTTTTTTTTTTTAATCCTTTGGAGTCTCCAATTTAAAAAAATATGTTTCTTATACCTTTGGTCATATTTAAGAAATAGTTGCCAAATCCATGGTCATGATGACACTTAGGTTTTCTTCTAAGAATTTTATAACCTTAGTTCTTACATTTAGTCTGTTATTAATCCTGGGTCATTGTTGCATGTGGTGTGAGGTAGGGGAATGACTTTAATCTGCTGCTTGTGGATATCCAATTGTTGCAGCACCATTTGTTAAAAAGATCCTTCTTTCCTTGTTGAAAATCAATTAGCTATTGGTGTGAGTTTATTTCTGGACTCTCAAATCTATTCAATTGATGGATAGGTCCATCCTTATGCCAGTACCACACTCTCTTGATGACTGCTGTTTGAAATCAGAAGGTGTGAGTCTTATAACTGTGTCAAATCTTATAACTTTTTATCAAGATTCTTTCCTTATTTTGAATCCCTGGCATTTCCATATTAAATTACTTTATGCAGTATTTGGACCAATATGTTAAGTTATTTAAAATATTATACAGTTACATTATACATATACTTACCAAACATGAATTCATCTAAAATTTTCTGAAAATTAAAACAAAATAGAGGAAGAAAAGAGATTTCCCCTAAAACTCCTTTGGTGTTCTCACTGTCTGTTGAGATGAGTGACATAAGTCTCTGAGATCTTACAGGTTTTTTTTTTAGTTCCCATGTACTTCTCAAAATTTGAGCATTTTACCAAGATAGGTGCTTCTAATATTCAAAAAGTCACAGGGTATATTTTCAGGATTATTTCTTACTTTAGAGCATAATCCTACTAAGTTTAATCCTTATATAAACTCCTTGAGGTCAAAGATTGTATTATCAATGCCATTTACAGCTTCTCGAATTACATTGGAGAATTTTGGACATCTGGATACTCTTCTACTTCTACTCTACTGCTATTTATACAATCTTAGCTCTTTAAAATTAGGCTAGGTTGGTGGAATCCCTTATTCAATAGACATCTAACTAGGAGAGAAGAATCTCATTTGAAGTCCATGAAGTAAACAAATAAACAAAATAATGAGGAAGAGAATAGATTGAAAAACAGATTATACTGATGGAATTCATCAGGACAATACTGAGAATAATGGAAGGGGTGGGGGTTAGTTGAATGAACTGGGTTCATACATGGCTTATACTCCAGGACATGTGATTTTGCTCCAAGCCATGGTGGCACTTGGCATTTCATTATTGCTTAGTAAAAGCGCAAAGCAAATTCCAAAATAGCTTTTTTTAAAAAAAATAAATTTTGTACCATAACTGATTTTGGTAAGAAGGAACAGAGTAGCTACCAAATATTTACTGCCATGTTGAATACTTTCCAAAGGATCTATCAACAATATTGACACACTGCCAAAGGCAGGTGAAAATAGTAGCTCCCAGTGAACAGGGCTGCAACCTAAATTTAGGTCTCTCCAAAATGCTAATAAGCGTATTTTTCTAAATTCTCTATGTAGACTTATACAGGAAGAACCCTCATTTGCCTTAATCATCACAGGGAGAAAATTGATGTTTGAACATAGTCTAACTATAGTCATTAGATCCTTTGTTCATATTTTGGATCACTCTGTGGTGTATCTGGCCCTTGCAGCATTAGTCGTCAAATTGTTGCCCATGCTTAGAATTATAGAATTTTAACATTAGACTAGATCTAGGACAAACCTCCTCAACATTAAAAATCTCTTGTAAGATGGAATCTACCCTGTGCTTGACTACTTTTGGTAATGAGGGACTCACTAATTATCCAAGCCATTCATTTCACTTTTGTGGGGCTCAAAACAATGAATAAAAACATACCTCAATGTAACTTTCAATCATTAGTTTATCTCTAGACACATGTCTTCTAGATATTTAAGGTAGCCATCATCTTCCTCCAGGGTCTCATTTTTATGTTAATTAAATGTCACTATTTTTTTTCAAGCACTTAAATTTTTAATTTTTAAAGCAAAATTTAGCCCCTTATAACTGAAACCCAAAATTATATCCATTCCCATTAAAAATGTAAGAATAGCCCTGTCACACAATTATGATGCTAAATTTTTCATCTAGGGAGGAAGAGCCAGGTCTTCAAATAAATCCAGGTAAGTCATTTTCATCCCTTGTTAATAGTTTGCAGTGCCTTGTTGCTTTCATTTTTGGATTTTACAGAACATGATCTCATTTTACCTGCATTGGGGTGGGGGTAGGGGGGCGGGGGGAATTGACTGCTCTCCCAGATTTGCAGAACCATGAAGAGAGACTCCTGGAAGTAGAAAGTTATACTTTCCCTTTGCCCCTATTTCATAGTTTCACACGTGGGGTTATTTATCCAATCTCATTCCACCCTTTATGGAAAGGTGATGGATCTCAGAGGTATGCAAACCTTCTCTTATCATCTAGGCAGGTGAGGGAAACACCTGAGTCCATAAACCCTGTTCTTCATTAACCACCTCTTTTGTCATGTTTCAGTCCATTTAACCTTCTAGCATGCATGCACATTGTAGTCACTCAATTACAAGAGCTAAAGCAACATAACAATTATAGAGCTATATCATGGCACAGCAACTCAAGAGCTCAGGCACTCCATTAAAATTTTAAAGGAGTTAATCCTCTGGGAAGGGTTCCTATTAATTAAATAAAGGTGAAAGAAAATAGTTTTTACATTTATTCCCTGTTAAGGAAGGTGAGCCATAGCCTGCATGCAAAGGAGCTGTGTGATCACAAGTAAATGCATCACTTCCTTGAGCATTTGAAGGGTGACAATTTCAGGTCATTTATCTGCAAAGCAAGCTGGGCCAATTATTTTGTGTAGTTTTTCCTGGAGAAGTAAGTTTTTGATCACAGAAGGTTTCTTAAAGTCCATTGGGATTTAAGCCCTACAGATCCATGCTGCAGCACAGGAGACGAGCAGCTGAGCCTCAGTTGATGGTCAATTATGGAATGGACTGGAGAGTAGAAATTCATCTGATGGAGTAGATCAGTAGCGATAGCACAGAGTTTGCCCACCTTGAGGCGAGGACACTGGACTTACATTTCTTTGTCTCAGCCAGTCACTGATTAAGAGGTAAAACTTTGGGACCAAGTTTTATACTTGCGCAGTCACAAAGAAAGAAGATGGAGTGGTAGTTCGGAAATAAATGTGTGTCCTGTCTTGGAACAGAGAAGATTCTGGATTGGACTAATATTTATTAAGGGACAAGTATCTGGCAACTCCTTTCTCCTGCTATTATAATATTTTAAGGAAAAGAAAATTGAGGCTTAGAGGAGTTATATAATGTACCCAAGAAAGTGGTAGAGTGAAAAAGTGATGCTGGGTGCTTGGAGTCCAAACCCTGGGCTCTTTGCACTCTGCCCCATGACAAATCAGTAAGAGCATATGAGAAGGACAGGGCTACCTGTGTTGATTAATGGTAGAGAATGTGAAGGTTGGGGTGACCTGGATCTATAAGGAGAAGGGAAACCTAATATCAATTGGTAGAAAATCAGTGTAGTGCCCGCCTGGCATGGCTCAGTGGTTGAGCTTTGACCTATGAATGAGGTCACAGTTTGATTCCCAGGCAGGGCACACTCCCAGGCAGAGCTCAATTGCCAGCAGGGGATGTACAGGAGGCAACCAGTCAATGATTCTCTCTCATCATTGATGTTTCTATCTCCCTCTCCCTTTCCCTTCCTCTCTGAAATACACACACATACACACACACACACACACACACACACACACACAAAGAAAATAAATGTAGAACTGAAAAAGAGGCTGATTGGAAGGAAGATGGTTTATGCATGCCACTGAGGTCTTTAAGGGAGGCTTACCTTATCTCTGAATTTCTGAATCATTATATTGATACTAGAGGCCCAGTGCTTGGATTTGTGCACATTGAAAGGAAATTAATTAGAAGAAATATTTTAATATCGCTATTCGCCCTTTCTGTATAATAGAAGTGTCAGAGATGAAAGAAAATTAGTAAAATGTATATGAAAATAGTATATAAATTGATTAATAAATAAACAATAACAACATGATATAACAACAAAGATGACATAAAAACATCAAAAACATGACATAAAAACAACATCAATAAAAACAATGACTGATAAATTGGTTAAACTTATTCTAATATCTCCCTCTATACCGCATTAATAGTAAAAACACTTTCAGAGTGCTTGACTAATTTCCCTTGTGATGAAATATTTACAACTTTAACTTTAACATCACACGCTCTTCGAACTCAAGAGAAAGCAATATATAACTGACCATGTCTGAAAACGGGTTCAGGTAGGCATATTCCTACTCTGTCTAGATTGGCGCCAGCGAGAGCTTTATATGTATTGTGCATGCGCAAGTCAACGTTTATTTTTAAATTGCCAGTGCATGTCATATGTACTGGCTGGCTGGTTGGTTGGATGGTTGGATGGACGGACAGTTGGTCACTTAGCCTTTTATATATATAGATTTGTATTTTTGTAGACATATGGCTTTGTATAATCTAGATGCTGGAAAACTGACCAGGTCCCCAAACACTTCTTATGTGCCATTCTCCTATAAAAACTAAGAAACAGCAATGACAATATAAAACACGACTTAGTATATTTCCTGTGGTTTACTTAGAAACCAACCTTTGGCACTCATAATTGCTCTGTGGACTGATATGGCACTCACTCTGAAACCCCCTTGAAGCTCTGCCTTTGAGGCTTCACCAGTTCTGCTTTTAAATGCAGAGTAAATATTCTGTGACCTTTCTGAGTGTTTTGTTGGGGTGTGGGAGGGGGAGAGTAGTCCTGTAGTTAAATAAATTTGGGAGAAGAATTAACTAAGCTAACTGGGTTTTTATAAGTGGCTTAACTATACATCTGAATGTGTACTATGAATGGATATCCAACAGAAGAATCCGCAGTAAAAGGTTTCCCAAGTATGTTTGAAAACAGGAAACCATTTTCTTAGGGTTCCTGATAGATATAGGGCTCTGCTAACCCCTTGAGAGAACCTTCATAGGCAGTGGCTGCTATACCTCCTGCTCTTGGATTTTAAACTTTAATCTTCTCTCAAATGGAAATCTCACTGGGTAAGGGCAGCATCTTCAGTAGTTGTCAGTCATTTACATGACTGGTTAAATGTGTTTAATAGCGTCCTTAAGAGGAAGTTTTGATTTGACATTCTCTTCTTCTGATTTAAAGTCAGACCGAAACAAAGACATTAGAGCGGGTTGTCAGAAGAGCTGTTTCAGACATCTTCGAACGGTATCAGCGAGGAGGTGAGTTGAAGGTCCGTGCAGCTGAATTAATCAGTAGGTCTTAATGGCTCATATCATGCAGCAAGAAAACCCAAATACTGATTCCAGGGGAAAGATCTGGTAGCAAAGGTCTTAGGCTCCACAGCAGTGGTGCTCAACCCGTGGGTCGCGACCCAAAAGTTGAGAACTGCTAGCAGGGTTGCCTAAGACCTTTGCTACCAGATATTTACATTACGATTCATAACAGTAGCAAAATGACAGTTATGAAGTAGCAACGAAAATAATTTTATGGTTGGGGTCACCACAACATGAGAAACTGTATTAAAGGGTGGCGGCATTAGAAAGGTTGGGAACCACTGTCTGAGGGAAGCGGGTACCCTTATGCATTCATTTGCTCTCAGTGTTGTCCAATGCTAAGTGGATTCTTAGCTACTATTTAGTTTTAACCAAAACAACACTCACAAAATACACAATTGACTTTACAAGATTGCTGCAAAGCAAAGTGTAGATTGAAAAGAATTCTAATACTGTAATGTTGATTGTAAATAAAACTGATTAGGTATTCCACCAGCAGAAAGGATTTATTCAGGAAAGAGAAAGGATTGTAATGTGGTGTGTGCAGCCATGGCATGCAAAGTGCAAGTTCCCTAGAGAAGAAAAAAGGAAGTTCTTCTTAGAGGGAAGGTGGAAGTTAAGGGGATAGGTTTTTTAGGTCTGGCAAAGGGTGTGAGAGCTCCTCCTACAGGCTCTCCCCATTCCTGTCTTGGTTAAGATTTCAGTCAAATTTGGTAGCAAAGAAAGTAAGCAATAACAACATCATAAGATAATGCGTTTTCGACTCTTACTCCTTTACCAACCTGCTATTATAAAAATCTATTCATATTTTTTAAATGTCCTGAAATAATGAGAACTTTCTATATTGGTTGTGGAGATTAATTATGATAGGGGTAAGCAACCAAGACAGTTTGGAGATTGCTGATAGAGAGATCCCTGGATATGGAGTTCCCTGTGGGTTTGCACCAGGCTCTGTGTCTTTACTAGATGGGTGACCTTGAACAAGCTAAAGGGCTCCAGGTTTCTCATCTGAGAAATAGGGCCAGAAATCTCAGGGGTGAAAAGAGATAAAGTTTTTAAAGCATCTAGCTTAGTTCCTGGCATAATTGGTATGCAAAAATAAAAAAAAAAATTATGTCCATTGGTTTTGTTCTCTAGTCAGTTCTCTTTTGAACTTTATGAGATGTTTGTTTCTCAAATCCTCAATTAAGTAAGCAATCTAAAATAAATCCCTGGGAAATATTTGTAACTTTCTTTGTTTATTTATTTTTTATTTCCTTGGAAATTAGAATGGAGGCTAACAGTCATCATGACATGTTAGGCATAAAGAAAAGGGTTGGTAAGCTTATGTCCTTGAAGTCATTTGTAATTGCTGGGACATGTTGCCATACTTGCCACATTTTTATTAGTGCTAATACACACATAACCTTTGGAAAGACTTGGAAATCTGAATCTGTAATACAGTGAATTATGTATATTTCTCATGCATACTTGGTCTTTCTCTAAGATTCCTGGCTCACAGCTTCCCAAACACTTGGGGTTTCCTGAGATGAGGGTATCCTTTGTTATGTTAATGAAGCACCTTTGGAAAGCCCTTAGGAAACCAAAGACTTGGGTCTGGGGCTGATTGCCTGGAAAATCAACCTTGTGATTAAAGGGTTGGAACTTTCAGCTTTCCCACCCCTCCAATGATTTAATAAAGCCCCGTGAAACCCCCAGAGGACTGGGTTAAGAGTGCTTCCTGTTTGGTAAACACCTGGAGGTGCTGGGAGGGTGGCTCATCTGCAGAGGGCCAGTAAGTTCCCCAGCCCATGCCTTGCCCTATGGATCTTTTCCATGTGGCTGTTCTTGAGTTCCACCCTTTTATAAACCAGTGACCTAATAAGTAAAATGTTTCTCTGAGTTCTGTGACTGCTTTAGTAAATTAACTGCAACTGAGAAGGGGGTCTTGGGACCCTCTGATTTTTAGTCTGGGCCTTCCTCCTCCCTCCTTTGCCTCCCTTCTCTTTCCCTCCCTCCTTCCTCCCTCCCTCCCTTCTTTCCTCCTTTCCTTTTCTTTATCTACTAGCTCCTTCCAGTAAGTTCGCAATCCTCACTCTGAAACTCTTCCTGGGTTTTGGTGTTTGTTATTTTTATAAGACAGAACCATTAAATCAGTAGTTTAACAAAGAAATGGTTATCCCGCTTACACTTTTCACCAAAACAAGGCTTGTGAGCATTAGGGAAAAACAAATACACAAAGATCAGCCCTATGATTAATCTGGTAGGAAAGATGATTCTTTTTTGATGTTTATTTTCTGCAGTGCGTCCCACATTGTCACTACCTGCCAGATGGCATTGTGATTGTGTGGTTGCTATAATGAATATTATTAATAATGCAACTAACTGTGATCTCAGCCTTCTTTACTAACATTAAAAGAGTCCTGAAATGTTTTCAACACAGACTTCTTTTTTAAGTTAGTTTATTCACCGCATGACTAAATGCTCTGAGCTAAATCTCTGAGTGGTATGCAACCAGTAGCTGTACTATGGAAGCAGAAGGCTTCATAGGCACTATATATGGTAAATGTGCCACATTTCATAGAGACTCTAAAGTAGATATTCTCTCTATAGCTCAGAGAAGTGCTATCCAAGAGAAATAGAACATGTGGCACACATGCCTGAAAATTTTCTAGTAAGTACATTGAAAGGTAAAAAGAAACAGGCAAAATTAATTTTAAAAATATATTTTAATTAACCCCCAAAAGAACAGCTCTTCTCAATATGTCTATAAATATCTATAACCCCATCACTTATATTTATTCTTGAATGAAATGAAAACTGCATGCTGAATGGAATGTAAAAGTCAAGTGTTATTATACTTGATAAAAGAATGTCTCTAACTCTGAACATGAGATGGTCAAAGTAAGATTTGCCCTATACTAATTAGGGTGGTCAGGTTCAGATAAGTCTAACGTCAGGAGTATGTGTAGGAGGGCGAAAGTCATGCTTGGACAAGGAAAGAGCTACTTAATGATTATATTTAAAGGTCTTCCATTTACTTTTCCAATAGCCTAGTGACATTTATCCTAAGTCACTTAACAAATGTTATAAAATGTCACAGGTCCATGTAGCATTGCCATATGGAGGGCTTAGATGCCAGATTAGTCTGTACAAGGACTGTGACTCTATATTGTTATTGATAATATAATTAGAGGACACTGTTTGGGCTAGAAGAGGAGTTGTGGGTTGGTATCATCATTTTGATAACTCAGCTTCATTTAATATGCTAACCTTCTGGAGAATCTATAGATGCTGGCCCTCTATGGCCTTAGACCAGAAAATGAGTACAGATACAAAGCAAGGAATGAATCTGAGGGGCCACAGTATTGGTGCATTTACCCTCTTAATGTTTGGCATGACTATAAATAAAAAAGATGAGATATCCTGTGTAGTAAATCAGTTCTATTACTTGATATATAAACTCACTTAAGTACTAGGATTCAGAAGACTGTTCAGGTAATTCATGAAGAAGGTCCAAGTTGAGAATGAAAAAAATAATGGCCAGTAGGAAAACACAGTCTTGTAGGTGGAACCAACAAAACATAGAAGATATTATGATTGGTGTGAGTTGCTAGAGTGGAACACGGGACTAAATTGCTGGAGTTGAAGCCATTAGGCCATCAAGAGAGCAGGCTTGGCCTTGGTAGTTGTTTACTATTCCAGAAGTTCAACCTAAGCTGAGAGCAGGGTTTTGAAATAGCAGATCTATTGGTATTTTGGATCAGACAATTCTTTGTTGGGGGTGGAGGGCATTGTTCTATGTGTTTAGGATGCTGAGCAGCATCCCTGGCCTCACTAATTGCCAATCGCACATCCTCTCTAGTTATGACAACCAGGCATGTCTCCAGCTATTACCAGATGTCTTCTATCTAGAGGACAAAATTGTCCCCAGTTAAAATTGTCCCCAGTTAGAACACTTAAAAGTTAAGACTGGTTTGGAAGATGAAGATGAGAGATTTTTAAAAAAATTTCTGATGGCGTTTAACAGAATTCTCAGGCTCTAAAAGCAACACATTTCAACAACCAAATGAAAGACAAACTTAGCATATTTAACAATGCAAGCATCATTGGAAGAAGTATAATTTTTTTTAGTAACTTCTCATTTTCCTGGAGCTAACACTCATTAGAATTTGTGTGTTAACATATATTTGTCAAGAAGGTTTCTCTTTTATGTATACCCGCACCATATACCCACTTGGATTTGCTGACAATCTCAGCTACAGAATGCACGGAATAGTTCCAATAATAGGATAATTACCAAGTTCAGCCCAAGACAGTGTTCACTGAGGCTTGAAATAGTCATTGTGATCTCAGGAGGTAGCCCACACGCCTGTGCTAGATGCCCTATGTCTTTGATGTCTCTGAAAAATCTTATTTTCTTGCATTTTTGTTGACTAGTTGGGAGGAGATTCCACGCGGGCAGGAAAACAAGCTAAACTCTATGCAGGTAATTAACTAACACTGGATTTGAAGCACAGTCTAGAGAAGTAATTCCACCTACCTTACTTCATTTGGACTGCCCTATAATTGCTTTGCCTGTGCTTACAATTTTCTCATTTAATTGAAGCTTGAGTCAGTTCTTGGAGGTGCTCCAGTAAGGAAATATTGCCAGGTGGAGCTGGAAGGGCTTGTCAGTTGAAGCACACAAAATAACTTCTGGAATAAAATTCCTGCAAGTTGGGGGCACTAACTTTCTCATGTTTTTAAAATGGGAAGTGTAAGAACTGTTGGTTGTCAAACTCATGAGTTGAACACATGGTCAACGCCTTTAATAATGCCTTCACTAGATTTTGTAGGAGGTAGCCTCAAGCCTAGACCTTCAACGGCATCTCCTGGCATCACCCTGTACCTTAGACTCCTTATATACCTTGGAATACACTGCACCTCCCCCCTCTTCCCCCCTCTTCCCTCCTTCCCCTTCCTCCCCTCAGGCCTTTTCTTCTGTTGTGTCTCTTCACAGAATACTCTCCCTGCCACCTGCCACCTGTCTGCCTGGTGAATTTCACTCCTCATTCAGAAACCTTCCTATGCTTCCTTTTCACTGATGCAAGACAACCCCTGTAGGTTCCCATGCCACACACTGAGTAACACCCGCTGTCTTGGAATTATTCTGTATCTGTCTTTTTTCTAACTCTGAATTAAGAACTCTGAAGGTGGGCACCCTGTTTTGGTCCCCCTGGTATTTCTGTCTAGCATTGTATCCTCACATGACATGTTTGTTAATTTTAGTTATATCTCTCCAGAAAGGGCAGGTTTAAGTGACCCAGTAGCAAAGAACAGACAAGAGCCTGCTCATCTTCTAGAGAAGAATGCTGTTGACATGTGCCTCTACCAACTCAACCACTGTATCATGCAATTGTTGGCTGACTTAACTAGCCATTTCCACACACTGAGCATCAAAACTAGAACTAGCCATTTCCACACACTGAGCATCAAAACTAGTCAGACCTTTGACCTCATTCAGCAGGTTTGAGTCTGGCCCTGGGGCTCTGTCAGTGACCTCAACTCTGCATAGTTGCTGGAGGACATGGGAGCTCATAGGGAAAGCAAGACATGGACATGTACGTATTTGAGAGAAATGTTTGAAAAGACTTTTAAAATTTTTATTTTTTAACGATGTTATGAGAATTTGTATGAGAATCTAGCTGGGTGAAAATGGCTTGCCACACGTATGACCATGCTCGCCTGCAGAAGCATGCACACCGGCTTCCTAACTGCGCACCCAGAGTCCCCTTGACTCGCTCGGCAGCTGTTCTCCTCCCCCAGGTTCAGGACTAACTCTGCCAGCGATGACAGGAAACGGCTGCTAGTAAATGCGGCCTGAGCCAGTGCCCTTTAGCAGGAATCATCTGTTACTATGACATGAGCCAGCATGTGCAGAAACGCCTGCCCCTGAATGTGTTGGGGAGGGTGGAACAGAGCAGGGAGAGGAAGCAGACCCACCAGGGTAGGGGTTGTGGTGGGATGTTAGTTCCATGGACCTGGAGAGTTTTCAGGTGCTGATTTCCTGCACCAGGTGGATGGGGAGAAAATGAAAAAGGATCAGAAGGTCTTTGTACCCCGCTCCCTACTGCCGGTCCCATCACTGGCCAGTCCCAGTGTTCCCAGCATGCTCCTCGGCTTTTTGCTATAAGCAAGCTCCAAATCATCTGCTACTTAAGGAGGGAGGAGGGCAAAAAAAATCAAATTAAAAAAATTTCAAAGGCTGAACTGTTGATAAAAAGCTCTCCCCTCTGGGCTCAAAGGTGGATTTGGGTTATGTAGGGTGGATGCTTATCTAGTTTGTGAGTATGTGTGTGCACGTGTGTGTAGATCTCTTAAGACAAATAACATTTCAAATACATTTAAAAATAGGTATAAAAATGAATACCTGTAAATAAAACAAAGGCCTAGAAAATATAAATTTTATTGATTACCTGCAAATTTCTATTAATTAATAATTTTAACTGCTAGTGTATATTTATGTATATATATCTGTACAGATATATATATATATATTTATGTACATATATATTTATGCACATATACCTACACACATGTATATTTAAATATTTATATGGTTAATTCTGTAAAAATGTTCAAAATTATTCTAAAATTGAGGCATAATTACAAATAATGCATTCAAATTATGGCCACATTGTATTGAGATTCATAATTATATGTGTATATCTATACAATATGTACTTAAATATCTATGTTGTATATGCTAAGCTCCGATTTGATACATTGGCACACATAGAGCATGCATCTTGACATAGTGCTGTGTGTTATATTGCTACAGGTTTGCATTTTACTAACCCAGGGATCTGGTTTGATACAGTCTATTTTGCGTGATTCACATCAATAAAGAGTGCACTTATAATTGTTTAAGATACAGCATCACGTATATTCCTGACAGAAGAAATTTTTCATTTTGACTTGAGATTGATTCGAATGAAATCCTCTGCTTTACAGATTTACGTTTGTTGAATGGAGGAAATTTCCACAGATGAGCGTCTGCCCCCACATATTTCAAACGTATTTTTCTTCCATTGCCTACATCCTTCTGATGCCAGGAGCCTTGGGGCATGTTTGTATCATGCTTCCACCTCAAGTCCTGTGCCATGATGGATGCCAGGTGAGTCAGCACAGTAAGAATATTCCTGGAAGTTATTATGGCCTTCTTACAACAATCACTTTCCATGGAAAGAACTGTGAGCGACACTGAGCCCAAACAAAATACATGTGCTTCCTTCGCTGATAAAAAAAATACAGACAACCCCTCTAACGTCACTCCACATAAGAAAGCAGATACAAAAGTTTTAATCCATTGTGGTTTAAACTTTTTGCTTTTGCAAATTTTGCAAGACCTTAAGACCTTGTTGAATGATTACTATACTAGTACCTCCTCCCAGGACCTTGGAAGAACCCTATGAAAATGAAGGTTTCTGAAATTTAAGTTTCATTGTTGTCATTAGAGGCCCTTCCTGGTTTGAGCTAGAAGTCTATGAATGGTCTTTGTGAGAGTTTTCATTGATTAATTAATTAGCTGATTAATTAATTAACTAAATAATTAATTAACGAATCCATTTCATTCTTCCATGCATTAATTTTTTTCACTCATTAGCCATTTACTGCTATAGTATATGCTGGCAACTACTGTGTGAGGGGACAGACATACAGACAGACAAAAGCCTAAACCAAAATCCAGAGCGTTCGTCTTCTCAAGGTCCTATTACTCTGGTTACTTTTGTAAAAAACAGAAGATATAATTTATTGTCTCCTCTCTGGTTTGACAGCTATTTTTAAAGGGGCCACAAGGTGCAAAGTTTTCTTCCAACTTTCCTTGCTGATTTATCTGTGAAGTTCAGAAAGCTTGCCCTTAATCTTTTTCCCTGCTGGTGATGCCTATTTGGCCAGCCCATCACATTCCTCCAAACACCAAGAAAACCCAAAATTCTGATACATTGGGCAGAAATAGATACTTTGATAAAGAGAGAAGTAGAACCTGTGCTCATTTGAGGATCTCCAAGTAGGAATTCTTAATCATAAATTCTTAATCACCACTCCCTATCTTGGTTGCCTGAAACTTCCAATGAGTGACTCATTCTATACTTGAAGGCCTATAATTTCAAAGATAGAATATTTTCCCTTTTTCTTGTGATCTTGGGCCAGTTCTTTTTTTTTTTTTTTTAGATTCATTTCAGAGAAAGGAAGGAAGAGGGAGAGAGAGATGATGGTGAGAGAATCACCATTGATCGACTCCCTCCTGCATGCCCCCTACTGGAGATCAAGCCTGCAACCCAGGCATATACCCTGACCAAGATCAAACTGTGACCTCCTGGGTTGACACTCAACTACTGAGCCACACTGGCCGGGCCCAGTTGCTTATCTTGATGAACCTCAGTCTCTACATCTATAAAACCTGAGAAGGAAACATGAGAGTATTGGTGGTATGCTTGGCAAGCAGGAAGCTATGAATAAAAGTAATTTCCTTTCCATTAGGACCTGAGTATTTGGGACATGGGTAGTCTGCAAGAAGATGTAGAACAAGCTTTCTCTTCACAATGCTGTGTCCTCATGTGAGGACATAGAAGCTGTTCAAATCCCCATCTGGCTAGTTATTCAACACATGATAAACTCTAAGTGAATCTGTTCACTTAAAATAATATATTGTTCATTAGATTCCACATATAAGTGAGATCATGTGGTTTTTGTCTTTCTTTGGCTGGCTTATTTTGTTTAGCATAATACTTTCCAGTTCCCTCCATGTTGTCTCAAAGAGTAAGAGATCCTTCTTTTTTACAGCTGCATAGTATTCCATTGTGTAAATGTATCACCACTTTTTAATCCACTCATATACTGATAAGCACTTGGACTATTTCTAGATCCTAGCTTTTGTAAACAATGCTGCTATGAACATAGGGGTGCATAGTTTCTTTCTGAATGGTGTTTCAGGCTCCTTAAGGTATACTCCTAGAAGTGGGATCACTGGGTCAAATGGCAGTTCCATTTTTAATTTTTGAGAAAAATCTAACTGTTTTCCATAGTGGTTGTACCAGTCTGCATTCCCACCAGCAGTGTACTAGGTTTCGCATTCTCACCAGCACTTGTCATGTATTGATTTATTGATGATAACCATTCTGGTAGGTGTGAGGTGGTACCTCACTGCTCTTTTAATTTGCTTCTCTTTGGTGATTAGTACAATGAGCATTCTTTCTCATGTCTCTTGGCCATTCATATGTCCTCTTTGGAGAAGTATCTATTTAGGTCCTCTGCCCATTTTTTAATTGGATTGTTTGTCTTCCTTTTGTTGAGTTGTAAGACTACTTTATATATTTTGGAAATTAATCCCTTATCAGATGTATCATTGGCGCATATGTTCTCCCATGCAGTGGAGTGGGTTCCCTTTTCAGCTTGATGCTAGTTTTTGGTTTTTGGTTTTTCTGTGCAGAAACTGACAAACAAAATAGATCCAGAGACATGGAAGCATGCAACAGACTGACAATTCTCAGAGAGAAGGGGGTGGGGCAAAAAGAGATTAACCAATGAACTTATATGCATATATGCATAACCCATGGAAACAGACAATATAGCAGTGAAAGTCTGGGGAGGGAGTGGAAGGGGTCAATGGGGGGAAAAAAGGTGACATCTGTAATACTTGCAACAATAAAGATAAATTTTAAAAAGGACTAGGCATATAAGAAAGGTAAAATATCTGGAATAAATAAATAAATATGTGTTTGTGTAAAAAAATAAAATATATTGCTGGAAATTAAAAATTATCCGAACAAAGGGAAAGCTTCCACAAATTGCTAAAATTCTTTAGTCCATGTCCTTGCTCCTGGCACCAATCCAGGCCCATGGGGTTGTCCAATATCAGAAATATAGAAAGAACATGCAATTATTTCATATGTGATATTATTTATTATATTCCAAGACACCTATAATGTTGCCATTAGGGCAGATTGTATGGAATACTTGGTCCATATTGCACCAAAGGGAGGGATATTAATTTTCATTTGTGTTGGATCTGAAAACTGCTATGCACACACTGAATGACATCTCATTTTTCCTGATAATGATGTTGATATGTCTCTGGAATACCCATATGCTCAGCATTTGCTGTTTCAAACTTGTTCTTCATTAATTATGCCTATACAGAAGCTGCCAAAAATTACGTTCTATGGAGGATGTAAATTCGAGTTCAGAACTGGGTGAAATTTACATGTAGATGAAGACGCAGACTCAAGAGGCAAAATTTGAGCAACTGAGAGGTAGGAGAGCTAGGGATTTAACCCTGTTGCTCTGATCCCAAAGTTTGTTTGGAGTTGCCATCACACCACATGCCTTCCCATCCCAGAGGAACCGATGAGTAGAGACAGCTTTTTTGATCACTGCATGGAGAAAAACACGGATACCAACTTTTCAAGTTGCTGCTTCACAAGCAAAAGTGTGATTTCAGCTGTTCCAGGGTTTCATCTGGGAGTGTAGAAGGGATTTGATCTTTAAAAATTCATAAATTCCCTCAGTATCTACATTTCAAGTGTCTGAAATTATGAGCTTTTACCATTTGGGAAGTGGAAGAAAGGAAGGATTTAGGCGAGGGCTGTGCAACAAAGATATACTACCTTTCTTTGTAAGCATCCTCCACTTTTGCATATCATTTTCATATACATTATTTCAGTGGCTGGCAAACATATTTTTGGAGAGGGCCACATAGTAAGTTTTTGTATCAGTGTTCTTTCACAATGCTCTGAAATAGATGAAAATCTGATGAGAAAGCACTTAAAATGCATGTTTTCCTCCTCTTCCATTTTTCTCTTCTTCCTCTCTTGTCTTTTTGTAGAGGTTAAGAGCATTGCTTTAGAGTTAAAAGCTTTTTCAGTTGGGTGACATTGGGTCAATTACTCTTTAAGTCTCATTGTTCTATCTGAAAATGGAAATTGTAATAGGGAATCACGCATAGGCCTGTTATGAGGATTAAATAAGTTAATGGATAAAAATTATTTATACACATGCCTGGCACTTAGCAGATGCTCAACAAATATGACCAGACTCCTACTCCTTGTCTTTTTCATCTACTACTTCTCTTTCTCATTAAATAAATAGTTCTTCAGGTACAGTTTTTAGTGTTCTGTTTGTTTGTTTGTTTTAAATTCTACACCAGAGGCCTTTGCATCCTCAGGGGATTACTTTGTACACAATAATTCTTTCCCTCCCTGACTGTTTTGGCTCAGCGGATAGAGCGTCTGCCTACAGGATGAAGGATCCCAGGTTTGATTCCAGTCAAGGGCATGTACGTTGGTTGCAGGCACATCCCCAGTAGGGGGTGTGCAGGAGGCAGCTGATCGACGTTTCTCTCTCATCAATGTTTCTAGCTCTCTATCCCTCTCCCTTCCTCTCTGTAAAAAATCAATAAAATGTATTTAAAAATAATTTTTCCCCCAAGGGGTGAATTTTCTCAATACCATCTCCAACATACATGCTTATGGGTCATATGTGCATAATATAGCTATCTTAAGGCTATACCTTTTAGGGCCTTGACACAGTGCTCCAGCAGCCCTCTTGAATGTTGTTATTGCTCCAATAATAATATTGCTTTATTTATTTATGAACTTGGCATTCTGAAGATCGTCTGCTGGAGATAAATCAGTTTATAAAAACAACAACAACAACAAAAAAAACACCTGTAGCACACCTACCATCACCCTGATTTATAAGGTTATACAAACAAACACACATGAGATCACTTTATCCCTGCAAGGCTGCGAACAGAATTCTTTTAGAGACTGGTCTCTCAGACAACATTGGTGGTGATATTAGTAATACAGTGAGCAGACAGGAAATGCTAGGCCCAGAAAACCTTGAGAGAGGAATTTTAATTTATGATAGTCAGGAATTAGAAAGCTTCACCATAAGCTTCCCAGGGGGAAGACCTCAAGCTACAGGTCTACCATGCTCCTCTCAGGACCAGCCATGTCTCAGATCCATCAGTGACACATGAAGACAGAAGGGCAAGCAGACGGGAATGTTCACACACAAATAAGGGCACTGGGGAAGTTGCCAAGCTCATCTTTCCCCTCCTGCAGCTCCTGCTTCTGTCTTTAACACATTGATTGGATCAAGCCTGAGTCTTTCTTTGATCCTCCTGACACCCTGCTTACTATTGTTTACTTAGCTTATGATTCTTCTGCCTCCAAGGTAAATCTTCATGCTGCGTGGATCAATAGACAACGGGGGTCTTAATTAAAGCTGCAGGATAAAATTGATACTGGAAACTAAATTCCTCCAGTGTCTGGAAGAAAAGGAAATGCTATTTCTCATGGAGGCTTTTTCATTGTCTTACACTGTCACTTCTGAGGTTTGCTGAAACGTTGGCTATCCCATGGTAGGTTTCTGGGACACAGCTTAGATACAAGGTAGACATGTAAAGAAAAATGGGGTCCTTTGACAAGGCTTTTGTCTCTTTAAAGGAGTATTTCTCTGCAGTATATTGATGCGTGTTAAACAATGTGAATGCTTACCTGAACTGCAAAAGAAACACAAATCTAAGTCTTAAGTTCTGTCTCAGGTAGAGAAAGACAGAATTGCAGAAGCATTTGGAGACAGTGTATAAGGGTTTTGATTTCACTAATTTGACTGTCTCTAGCAGTATGTATATATGCATGCATGTATGTATTTATTTATTTATTTTGCTTTTATTAATTTATTTGCAGAAAACAATACTGATCATGAGGGAGTCAATTCCCCCCAGGAAAGAAGAGTCAATTCCCCCAGGAAATTCTGAATAATTGTGGGATATTAATTCAATTGTAGCATATGCAGATCCAGGGAAAAGAAGAAAGTGTTGAATGAAAACATTATGAAACAGGATAATTCTAGCAGTTTTTTAAAAAATCCCTTGAATGAACCCTTACTCCTCTGTATAAGTAATGGGAGGTGTCCCCAATCCTGGTACTGCAGTAAAAAGCATTGAACCATCAAGCTCCTAAGGCTCCTAGCTGATGATTGAAGATGTGAGGGCAGCTGGGGAAGCCAGAAGAGTTATTGACAGGAATTACAATTAGCAATTGTTGCCATTATGAGGACTTGCTGGTGTACTGGACTTAAATTCTGATTCTGCCATTCAGTAGTGCTGTAATGAGCACATTATTTAATTTCTTTATGAACTACTATTTGCCCATGTGCAAAATTTAGTGAATAAGGGTATCATATGAAGTTTGTGTGTGAAAATTGCTGGCACAGTACCTGAAATGTTTTGTATGTTTCCTCCCTAGACCATTGGCTTATATTCAAGGGAGCTGCTGCTCTTGCTGATGTCCATAGGGAAATGAATCTGATAGGGGTACCTTTTTGTCTTTAGGAGAACATCCAACTCTTCCATTTTTCACACATCTGTGGTATGTAGCATCATTTAGGGGGAAGATGTTTTTGATGGATGACCTTTCAGTATAATCCACAGAGTAGGGAGAGAATAATAGTCATATTCCCATGAAGCTGATGAAATTACTATTATAGAATTCCAAGGTGGGGAGATGGAGAGATCAGAAGGGGGAAGCAATGAAAACAAGGAACACACAAACAAGAGAGTAGACATTTAGCCAGTCAAAAGTTTCGTGTGCCTTGAAGTCTTTTTCCTGTAGGTTTAGTTAAATTTCAATGTTTGAAGAAAAAGGAATTAAAAAAAATATTATGTATACATTTTATATCTAGATGTTGACATGAGTCCTTGGGGTTGTCTAGCAGGATCATGTATGTTGAAACATTTTGACCTGTGTTCTATGCTGAATAGGACGGTTGGTGTGTCAGTCTCTCTCTCTATATATAAAAGGCTAATATGAGTTTGACTATGAGACTGGGAGTTCGATCACTGGTTATGATGTGCACTGACCACCAGAGGGCAGCACAGAACATGGCGGGTGACCAGTGGTGGCAGTGCACTGAGGGAGCGAGGGAAGGCAGATGTGGGGAAGTGGGGAGGAAGGGGGAACCACGCAGTGGTGGTGTGCAGGTGGCGAGGGAAGGAGGAGGTGGGGAGGTGGGAACCTAATCGGCCCTGATTGCCAGCCAGGCCTAGGGACCCTACCCATGCACACATTTTGTGCACTGGGCCTCTAGTATATAAAGAAAAGTATTTGTGAAAGAATACATAACCTCTTGATGTGAGTTTCAAATTTAGAAAGAAAGAAGTCTCGAATCCTGGGTGAAATTACTTAGGGAATAAACATTTATTGCAGAATTTAAAGGCACTTAAAGCACACATAAAAATGTAAACTACATTTTATTCGCCTTGCACAAGTCTACTGTACTGCCTTGCCCTCTGATGGTAGAGGGGGGCGGAAAACCTTCACAGGGAAAGCCCCCATCTATGGATGAAATAACGTTGCAGTTGGAGCTGACATCAAGTTTTTATTTAACTTCATCTTTGGCAAAAATAGTACTTATTTCAGGAGACAAACACAATGAATATTAAAAGAATGTATAATAATTTGATGTGGAAGTTGTAGTTATGGACATGTACTGAATGTTTCTCTAGTTTCTGTTTGTGTGTTTGCTTGTGTGAACATATAACATCATGAAATGAGCAACAAGCTAAAAAGCAGAATCCTGGGGTTTTTTACTTCTAAATTACACCTATTAGCTGTGCGACATTGGGAAACTCCCTTAATCTTTTTATTTATTTATTTATTTATTTATTTATTTATTTATTTATTTGATGGTATTTTATTGTTTAAAGTATTACGAATTGTAGTACATATGTCTCCTTTTTCCCCTTATTCTTTCTGAGTCTCAATTTCCTTACCTATAAATCTGTGGCAATAAAACTGTTTATACCACAGTGTTAATATAAAGTTATAAAAAAGAATGGATACATCAGAATGTTCTTTATAAAGTACCATAGAAATTAAAGTATTTTAGGTAAAGGGTACATTTGTGCACATCAAAACTGGAAAACTGCATTAATCTTGGGACACAATAGCTGACATATTTCTTCAATTCTGGAGCTCAGGCATAGCATTTCACAGACTATTTTCAGTCTCCTAGTCTGGCTCTGATGACCAGATCAAGGAATGCCCCTAGTCATAGCGATAGAGCACAATTTGGGAAGAACTAAGGCTGGTGTTATTCAGAACATACAATTACATCCAGGCACTTCCAGCTTTGTCATCCCCACAGCCTTCTCCAGAGCTGCAGACCTGGCATTGTTCCTTTTGTGCTTGAGGGCATCCAGGGACGAGTAAAGTGCCCCGATACACTCAGAGCCAAGACCACCAACCACATTAAAGAGCAGGTGAGCCATCAATACACCATGTCTTATTCCCTCTGAGCTCATTAATTGGTTTGGTCCATCTGGTCTTGGCTCAAAAGGTTTCCCATTTAATGAAGCTTTAAGCAAACATTACTCTGAGGGAAATAAATGAATCACACATCAGGAAAAAACATTGAAGTATGAGCTGATTTCCAAAGAAAAATGAGAAAATAGTACTTTTCCTGTTAAGAAGAAAACATGATTATCAGTTAATTAGAACAGATGAGAATATAATAAATTAATATAGACTAGAAGAATTTGTCCCTAACCCTGACATAAAATAGTCATTTACACAAATTAAAAAAAATCCTTTATTGTTTGAAAGTATTACATATGTCTCATTTTTCCCCCATTAACCCCCTTCAGCCTGCTCCCCACTCCCCCCCCTCGCCCCCAGGTCTTCAGCACCCTATTATCTGTGCTCATGGGTTATGCATATATGCATACCAGGTCTTTGGTTGATTACTTCCCAAACCCTTGCCTTCTCTCCGAGATTCCTCATTCCATTCCATGCTTGAGTCTCTGGATCCACTCCGTTCATCAGTTTATTTTATTACTTAGATTCCACATATGAGTGCGATCATGTGATACATGTCTATCTCTGACTGAATTATTTCACTTAGTATGATACTCTCCAGGTCCCTCCATGCTGTCTCAAAGAGTAAGAGATCCTTCTTTTTTTACTGCTGCATAGTATTCCATGGTGTCAATGTACCACAGTTTTGTTTTTTTATCCATCATCTACTGATGGGCACTTGGGCTGTTTCCAGATCTTAGCTATTGTAAATTGTGCTGCTATGAACTAGGGGTGCATACATTCTTTCTGATTGGTGCTTCAGGTTTCTTAGGATATATTCCTAGAAGTGGGATCACTGGGTCAAGTGGCAGATCCATATTTAATATTTTGAGGAAACTCCATACTGTTATCCGTAATGGTTGCACCAGTCTGCATTCCCATCAGCAGTGTATTAGGGTACCCTTTTCTTCACATCCTGGCCAGCACTTGTCATTTGTTGATTTGCTGATGATAGCCATTCTGACAGGTGTGAGATGGTACCTCATTGTCATTTTGATTTGCATCTCTCAGATGATTAGTGACTTGGAACATTTTTTCATATGTCTCTTGGCCATCTGTATGTCCTCTTTGGAAAAGTATCTATTTAGTTCCTTCACCCATTTTTTAATTTGATTGTTTGTATTCCTTTTGTTAACTTATATGAGTACTTTATATATTTTGGATATTAATCCTTTAGTATCAGATGTAACATTGCCAAATATGTTCTTCCATGCAGTGGGCTCTCTATTCATTTTGTTGATGGTTTCTTTTGTTGTGTAGATGCTTTATATTTTGATGTAGTCCTATTTGTTTATTTTCTCCTTAATTTTCTTTGCACTAGGAGATGTATCTATAAACACACTGCTATGAGAGATGTCTGAGATTTTGCTGCCTATGGTTTCTTCTAGGATTTACATTTAAGTATTTTATCCATTTGGGGTTTATTCTTGTGTATGGTATAAGTTGGTGGTCTAGTTTCATTTTTTTTTGCATGTATCTGTCCACTTTTCCCAGCACCATTTATTGAAAAGCATTTACACAGTCTTGAGCCTCAGTTTCCTCACCTGTAAACAAGGATATAAATTCCTGCCACATGGTAGAAACTCAGTAGATGGTAGGCTTTATGACTGGATGACTAATCAGAAATACCTTTTGCCCTCTTTTTCACATCTCTAAAAAGAGGGTGTTAGGAAGGTAATGTCTAAGGTTCCTTTAAGCTTGAACTTTACGTGAGTTTATGAGAAGTAAAGAGATAGGTCAAATTTTAGAGGTTACCAAGTCCAGTATCTTTATTTGCAGATGAGGGACAAGTTGTTAATGCCATAAAATGCATTCTCTGACTTCTTATTACATCTTTAAGATTCCTGTAGAAGGGAGGGTAGTGTGGCCAATCAGAATGAAAAGACTGCATTGGAATCCAGGAGATATGTCTTTGGAGTCAGCGAGGGGCAGCTGCTCTTGCACCATGTGAATCGTTGGAATATCCAGTGTGTGCATTCTGTGCATTGCTGCAGGGACAGATTCACAGGGCTCAAGCCCCACTGCCTGAGAGGAAGCATGACTAGATTTCAAATTGATTTGAAAACAATCAACCTTTCGTCTCATCAGGCACTTTCAAAAGAGTTTGCAGAGTCAATAGGTGATGGGGGCTTTAATTAAAAATAAGAGGAGCAATTAAAGCTTGACTATAGCATCAGAAAGGGAAGATGGCCTTTAGGGATCAGGAGAAATATTGTCAGAATCCCAGAGCAGAAAGAGCTGTTCCTGTTGAGTTCAAGTAATTTAAATGCATAACATACAACAACAACTGAGAGAAAAGCTCGGCCCTGGCTGGTGTGGCTCAGTTGGTTGAGCGTCATCCCACACACCAGGTGGTTGCCAGTTTGTTTTCCGGTCAGGGCACATGCCCGAGTTGCAGCTCGATTGATGCTTCTTTCTCACATTGATGTTTCTCTCTCTCTCTCTCTCCCTCTCCCTCTCCATTCCTCTCTCTCTAAAATCAATTTAAAAAACACTAAAAAAAGAAAAGATTGTGTGCATGCTCACATATTACCCTCCAATTATTTTCATCCAGCCATTCTCTACATTCTATAAAAAAGGAGATCTCATGATCAAGATTTGACCTGGTACATAAAGACACAATGAGTTGGGGTAAAAATGAGGTTCCACAGTCTCTTATGATTGGGGGGGAGGGTTGATACTGGTGTGGTAGGTGTATGCCATGGCTGGCTCTGAGCTTGCTGCTATTGGAGTGATGAAATGCAAGTCTGGTGGGAACCCTCTTTGTGAACCAGGGCAAACATGCTATGAGATGCCTGGGTCTATTCAGAAGAATCATGAAAACAGACATCTTCTCTGTTTATACTCTTTCATTTATTGATTCATTATACAAACATTTAGTTGCCACCAATGAAAGGAGATTCCCTACCCTGGAAATGCTTGGAAGATAATGATATGAATATGGCAGGGTGTCCTTCCTCTAGGAGGTTGCAATATATTGGGGGGAGAATGACAATAAATGGCTAATTATGCTGCAGGGTAGAATGAAGTAAGTGGAGGCACACACCTCATGCTCGAGAAATAGAGAGAAGGATTATGTAGAAGGAAATGACATCCTTTGAGCTTTTACTCGGTGCCTTAAACCATATGAGACATTTTATTTAGATCTTTCACAGTCATGAACAATTCTGGAAGGGATATAAAATAGTCCTTATTTTATTGTTGAGTCAGTTAAGGCTCAGGAGTTTAAGGAAGCTGCTCAAGGTCACACAGTAAACTTTAAAGCTGAGGTTGTCAGCTTTAAAGCTTCCGTGCTTCATGGGTTCCCCACAGCAGCCATTCTCCAGTGACCTAGTAGAAGCAATAGTTGGTCTGGTAGCCAATTTCAGTGAGGAGTTTTAAGAAAAGGCTTTATTGATTTCAGTTACTGCAGGCTAGTAGCTTTGAGTGTCTTGATTTGAATCCCAAACTCTTTGAGATCCTGACTACACCTATCCCTGAAACTTCTCCTCAACATGTTCCTGGAGTACTCTGAAGTAGAAAGGAGGCGTTGCTCATGAAAGACGATTGGTTATCTGGCTTCAGATTCCTTGTTCTTCCAAAGCAGCCTGTTGGTTCCACTTGTCAATCAGCTTGTCTGGATAGTCTGGAATGATAGGTGCTGGGAACAAGGTAACACTTACTTTCTAGGGTGATCTGGTCTCAGTTGGATGGAGAGAGCAGCCCTCTTTCCGGTTAACGCTCAGGATCCACATTGACATTCTTCCTTGATTCTGTGCTTGGTGTAAACACTGAATATGCATCAAGGAGAATCTTTACATTTTGCTTCAGTGGCACTTTAGAAATACCCCTCTTTGGCTGCTTCTTTATTCATAATGGGTCCCCCCTGACCCCTCTGTCTGGTTAAACACACAGATTTGTTTTCAACCTTGAGTTTTCTTTTCTTTCTTTTTATTCTCTTGACAATAACAGTGGTCTTAAGTATTATTTTCAAAATTAAAACGATCCATTTAGAGTAGTCAAGGAAACAACGTTTATTTCCCAGAATGTGTTTTTAAACTTGTGAGGAAGGGTTGCAAATGAGGTTTGGGGTAGAGGGTGGTAGGGACCTCTTTATTCATTTTTCCACAATGCGATCTGGAGTTATAGCCTGCCTGAAGCTGTCTGATATGAGCCTTCAAGTGCGACTTTACATTTTTACTGCCTTTATTCATCATCTGTGACTAAGTGCTTACTACATGTGCTGTCTAGCATTGACCTCGCCCACACCCTGAGCTCTAGACTTGACTATCTAGATACTTGCACAGCATCTCGCCTTGACTCTCTGAAGCTAACATGCACAGAACAGAAGTCTGGATTCCTCTCTCTGCTCCCTGCAATACAATTCTCCCTGCAAACCCACACTTTAGTAAAAGACATCTTCAGTTACCTACTTGCTCAGGTGAAAAATCTAGGGGGTCATCCATGGATTCTTTTTTTCCCCTCAGATCCCACTCTAATCTATGAGAATATTATGTCATCTTTACAATCAAAATAATTATCTTGTCCCACCCTTCTCACCATGTCCTGTGTATTCAAAATACAACCTCCTTTTACCAGCATTATTACTATAATTTGCTTAAACTGTACTGCTTTCATATTTGCCACTCTCGAATTCATTGTCTGGCTGCTGAAGAGATCTCTCGTATTTCCCATACTCATTAGGAAAAGACTAGATGTGTTTAATAACAAAGCCCTACTTGATCTGGCTTCCTCTTGACTAATGGTCTTCCATTTTTCCCCCCTTTTATGCTATCTTTTAGCCACACTGCCTTTCCTTCTGAAGTTCTAAAACATTGAGCTAGCTCATTTCTGACCTGGGTCTTTACTCTCCCTGTTCCTTTTGTGTGGACAGCTCCTCCACCATTTTACATGGTTGCCATTCAGTCTCTGTTCTGAAAGTTCTTTAGGCATCCTTCATCACACTCCCATTTTCTTATCATGAAGTCTCTTCCAGTTTTAAGTCAGCAATGACATGTTGAATCTAATGTTTCATATCTCTGACATCACTTTCTTCTAGCTCAAAAAAAAAACACACAAAACCACACACAACTCTCTGCATTGAACAGGGTCATCCAATGGGGTTAAGTTTACCCAATAATCCCCATATTTCAAGATTAACTCACTTTAGTTACATCTACAAAATCCCTTTATGGGCACACCTAATCAATGTTTGTAGAATAATCAGGGAATGGGAATTTTAGGTGTGAGAGATTTTGAGATTTCTGCCTATCATAGAGTTCATCTTGAGCCTGGCCCCCACAACCAAGCTCATCTAATCTATTTAATGAATCTTCTCTGTTCAAGGGTTGATACTTGTTTCCCAGCTTTTTATTTGGTCTGGCTCCATCTTGCTCAGTATATTGGGTACCGATACATTAGGTCTAGTCTCATTCCCCACAATTCTGTTTTTCATGGGACAGTCTCCTCTTTCCCTCTGTAACCATAAACATCCTTATGTTTTATCATGCTGCTCCATCTCATGTTCCCATTCTTTGCTTGCCAAAATTTCATTTGTTCAGATCGTTTTAAATGTTTCTTATCATTCAGGGTCTATTAGAAGCCTCTCTCCTCTAAGGTTATTCCCATATCTGCAAATTCCTTTCTCCTTTAACCCCAGATTACATCCCCCTTTCACATCAGATTTCAGCAATAAAAAATATTAATTTAAACATAATTGGATTAAAATTTGTATTTTAAAAATCCTAAATGGACCCAAGACTTACAGTTCTCTTTGTGCCTCTCTCTTCTTACCAAATGAAAAGTAGCTTAATCCTATATAATAAAAGCCTAATATGCTAAGTGTCTGGTCCTCCAGTCGGCTGTTCAACCAATCAAAGCATAATATGCTAGTGATATGCTAAGACCACTCAACTACTTACTATGATGTGCACTGACCACCAGGGGGCAGACACTCCGACCGGTAGTTTAGCTTGCTGCTGGGGTCCAGCCGATTAGGACTGAGCGAGACGGGCTGGACACGCCCTGGACACACTGGCTGGCCAACCTTCCTGTTCCTCCCCGGCCCTAATTGTGCACTGGTGGGGTCCAATGGGGTCCCTCAGCCTGACCTGTGCCCTCTTACAATCTGGGACCCCTTGGGGGATGTCAGAGGGCCAGTTTTGGCCCAATGGCAGAATGATCAGTTGCTATGATGAGCACTGACCACCAGTGGGCAGACACTCAATGTAGGAGCTGCTCCCTGGTGATCACTGTGCTCCCACAGGGGGAGCACAGCTCAGCCAGAAGCAGGGTTCACGGCTGGCAAGTGCATCCATGGTGGCAGGAGCCTCTCCCGCCTCTGAGGCAGTGCTAATGATGTCCAACTGACGGCTTAGGCCCACTCCCTTTGGACATCCCCCAAGGACTCCCAGACTGCAAGTGGGTACAGGCCGGGCTGAGGCTCCTCCGACCCCCCGAGTGCATGAATTTTGTGCACTGGGCCTCTAGTCTTTGTATAATTTTTGTGACTAATACTCAGAACCATAATTTTTATGCATATTATCAAATATGCATTAATCTCATGCCCCAATATCTATGTGTCTCCTTTCACTAGGTAGTTCTCTAAAAAAAAAAAAATCCTAACCAAATATTTAGTTGGGAAACTAAATTACAGAAATAAAGTTGGACTGCATACTTTGGCTGCATCATTACTTAAAATAGCTCAGAAGACCTAGATTACTCACAGATAGAAACAGGGCCTTTTCTTTGCCTCAGATACAGAGCCTATACCCTGACAGTCCTTCAATTACTTCCTGCTGATTTCTGTTTTATATATCTCAGCAGAATTCCAAAAGTCACACATGAGAAGAAAGCCCCAGAGTGGAGTTTTATTTTAGCAAAACCTCATGAGGACCTTACTGGTTCCAAATCAATACAGTAGCAAAATGCCAGCAGGAAGTGTATTAGTGCTATATTTAGAAGCTTTAGTCGAAGCTGAATAATGAGATCTGGAACTTACACTTTCCCTTTTCATTTTGCTAGGAGAGAAATACCTCAGCCTTGCTTGTAATTAGGTGTAATTGTTTCCTTGCAAAAAATAATCAGAGTGATTTAACCAGTGATCTGTCTGTGTTTTCTTGATAATTCATTCTGTTGCCATTGTTGTGGAGAGAGGTGTGGCAAGGGTGGGACTGGAAAGCGAATGCTTTTGTTTCTTGAATCTCCTAACTCCAAGTTTCTAGGGATTACATTCTTTTTTGCTCTTTTGGTTACATAACCACATATGCACTGCAATTACTAGTGGTGTAAATACCAAGAAGTTTCAAGGATGCTTTACTTCAGAAGGAAAAAAAAAATCGATCTGGCTTATGGTTCAGTGGTTCAGCAGAGATGGGTGATCCTAACAGAGTCCAACCCATCATTCCTTGACTGGGTGAACTCAACGAGGAAGGGGCAGAATATTCTAGGAAAGGACTCCATGCAAAACAAAACTAATTTACATCTTTGAAATTGCCATATACTTATGCAGTAATGAAGGCATGAACGCTGCAGGTTATGGGAGGAGATTCCAGGATTGGACCAAGAGAGCTAGGTTTCCTTCGGAACGCTGACCCTTCCCAGTTGTGTGATCTTATGTCAATTTCTTAACCTCTCTGGGCCTCCATTTTATCTTTTTGAATAAAGGGATGTGTAATTCTTAATGATATTAAATAGCTTTCTGACTGTGCAGTGTGATCTTCGAATGCAAGTTCACATTCTGAATCAATGAACTCCTCCTCCCAGGGCCCTGCCTTAGTGGATTTAAGTCAGGGCAGACAGAATAGAGAAGAACGTTCTCTGTGATGACCCAGTTGATAGTACATAGACTTGGGAATTGGGAATACTTGTCAAATCCTATCCCCTGAAACAGCTCCAAAGGGACATTCCAAGCCTATAAAATAGATCCTATAACAGCTCTGTCATTGATCAATGGAATTTTGCTGCAGGGAAATGGATACAAAAGTAAAAAGAAAAAAGGAACTCATATTTGTTGATAAGAATTCTAGATATTAGGATGGATGTTTTACATAAATTATCTTATATAGTTCTTAAAACTACCCAGAGAATTATGTTTTAAATCCTCTTTTAATCTCTGTGAATCAGAGAGATTAATCACTTTGCCCAAAGCCACACAGCTAAAATGTGACAGACATGTATTTACCCAGTTCTGCTTGACTTCAAAATTTTCTTTTTATTAGACTATACTGCCATTACCTTTAAGAAACTTAGTATCTTACTCATAGTCAAGTAGAAATCATAAATATTTACTTAATAATAGTGGGCAAAAATAATTATATCTCAAAATGTAAGTCTTCTATAATATACCCTATTAGTATCAGAGATGAGAGAAAAAGAGATGAAATCAAAGCTTATATCAACAAGCTGAAGAGGAATTTGATTCAAGTGTCTAGGTAATTGTAGCTTTAACTGATTTTTCTGAAAACATGCAGGTATAGGAAGCATTGTTTTTGAGCATGAAGTTCCCAGACAATGAATGCCAAGAAAGCAAAACTGTTCAGACCACATTTTGAAGGTTTCCAACATTAAATTTTGATTTAACATAATAAATGACTCAGCAGTTACACAGACCAACTGGTATGCCTTGAAACAAAATCTCAATCTAAGAGCAGATTATGTGTTGATTCTTGCAAAACAAAGATACTGGCCCTCTACCCATGACCAGAGATGTTGCTATGCTGCTCTGTGTCCTAGTGCTTGTTTTAATTGAAACATGCAATGGGAGAAATGATTGTGCTGTGAACTGACATAGTCATGTAAAAGTGACCTATTGCCCAAACTTCCATCGCCATAGGACAAAGTCACAGGAAACAAAAAACACTCAACCCCATTCCCAGCATCATAGGGCTGCTGGATGATAAATATTAAGGTGAAAGTATGTATAAAAGTGCTTTTCTCTTTTACGGCAAAAAATATAAAAAAAATATTTTTATTGATTTCAGAGAGGAAGGGAGAGATAGAAACATCAATGATGAGAGAGTCTCATTGATTGGCTGCCTTCTGCATGCCACCCCTCCCACCCCCCCACTGTGGATCAAGCCCACAACCCAGGCATGTGCCTTGACGGGGAATTGAACCTTGACCTCCAGATTCTTAGGTTGACGCTCAACCATTGAGCCACACTGGCCGGGCACAAAAATACTTAAAAAAAATCATCACAAAGTCTAAAAGCCATGGTTTCAAACAGAGTATTACGTCTGTATGCCAGTGTCAAAAATAATAATAATACCTGGAAGAAGTAATGAGTAATGTAAATATAATTGCATAATAACTTACATTCCCAAGTTTATATATATAAAAGCCAAGCAACCGAAATGATGGAATGACCGGAATGACCAGAACGACTGGTTGCTATGACACACTGGGGAGACCAACCAGCCTGATCGGGGCCCCAACCAGCACCCTCAACCGCCCGTGGCCCCTCCCCCCGCAGGTCCCGCTCCTGATTGGCCCCACCCCTGCCCCAATTGGGGGTGGGGCTGGGTGGCCAATCTCCCATGTTCCCTCCCCCTCACTGGCTGGCCTGATCGTCCCCCATTGGGGCAGGCCAGCCGGACCCCACCTGTGCACAAGTTCCTGCACTAGGCCTCTAGTTAAATAATAAAATTCAGGAAGTTAGCAAAGCAGTTAGGAAAGAAATTGTGTGTTCAATTCTTCCTTTTGCATGGTTGAATTCAGGAGATTCTAGTTGATTCTTTACATAGCTATTAGAAAATTATAGGTTCAATTACATTTTATAAACATTAAAGAGAGTGAGCTGCTGAAACCAGCTTGCACTGGCTTTTGAGGCCCAATTGTATCTCTTTGCAACTCTGCATTCAGTGGCACTGTGTTGGTGGCCTGAAATTGACCATGATGTTAATATCTGTGCCATCAAATTGTAGATGCTACATATTAAGGCTTTTTTTTTTTTTTTTTTTTCAGTTTCAGAGGGCCTGTTGTTAATGCACCACTGCTTACAGTTTAGCAATAGTGGGAGTATACCTTTGTGTAATCACTAGAAAAAGTAAAACCATTAATTCTGTGAAAGAAGGCACAAACTAAATGAAAAAGTGAGGACACGTGAAAACAGAGAATAACAGAACAATAGTAGCAAAACAAATGATATTAACAGAATGTGAGAAGCAAAGAAGAGGGTGGGGCAAGTATTCCAGGCAAAGGAAGACAGCATCCAGAAGGATCTGGAAGCAGAGACCAAGGTGTATTAGAGCAATGGAAGCAGCTCCTGTTGAAAGGGACAAGAGTTTAGAGAGAGACTGACTGATTAAGCAGCAGGAGTAAAGGGTCTTTCATGTCACTTCAAGTTCGGATTTCTTCTTAAAGGTGAAGGGAAGTCCCCGGATGCCTTAGGTAGGAGAGAGGAATGATCAGATTTGGGTCAAATGAAGCTTTTCTTGGCTAGAGAATGGAAAATAAAGTGGTAGAGTGGGAGGGGGGCTGAGAAATGGGAGAGGCGAGGTCCCTCAGGTAGGAGGCTGATGTGTACTCCGGGAGGGTCATGTGGTGAGAGTAGAGAGACTGCTCCGGGTGTGCGCTGCCTCTGTCCCAATGGGCAGTAAAACACACGCCCAATGTTTTTTGTTTTTTTAAATAAAAGTAAAAATCCTCTTCATATTTTCTTTTGTTAGCAAAACCAGGAACTAATGTGAACTTTTAAAAAGTGGGAAATACCTGTAGTGAGCTCCAAAATCCTGAAGTATACAACCTATAAGGAATGGAGAAGAAACTGGCAAACACTATGGTGGTAGGGAAGTTCACCTGTTAGACCAGGGCTAATGAAATACAGGTCATCAAAAACAGGAAGGCTATAGCCCGGCTGGTGTGGCTCAGTGGTTGAGCATCCACCCATGCACCAAGAGATCGCAGGTTTGATTCCTGGTTAGGGCACATGCCCAGGTTTGGGGCTCGATCCCCAGCAGGGGGCGTTCAAGAGGCAGCCAAGTTATCATGATGTTTCTACCTCATGGATGTTTCTATCTTTCCCTCTCCCTCCATCTCTCTCTAAAATCAATAAAAACATATATATTTTTAAAAACTAGTAAAGCTATAATGGGTCTGAATAATTAGTGAATTTGATCTAAGAAAGATATACTTATCCTATAGCTAATAAATACCATAACTGAGAATAGTTCAAACTTTTCTCTTTGACCACAACTTGAAATTACCTTAAAAACAAATAAGACTATTGCTTTAAAAGGTTAAAAATTTATCTAAATATTTTTCACTTCAAAGGCAATAAAAATGGATATTTTTATATATTTAAACTTATTTATAAAAAATAGCAACAATAATTGCAATAGTCATTAATTCTATCTATTAGGCTTCTATATCAAGAAAGTTGTCAAAAAAAAAAAGATCAAGTAACTGAGAAAAGCAGGAGTAAGGGAATAATCAAATTAACACAGAAATGGGTTTCTTAGAAAATAGGAAAACAGCAGAATTAGGCAGTAAACCCAAGAGCTTATTTAGAAAAGCAGGTGAAACAGAGTGGGTAACCCCAAGTTGGCTAATCAAATGAGTGAAAAAGTGGGAGTGGATGAAGAAAGCAGTGTCTATACACAGAATTACAACTGAGAACTTACCACGAAGACAGAAGACCCAAAAATTTGTAAAATAATCTGTTACAGAACTCAAAATAAATTTGAATAGCTAGATGAAATGGGTAATTTTCTAGGAAAATACAAGTTACTAAAATGAAACCTGGGAGATAGAGATTTCTGCATGGGCAAACATGCAAGATACTGAGAAAGTTTTAAAGACTTTTTCCTTAAAACAGTGCCAGGCACAGATGGTCTCCCGGGTGAATTCTTTCACCTTCAAGGAACAGAAACTTCCTTATGATTTAAATTGTTCCTAAGCACAGAGTAAAAAGGAAAGCTTCCAAATTATTTTTCAAAAGCCAACATAACATTGCTTCTAAAACGTTAGAATGAGAGCCCAGAAAACAAAACCAGAGACAAATTTCAGTTAGGAATATTATGAAAGTTCCACAGTCATGGAGGGGTCCTGAGTCACCTTAGTTCCATTTCTTAACAAGCCTGGAAGAATTGGACAAGTATAGTCACTATTCACTTGAAAGGTTATATATATAGTTTTCTTATATTCAACTATAGAAATGTTTACTTAAATTATTTTACGACTAAATATAATTTAATCTTTATTTTGAAGACTTTCCATTTTAACAGTAGTAATTAATAAAATAATATAGTTCATTTAGTGTTGTTTTGTTGCTGAGTCATATGTTAGGCTGTTTTTAAAAATATATATTTTTTATTGATTTTTTTACAGAGAGGAAGGGAGAGGGAGAGAGAGTTAGAAACATCAATGAGAGAGAAACATTGATCAGCTGCCTCCTGCACACCCCCTACTGGGGATGTGCCCACAGCCAAGGTACATGCCCTTGACTGGAATCAAACCTGGGAGGCTTCAGACCGCAGGCCGACACTCTAACCACTGAGCCAAACCAATCAGGGCTGTTTTGTTTGTTTTTTAAATAATTCTTTATTGTTGAAAGTATTACGCATGTCCCTGTTTTCCCCCCACTGATCCCCTCCAGCTTTCCCCCCATCATTCCCCTCCTGCCTCAGGTCTTCACCATCCTATTGTCTGTGTCCATGGGTTATGCATATATGCATGCAAGGTTTTTGGTTGATTACCTCCCATCCATCCACCCTCCCTCGCTTTCCCTCTGAGATTCCATACTCTGTTCTATGCTTCCATGTCTCTGGACCCACTACGTTCATCAACTTATTTTGTTACTTAGATTCTATGTATGAGTGCAATCTAGGCTGTATTTTTAAGAATCATCTCATTCATCACTACTGAAACTCTTGGTGAGGGCTATTATTATTATTATTTCCCCTTAAATTGAAAGAATCTGAGCATCAACAAGTGTATTTAACAGCCAGACAGTGCTGAGACTAGATTTTAAACCAAAGCAGCTTGACTCTGAACACTCTTCTCATTTTTCAAATGAATTTTAGTTAGTAAAAGTACCTTCATCTGGCACCCTGAAGGAAGTCAGGTGCTGTGCAGTTCCCAAGGGCTGAAGAAAACACCTTTCTGTAAGTTTCAGGGGTGGCGTGTGCTCCTCTGTAACAGGTGCATTTGTTGGAACTGAGTAGTGGACAATCCAGGCTGGTTAAGCGCAGAGCTGTCAACCAACGCCAAGAGAGTAGAAAACTGAAGAGGGTGAGTTGAGTTCAGTAGGCATAGAGGGAATGAGGCAGACATTTATGCCTTTAGTAGAAAGACAATTGTGTGTGGATCTCAGGTCAGAGAATGCTGTTTTGGAACAATGACTCATGATAACTGGAACAATAGGCACACGTATAGACACGTGTACATATAGGTGTATCTGTGGGTAATGTCTATGACTTTCAAAAGACTCTCAGAAGGTTTATGCATTCAAAGAGGTTACAGGTCCCTGATGCCAATGGGAGTAAGGTGTTAGAAGGAAGTGTCCAGCCTGGAGGAAGGGTGCCTCAAACTCTAGCCTCTTCACTTCTCCCCTCCCCAGCAGGACCCCTATATCAGGTCTTTGCCTTTCTGCTCTTTCCTGTCTATTCTATGGCTGTGGCAGTGGGGGAGGGGAGCACCCTTGCCTGTGAGTATTTAAGCGTGTGTGTGTGTGTGTGTGTGTGTGTGTGTGTGTGTGTGTGTGTGTATGTGTGTGTGTGTGTATGAGTGATTTTTGCCAAGAACCTGGAGGACATAAATATTCTGGTAGCTTCCAGCCTGGTCCCGAGACCCAAAGCCAACTCAGGTAGATTAAGAAAAAGCAACAAAAGCAGGAGACAGACGCAGGAAGAGTGGGGTGAAGGACTGGTGCGCATTTCTTCTTTCCACAAATGTGAAAAACCCGGAGCTTCTACTGCCCTGTGTCCTGCTACGACTCATTGTTCACTTAGTGCTTTCATGCTCTGATTCAGTGTTTTCACATGGAGTCATGATTATCTGGGATTGAAAGAAATAAACGGGAAAACTCATATTTTCCCCAAGATAAGTTTCATATTGGAAAAAAAAAAAAGAAGAGTATGGCTGGATGCTCACAAGAGTTACCATGTGGGGTGGGCTGTCAGGTAGAAAATGATCTCTTAATGCGGAAAGATTTCTTTTCAAACATCCTCAGTGTGAACCTTAATAGGCACAGCCAGAGAGGAGTGCTGCGTTGCTAATGCAGCTGAAATTAACCACTGGAGACGGGGCGTGTGGAGTCTGTCTTTTAACCAGGACCATATTCTACCTGGAGGGAATGGAGCTGAGAACAGGAGAGAAGGTGCTGCAAAAGAGCAGCAAGAGGAAATAATCCAAGAAAAAACGAAATTGCCTATAGCAGGAGAATAAATAAAATAACCGCAGGAATAACTTATTGGTACAGTCTCAAAGGCCTCATGAAAAGTAACTCTTTGATTTACCTTTCCTGTTTCCTGTAGTGGCTGCTGGACAAAATTAAAAATGGGCCTGTGAACCCATTGAGACTGAGACAGATATAAAGTATGCTTCCAAGGCTCTAGCTTTTAAGTGCCTTTCCACTTAATTGCCCTTGGTTGCCAGCTATGAAGCGATGGAGAGAGAAGGTGCAGGGTTGGCTCGAAAACACAAGGAGAATCCCTTAAGACTGAGTATCCTGCCCTGCAAAATGCCGGTGGCAACCCTCTTGCATTTTACTCAATGCCAGCGCTGCATTCCTCCCTCCAACGGGGCGTATGCCAAGACCAGGTATGATAGATTGTCAGAGCAGGGACAGTTTTCGAAACATCTATCACTACAGTTCCACATCTATCACTACCATTCCCTCTAGAAATATCACTCAACATTGGCCAGGTTTCTGATGAGGCCTTGCTTGGACATAGTTCTGGGACTGGACAGGGAGAATAAATTCTCTCTTCTCTGCCTCAGTCCAACTCTTTCATGATGGTGTTGCTCTGTGCCCCGCTGGTCACATAACATACTGATTCATATGCAATAAACATTTATTGCATACCCACTGTAACAGTTATTTCTTGCCATAATAATGCTCCAAAATAACCACAAATCAAGGTAGTATACAAGAATAAGTGATTGTTATGTCTGGAATTACCTGGAGGACAGTTAAGTGGTTGTTGATTTTGGCTGGACTCACTCATGAGTCTGCAGATTAGTTGGCTGGTTGTTGGCTAATCTAGAATGGCCTTGGTTGGGACATCTGGGATGACTTGGCTCTCCACCAGGTGTCCTTCATTCTCCACTGGCCTGGTCTGGGTGTGTCTTTTTGTGGTGGCAGAGGCTCCAAAGGGCAGGCAGAGACACACAAAGCTTTTTGAGATGTAGACCCAGAACTGGGACACCGGCGTATCTGCCACATTCTCTTGGCCAGAGCAAGATGCAGACTAGCCCAAATTCAAAGATAGCATAGGAAAATAGACTTTCTCTCTCAGTGAGAAAAGCTGCAAAGTCACATGGAACATAAGGCCACAGGAAAGGAGTAAAAAATTAGGGTTATCATTGCAGTCTACCACACATGCTGTCTGCCAAGTCTGCATCACATGTTTGTAGACCCCCAAAATGTCTTTTGCTTTCTACCATGTGATGTACATGAGGGCAGCAGCCCATCCTTGTCAGAGAGAAAGGGTAATCCTGGCTATTTGACTGTATATGTCATTCTCGTGTTTCCTGACCCCATAACTTTGTGTGTGTGTGTGTGTGTGTGTGTGTGTGTGTGTGTGTGTGTGTGTGTAAAGCAGGAATGGTGTAAATAGAAATAGGAGGAGCTCTGTTATTAAACCTTGTAACCTAGACTATAAGCAGAATGGCACTGAAACTCACAGAGTGGGGATGCTGTTGATATCCACTCAGATCCTTGTTACTGAGTTCATGAACCCATCCTGTGGTGTTGGCTGCTAATGGCTCATAGCTGTCCCTTTCTCCAGAAAGTTGCCTACAGTCAAACAAAGGCTGTCTTGCTCCAGGAGTTATGCACACACCCCTACCTGCCACCCCAACAATCCTTTACCCAATGCTTGAAAGAAACAGGAATATAAAAGGTTGCCCCCTTGCCTGAAGAGGGAACCAACTCTGTAGTGCAACTTGTGCTAGAGGTCTTCCCTTGGGGTCAGCCTGAATTTAGTCTTTAACTGAACCAACATCTTTGGTCTGCATCTTCTCCTGCTCCATCCTGCTTACCTCATCCCCATTCTCCTGAGAATACTGCATCAGTAAATCATCTGTACCTAAACCCCTGTCTCAGACTCTGCTTCTAGAAGCCCAAGCTAAAATAGTCATGTAACAGAATGTAGCCTAAAGCATTATCCTCTTCTTCATCAAAGATCAACCTTCCATTCTAGCTCTGGGGTAGCTCCAGTGTCATAGAGATGGTTTCTCACTAAGGGGCAGCAGTGCCCAGCAGGCTTTGGAAGGATGGCTGGTTCAATGGCAGTGATGCCGGAAATGCTTAGAATCGTCAGTCTTCCCTGTGAGGCATCCTGGAGGCTCTCAGACATAACTGGCTGAGACTTGGAGAAAGGAGAGGGAAGGAGTTTCTGTGTAAGTAGAGAGAAAGGAAATAAGTAACGTTGGGATTATGGATGTTGATATCAGTCTATCTAGACTAGCAATCCAATCCAGTGAAATCCAGTAAAGCTTGGGTTAAATTTGCATCCTAAGAAAGCTCAGTGCTTTTGTTGTACAACTGATGGACCAAAGCCTGTTTCTCTGTATGAGATGTAAGGATGAAGACACATAGTAGTATCTAATGTTTCACAGAAGCTGCCACCTATTACCATGTCTCCACAGGGGCCTCAGCAACCACTGTGAAATGAAGAATATAAGGTCTGCTATTTAGGAGCACTTAGACTTTCATATTCCCCATCAACCTTCTGACTGGCATCCTGTCTCAGTCTTTATCCTCTAATCCATTCTCCAAATGTTGGTCAAATTGATTCTGTTAAAGTTAATTCTTATCATGTTACTACGCTGATGAAATTCCTCCCTCCCATTTGAATACAAGTGAAATTCAAACTACCCAGCATGACATAAAAGGCAGCTTATGACACTGTTCCAATGCCTTTCCAGCCTTGCTCCTTCTTCAGTTTTTGCTGGGTCTAAACTGAGCTACATACTGTTTGCTGAGCAGGCCAAGAGCATTTTTCCTGACTTGGTGTGTCCTACTTCGTGATTTATGACTATAAACTTTTACTCATTGTTGATGATTCATATTCATCCTCACCTCTTTGTGGAGTGTCTCTTGACCATATTAATGCCATTTCTGCCCCAGGATGTCTTACATACTCATATTCATTCTGGCATTCAGGATTGTTTGATGGATGAACAAATCACGATGTATAACTCTACTAGAAAACCTGCCTCGAGTCTGAAAGCAAATACTGCAAATAAAAGTACACAAAGCGATTCAAGTGAAGCTGGCAAAACAGAGTTTCTAAGAATTTCAGGCCACACTTGCTTTTCCTTGATATTACGTGTAATACAAAGTCTGAATTGCAGGATTTGTGGACATTTTCTTTGAACAGTATGAATGCCGTATGGATAGACAATGTGTCAAATCCAGCTCAAAGGAATAAATCAGGCCCCTTTCCTCTGTTAATTTATATATTTTGTTATCTTCCAAATTTAGGTCAATAATAATAAAAGCATAATATGCTAATTAGACTGGACGACCTTCTGGACAAAGCAGGCGGCCAGAGGAAAGCCCGGGTCCCAGGTGCCTGCCAGTGGCCAGAGGGAAGCCTGGGTCCCGGGTGCCAGAGGGAAGCCGGTGCCGGCAGCCGGGGGAAGGAAGGCCTACTCTTGCACGAATTTTGAGCATCGGGCCTCCAGTGTCTCTGCAACAACCATTAATTAATTAAGAAAAGTTAAAATTTTAGTAAGAGATAAAATATATGAAGCTTTGGTGGTTTCTCTTCAGGGTTCTAGAATAGTTTGTGGCAAGGGAGGGAGGTGGTAGAGGGGGAAGCTCTTGTGAAATACAGTCCACATCCATCATCCCATATATAGTATAGTCTTCAAATGGATCTGGGGTTTGAACTTTTTAAAGCAAAAGATACCACCCATATGTGTCCTCTTTGATATCCAACATTAAATCACCAAAGTTGGATAACCAAAGAAACACAAAACCTCATTAATAAGTAGAGGATGGTGAAGGACCTCACTAATATCCATCTCCATGGCTCTCTAGTTTTCATATGCAAACAAATCACTGGGGAGCTCGATACAAATGTGTGGCCTAAGCTTAACCCCTCAGAAAACCCTCAGTCAGATAAGTCTGATTGAGACTGAGGGAAGTCAGGGAATCTGCATTTTCAATACAAGTCCCAGATGATTTTCATACAGAAGGAATTTCAGGCAGCTTTAACTATTCCCTAATCACAAAAGCTATAAAAACCCTGAAAAAAAAAAAGGAATACAGAATGTCTTTTTTAGTTAGGAGCAGGATAATGCTGTGTTCAATCATTTTATTCTCTCTCTCTCTCTCTCTCTCTCTCTCTCTCTCCCTCCCTCTCCCTCTCCCTCTCCCTCTCCCTCTCCCTCTCCCTCTCATAGATCATTATCTCACTTGCCCCTCTCTGACTTTGTTATACTTAACTCTGTTGGTAAAAGCACCACCTTGATCAAATTCAACTCTCTGTTTACTCCATAATTGCAGACATTAACCATCTGGCACTAAACCTACCTGAAGCTTCTAAATAAAAGTAATATGAGATTTTAGCTGTGTCTATAAGTATTCAATAAATAATATATTTCCCCTGTCTACCTGATACATGAAGTTTTCCAGGAGAAAAGATATCATAAATGACCACATAGTAGATGGCTTTGTTCCATATTGAAATTGCATACCTTTCAAAATGATGAAAATAATAAACCTTTTTTTTAAAAAGTGAAATGAGGATTGGATGAGTCAACATGTGGAAGCTCTGGCCCATGTTTTTACAACTTGACAGCGCTTTCATATGTGCACTAGTAAATGTCACTTCCTTTCCACTGTTATTAAGAACCTTTACAACTCCTCATGTGCGCACTGTCCTCCCCTCCCCCCCTCCCCCCTCCCCCCTCCCCCTCTCCCCCCTCCCTCCCTCCCCCCTCCCGCTGGCCCCTTATTCCATGCTCTTCTCTTCAGTGAACTTTCTTGGGATGATAGCAAAGCTATGTTGGTCTGAGCAACCTGGTAAATTTGGAAACCTGCAAACAAATCAGTGTGGCTTCACTTTGGGTTTCCTCAGGGCATAGAGAAAGAAGCAACAACTTGAAGGGTTACTTCTTTCTAAGGAAGAACAACTATTCTTACTTTCTTGGAAGATGCATGCTTTCTCAGGTTTTATGCAAAATGATCTTTCTCCTGTGTGTCTTTGCATAAAGAATTGTTGAATGATGGTCCCCAAGCCTGGCCTGTGCCCTTTCACAGTGCAGAGCCCTGCGATCCATTGCCCCAAAGAGCTAGGTGTGCGTGAGCTTCACGTCCCCACGGCCAGCACCAGAGGCGGACACGCGAGTCTCACGCAAGTCCCTGCCCACCCACGCCTGCTGCACACGCAGCCTCCTGCTGATCAGTTGTTACGTGTGAGGGCATCACAACCATTTGCACATCAGCTCTTTATTATTTAGATGTTAGATGCTTATCCATGAGAGATGGTCACAAAGTCATAGTAGGACCACAGGCAGAAAGTTTATTGGAGGCAGGAGTTTTGTATTTTCAAAATCTGATGATAGCTGCATTTAATAATTGGAAGAATAAATTCTTTGATGTTTTAAAAGTTTATTTACAAGAATGATATGTAGTGGAAGAAAATGGAAGTTCCCATCTTTAGCACTGGCAAAGCGTAGCTCACAAAGTATAAGTAATCTCCTTTCACATTCAGGACCACCCTAAATGCATAGACGTTATTTCTTCTTCACAAATAAAGAAACTAAGGTGCAGAGAGGTGATGTGAATTTGCCCCATTTCACTGAACCCACGACTTCTGAATTCCAGTTCGTTAAGATAATTTTTTTTTATTGATTTCTGAGAGGAAGAGAGAGGGAGAGAGTTAGAAACATCAATCATGAGAGAGAATCATCTATCCTCTGCTTCCCCCATGCTCCACACTGGGGATTGAGCCTGCAACCAGGCATGTGCCCTGACCAGGAATTGAACTCTGACCTCCTGGCTCATAGATTGACGCTCAACCACTGAGCCACCCCGGCCAGGCTGAATCCTAGTTCTTCAATAGCTGTTTCCTTTAAGATGCTTCCATGGGTATGAAAATCTCTGATAGGCATCTTAGAAATAAGGATCTTGGCTTTCTGAAGTGAGATTATATGTGGGTTGGAAGTTAGGACACGGACCATTTGATTTTTCAATGTGTTTTCCTTTCCTTAAGTCACTTGGTTCTTCAGTATATTTTAACAGTGTCTTTGGCATTGTGTTAACTTTGGCAATGGCACGGGGAGGTGGTGGTGGTGAATGGATGGGTGATACACCCAACTTTGTAGCACACGGTGGCTGTTTCTAGCCGCTTCCTAGCCTGCTATCTTACTCTTGTGTTTCCAGGAGGATGTGAATACTTCCTTTTAGAAAAACTAGACTCTAACCCAAAGTGACCCTGAAGTCTGAGCTGCCTATTAATGTCTATGAATGAGAGAAAAGCACTTTGTTCTTAAAAAATCCACTTGCTTCTCCTTCTTGCCCTTGAAGACTTCCTGTTTGAAGCAGCAGGAGACAGAGGAAAGCTAACACAGTTGGTCCTTTGGATTTCCAGCCATTTTTCTACCTGTCACTGTCTTAAAATAAATGTAGCCATAAAGGACCACAAAAGACCTCTGATTTTGTCACTCCATCACAAGCCTTAACGTGCAGGAGGAGTGCATGTCTGTAAGGGCTCAACTGTTAAGTTGTGCTGGCCAGAAGTCCTTCTTTGAAAGTTACAACAATCAGCAGGCACAGATCTTTCATAAAGGATACTGCAAATAAGTATTTTTCTTAACTGTTTGGGGTTGTGAATCCTCCTTTTTCTTTCCTGGGTCTCTTAGCATCCTGTTTCTTGCTCTGATCGTTCCCTTTCTTGCACACACAACACGCATCTTTTTTTCAGTCTCTGTATGTTAATCTCCTATTAGTCTCCCACAAGTGCATTTACTTGCATGAAGGAAAACCAGATGTTGACTTCCATATTGTGACGCACACACATAAGAGGAGCAATTAGTTTATATCTATGACAATTCTATTTGCTCCGACACTGAAGCCCTGGAAGATGTATGTTCCATTTGAGACTCAAGCCATATTTTGTTTTCATCTAGATGTTCAACAGAATTTAATTCAAGTCAGGTTCATATTCCCTCAGTGAGAGTCTTCAATTGTTCTAAGAGATAAAACCAGTGACTATTTCGATTTTAAATATTGGAAAGGCCTTTCCTCCAAAATGTGTTCATATTTTTGCTTGCATTTTCAAAATGAACTTAACCCTTGTCTAGTATTATCTGTTGCATCAGAGGCAAAATGCAATGACAAGTGGTCTCTAGTTATAGTTATTAAAAATTATTCCTAAATATATATATATATATATATATATATATATATATATATATATATACACACACACACACACACACACACACAGAACATGTCTTAGCATGTTCCTACTGGGTAAAGCTGCTGCTTAATGAAAAACAGATTTTATGACTTTGTTGCCTTTGGAGCTGTCTTAGGATGGACATATAAACCACACACACACACACACACACTTCTGACATGTCTGCCTCTCCTTTACAATTTTCTAGCTCCACCTCTATGCATCTTGCACTTATCTCGACTTAGCAGAGGGGGTTTAGCAGTCTTCTAGTAGTCAGGCCTAAATTGTTGTGCAGCTATAGGGCTCATGCCTTGTAGATATGAAGTTAGCATCTGGTGTCCAGCCAGCAGCAACATGATTTAGCCTTTTTGGTTCATTAAGAAAGGCTTGCAATTTCGCTACTATGTCTGGAGCCCTGCTCTGAGCAACAACTCACTTATTTTCTGTCGATATTCTGACTAACTCATTCTAGAATTGTCTATATTAGAACTGCAATCTGTTTTACGTTCTTGACTTTGGTTCAGACTTTCAATTGAAGATCTGCCTAGTCTTGCCTTCCCTTATCCTTATCCCCATTTCTTATCTTTCACCCACACCCATCTTCATCTCCTTCTTGACTTTCATCTATCCTACCATCCTCAACTCTATGCACCAATGTTTTTGTAGCTTCCTGCACCCTACTACCATCCTCAGTCTCAGGATGACTCAATGTGCTAACCTAGTCTGAAATTCCAAACCAAATTGTATAGCATTCAGTCATGTATAATCTATGGAATCAGCCAAATGATAGATACAAAGTAGCATTGAAGCTCAGTGAGTAACAGATACTCAGCCGAGTAGGTGCTGCTCCAGCTTCCTCGGTAATGGTAGCTCTTCTCTGTTCACATCCCAGGCGCTTTCCTGTTTCTTCTAGTTCCTATCACTTGTGTCTCTATCTTTGTTCACATGTTTGTTTGTTTTTAATCCTCGCCTGCGGATATGTTTTTTGTTGTTGTTTTTTTGCTGGAACAAAACTTTACTGTCAGGCTCTCCAGGGCCACAGGACCTCAGGAGGGGTCCTCGCTGGCCTCCTCTAATTAAATAGCAATGCTCATCCCCCAGGATATGTTAGTACGTTTTTACTGACTTTAGAAAGAGAACATCAAACTAACATCACATTTCTCACCATCAACAATGGATGCTAAAAGATGAGAGAAACATCAATCAGTTGCACCCAGTATGTGCCCCGACGGGAGACTGAACCCACAATCTAGGTATGTTCCCTGATCGGAAATCGAACCCGCAACCTTTTGGTGTATGGGACAATGCTCCAACCAACTAAGCCTCCTGGCCAGGGCTGTTCACATGTTTGTAATATAAGTGTCTATGCTTTTTCTTTACCTACAACCCAAACCTCTATTTAATAGTATGTCTATTATTCTTTGCCCAAGCATGAAGTTGTGCAAGAAACATTCCTCTTATCAGTGTTCCTTATTCCTTGGAAATTAACTTGTTGGGCCTAAAACAAAGTTTGGAGATAATACTCAACTTGCTTTCTAAAACCAAGAATTTGGAGATACCTGGAAGGTCAAGATCATCTTATCAGATATATTCATTCACTGGTGGGTACTTTACACAGCTCTGTTAACTCTGTCGTAAGGTACCAGCTAGGGTTTACTATCAATAATAAGTATCTGACAGCTGTGTAGAAGATCTAAAAAAAAAAAGGTAATAATAAATTTTTGTGTAATAGAATCTGTTCAAGATGGAGCATTGAGATTAGCTGGTAGACACAGAGATAAAAGAGATCTGCTAAGAAAGTCATTTAGTCGATAATAAATCTAACCCAAACGAGGCCTCTGGGTCCCACCCCAATGCATCACATGTCCTAATTTCAGAAATGCAAATGCTACAGGATTAAAGCAAAATGAAATATTGCAGGAAGATTAAGCATAACCTGATGCACTATTAATCTCAGCCTTCCTCTGAGAGTCATGTTTCAGACGGAGGTGGAAAAGAACTCCCCAAAGAAAGCCTTTCTGTATGGGAGCCTATTCACCAGGAGCAAACAAGCCTTGCTTAATGTGCAGCTATTATGGAAGGAAGACTTCTATCTTCACTGTCTCTGGCTTTCTAGAAGAAGCACTGACCTTTGCCACAGTCAGAATATATCAATGTTGTTTGTAATCACAGCTCCTACACCACTGACACTGCAGCACCTGTAAATTGAACTTAGAAACACAAGACAAATTATGCAATTTGTGAGATGCATGGAAAACCGCTACTGTGGAAGTTAACATTAATAACAGCCTCATTACAAGTTTTGCTTATTCGAAGCTACATGAAATCTTGACTTTCCTACCAATTCATTACATCCTCTGCTCTGAAAATTATTTTAAAATATTGGAAAAATGGGCGTTTTTTTTTAATAGCAAAAAAAGTATTTTTTTTATAAGCTGAAAAGAATGGTACTTTATAGAATCCCATGATCTGTACAAATGCTTCATGTCAATAAAGAATCATCAATACTTGTCAAATCTGCACTGAAATTTCCAGCAACTGAAAATACAAATTCCAGCTGTCCAATTTTAAGTCAACACAGCTTGTCTCAATTCAACCCTTTGACATAGAAAACAACTTGAAATTTATTGAACGCCTTTAAGCTGGCAGTTTAGACTTGTCAGATACCCGTAGAGCACAATTGGGCTGAGAAAATCCAACTTCTGTCACATACAAGGATTGCAATCAACCAAATTTTCTTCTTTAGGCCCTCCAATCAGTTTCCTATTCAATGCACTGTTTGGTTCCTGACATTACGGAGATTTATAGGGCTCCTTTTTCTTGCCAGAGTAGGATCAATTTTTTTTTTAATCACAACCTAGAATAGACTTATTTGCAGAGCTTAATAAGGCCCCTTGGAGTCAGAAAATTAGATTGTTTCAATCATTACTTGCCTCTTTGTGTGTGAAAATAGTCTGTTTTAAAAATTTTCAGGGAATGAGGTATTAAAAAGAAATCTACATTGTTATTTCTTAATCTAAAGTTCAAGACTTGCTCGGTGTCACAGTTTCATCCTCTCTCATAGTTTTGATCTTGCTGGTTCCTGGATTCCTCCTGACTTCTGTGACATCCTCTGGAATAGGAATCTTTGGGAATAGTGACTTTATATTTTGCTCAGTTCGACAGACGTATTTCAGCACCGACACTGGATCAGACATTGAATTATTTAGGGCATGAACTCACCAATCTTCCTGGGGGAAGGAGAGGAATGCTTGAATGAGGGAGGGGAGCCTCTAGTTTGTACACATGTGTAAATGTCCCAACATCTTTCCTTTCCATCTGCCTTGGTCCTGCCCCTGACATATGCAGATATGGCCTGTCTGCCTGGAAGACCACCTCACTGATCTTCAGTGGCCATAAGTATTCACTGAATATGGACCAGGAGCTATAGAGTGTGTGCCATGTGCCAAGAACAGACATATTGCTTGCTCTCATAAAGCCAACCAGGTGGTGATGAAGACAGAAAATAGACAAGTACAGGAAGAATAAAAGTTTTGTTGGTGCTATGAAGAAAAGGAACAAAGTACAATAGAAAATAAATGTTATGAGTGCTCTTACTTAGGATGGTCATGACCTGACTGATTGCTGAGAAAGAGATGATTTGGCAACCGCTTTAAGACCTCCAAGATCCCATGGCCAGATAGGCTCAATCCATGGGGCATCCTGATGCTTAACAAAGGGATACTAGGGCCTCAATATGATCTGTTTGGTTTTTTTTATCTTTATTGATGCAAATATTACAGATGTCCTCCCTTTTCCCCACTGACCTCCTCCTTCCTACTCCTGCCCCCTCCCTAGGCCTTCACTGCACTGTCTGTGTCCGCGTGTTATGCTCATCATGATTTGAGACCCTGTAACTTTTCCTATGTAATCCCGAAGACCAAAATCTAAACCGTTTGCTGAAGTCCTGGTGGCCAGAATCAAGTCTCGTGCTCACTCTCTACCTCCCTCTCATTATCATTGTCTGTCTCTATCTCTTGTGTAATGAAGACTTAATTTCTTCTTTCACTACTGAATGTCAAGGAGAAGGGTTACTGAGGGTAAATTAACAAGTGGCAATTAGCCCAGGATTTGGAACTGGATAGATTTTGGTTTGCATCCTAGCTTGGCTACTTAATAGCTATGCAACGTTGACCAAGTTATTCAGTTCTACCAGCCTTAGTTTTTTTCTATCAGCAAAATATGGGTAATGATTCTAGTTTTAGAGACAGTGTGAAAATTGCATTAAATAATATATGTGAAGCGTCTGGCTTGGTGCTTGGTACGTGGTAATATCCAACGAAAATTTAATAGGATAATGAAATTAGATTTGGATTATTTCTGGGCATAGGTTGTGGCATACAGTCCATCTCTCTAGATTGTTGGTCCTCTTTGGACATTTTTCTTTCTTAGACCGTGGCTCCTCTGAAATTTATTCTTATTTTGCCACAGCTGAAACTTTCATATTGCATATTTTCAAATATGGAGAAAAATTACAAAATATATATCGTCTAGATTCAACAATTAATATTTTGCTATATTTGCTCTAATTCACTACAGTTTATAGTTCCGTGGCACTTGTACATTCACATTGTTTTGTGTTTTTTTCTTAGCTTTATTGAGGTATAATTGACATACAATTTTAAGGTATTTAAAGTACATTCATATTGTTATACAGCCATCATCACTATCCACCTGAAGAACATTTTCATCACCTCCCTCCCTCTTTTCTGCCCGCCCTCCCTTACTCCTTCCCTCATTCCCTCCCTCCCTCATTCCCTTCTTCCCTCCCTACCAAAAAGATACATTTATTTCTAAATTCTGGTAGCCTCAAGGAGCCCCGATAATTCAGGAGCCATATGATTTTTATTAATGGAAGAAACTGGGATTTGATCATTTCATTCATCAAATTCTCTTCTACCTTAGTGCTGGTGGGGAACTAGATTTTGGAAATATCTGAACACACAAAACCAACTGGTAGAACCAACTGGGTTCTACTTTAAGCAGAGACTCACCAATTCAACATTCTTTCAACTCTGTGCCCTCCCTTTCTCCCAAGGGATGTAGAAAGTTAAAAAGAGGCTCTCCTCCCTGAACTAAGAAACTGAATTCATTTATTTTTGATTTGATACATTATTGAATATTTTAGGATCTGACACATTGTCAGTGAAAACAAAAGCTTTCTTAAAGTAATTTAGAGATATATGAAATTCCTATTATCACAGGAGAAATGCTGATCCCTTTGAGTCATGCAGGGAGGAATAAATATCTAATTATTCTAGTCTAATCATTGTCACTCCTTTTCATCTCCCAGCACCCTCATCACTTATTGCTTTTTTCCCCTACCCCATCAGCTTTTAAAAAACCGATCCCTTTGAGTTCAACTGAGATAAAAAGAGGCTTAAAGATAAGAAATAGCAGAACTCCCTGCACTTCATGGGGATTACAAGCGGAATTAACAGGGCTGTATAAAATGAAGCCACAGCTTGGGGTTTGGAAATGACAAGGTTATTTATTCTCAATATCCTGGGCACTAGTTAGGTTTAATTAATCACAGCAATTACATGGCTGAGGCCAGAAAATTCATTTGCAGATGGCAAACTATTGGGTTTTGAGTCTCTATCCCAGTATCCGTCTTAAAAGCAATATCTGAACTTGGAAAAATATCCAGTTTTTGAAAACTGTCTAAAATGCAGTATAAAAATATCTATCTCCCTCTTCTCCCCAACCCCAAGGCCACACCCTAGAGGTAAGTATTTTTTAACCATTCTCTTTTTTTATTCATTGGGCAGTTACCATTGAATTTTAAATGTTTTATTTTTTTTTAATTTCTGCTTCTATTTCTTGAGATGTCAACTTTAGACTCTGTGCAATAAAAAAATCAAAATTTTAGGAACATATTTTTCTACTCTGTACCTCATCTTCTTGCCTTCAAGCTTCAATTTTGTCAATTATATTATTATTTTGGGTCTTCTAATAATTACCTTTATAACTATAAATGATTTTCACACTCACATTTCTTGATTTATCAACTTCAGAGAATACTCTTGAAGGGAGAATAAATTAATATATTTATAATTGCTTCTATTTCTTCTCTTCCCGTCACCTACTAACTTTTGTTATTGTGTTTTATTTTGTTTTTAATTAAACTTTTGTGCTGTGGAGGTTTATAGCACTTATATTGTTTTCCAACACCAGTAACATTACTTTCTGCATTTTGTCTGTAAGTTATTTTTAAAATCTAAATTCCCCCAAATAGTATTTGCTTTGGAATCATGATTATATGAATATTACTTATTTTGAAACAGGTAAAGTTCCATAAAGAAGGAATTTTATTTCTATATCATTAAATCCTGCTGCCTCTACCCCAAAATACCCAAGTGTCAAGACCCCATAGATTTTATTTATTTATTTAATTTATTTTCTTCATATATTCTAGGTACTACTCAGTACTGCTGTGTTTTATATATCACATTAGCCTCTTTTATATAGTTTTCCTGGAGTACCTCTTTAAGGGGTTTCTTTTATTTATTTTTTTAACAGAGAGGAAGGGAGAGGGAGAGGGAGAGATAGAAACAACAATGATGACAGGGAATCATTGATCGGCTGCCTCCTGCATTGCCCACTACAAGGGATCAAGCCCACAACTCTGGGCATATGCCCTCACTGGAAATAGAACCTTGACCTCCTCCTGGTTCATAGATACATGCTCAACCACTGAGCCACACAGGCCAGGGAAGGGCTTTCTTTTTAAATGTGAATTATCTAATTCTTATATTTTATGAGATCTGGCATGTCTGAAAAGCATTTTTTTTCTAATACATTTTAGGGTTTAGAAATCAGAAATTTGAAAAAAAAATAGTTGCATCATCTTTTAGCATCCATTGTTGCTGGTGAGAAATGTGATGTTAGTTTGATGATTTTTGTTTTCGCTGACTCTAGAAGCTTTTATAATTTCTTTTTGTTCTAGGATTTCTGAAATTCTCAGTGTTATTCAATATGCAGATTCCACATTCCCCCCGCCCCCCCCGCCCCCGCCACCCCAATGATTTTGGTAGTCATTTGAATCAATTTGCAATGACATTATTATTATTATTTTTTTCAATTCAAGGGAACTTTCTTCTAGTTTGGTCTTGGTATTTAGCCCTCGGTATTCTATTATTTAGTCCATTTCCTGAACTCTCTTTTCAATAACATGTTTACTGTTCTGAAACTTTCTTTTTTATGCTTGCTGTCTCTTCCCATATGCCTATTTTGTTTTTGGAAGAAACAGCTTTTGTGCTGTCTGAAGATACTCACTAGAATAACTTCAAAGTTCTCTTTCTTGATCACCTCCAATTCCTCCAGGTCAAATATTCTTTTATCCATTTGGGCTTTTTTTGGTGCTATAAATTTTTCCTAAATATCTAAGGATCCTTAGCAGTTGGTTCAGTTTTATGAAGGAATTTAGTAGATATATTTTTGTGCTCCACCGTGTCCTTTGGCCCTCTTTGGATTTGCTCTTGGTTGACACTTCCCTAGCACTGCCAATGGCTTACCACTCTGCCTTAGAGGTTTTAAAATGTGCTAGGGCTCACCCAGTCCAGGCCGAGACAACATGGCGATGTGGGCTGGGTAATGACTCCAGGGGCAACCCCTACCCGCTGTAGGAGTTGGGAGGAGTCAGTGGATAAATGCTTCAGATTCCTGTTCTTTAGAGAGAATTCTGTGTCATGTAGTTCATGGTTCCTAAGAGGGTCCCAACAGGATAGATTCCTAGCTGCCTACAATGGCAACTCTCAAGTTATACATTCGTTATTGAATTCCTCATTCCTGTCTCACTCTCGCTGTAGGACTGGTAGAGAATTATGAAATCAGAAATACTTGATCCTCTTCTAGTCTCATTGACTATAGAGATTTGGACAAATCATTCTGTCTCTGAGTCAGCTTTAATTTCCTTACATTTAACATGAGGATAGAATCAATGACTTTTAACACTCTGGTTAAATCTAAGCAAACAGAGGTAGGCAAGTGGCCACTAAATTAATTGACAAGGTTACAGATTAAGAGCTGTACAGGTATGATCCTTATAGGTTATGACGTTTCGGTATGTGTATTGGTCCGGGGGACCAGCTACAGTAATTGTGTGGGTTATGCTGAGTCCCAGGCTAGTTACAATTAAATTTTAGTCTTCTCATTATTGTTAACCTGAGAAGGACAGATGCACACACACAGAGTCCTAATTCTGGGCAGTGTGAATTATTCCTAGGTAGATGCTTCTAAATGAAGGGCACCAGGCATTGTTGCTGAGTAGAGATCTGTTCATTCTAGTGGTAGCTGATTCACTTCTCATGCTCATTCTCTATACATCTACATGGCCGTGCCTTCCAAAGAGAAGTTCTTGCCATAATATATACAATTAGAACAACCTGAGCCCCAAGGACATAGCCTTTATTATTTGCTGAAGACTTGAATCAAGATCCTAAGGGTAGAGTCTTCTGGGGAAACTTCATGTCATCATGTCCCATCCTGATGGTTGGCTGAGATCTGGCTTCTGTCTCAATTTTCTTGTGTAGAGTTCCTGCTTCTTATTCTTCTTGTGACTCCCCAGAATTTCTATTCTGAAGGGCCTAGGGTGAACCGTATGTTTAAAAGAGCTGTGGGTCTCATGCTCAATTTATTCCATTTTGTTAAAGCAGTTCAACTACAGGAGACTGGACATGTACTGTATCTTTTTGAGTTTCTTCCGCGATAGAGAGGTTTTTAGGACTATAACAGAATAGCACCATCTATGCACTGACCTGGCGCCTATCTTACCTTATCTAGGCACCTGCGATCCCATTTGTGCCTATGTTTATCTCATTCGCAGGCCACATAGCTGACATGCCCAGCCTTTGTCCCACTTATTTATGGTTTCTGTCCAGTCTCTCTGCCTCTCATGCAGAGGGCCTAGCCATGTTCACCAGAGGGATCTGCACATTTGAACACCCCTTTAGGAGTAAGTATGTGCCTCTGTGCACTCAGTTAATGGGCATCTCCTGTGTGCCAGGACCTGGCAGGCTGATGGCTCTCTCAAAGCCATTCTCCAAAAAAGCCTCATCCATACCTTTCTTCGGTCCCATTTGGTTCTCAAGCAGGGACTTCCATTAGAGAAAGAAGCTGTCATTGCGTTTCATGAATCAGTAAGAGAAGAGTTGAAAGGTCAGCAGTCACAATGACAATAGATTACTACAAGCCGGTTAAAAGCCCTCATTTTTTTTAAGTTTCTTACCCCAACTGCTGTTCAAATAATCAAAAAGGGATCCTTCCTGAAACAGATTTAATTCTCAGGAGGAATGAAAAGACATTTAAAGGGAAACCAACTACATAAAATGACATTAAAAGGTTTTATAGTAGTGTTTTGCTTCTAAACGGGGTTTGTGAAGGTCAGAGGTAACATATTGATTACAGTCCTAACAGCTCTTTATCAGGGATGCTGAGCTGCCTTTGGCTTAACTAAAGCTACTGAATCATGCTCTTGGTATGACTTACCGTCATCACCTTACTTTGTGTTTGCCTAAACCTTTCTGGCCCACTGGGCTTTATCCACAAATGAACAAAAGGTGTCATCAGATCTGTAATGTTTGATGTTATCATCAAATTCTGATGTTGTTTAACTTCTCATGTTAATTACATAGAAATAAATTCTTTAAAGTGTGGCTATAAGAGTTAGTTTTGGCCTACAAGCTCCTGAGATATTTTCCGGTAGGCTCATGAGAAAATGTAGTAAGTTGGTTGGTTCAACTGAAGATATGATTGTGAGTATCTAAACAAACAAAAGAACTACCTTGAAAGGGACACGTAATCTTTCATTCACAAGAGGGGCAGACTTCTCCCAATTTCATGGGCTCAGGTCTCCAGGATGAAAATGTCCCTGATACTCTTATTTGCTGGCACTTACCAGCCACTAGTGAGAGCCAAGAACATTGTGGAGGAAGTATATCAATCATCATGAACACAATCTTGGACAAGTTCCTTAATCTCTCTGAACTCATGTTCCCCATTTGAAAACATAAGAAGAGCTCTGACTACAGAGTCATGCTAAGACTCCAAGAAAGTGAGAATGGTGCACATTTGCATTCTGATTTACACTTTACAAAGGCCTTTCAATAATTAGTGAGGCCCCGGCCAGATAGCTCAGTTGGGTGGAGCATCTTCCTGTACACCAAAAAAGGTTGCGGGTTCAGTTCCTGGTTGGGGCACATACCTGAGTTTAGGGTTCGATCCCCAGGTTGGGTACAAGTGGGAGGTGACCGATCAATGTTTCTTTCTCTAAAATTGATAGAAATATCCACAGGTGAGGATTAAATAAATAAATAAATAAATTGGTGAGGCTGAGACAGGTAACTTCCCTTCAGATTTTTAGGACCATCCAGAATCTAGACATGGGATGTGTTTAAGGCATTTTACCTAGCCAGACAGTAGATCTGAGCTCTAAATCAGGGGTGTCCACTTATGTCAGCACATGGCAAGTGCAGCTGTAGCTGTGGACCTCACCCTATACAGCTTGACCAAACCCAAAGACTGCCTAATTCAGCAACCGAGCAAAACTATTCATTTTGGTTTCCTAATTTAAGAATTTTCTATAGTGTAATAAGATCATGCTCTTTTGAGGGTCCAAGGGGATATTTATTTTTATTATAAAAATGATAACATGCTCCAGGTAAACAAATTAAACTAGTGATTAAATGAGCAATGTGAAAATTAAAATTCTTTCCCTGACCACCTTCTCATTCTCCAGGGGAAATCACTGTTAATGGGTTTTTGTATATTCTCTAAAAATTGTCTATTGTAACAGGACTGAGCAATCTTTTATACTCTTCTGCACTTTTCCTCTTTTGCTCTTAAATATATATCCTATCTGCATGCTTGGGATTGTATGTATATACGGATCTACTTCATTTCTTAACATTGGGTTTTTTAACGTTTTATTTTTGTTTATTTGCTACTAAAAACAGTGCCATAAATACCTTTAAAGATATAATTTACATTATTTTGTTATGTGAGTAAAAGCTACACTTTAAAAAAAATTGTTGGCTGCCAATATTTTTATTAAGAAATTTTCAAAGCTACAGTAAGTTGAAAGGTAACCATAAAGAGTCCCCAGTTTCCCTTTCTCTAGAGTCACTAATGGTAAATACTTAATCATTTTTGCTGTTCCTCTTTCTAAGTATATACTGATATTTATACACTAGAGGCCCATGAATTCATGCATGAGTGGGATCCGGCCGGCCTGCCCCGATGGGGGCTGATTGGGTTTGGCCAGTGATGGGTAGGGTATGCGGGACATTGGCCATCCGGCCCCACCTCCAATAGGGGTGGAAGGTGCAGATCGGGGGCGGGGCTGCGGGAGGTTGTGGGGGCTGATTGGGGCCCTGATTGGGCTGATTGGCCATTATAGTGTGTATCATAGTGACCGGTCATTCCAGTCATTCCATTGTTCCAGTCGTTCTGTTGTTCAGGTCACTGGGCTTTTATATATATAGATATTACACAATTACTAGAATGTAAGTTGAACACATTGGGATTCACCATATATCTCCTAAACACTAAGTCATTCTCCTAGACAGCCTAATACCATTGACATACCCAAGAAATTTAAAATAAAATTACTAATCTATAATAATAAAAGCATAATATGCTAATTAGACCAGACAACCTTCTGGATAAAGCCAGGTCTGCTAGGGAAGCCCAGGTCCCAGGTGCCTGCTGGTGGCCGGAGGGAAGCTTGGGTCTCGGGTGCCAGAAGGAAGCTGGTGCCAGCAGCCAGGGGAAGGAAGGCCTACTCTTGCATGAATTTCATGCATCGGGCCTCAAGTGTTATAATATTGTAAGTATACAGCACTTACTTAGGTTTTCTGAAATATCTTTTTAAAATTTATTTCATTGTTGTTTTTACAAAATATATTTTTATTAATTTCAGAGAGGGAGAGAGAGATAGAAACATCAGTGATGAGAGAGAATCATTGATTGGCTGCCTTCTGCATGCCCCACACTGGGGAGCAAGCTTGTAACCCAGGCATGTGCCCTGACCAGGAATCGAACCAGGACATTCTGGTTCATAGGTAGATGCTCAATCACTGAGCCATGCCAGCTGGGCTATTTCATTGTTTTATTGTTGTCAGTTTATCAACATTATTATTGCGGTCCATATCTGATTCAGGCAAAAGTCACCATGGCATTTGATTGGCATGTTTCTTAATCTAATCTCCTTTAATCTAGTTTCATTGTCTTAATATTTCATGTTCTTGTGACATTAACTTGTTTGAAACGTTTGGTTCATTTATCTTATAGAATGTCCCATAGTCTGGACTTGTCTCTTTGTTCCTTCATGATTAGATTCAATTAAAAGTTTGTTGAAAGAATATTGCATATATGATATTGTGTGCTTCTCATTTCATCCCATCAGCAGGCAATATAATTTCAGTTTGTGGATTACTGGTGATGCTCACATGACCACTTAGTTAAGATTGTTATCCCCCGCTCTTTCCATGGTAGTTCTTATGTAATTTACAACTTTTCTACGTGATTACTTTGAGACCATGTGATTATCCTATTACTCAATAAGCTTCACCCCTTGCTTTATTTTCAATTGATTACTGCCTGAATTAATATTCACATTCTAGCAGCAAAATTGTGATTTTGTAAATCTATTATTTTTTCTTTGGTACCACTCACAGAATTTGTTTAGGTTCCCTCCCACCCCAAAATGTGTTATAATTCATCACTGTGCTCAGATTGTACTAAATTTGCCAGTAGAAGTATTGTATTTGGTCTCCTGGCTACTTTTTTTCTTGCTTTGTAGTATGAGATGTCCCAGGATTACTAGTACTTTTCTGGTCCTAGACCTGGAGCCATTGGCTTCTCTGAAGAGCACTGGATCCCTTTACATGGGAATTGTTTTAGAAACCAAAATTTGAGTGCTAGGTACGCTCATTGCTACTATTGTATCTTTGTTTCTAGGCCCAGAAGTTAGCAAACTACCTCCTATAGGCATATTTTTGTGTAGCCTTTGAGACAAAAATGCTTTTAAACACTTTGTAGGATGGAAAAAAAAAAAACAAACAAAAAAACAAAACAAAACAAAACACACACACACACACACACAAAGAAATAATTAAAAAAAGAAAAAGAGGAATATACCTCCTGGCTGACGTGGATCAGTGGTTGAGCATCTACCTATGAGCAGGAAGTCATGGTTCAATTCCTGGTCAGGGCATATGCCTAGGTTGTGGGCTCAATCCCCAGTGTGGGGCGTGCAGGAGGCAGCTGATCAATGATTCTCTCTCATTATTGTTGTGTTTCTATCTCTCTCTCCCTCTCTTTTCCTCTCTGAAATATATATATACTTTTTTAAAAGAGGAATATACTACAGACTGAAGAAGAGCAGAATATGTAACACAAAATATGCTACTTTGGCATTGGATTATCTTAAATGAAGTTTATGCACAGTGTTAAAGAGAATACCACAGGCCTAAAATGGCATCACTTGCGCTAACTCATGATAATAAACCCAGATTTAATATCTGACCTAATTGCTGTATCTACCTCCCCCCAAAAAACATAATCAACTAGTCTGGAATTTTCTGGGTAACATCAATGAGATAATTGAGATCATCTGTCACATGGGCCCTCTCTTCCCTCTTACCCCAGAAGCAAAGGCAATCTGCATGATAAAAACCCTTACAGGTCCTCCCCACCCCCCAACCCCCAGGAAGAAAAAGGAAAGTGCCCTGGTCTAATAATAATTTTTTTTCTTTTGTTCATAGCTCCCTTGTCCTGCCCTTTTTCCTATAAAAATCTTCCATTTCCTATATCTTAGAGCAGCTCATCCTCTAGTTGCTAGATTAGTTGCTGCTCAATTCATGAATCATTTAATAAAACCAATTAGGTCTTCCAAATTTTCTAGGTTAAATTTTGTTGTTTTTTTTTTAAGAACAGCCAGAACTAATTTATGGAGCTAGAAATCAGGATAGTGGTTTGTTTTAATGAGGATGAGGGGTCATGTTGGGAGTGAGCCTAAAGGAGAGCTTTGGCTTGCTCCTAATATTTTATTCTTAATCTGACTGGTGTTCATAATTTGTAGAAGTGTTTACACATTGTGAAAATTTGCCCTTATGATTTGTGCACTTTTCTGTATGTATGTGATACCACGAAAATGAAGCTGGGGAAGTACAAGAGAGCTCGCAGAGATTGGTAGAAGTTGCTGAGTCTTAAAGAATTCTTATTTCTACGCTGGGGAAAAATATGCACATGGGCCAAAAGGAGGGAGGCCTGTTTTAACTAGGGACGTTCTGGACCCAAATTTTATGTGAAAACAGCCGAAGGCTGTCAGCTCATTTTTATCACAGGCAGGCAGGCTGTTTGTGCATACAAAAGTACAGTTCTTGAATAATCATCATATTTCCTTGTTTTACAAATATGGAGCCTTCACTCCACTGGAAGGTGATGACAGCAGTCACTTTTGTTGTTCCTGTTGTTTTATGGTAGGCGTTCTAAAATTATAGGCAAATGACTTGCTGGAGCTTGGGATTTATTGAGTTTTTCCCCACTTTGTTTATTTTAAGCTATAACATTAGAGTGGGCATTGAGCACTTCCTAATTTTCCTTGCAAATGCCCCAGTCAAACAGTGCTGGAAACAGGTTTTACTATCTGCAAAGAAAGAACATTGGTTTGGAGTTAGACAATTATAGGTTTAAATTCCACATCTTTAAACTTGTCACATGGTCTTCAGTAAGTAATAACATTTTGGCTAATAGGTTCCTTGCTAATATGTGGATAAATTCAACTCTTTTCAAAATTAATGTGAGTTTTTAAATAGTACTATACTTAAACACTCTTGGCCAGAACCCTGTTAAACAGCAAAATTTAACTGAGTTAACTTAAATAACTTACTGGATTTATTTAGCAATTGATAAATCAGGCACTATCCTATCTAGCAAGGGTCACCAAAGGAGGAACGCACAAGGCAGAAAGGGGTAAAGAATTATAAATTTATTGGAGGCCTGGTGCACGAATTCATGCACCAGTGGGGTCCCTCAGCCTGGCCTGTGGGATTGGGCCAAAACCAGCTCTCAGACATCCCCCAAGGGGTCTTGGATTGCGAGAGGGTGCAGGCCAGGCTGAGGGACCCCACCAGTACATGATTGGGGCCAGGGAGGGATGCAGGAGGTTGGCCAGCTGAAGAGGGACCTCAGGAGGGCTCCAGGGCATGTCTGGTCTATCTCGCTCAATCCTGATTGGCCAGACCCCAGCAGCAAGCTAACCTAATTGGTAGGAGCATCTGCCTCCTGGTGGTCAGTGCATGTTATATTGACTGGTCGACCAGTTGACTGTCTGCCCCCTGGTGGTCAGTGCACATCATAGCAAGCAGTTGAGCCACCTTAGCATATCATTAGCATATTACCCTTTGATTGGTTGAACAGACGGCCAGACACTTAGCATATTAGGCTTTTATTATATAGGATTGTTACATCTGCTAGCAGAAGGCCTGAGACCAAAAGGACATCAGCGGGGCAGAGCAGGGGGCATTGGGATATTGATGACTCATGTAAAGGTCAGTCAGAGTAACCAGTTGGATAAGGTGTAAGTGGGGCCTGGTACTGGGTGAGGCGGTTTACTGGACACAGAAAGCCATTAATCAGGAAACTTACAATGAGAATAACAGGAAAATCACAGGGAGGGGCAAAAGCCCCAAGCAGGGCATAATGTTTCTTGATAAACACCAATTAACAAGCCTAGATGGCCTAATCACCTTGCCCAACCTCCCTCCTAAAGCCCACTGCTCATTCCAATACTAAAGTAAATTATCAGACTGCCAGAGAATCTTATATTTTTATGGGGTTTCCATACATACAAAATTTATTATTCTCCCATTAATCTGTCTTATGTCAGTTTAATTATTAGATCAGCCAAAGAACCTAGAAGGGAAGTGGGAACAAGTTTTTTTTTTGTGTGTGTGTTTTTGTTTTTTTGCTTCTACATGGGGTTCATCATTAGTCAAAGGAAGGTGCCTTGCATTAGGGAAACTAGGGAAGAGGGTGATGAGGGGAACACTTTTTCTTTGGGGAACAAAGGTGATACCCCATTTGCAAGTAAATGTTGGGTAACTAAATTTTGCCACCCAAATTAATCAAGACATGCTGGGAAGTGTATCGGGTACTAATTCTTTGGGGCCATAAATGTTATGTGATATATATATATATATATATATATCTATCTTTATATTTAACAAGTGTCTGAAGTCTTTGGGAGATTTTGAGTCAGTGAGGAAGTGATGAATACAATGCAAGATGTTTTTCTTCTGTGCTCTGTGTGTGCATTAAAATCAGATTGAAAATGAAATTTATTTCTGCTACTCTCGAATGATGACAACAGAATTTCCCTGGTGGTTCAGAAATATTTTTAAAAAACAATAAGAAAGAATTTAATTCCCAAGTGCTTGCTTAGCAAGCACCATGCCAGTTAAGCACTGTTCTTGTGTCATTGTGCAGATCCCCAGTGGGCCAGAAGAGAAACTTCTTAATTAGGTTTCAATGGTCCTTGTTTGCCGAGGTGCATTGTTCAGGGATATCTGGTGACTGATTGGCTAAGCATTTGCTCTAGTTTTTGCCTCTCTTCTGTAGTATTCTGCTGAGATGTGACTCTCTTGTAACTTTGCAGTTTCCTCTGACAACAGATTAAGTTTGTCTGCCCCTGTCATCTGCAAAATTTGATGGATGTCAGGGGATGAGACTAAATTAATTCAACAGGTGGCAAAGAACCCTGGGGGGAGGCAAAGCCTGCTCCACATAGATATGCTAATACAGATTTCAGTGCATGATTATTATTCTCCAGTTCAGGAATAATTGAATTTACATATCCCCAATGTTTAAGAATTGATTTCCTAAATGAGAAAATCTGGGGCGTAATGACCATGTGCCTCTGCATCACAGTGCATTATTTCAGGGTCCAAAGGAATCTGCAGAGAGTAAAATTACTTAGTCCCCTTGGATGGATGGAATTTTCATGTTATCGCAGGAAAGCTGTGGGCATTTTTTTCTCCTAATCGAATGAAATCATTCTCTGTTCCAAACATAGGATCAGAAGTGCCTTGGAGGCTGCTGGGAGGGTAAATAATTAGCCACTCTACTGCCTAGAGAAATAGCTTAGAGGTTTTTGGGGACTCTGCACAAATGGACTAGAATATTATGCAAAATTAGTTTTGGTTAGTCTCTAATTTATTTAATTTAATATAATTATCGAGAAAAGCAAACTGTGGACAGTGAGGAGCAAGGAATCAAGAGCCTGTGCAAAGGAGATTGAACATGAAATGTCTTCTAAAGAGATAATGACAATCAGAGGTGACTAGGTTTATTGCTGCCTTTTAACACTGCACACAGAGTGTTTCTCTCAGATCTACCTGATTGGACTTCAACTGTATCTTTATTATTTATAAAACGTTACCTTTACCAGAATTAAATCCCTATGAGTAAAGGTAAATAATCATTGATATCATTATACCTATCCAGCTTTCCGAATAGGGATGGCTACATTTGATTCTGAATCTTTGTTTTTGAACCCCAAGTCACAGGCAGAAAATAAAAAAACCAGAGCTCTGAAGCAAGACGATTTTATACTTGGATGGGTAGAAGTTCCAGAGGGATATTGATAACCAGTCCAGTTCTCCCAGTATGGGTCAATTGACTCAACAGCAATATAAGAAAACATGCTAAGGCCTATTATGGGTTGCTGTGGGACTCTTAGATCCATTCAATGAGTTTCATGACTTTCAGACTTGTTAGGGAAGTTGAGTCACAGGCCTCTGTGTTGTAGGAGCCAAGAGAAGTAGGTTTTGAGTGGGATTGGAGATGATAAAGACTGAAGGAGATGGAACATCTGATTAAGTCATAACTTTTCAGAAAATGGCCTTTGAGACCAGTTCACTGGAAAGTAGCAGCTCAGGTTGCAGAGTTCTAATGAAGTTCAGTAATTAATATTTTAATTGGGCTTCAGTCACGTCAGCATTAGCATCTGTCTGCTCTCTGATGATGCACAAAAAGATGTATGGGAAGGGTCCTTGTCACAAGAGCCATGTCATCTGGCTGAGAGGCTGATATTTAGCAGACCTTTGCGGCACATTCTTAATCAAGGAGTGCAAACTACCAGTGGAAAGCTGACCAAGTTGTGAGGCGCAGGAACAGCTGAAGAAGCTAGGACCATTAGGAAAGGTGGGGAGGGGTAGAGAGCCTGAATAAACAGAGTCACCAGAACTCATTTTTTCAAATGAGTTAAAAATCTTGGAGGTTTTAGCAACTTTCAGAAGTCACATAAAGTTAGGTCCATGGCAGATTTAGACTTTGAACCCAGCTCCACCAGACTGGAAAACCTAGCTTCTCCCATTTTAATTTACCGCCTTTGCTAAAAGGGTGAGGGTCCAGCCAGACTAAAGCTCTACCATTATCACTGAGAGCTTTCAGAACCTGTGAGCCTGGCAATCCCGTCTAAGGAAACTGTAACTACCATGTCTTAATTACTTCTCACTATACTTCTGTGAGCAGCCACGTTAAGTGTTCCTACTTAACACCTCAGGAAACAGAAAGCTCGTGACTTGCCCAAGTCTGCCAATGTCCCTAGTTTACAATAAAGACATGTCAATTATTATATCAGGTCTTAGCATTTTTTGTCCCCAAATTCTAGCACAGTGTCTCACTGAGACTCTTCATACCCATCATTCACAGGTGAAGAAAATAAGTTGCAGAGAGTATTAGAAATAAGGGTAGGAAGCTAATGAATGATAGGCACAGAATTCTAATTCTAGCTAGTCTGACTCCAGGGCCAAATGCCCTTAACCCCCACACTTTATACTGCTTATGGTAATATTTAATTTGATGTTTAACAGACTTTAAAGTACTTTCTCATAAATTAACTCATTTATTATCATAATAATCATGTGAGTTAAATGTTATCATTGTCCACATGTAAATGTGAGGATATGGAAGGTTAGATAACTTGTCCAAGGTCAAATATCCGGTCACATGGGAGTCTCTGTGTTCTAAACTCCAGATTCTATTCATTAGTTCAGTAAGATGAAACTCTTTTACGTTGCTAGTCAATGATTGCCAGCCAGCCTCTGTAAATGAGTCATCTTTCTCCCTGAACACTGGGGCAAAAAATTGTAATAATGACCAATGTCCTCCATCCCTGCCAGAAGCCATGTCCTTTGCAATCTGACTTTCTAGCTCCTGCCATCAAAATATAAAATCTACTTTTCCCCTTTGAGTCTGAACTGGCCATGTGACCAGTAGCTTTGACCAATAGAATGCAGCAAAAGGATGTGACAGTTGCTAACATGGGCCCCAAAAGGCTTTGCATGCTATGCTAGCTCTCTCTTGGAACTCTTTCCCGTTGCCATGTGAACAAGACTTGGGTCATCTTCTGAAGGACTCCCAAGGCATCCTGCTGAGGGAATCATAGGACAGCTAGTAATCAGTCAACCTTGCTGCTGATGGCAGATGCGTGACTGAGCACCACGGAGAACACAAGAACCATACAGATAAACCCAGCCCCAAAAGCTGACCTGCCAAAGTGTAAGCTAAATAAAGGGGTGTATTTTTAAGACACTAAGGTTTAGGATGGCTTACTGTACTTCAAAAGTTAAGTGACTTACCAGGGTGCTACATATTGTCTCTTGGCTTCCTGGTTACCCCTACGTTGGATTCTTCTTCTACCCTTTATTGTGATTACTGAAGGATTTTTATTTTTTCAGGGGTATTCATTAAAATTTGATCCTACTTTCAAAGTGTTCAATGTGTTGCATTGAAAACAATTTTGTTCAAGTTTGAGTCTCTTTTTTTTTTTTTTAAATTTGAAACTTTGCTCAGCCAGAAGTTAGGTAGAGTCCACTTCCCCTATTTTGATTTGCCAAATATCTCAAGTTACAGTAGCAAAAGGATTCTTTGAAGGCAGAGAGACCATGGAGTAAGGAGAGTGCCTCAAGAGTCATAAAAAAGGTTTTTGGAAGTGACATTATTATGAGTAATGCCTGCTCACTTGGTGCCACCAAAGGAAGAAAAAAGAAAGAGAGGTAGATGAATGATAGGTAGATAGATGATAGATATAAAGAGGACAAATACTATAACTCTAGATTGGTAGATTATATTCTAATTGCATGAGCATCAAATAGTTGTGCAATCATTGGCATTCTGATTGTACTAAATCATTTAGATTTGTATCCAATAGAAAAATCACAATGAAAAGGTGATGTGATAAAAGCTTTACTAGTGCATTTCTATTTTTCATTAGTTTCCCTGAAAGTGGACAGTGAAATCAATGAAAGTATGTGACTACATCCTTTACTTAATAATCCTTTTAGCATTAAGTCATGCCTGGTTGGAGTAGGAACAATTACAAATGAAGGTAAATATCCCATGCGGTCATTTGCAAAAAAAATTGGAATATCCAATTTGCCTTTATTTATCATTTATTGACTAAGCTGTTAATTTGTTCATGCATTTATTAACATATTTACGGGGTGCCTCTACTCTCTACTAAGTACTTGTAAGACAGAGAGAAAATATATAGTGCCTCATAGAAAGTCACATATAGAAAGATATAGGGTACTTTATTATATATGATAAGTACAACAAGAAAAAAACACACAAATATGAGTAAGAGATTAGTGTGGCTTATAGAAAACAGAGGTACAAAGCTAAATGAATATAATATTAGATCATTCTGAATAGCCATTTCTTCTTTAACTCCATGATTTATGGACCTATTTACTCCGACTTTATGAAAAAAAATCACCATATGTTTATCTTTAGTTTAGAATACAAACCATTTCTTCCAGAGTAGTGCCCTCAACTTGCAAGGTATTATTTCCCAGGTGGTATTGCAACTGACTTTTCAGCAGGCCACATTCTATGGGGCAAGTGATTTTTGGAATATGAGGTACATAAAATAAAATTAAATCCTATGCACCTGTTACTTTTATTCATTTTATTTTGTTTTGTGATTGGAAGTGTTATTGTATATGATATCATATTAATGTTATAAGACTTCTGATGCCGGCAGAAGCACGTTTAGCAAGTAAAGAAAATTTGAGTCCCATATGTGTTATTTAGAATGAAGACAAGTTAATTACTGGCGCTTCTAGGATTGAAGGGATCCAGTGTAATCACCTTGCCATCAGGAGCTTAACTGATCTCAGAGTATGGAACCATATCTGGGGCTCCTGGTTGGTAATTGCTATTAGGAATTAAAGTGAATAAGACACTCAGCGAACTCAACAAAGGTGGTATCCAGATGATCCTTGCCACCATGGCCACATGCCTTGAACCTCATTGGGGAACTTGGGCCAAATGACCGAACTTGCTTAATTGACAAGCTCAGGGTACGCCATCTTGTTAATTAAGAGCCTCTTCTGCAATGGGATTCTGAGGTCCATTTACAAGTGGTGCATGAACATATGTTTCCCCCAAATCTCCTTGTCAGCAACTGTTTTCCTTCTATGGCCCTGTTTTCATAGGTCTATGTGGATCATTAATTCAGCATCTCTCTCCTTCCAATCCAAGTGGAAAATGAATTTGTAACCCTTAAGCTTCCGCTTACGAGCAGTGTTTCTCTTTCCTAAATTCTTTCCTACCCAGTCCACCTTTGAATGTGGCTATAATGCTATAGCTGTTCACTTCCACCTGCTGCTCTCCTGCCATGTAGAACTCTCTATAAATTGATGTATTTTTTTTCTTTGTTATAGAAGGGTTTCTCAATCTCATCACTACTGACAGGTTAGGTTGGATAATTCCTGTGGTCGGGAACTATTTCTGTGCGTTTTAGGATTTTTAACAACATCCCAGGCTTCTACCCACTGGATGCCCATAGTATACCTTCCACCCAAGTTTTGCAAACCAAAAATGTCTCCAGACATTGCCAAATAGTGTTGGGAGGTGCAAGATCACCCTTACTTGAAAAACCACTGAGGTAGGGTGACTATACATAATTAACTGGCTAGGCCAGTCCCATTTTAGATCTGTTGTCGTGGCCTACGTTTACGCTCAGAACTGTCCCTGTTTAGATGAAAAATTATAATTGTAATTGCTCCAGCCATAAGGGACTCCCCATGAGATCAAACCTGTGAGCTGCTAGAGGAGTAGCTGTGTGCCAAAAGAAGACATGCTGTGTGTGTGAGCCATCTGCTCATCCCACTTTCTAATGCTCCAGGAGCTGCTTGGGTCCAGTCCCCCACACACCTTTTCCATTTGCTAAAGGTGTGCTGCTGGGTGCATCTGACTTCATGGCTTGGAGTTTCTAGATAATACACAGTCCATGATGTCTACCTCAGTTTGAGTGGGCACATGGATAAGCATCAGCCAGAATATAGATAAGGCAAGAGTATTTTCCAAAATAGTAGTTAGTTAAAGAACGCACAGGCTTTTTAATCCATAATATCCTTAGCATTGTGATTTTCTCATCAGAGTTGTCACAGGCTCCAGATAACATCCATGCCTACCACAGATTTCAAGCATCATGGAATCTGCCCAGTTGTGAGAGCCAAGTGGCAGCGTTGTTTGTACTGCAGCCTGGACCTGCTGGGTCGTTTTCTTTTGCTCTTGAACTCACTCAAAGCAGGAAACCCTTTTCATAACCTGGTAAATAGATTGGAAAAGCACCACAAAATATGGTATATGTTGCCTGTAAAAATCTTCCAAGATACCCGTGCTTAATATGAAATGTAAGATTCAGGAGTCTTTCTTTCACCGAAGGAAGTATATGCCAACATGTTCCATATCACTGGGTCCTCCAAATCCAAAAGCATTCTGTATTTGTAAGGGATTCATCTCCTCGCCACTATCATGCAAATGTTTCCCAGGCATTTGCTGTAGTTGCTACTTTTAGCTTCCTAGTCTCACCAACACGATAAACCAGCATGATCTATTCTGGGATGGTGAGAAGATCAAGGTCCCTGCAAACTAAATTGTGAAACAGATACGGAACACTGAGATAACGCTAAGTCTGAGAGTAAAGTTGTATAGCTCTTCTGATAGGTAAAAGCAATGGACTCTGGTGTCTCTTTTTTGGGGACAAGGATAAGTAAGTGGTTGGATTAATGGCAGCATCCTGGCTGCTAAAGATTATGTTAATTTCCTCCAGTAAACAGACCCTATTTAGCAAATCCGCAGTACATAGAGCCATTACCTAACTAAACCTATGACAATTAATTGTCTTCCACAAGGACCATCCATCTTCTGTACTAGCCAAATTGGTGAGTTGAGTGGCAAGATGGGAAGACTCAACACTCTAAATCTTTCAAGTCTTCGAGGATGGCACACACTTCTGACATGTCTCCAGGGAGGCATTATAATTTTGGACCAGTGTTTTAGTACAGAAAGGGTGTTTTAGAACCTTTTACTCACCTTCATGTGAGTAAAATAAACCTTACTTCATGGGTCAGAGGATGATTGTGATTATGCCAATTGCTGAGGATGTATAGTGTAAAATGTACTTGAGAATCAAGGAAATATGCATGACCTAGATGAAATATCAGCTGGGACTACTATGAGGTAGAGTCAAGTCACAACCTGTTGAATGCTTGACCTCTGGAAAGCTCTCATTGTTTCCTATGGGTCATGATGACATTCTAGGTCCCTAGGGGTTTGATTTAAATCAAACTTCCTTCAACCTCCCAACATCTTGGTAGCCTCTCTACTCAATGACTACTTAGCCTGGCTAATGGCCACAAGGCCTTTGGGGAAGGCTCGGAGAAAGATTCATGGTAAGTAGCTATTATGTTGTTGCAGCATCCTCCGCCAATATAACTAGCTTTTTCTTAGTTCAAAGAGGTCTATCTGAATCTGGGAAGTAACTCAAGTGGTCTTATCGGGATGGCTCAGCTACTGCCTGCCAGGCATAGAATTTTGGAGATTACCAATATGAAGCAGAACCTCGGTGTGCGGCCAATCCTTTTCAGTCACACAGAACACCATTATCAATGAACAATCGCCATATATTTCTGTGGGTCAGACCATTATGATCATCGCTTGCCCCTACTGCTGTTTCTTTTAGCCACGTACCGTTTTGTGCCTCAGGCAGTTGTGCCTTTTACTGAAAGGTCATGCTATTCTAGCATCCTCCAGCCTCACTGAAAGTCAAGTGGTCCGTTTCAAATGCAGCACATTTTACCAAGAACTGCAAGAATATTCAGTAGCAATGCCTGCTTTCTGCTCTCCACTTTCTTTTCCTTTCTTTCTGCCCTCCAGTTTCTTCAGTGCTTGATGAAGGTCGTTTCTTCATATTCTTTTTATAAGACTTTGTAAGAGGCATTTAAGAGCAAGTAGGAGGTTTATATAAAATAAACTTAATCTAAAATTCCTATCTTCCAAGGTCTTTTGGATAATTAAATGTTAATTTTATTAAAGCTATACATATAAAAATTTAATATCCCAATAGTACAAAGGACGCCTCAAAAAGTCGAATTTTGGAGTCATTTTTTAAAAGCCGGTGGCTTACGAGGGAGCAAAAGTGCTCCAGACCTCGCAGCCCTGAACAGCTCGCCACATCTGGCTTATATTGGCAGAATATCACAAAGGTATCGATTACATCTTTGGGTCTGGAATGAGGAACCTGTTTCGCAAAAAGCATTCTTTACAGAAGCAAAAATTGAGCAAATTAGTTATCTAAAGTATCTATGAATCACTGAATCAACAAAAACACATTATCTGGGACCACCGGGGCAATTTAGAATAATTGTGCTGTCCAGATTCCAGGACCACTGAGTCAACCGAAACTCAGTTATCTGTAGCTACTGAAACAATTTGGGATAATTGAGCTGTCCTGGTTCCCAGAAGAATGTACTTCAGTAACCAGTGAGATCACAATCAATGGGATATTCAAACCATCATCGATGGAGTATTGGGATAGCATACATAAGTTCAGAAAGTCAAAATAACTTTCTATTGTTTTAGCAAACAAGTAAGTACAGAACCCAAACAGTGGTTTCTACCTGAGTTGCTTGCTACCATACTTCACCTACTCCTTATTCCTTCTCTTTCTATGATCAAATAATCTTTGCAAGTTGATAAGGCAGGATTATTCTGTTTAGCAAGCCATGCTGGGGAGTTTGTCCCGGAGAGATGTCACCACTGCTGCAAGCATCATGGGAGCTGTAACCACATATTGAGCTGAGCTTGCCCAGCTCTGCTGGCAGGACAATTGCTGCCTTGCCTTTGGATTGTCAGCCACGTATAGCAGTCCAGGTGACCAGTCCCTGACTGACCCTGTGCTTTTACCTCCTACCCTGGAGGTTCAGATTCACAGGTGAGAGTACTGCACAGCCCAGGGTTAGGATACGTGTCCACATTTTGTGTGCTAGGGAGTGGTGAAGGGAATGTCTATATTTTTTAGAACTTACAGCATGGACGGAAGGACCCTGTTCTCAATTTATTTTGAGATACTGGTTGGAAAGCAACAAAGATGTTCACAGTAAGAATAAAACTACATTCCTTTCCTTTCCTTTCTACCCAGTTTCCCCTCTGCTAGGTGGATGTGTGAAGAAAGATGAATGAAGCGGGATGACTTCATCCCTCTTTCTTGTACCGAGAGGATATGGGGCCTTTACCTGCAACCCAGGTCATGCTGCAGGTTTAGATTTAGGAGGATGGGCTTCAGTCGGTACTTGGCAACAGTTACGTATTTCTTGCCTGAAAGAACTTGACATATGGACTTCATACCTACACCTTGGGAGGAAGTGGTTCTTTTAGTTATTCACACCCTCCAAAGAAAGCTGACTGGCCAAGGCAGATCTGCCTCTGCGACCTTGAACTGCCTGCAAAAGGTTTAAACACCTTGTTGGCCATAACTCACCTTGCTCTCACCACATTGTTCTCACAGCTAGATCCAGGAAAGCAAATGACTTACCTATTGGCTTTGTCTCCTGGCCCCAATCATACTCACCGTTGGGGCATATAAAGAAACAGAAACAGCCTCAGAGAGTCTAAGAGTTGGTTGGCTTTAAACATTTTCTAATTTTCTAATTGAATTAGTGTAAAAACGGTAGTTGAAATATACCCTTGGCTGCTGTCATGAAAATCACAATAACAAATTAGTCTAAAATAGCCACTTTTCTGTGGTTTCCAAGGATACAGCCACAATTAGAATTATCATCCGCCAATCAATTAAAGGTTTTAATTTTTATTTTCAGGGGACATGAAAATAAAACAATGAAAGGAGAAAGACCAGAGGGAAAGTGTTCATATTAAATAAAGGTTAGAACAAAAGGAGGAAGCGTTCTGAAGCCGATTGTGCTGACTCTTTTCAGATCAGTTTAAGGGGAAAAAATGGCTAAACTGACTCTTCTCCCTCAGCAGTCGCTTAATTGAAAACAAAACCTCGAAACCTCACAGGTCATTTTTCTGTTTCAAAAAGTCAGGATGGCCAAGTCCTCTAGCTCACAGGAACGTAAGGCCCTTATTCTTCCCCTGTCTGACTTTACCTTTCATGGATTCAATGCTCTGCCAAGTCTCTTATTTAATTTTCATAACAACCTTCAGAGGATGGGTGTTAGGCATTTGTTATTGTGGCCCACTAAACATTCATTCTACCTTTTTCCCCCCAGTGACTTCCTTTTAGGAAATTACCTTTTCCTCATTTTACATTACCCCGTGAGACAGTAAATTAAGATGCCCTAGCCATGGTAGGAAAGTGAACGAAATCAAGCCATTCACAGTTATTCCCGTGCAGATAAATCTTAAGCTGAGCTTTACGGACAACTGTTGGAATTTGTTTGCTTTGTGGAAGCCCTGGATGAGTTACAGTGTTCCTGCTAACTTGCCCACAGTGTTGTCTTGTTTCCTGTGCTCCTTTGTTAATTCTGTAAATTACAAATATCCTTCTCACAAGTGTCCATTTTTGCTTACGTTAGTCAGAAGCACAAATAATGCCAAATGTTATTCTCATTTCTAATTTGAGGAAACAGAGGCTCAATTAAATGACAAGGCTGGTCCGTTAATGATGGAGTGTGGATTCAAGCTCACTTCTGCTCCCCACCCCTATTTCCTTTTATGTGAATTAATACATTTTCTCACAGCCTAAACCCCAAGCCAAGGACTCTCTTTTCAACAGTGGAAGCCAGGGGTAACTCATGGGGAGGAAAATCTTTATTGCTCACACTTACCCTTTTCTGATGTGTTAAGTCTTTACACATATTTGGTGACTTTTCTCTATTATTCATTCCATCTTGGTGGGGTAGTGGCAATGATCGTCTTATGCACATGGATCAAATAGTTTCTTTTAGAATGGGTGAGCGTGTCTGTGTCTCTTCTTTTCCCTTCCCCACTCTTCCCTTTTCCTTTCTTCCTTTCTCCTAGAGTCCATGGGTGTGAACATCAGCATGAAAGAAGAAATAGAGATGCTTAAAAAATGAAATATTTCAGCTCCACTAATTCCTTGTTTATTTTTAGTTATGTTGGGAAGTCACTTTCAGTTATGGGAAGTTTAAATTCATTGCAATCCTTTGTTGCCAACGGAGAGATCCAGGAGGAGAACTGCATTTGGAGGGAGGCAGCTCAAGTGTCCAACTGCTACAGCTAGTCTGCGTTGACACCACAGAGCTCCCTGGAGCTGTCACTGCCTTTCCAAATGCCCTCTGCCACTTGCTAGAAGCAGATTCAAAGCACGGCCACTTTCCTAACGTGCAGGTTTGCTTGTGAATCCTCTCAGAAGGCCAATACTCTTGAGTTTTTGTGGGAGTTGAACCTTGGTGCCCAGAGTAGAGGCTCCAAAGAACTCTGAGATTTGTCCCTCAATCACTTGCCCTGCAGTTCTCAGTAAGACGAGCCAGGAATGTTGGTGTGGTCTTCTCTGGGTCCCTTCGTGCCAGTGGGTTTTTGGGAACCGTGAGTTAAAATTTGGGTCCAGGTCACTTACACTGATGATATGCTGCCTAATCCAGCATTATTCTATTGTTTCTGTCTCCAATTAGACAAATGGATACAATTATATGCATATGAAAGACCAAAGTATTACTTGCTGCTCAATGAATCCTAATTTTCCTGCCTCTTTTTTATTTTTTTCCTACTGTCTTACAAGCCATTTTAGAAAGAGTATAAATTTGGAGCCAGACAAAGCAAGGTTTAAAATCAAACTACTTATTTCTAGCTTGTTCTTGGGGAAAATTGCTTTCCCTTTATGAACAGCACTATATTTTATTATATTCTATTTTATATTTTATTCTACTCCAAATGGTGCTAATATATACCTTTTAGTATTGTTGTGTATGATAAATGGTTTTTATTATTGTACATTACAGAGCCAGCCAACTATGAAGTAGATACCGTGAGTTGACCCCAAATTTACCAGAAACCAGTCCCTCCTTTACAGCTGATGTATTTTTAAAATTTAAATATATTTTTGAATAAATGAAGTGTTCATGATTGCTAGTTGCCCTTTCTTTAGGCTTTTCCTTATGTCATGAATGCGATCATATTTGTTTCCTGTTGCTGCTCTAATATTTGTTGCTGCTGTAAGAATTACCACAAACTTAGTGGCTTAAAAAACACCATCTTAGTCTCTTATAGGACTGGAGGTTCTGAAATGAACCTAATGGGGTAAAATCGAAGTGCCAGCTGGGTTAGAGCCTGTCGGAGACTGTAGGGGAAAATGCATGCCTTTGCCTTTTCCAGCTTCTAGAAACTACCTTCATTCTGGGGCCCCTGCCCCCTTCCTCAAGTTTCCAAGCATCTCCTCTTTGACCTCTGCTCCATTCGTCCCATCTTCTCTCTTTGAATCTTACTCCACGGTCTCGCTGTCATAAGCACCCTTGTGAGTACAGAAAATCTAGGATAATCTAATCCCAAAATTCTTGATTTGGTCACATCAGCAAATTCTTTGAAATATAAGGTAGTGTACTCACAGGTTTTCAGGATTTGGACATGAACACCTTTGCGGGTGTGTGTGTCTATTATTATGACTACCTCAGGATTTTACGTTTTAGCAGTATAATCACCCTATTTGATTAATTTAATGTGTTTTGCCCCAAGTTTACCTGTTTAAAATTAAGATCATGCCCCTACTTCCACAGTATCATATCTTTTCTTCTGATATTTATGAATGTACATTTGTATTTTATTCTGAATTTCTGCTGTTGTTGCCAGTGAAAATGGGTCCTCGTTTTGTTGGGAGGAAATAATTTCAAAGGGCACACACCTGGGAGAAGTTTAAACATATTGGCAAAATTTATTTGGGGTGAAAGGAAATACTACACCCTCAGGGTTCTAGGAGGCAGGCAGGCTCTAGCAGCAACTGTTCCAAGATCCTTGATAATTCTCCTTATATTTTCAAGGTTTTCGGGAACAAGCAGTTTACCATTCAAGCTATCCTACCTATCCCCACTGCGGTGTTCATCTTGGTCCCCTACTGTGCTTGTGCCTTGCGAAGGAATTTCCCTCCTTCTCCTCTACCTGATAATCCCAGTACCTGGCCTTGTTCCCTGGGGAGATTCTTGCTGGGATTGCTTTTGCTTGGGGATTAAGTCCTGAGGGAGGACAATGTAGCTGTCTTCTTGGGAGGCTGTGAATGTTACAACTTCCTAGTGCAGCAGGCTTAATGTCCGATTCCGTTCCCTAGCTTATTAGGCTTAATATCTGATTCTATTTGCTCCCTTCCTATATTAATACTAACCAGCTACCTATGCCAACATTTTGTTTTATTCTCATTTTATAGAGAACACATGTAATGCTTACCAACAGCCTGTAGTCATCTAGCAGAGTCCTTACAAAGGACTGTAGTCATCTAGCAGAGTCCCTACAAAATATGGTAGGTACAATATTCCCTGAGAATTTGCAAAGCCAAATTGCCTGTAGCTATTACTATTTAGCAGAATATAAAATTCTTAGCCCATACTTTCTCTCCCTTAGCTTGAGGTGTTGCTCTGGCATCGCTTGGATGTCTGATGGTTAACCCAATTTTATTTCCCTAAGAATGACCTGATCTTTGCATCTAGATGGGCCAAAATATTCTTTCTTTATTTTCCAAGTCCAATAAGTTTGCTTGAATTATTTGTGCATTGACTTCTGGGGCAGTAGTTTTCTTTAGAAAATAGTGTGTTCTTATTCTTAGGATATGTAGATTAGACTCTCCCTTTACTTTAGGAAAGTCTCTTAATTTATATTTTAAATATCTGCCCTGAACCCTTGTTTTGATGTTCTTTCTCAGGCATCCCAAATATGTGTTTTGACTATTTTACATATCAAATGTCTCTAAGTCATTTTCCTCTTCAATTCTTTGTGTTCTTGTCTCTATTATTTTTATCTTTTAACAAGACTTTTGGGGTAACTTAAATTTGTTCCACGCTTTCTTTTATATGTAGTTTTCATTGGTGAATTGTGTTTCTTTTGTTTCATTTCTTTCCTAAATTATTATCAGTTTCTGTTTCACCTCCTGCTTTTGACAGGCCATCATCTCTTGTTATCTGGTCATCTCTTTCCCAAGTATTTATATTTATGCTTTGTGGTCTGTCTTCATAAAATTATTCATGAAGTTTGGTGGTTGTTATTGTTTTTTTCATGCTGAAATGTTGCGTTATAGTTTTTCTCTGGTTTCCGATGAGAGATTTTCTTCAGAGAAGTTTGACTGCTATTTTTCACGTAGTTTCTCATATGGTATCTCTAGGTAGATGCTTTACTTATACCTAAAAAACATACTGAATTATTGAATGCATTGGATTTTCCTTGCCTAGTCATTATAGCAAACCTAGGTGGAAAAGACTAAAGGATCTTTTTTGGCTTCTTAACCAAAACAAAGTACCTTTTATTTCATTTATTTATTTATTTATTTTGGCTTGAAGTAACAGTTTTTAAAAAATCTATTTTTCATAAACCTGAGATTTAGATTCTAACCTGGTTTGAGAGGGCTTCTATCAGCAATACTGATTTTTAAAATTTCTTTTACTGGCTATTACTACCAAGGGCTAGCCTCACTGCCCTCTGGAGTGTCTTCTCTCCTTTAGAAGGTGGTTAGTGCCAAAACCCATCACCTCGGGTCCTCCCACCAACTTTCCAGGTCTCCACTCTTCATTTCTCCAGATGCTTTGTTTACTCCCAGTCTGGTTCACGGCAGTTCCTAGGCAGGGCCTGGTCCTGTTTCATGAGATGAATATTTCTTAGTGATATGTGGAACCTGCCACACCTAGGGCCCCACTGCCCTCCGTGTTAGCCCTTTCCGCACCTAATGTCACTTTATGGCTTCCTATGCTGGCTCTCCTGCATGCAGGAGACTTCGAATCCCTGACACCTAATTTGGAGTTTGTAATGGTATTTATGAATGTATATTTGTATTTTATTCTGACTTCCACTAATGTAATTTGAACAAAAACTAGAAACTTGAACATTAGAACTGTCAGGATACCAAAATTTTAAATACCTATTCTGCATAGCCCCTTACAGTTACAACTATATCAGAACACATTCTACATAAGGCACAGCAGGGTCATATTGTCTTAGGTTATTATTTATTGTGCATCCCTTCAAATCTCCACAAATCACTCTTGATCCTTTAAGCTGGGCAGTACTTCCTATTTGATTTTTATTGCTCTCTTTCCTCTCTCTCTCTCTCTCCTGACCAAAAATAAAAAGGCTCTACTTCTCATACTTTGCATCTTGGTTGTCCCATTTTAAGCCCCTTCTAACATATTACTTTTGTCCTATAGTCCTTACCTTGCATTTATCTGGACTTTCCTGAATATGTTGTCCTGACAAGTATTGAAATACTAACTGTAACTTGATAGGTCATTGAGGAACCCAATTCATGAATCATACTTATGTGTAAGAGACAACATTTAGATCGGAATTTACACACCAACCTTCATACCACTGTACATTAGAAAACTGGGGATAATGAGAAGAAACCCAGAGAAAAAAAGAAATTAGGAAAAGATACCAAAAGGCCTTATGAGGTAGGGGTTAAGACTTCCCTGAAGGAAAGAAGATGTGTGAGGATGGGTAAAGGAGGCAGGGGTTCAGAGCCTGGCAGATTAGCTGGTAAGAAGCAGGGAAACTAGTCATCACCCCAGTGACCAGTACCCAAGAATGAAATGCGTTGTTTCAGATTCCATTGTTCTAACTACTAACATGCTGTCTAGACCCTGTGACATCCGTCTTTCAAAGGCAAGAAGATTGTGGGCTTATAGGTATATTTTTATAGTGGTCAACTCTTCACAATACAGCGATTTTGAAAGAAATATTTTCTGTTGCACATGCAAGAGGAATTAGCCCACCAGTTTGCAGAAGAGCAACACTGAGACATGGGACAGCTATTCCAGCAAAAACAGTTACGCTGTAGTGTTAGTAATCACATGTTCTTATTACAGAAGCATTAAGGTACTTCATGAAATGAAAACTCTGGGGTGGAGGTGGGTAGGATCAGGGATTGAATAGAATCCCTAGTTCCAATCTCTCTGGTTGGCGAGTAAAAGAAGGAGAGTCTACATGAGACAAATCTGGGGCCTCCAATCATATCCTCATTTCGGATTTAGGCTTTTTTCTAGCAGACAGTTCCTCGTGATCTTCAATGCACCACATGTGGGCAGCATTTTGCCTTCAGCATAGGCCACTGTTCCTCTAACACTTCAGGCACAGGCCAGAGCCCATTAGTGAAGCATATGGCTACCGTCAGGAAATACAAGGAGTTAATGATTCCAGGGACAGCTTTCCACAAGTAGGAAAAGAAATGGGAGCTGATGGTTAAATACTTACGGTCAAACTTCAGGAGGACAATTCTGAGAGGTATCCTGTACATTCCTTAGAGGACTCCAGAGAGGATCAAGCTCCAGGTACCTTCAGTGGTGACCTCAGTAGAGAATCTTTTTATGCAGGTTCTCTCTCTCCCTCTGCCTCTTGGGTCCTTCACACCTATATCCTGGAATAACTCCAAAAATAAAACACCTGCCCACAAGTCCTTGTCTCTGACTCTACTTTTGAGGGGATCCCGAGTTAAGAGAACCAGTATTAGGTGTGGTACTAGAAATCAGATGCTCATAATGAAATCAAGCCCAGCTATCCACAGCCGTGAACCCAATAACATGTCCTTCTATGTCTTCTTCTCCTTCATTCACCCTCCCCTGTCCTCACCCTTCTTCCTCCTGAGTCAACTCTGGGCATATGTTATTGCTTAGTCTCTACCATTGAGGGGAACCCAAATTTAGAGATTGAGCAGAACTGGTAAGAGAGGTGAAAAGATAAATAGGAGAAAGTGGTTTCACTGAAGCCAAAGGATGAATGAATTTCAAGAGAGACAATGATTAAGAGCATCAGAAACTATAGAAAGTTCAAGCAAAATGAGAATTGAGAAGAATCAAATTTAGCAATTGGAAGGTTAGTGGCAACTTTGGAATAGAACTGTCAATGCAATGAAAAAAGTAGATTTTTCTTCCATTGTTCAAATTTGTGTAAAGCCTCAGTCTCTCGGTTTCTTCCTCATTTTCCTGAATTTCCTGAGTATAAACCGTAACATATCTTTTCTTCTAAGGGAAGTAATCTATGCAATATTGCAATAATTGAAGCACAGTTAACCCTATTGCTTTTGTCTCCCCCAATTTATTTTGCATTTGTTTTTGTATGGCAACAATTATACCACTTCCTCTAGAGATGCCCCAGCCCACTTCTCTGACCTTATTCTATACTCCCTTCCTACTCTTTTTAAAAATATATATATTTATTGATTTTTTACAGAGAGGAAGGGAGAGGGATAGAGAGTTAGAAACATGGATGAGAGAGAAACATTGATCAGCTGCCTCCTATGTGCCGGCAACCAAGGTACATGCCTGTGATCAGAATCGAACCTGGGACCCTTGAGTACACAGGCCGATGCTCTATCCACTGTGCCAAAGCAGTTAGGGCCCTTCCTACTCTTTTCAGTTACCTGTGATCCCTTAATTGTTTGGTTTCTCCAACTTTACATAATGGACAATGACTCACTTTCTTCCTCATTAAAATTGGTTTTCTTGCCTTTCTTTGAACATGTGAACCATCTTCTTAAAAGGATTATAGTAAGCATCTCTAAATTCTGGAGTTTGCTCTGCATGTTAGAGCAATAGTAAAGAAAAAAATACATTGTTAATGATTTGGGCTCATTTTGGGTATCAAAGAGATTGGGGAGAATATTGCTATTTATTAAAGCAAAGAACCCAGAAATGACATACTCAATGATAACAAAAATTATCTTGCAGTGATGAGAAAGGCAGTCTTTCTAGTAGATATAGTTTCTTTCTTTACATTGTCCTAGGTATTTTACATCAATGTCTGACTCATCTGTAAATGTACACTCTCCTTTGTGCGTACAAAGTCACATCAATTGGCAATTTGGGTAATTATTCTGATTGTTATACTGTAAGTGGCCTGTTCAATAAACAAGTATTCAGCATTGAGTACTTTTCTAGGCACGTAGACTGTGACGTGGAAGGAGTTCTGCCAGGAACTCAGAAGTCACGATAGTGTTTAACCTTGGGGACTGGATTCTTGTGGCTGCTGATTACATATGTGCATTCCAATTGTGAAAATTCAGTCCGCTATATATTTAAGATTTATATGTATTTATGTTTGTATGTTATCCTTTAATGAAATGTCCAAAAATTGAAACACAAAAGTGAAACCATAAAGTTAGTAGATATGAACATTGACAAATTCTTTTTTTAAATGTATTTTTATTTATTTCAAGAGAAAGGGAGAGGGAGAGAGAGATAGAAACATCAATGATGAGAAAGAATCATTGATTGGTTAACTTCCTCATGCCCCCTCCTGGGGACTGAGCCCAAAACTCAGGGAATGGAATTGTGATCTGGTTCATAGGTTGACGCTCAGCCACTGAGCAACACCGGCCAGGTGACAAATTCTTTTATATTTTCAGAATGAAGTCCTTTTAAACTATGACTCATAAATCAGAAGTCAAAGCATAACTGGCTGATTAAATAACTGTGAAAAGATAACATACTAAGTAAGGTCAAAAGGTAAATTAAATTGGAAAATGTATTGGTAATTTACATCCCAACAAAGGGCTAATCTGTTAGTATATAAAGAGCTTCTAGAAATCAGAAAGTAAAAGAGCAACTATCTAATTGAAATCAGAATAACATTTGAATGAATTTGCCATGTTATAAAAGTGAGAAAAAATGGGACTTAAATTATGAAAGGATGCTTAGTTTTTGTCATAATATGAGAAATGCAAATATAAACTAAAAGAAGATGCCACTTTTTACTCAATAGATTAGAAAAGTTTTTTTTTTTTTTTAAAGTTCAATAACAAACTGTGTTGATGAGGCTGCAGGGAAACATGGAGGTACATCCATACATTGTGGGAATATGAATTAGTGTCATTCCTATGGAAGTTTTATTGGCATTATCAATGGAAATTAAAAATGAACATACAATATAATACAACAATCTAATTATGAGAATTTAGCTTATTTATACATGTATCAAATAACTTAGGTACAAAGATATTATGTCAAACAGTGATTATAATAACAAAATACTATAAATAAAGATAAACTTATTTTTGCTGATATGCAGATAAAAATCTTTTAAAGTATACACACGAAGTCTGGGGAGTCAAAGTGCGAAGTATAATATTAAAAGTTGGGGTAAGAGAGCTTTCACTGTCTACATTAAAAATAGTTGAAAACTACCCATTGGGAAAATTAATTAAATGGAATACAAAAACTAAAAAACAAACAGAAAACTGATGTTTCAACATAAATTATGTTAAATGTCAGATAACACTTTGGTATCACAATATATGAAAAATATTACCATTTCTATGGAAAAATGGTAATTGCTATTATATTTGGAAAAAAACAGTTTATTGCTATATATATATTCTTAGCCAGAAGTTAGAAAAATTATTATAGTCTCTTGTACCATGCTTGTTGGCCTATGAATTGACCAAAAGATCCTAATAGATAACTTGACCATATATATCAACATATTGGGTAAACCTAATTGCAGCAATTTAACACTAGGCTATGATGGCAGAGCCACACAATATTATGAATACCATTGTTTATACTGTTATTTTTATTTATAGAATATTAGTATTGAACAATGAATAATTAATGAAAATGATAAATTATCACATATTCATAGGATGAGGTACTACACAGTCATTGAAAATATTCTACTTTTAAAAACTATTAAAGGAGTGAAAACACGCAATACATGTTAAGTGATTAAGCAAGACATGAATTTTATATCACATGATCACAATTTGACAAGATTTTTGCAGAGAATGTTTGAACATAAATATCTCTAGTAAGAGGACAAGCAAATATCTTTTTCTTACTTTCAGTATTTTCAAATTTCATATACTGAACATGTATTACTTTATAATCAAGAAAATGAACAAACAAATAACATGCAGTACATCAGGGATATGACTAGAATCTTCTGGTGCTGTTCTGTGGTCCTGGTGTCCTGCAGGTAATATTATGAACCATTTTATATAGACAGCTTTATTCTACTATGAAGGCTCCTTAGTGGTGCTGAGTCTCACAGAAAGAAAAGTTCAAAGGTTTATCTTAGAAAAGCTTTCCCCCCCATATGTCCAGTGGAGCACTCAGATGGATTCTTGGCTCATTTTCCAAGGGGCACAAACAGACTTCCCTCTCTGACATTTCACAAGTTTATACTCCAGTGCAGTTGGTAAAAACAGCCTGTCCAAGGTCTGGGTCAAATAGCTTGCTGTTCTAAGATAATATTGACAGTGCAGCCCCCACTTCTGCAAGTGGCTTTTATCTTGATTCAGTTCTCAAAGTCTTTGGATTGCCATTTGGAATTGGATCCACGCATGCGCAGCTTTGTGTGCGCCCAGGAGGCTCTTAAACAACTCCATGTCTTGTTTTCCTGAGCTCCTGCCTTTCTGTGGTCTCTGTGATGTTTTCCAGATCTCTGAGGCTCTCTTCTCCTCTCAGTTCTCAGTTCTCCTCTCCAGCTAGGAATCTGGGACTATCATAAGCCTGGTGTGTTGTGATTTTCCCATGACTACAGCTGCTTCCATGACCGTGGGTTTGAGGACAGAGAGGGGAAATGCAACAGTGGCCCATTTTCGTCTCTTGGAACCACAGACTCTCCTATTCATGGAGTAGTTTCCTCTGCCTGAGAACTGTAGGCACCTCCAGTCTCCTCCTGCAACTGCAGTCACTACCACCACAGCTGCCATACATGATTATGTGACAGTGGGGCATGAGAGAATGGAGAAAACATATATTTATTTTTTAAAAAAGAGTAATGGGAATTTCCTCCACTCAGAGCATGGTAATTCCACTTCCTTCTCCTGTAGCTTAGAGGGCTTCTCTTGGTGTTCTCTTGATGACCAGTTCTGCACTTGAGACTGCTTTGCATCCAGGTCAGGGAATACCAGAGATGGGGGAGAGATGGTAAACTCACTATAGCTTCTGTGGTCCTTTGAAATATGACCTTCTTCTTCAATTTGGCGTCCATTACTACTCCTCAGAGTTCTTAAATAGCTGTATTATGCCTCCTATCTAGGTGTAGTGTCATCGTTCCATCTTTCCTGGAACTGAAACTGATCAAACTCACCTTTTTACCTATAAAACTGGTGTCCTGTCCTCCCCCCTCCCTCCCCGGCCCTCCATTGTGCCATGATGCTTTTTTCAAAGCTTCTCATGAATGAATACCTTCTTTCTTGTTTGTTAAATGAAACCCACTACAATCCTCTCGGTATTCTAAATATTGAATGTTAAATTTCCTAGAACTTGTCAAAGTTAGTCCACGACACCAGCTTTCCGCTGTCCTTACCCATTCTTTTGGAATTCCTGGAACCGAAACTCCTTTAGGGTGCTCATCACTTCTTATCCGATACTGTGGAGTAGAGTCAGAGAACCTATGCTATCTGGGTGGTGGTTCTCTTCCATAACTGTCCTTAACTGTTTCCATGATCTGTTTCTACATCTGATGGAATACAAAGAAAGGTTTCTTATTAAGTGCTGTGAGACAGAGAAGCTCTTTATTCGCACACGCTAAAGGTATCTGTCATAGTTTGGTACTCTACAGAATTTATCAAAGTGCTTTCCATACCAGAAAACAAGAACATGTTGGAGAAGAGGATGGAAAAATCAACCTACCCTACCTCATACTCTAACACAACTCTGTCTCATCTTCTTATAAAGATAACTAAACAACACATAATTTGGTTTATCTTGATATTTTGGTCAGAACAAAACTGTTAACTCCTATTGACTAGAGGTAGATTGCAAAAAATGATGCAAATTTTCCATCTGTCTCTACATCTATGCTTTCTTTCAGTGACTGGGTAACCCTTCAAGAAATAAAAGTTTATATTTCCTGTTTAATTATGGTCTCACTCTGGAATTTACTTTGGCCGATAGAATGTAGTGGGTGGGATACCTTGCTAGTTCCGTGTCTAGGTAAAGAGGCCTTGCCTGCTTCTGTTCACTCCCTGGAAACCCTGCTGAGCTGCCATGCTACTAAACTCAGATTAGCCTGTAGAAGGATGAAATGCCCCATGGACTAGAGGCGAGCCATCCAAGCTTAGTCCACTCTCCACACAACCCAGTAGCTGACTTTAAACTCATGAGTGGGCCTGGTTTAGTTCATCTCAACCAAGTTCAGATCAGCAGAATTATGCAGTTACCCCATTGACAGAAGAGCACCAGTAAAGTGTTGTGTAAAGCCAGAATGTTTTGGGTGGTCTGTTGTACTGCAAAATCTGACACATGAAGCAGGAACTACTTTATTTATTGACAATTCTCTCCTTCCTTTCTAAACACACATACACACACGCAAGCACGCACAGTGAGGGGGAGAGCCGAATATTTGAACTATGCTGCACTTAGAAACCTCACTCGGTGGCTCCTAATCAAATGAATGGCAGTTCCAGCACCTTTATGGGCCTGCCAATAACCATTAGCACAGCCCTAGGAGACCAACGAGATTTTTTTTAATGGCCCACAATCTGCCACTGCAGCCAACATGGCAGCAGAATGCCACAGTACACATATCCCATCTTCAGCATACATTTCCTTCCGAGAAAATAAGAGATCGGCTTACGCAGAATGACTTTGTTGATGTGAAGGAGAAAACGCCTGCAGTTGAGACTCTGCAAACGGGGCCATCCAGCCTCCCATTTTGTATTCTTGGCCCTAATTAGCTCTTTGGGAGCAGATTGTTTGCAATGAGCTCCAGAAAATTGAGTGTGATTTTATCGAGGCAAACAGGGTTCAGTTGTTAACCTTTCCATCTTTAACGAGGCAACATCTTAAGGATAAACAATAATAAACAAGGAAGTTGTCAATAGGAATCTAGATTATGCCAGACTCCAATTTTATACCCCAAACAAGTCTTTGGAGAAAAATAACTTTGCTGGTCTGAAGTGACAGTAGGGGAAGTGCTGTTAAAGAAATTGTCTCCCTTCCAAGCTGATAATTCAGTTTTGGGGTGTCTACTATTGAGAGGCAAATATAAAGCCAACAATATTTCCATTCTGTTGGGAAAGGTAGTAATAAATGATAACCAGGACCATGTGACCATAAGGTTTCCTACTTCACAGAAACATGAGGGTGTTCTGCTGGAATTGGGAGTTTTAAATGGAGTCATAGACATGAACCATGCCATTTACAAAACTAACAGGTGATGAGAGTGAGGTTGGGAGTCTGTTCAGACACGTGCGCATGTGGTGGGAGATGCCTGTGCTCTGCCCCAGAAGAGAAACCACAGCCAATCTGCACACTCCACTCCTTGTACTCTTCCAGGGGAGCCTTCCACAGGGAAGCACTCGCCCTTTGCTCAGTATGCTGCCTTTCCTTAGCTCGTGCCATGTTGTCCTCTGTAGCTGGATTCACTTTCCAGTCTTTCAGAGTCTGGCACATTCCTGCGAACCTTTAAATTCCTAAACAAATCATCTCCTTACCAAAACGAATCCCTGCTTCATCTCCGTTTCCCAGGCACATTTTAGAAGTGTTTATTTCTAAATTCATTTGAATTCTGTTCATGTTTGCTTCATATATTTGGGGGCTCCGTTATTTGGTGCATATATATGCTTATCATAGTCATATCTTCTTGAAGAATAGATTGTTGAAGGCTGTAGTCATTCATTTGTTAACTGAGTCTTCCAAACTATTTTTGCAAAGTACGTATTCCTTGTCATTTGAGATCATTAACGTCTCTTTATTTTAACTTATGTTTGTATAATGTTTTAATAGGTAGTTTTTTGAATATCAATGCCATGTCTTGTTGCCAGGCTAGGGAGTGAAAAATATTAGCTCATTGTTTTCATTTGTATTTTTCTGATAATTTGAGAGTTTGTGTCTGCTTTCTTTAGTTTCTTGGGCACTTTGCCAGGGATTTAGGTTTTTTTATTTCTCTTTTGTTTATAGAATTTTTTTTGATAGTCTTCATATAAATTCTTCATTACATATGTTGCAATTATTTTTTCCCACCTGTCAGTTTCATTTTAATATTGTTTATGGTGCTTGTATTGGAAATACTTTATAACTTTTATGTAATTAAACTCAGGAATATGTTTCCCCTATGGCTCTGAGTTTTATGCCTTGCTTAATAGGGGCTTTCCCATAAATATTTTCTAGAGTAAATCTAATTTCTTGTGCAGTCGTTTATGAAATATTCATTATTAAATAAATATTCGTTAAATATATAAAATATGTATTAAAATATTAAAGAAATGTGGTTTATTTACATGTTTGATTCCCCCATGGCATACGACTTGATTTTCTTCCAATGTCAGGTGCTTTGTAATTTTTTTCAACTTTCCTCTGGGATTCCATTCCTATGTATATACTACAGCCTACCTTCAGGAGTCATGGGATGGGGTGGGGTAAGTTCATCAGTGCGATTTCTCAATGGCTGATATTTAGAGGGAGCATGTTCTCTGTTCCTTCAGAATGTCACCATCCGTCTTGACAGTTCCTGGCCTCTCCCACACAGGCATCCACATCTCCACCCAAGAGTTCTGCCACCAAAGTAGAAATTTGATTCAAATTTAGTTCCACTCAAAATCACCTTGATAGTAGTCCTCAGCGTCCCTTCCTGCTCCTTCTGACTTTTACCTCTGACTTGGAGAACCCTAGAAATAGTCGCGCCTTTCCACAGCTGTCCTTTCCTTGCTATTCTTTGATCTGTGGTCTCCTCTGTCAAACTGATTCTTTCTGCATTTTACCCTCATGGGTTTTTCAACAAGTTTGATTCACCTACAAGACTCTTGATTGTTTATTGCTAATGTTATAATTTTGTTTCCTCTAATACAATTTTTTAGGTCTCCTCTAGGGAAGTAAAAGATATAGGCATGTGTTCTCAGATCTAATTTCCTATGCATATTTTTATTCTTATCACATATTTTTGCACTATGATTTGAGGCTATTTGAAAGATTGTATTTAACAAAAGATGTTTAAACATAAAAGAAAGGGAAGAGGGGGAATGAGTTAAAACTGAAGAAAAAAAAAGCAAGAAGTTAGTTTGGTACTTGTAGGAATTCAGACCTTGGGCAGGCTTGGGGCTTGATCCTGAAAATGGATAGAAAAGTCAAGAGTCTCTTGGGAAACTGTACTTTGACTTATTAGAAGTTTTCTGGGGTTGGTTTTTCAGTCACTAGGACCTAGTGAGTAGAAAGACGATTAGTTGGTTTCCAGAGATTATAACTATCCTTTGTGAATTGGAAAGTAGTAGTTCTCAATATGGTCAGAACTTCATTCTCCAAGGATGGAATTACCAGCAGCTGAGCACCTCAGAATCCCTGAAAGCTTTACTTCCAACTGGGAAATATATAACAAGGTCTCCACATTGCTATGTTCCACATCCTTTGCTGGTCAATAAAATGCACAGCCCTAACTGTGCCTGCCGGCACCTTTGTTATTCCTATAACTATCCCATGATGAGAATACCTAAAGCATTTGACATAAAACACTGTCTTCTTTCCAATATAGGAGATGAAATATGGCTGTTGTTTTCCCATCATTCAGAAAATCCAATCTTGTGATATACATACAAGAGATAAATAAACTGGTAATTCAGAGTTTGACTTTTCCTAAAAAAATAAAAATAAATAAAAACACTTGGTGTTGTAGAGACAAGTCTTAACTTTGCAGGTCCTCATGCAGTAGACACCTTGATGTCTTCTCTTACTTTAGCCTTGAATTACTAGTACAGTAGCATTTACGACATGGTTTTGCTCTTATTCTATGTTGATAGTTCTTTAACTGTATTCTCTGGGAAACATTTGTCTCCACTGTTGGTGGCAATACAGACTGATGCTGCCATGTGGAAAGCAGTTAACACAAAAAATTAAAAATGGAACTGCCTTATGACCCAGCAATTCCACTTCTGGGAATATAGCTGAAGAAACCTGAAACACTAATTTGAAAGAATATATGCACCCCTATGTTCATTGCAGAGTTATAGCCAGGATTTGGAAGCAGCCCAAGTGGATTATAAGGCTGTGGTATATTTACACAATGGAATACTACTCAGCCATAAAAAAGAAGGAAATTTATCCTTTGCCACTGCATGGATGGACCTGGAGAGTATTATGCTAAGTGAAATAAGTCAGTCAGAGAGAGACAAGTACCATATGATTTCATGATATGTGGAATCTAATGAACAAAATAAACTGACAAACAAAATAGAAATAGATTCATAGATACAGAGAACACACTGACAGCTGTCAGAGGGAAGGGGGTTGGAGGGCTGGGTGAAAAAGGTAAAATGATTAAGCAAAAAAAAAATACCCAAATCCTTATAGACACAGAAAACACTATGGTGATAACATAGGGAAAGACGGTATGGGGAAGTAGGAGAGGGTAAAGGAAAGATAAATGGTGATGCAGGGAGACTTGACTTGGGGTGGTGAACACACAATACAGTATACGGATGATGGATTGTAGAATGTACACCTGAAACCTATATAAATTTATTAACCAATGTCACCCCAATAAATTCAATAAAAATAGCTCACTGTTCAAAATTCAGTCTACTTTCAAGTATGTCTCAGTGTTTTCTGGAGTTGGTAGCTTTATGATTTATTATTTTTCCAAGTTCTAATCCACATCATAACCCTGAGTTACTTCTGAGCAAATGTCTTTTCTGTTCTGTGCTTCAATAAATCCCACCACAGAATTGGGTTTACAATAGAAACTGCTTGAAAGAAGAAATGAGTTTAAAACTTGAACTAAGTCTCCTCAGGTGAAAATGGATTTCTCTCCCTAAAGAACCTTGTTTGAACATGTGCCCACTTTTAAAAAAATAATTTTTTATTTTTATTTTTCAATTACAGTTGACATACAATATTATCTTAGTTTCAGGTGTATACCCCAGTAATTAGACATTAAATAGCTTACTAAGTAATCATCCAATAAATCTCACACCAGTCTGACACCATACATAGCTATTAGAATATTATTGACTACCAGAGGCCCGATGCATGAAATTTGTGCAAGAGTAGACCTTGCTTTCCCCAGCTGCAAGCACTGGCTTCCTTCTGGCACCTGGGACCCGGGCTTCCCTCTCATCCCTGGCTTCATCCGGAAGGTTGTCCAGAAGGACATCCAGTCTAATTAGCATATTATGCTTTTGTTGTTATAGATAACCCCTATATTGTACTTTAGATCCCTATGACCATTCTTACTAACTTGTGCCCACTCTTAAGGCATGTTGTAAGCTTGGACTTCAAAATAATTGAGCACACTGTAACCTGAGGAATTGCCTTGGCCCCAGAGGGAAGGCAATCAAGGGCAATTTCGAGGTTGTGATATGCTTGCTTCTCCTTTGGGGTTTGGAGGGTAATTCCTGGATCATGGTGGGAGATCAGTTTTTTTTTTTTTGTTTATCTCTTTCAGTGCAGCTCCTAGGACAACTGATCTCTCCCTCTTCCACATCCACCCAGAATTTTGTACACCCCTTGTTCCCGCCATTTGGAAATGCAAGGAAATGCAGAAGAAAGCGTGTGGGCTTTGGAGACCCAGAAATTTAGCTTTAAGCTACTAATAAACTGTGTTACTTAAGTTATTTTCTAGGCTTCATCAGTTGATTAGGGGCAATAGCAACTATCTCTTTGGCTTGTTGTGGGAGTTAAACGGGCCACGGAATGTAAATGTCCCAGTGAATTGTCTGGCACACATTCAATAATGGGGTGGCATTTCTGTCACAGTACTGGGGAGCAGGATTGGGGTTACAACCTTCCTCTAAGTAGCCTAAAAGCTATGGACAAAAATAGATGCCCTATTGCTGCATTGGCCATAATCAAAACATGAAATAGCACAAGCTTCACACTACAGTCTTAAAAAGTGTAATCCTGAGAAAGAAAAGTGCAAAAACACCTGAGGCTTGGCAATGTTTCTAGTATTTCCACTCCAAAAGTAGCTTGAAGTAAGGAAGTTGTCAAAGAGGTTAATTATTATTATCATAGCTCTGAAAGTGTAGGTTAGTGCAGTTACATGGGAGGAAAAAACGATAAAAGTGAGAATGGAGGACATTAAATTATTGTTATGTGCTGATGATATAATTGTATACTGTTAGAACTCATGAGAGTTGTCTGAAAAACTATTAGATATAAAAAAGAGAATTCAGAAAATTCCCTGGTTGCAAAATTTATATCAATATCATTAGTTTTCTTATATACCAACTATAAACAGAAAATTTAGTGAAGGAAATAGCCCATTTACAATACCAAGAAAAACAGATTAAAACAAAACAAAACCTAGGAACAAAACTAGTCAGGGTTTATGTGAAGGAAACTTTAGAACTCTTCTGAGGATTATAAAAGAAGACAGAAAAATAATCATAACTTATTGTTAGGTGGAAAAATCTCAATATCATAAAGATGTCATCTTCTAAAATTAATCTATGAAGTCTATGCCATCCAAATTAGAATACCAGTGATTATTTTTTAGAGAAAACTTTACAAAATGATTTTTTTGAGTAATATATGATGATTCTGAAAAATAAGAACAAACAGATTCAGTGAAATAAATATAGACTCTAGAAATATCCATGAATGTGTTATAGATGACAAAGATGACTTTTATTCAGTGGGAAAAGATGAATTAGTAAAAAAAGATGTAGAAGTTGAATTGACTGTGGAAAAAATAAATCTGGGTGGCTACTTCAGTTGCAACATGAATTTGAGATCTATTAATTACATAAATGTAAAAACTAATACCTTAAAAATATTATAAGAAAATGTGGATGGCAAAAAAAGTCACTAATCTGAGAAAGAAAATATTAATAACAGTGGCTACTGAAAAATTAAAAATTAGATCATGACAAAAACATGGTATTATGAAAGAGCAAAGTAATTTGCACTAAATATTTGCAATATGTATAATAGTCTTGTAAAAATGTTTAATAAGTATTCTAGTCATAAATTTAGTAATTATTTTACAGACAATAAGATATGCTGATAATGAATATAAAAATACTCAGCCTTACTTGTATACATATATAAAAGCCTAAGCTACTGTTACAACCTGGTGGACCGAAAGACTGGTCGACCAGTTGCTATGATGATACACTGACCACCAGGGGGAAGACGCTCAATGCTGGAGCTGCCCCCTGCTGGTCAGTGTGCTCCCACATCCAACCTCCCCTGGCCAGCCAACCTCCCATGGTCTCTCCTCCTGGCCGGCCAGCCCCAATCAGCCCCGATCACTGGCCAGGCCAAGGGGACCCCACCCATGCATGAATTTGTGCACTGGGCATCTAGTATTAAATAAATAAAAAATAAAATCAGGTAGCATTTACACCTATGGAATTGGAAAATGTGAATATAATTGGTAATACTAATTTTAACAAAGGTCTTGGAATATGGGTACTATCATTTGATTGAAATTCAAACTATACCACTTTGGAAAGTGATTTGGAAATATCTGAGACAATTTTATTTTATTAATTTACTTTAAAATTTACCTTTATTGTTGAAAGTATCACAGATGTTCCCCCATTGGCCCCATTAATTTTAATATCTATTAATATTTAATAGATATTAAAATCCTATCTAATAAAGAGGGGATATGCTAATTGACCATCACGCCCTCACAAAGATGGCGGCACCCACAGTCAATAAGGAGGGATTATGTTAATTGACTTCCACGCCCTCAAAGATGGTGGCGCCCACAGCCACAAGATGGTGGCGCCCAGTCCCTTCAGTCCCGCAGGGGTATCAGGCATGCAGTATGGCTGGGCCCACCCCCAGGTGGGTCCAGTTGCTCCGTGCGCCTGCCTCCAGAGTCCTTCAGTCCCCTCAGCCCCCCAGCTACCCAGGGTGAGCCTGAAGCACAGGCAAGCCTCAGGTGGCAGCTGCCCAGCTGACCCCCGAGGTGCAGGCAAGCCTCGGATGGTGGCTGCCCAGCCACCCAGGGCCGCCTGAGGCTCAGGTAACCAGGGCCAGCTGAGGCTTGCACTTTTAACAGTGGCAGCAGCAGAGGTGTGATGAGGGGGACACCTTTCCCTGATTGCTGGGTCACCTCCCACACCAGAGGGCTCCTGGACTGTGAGAGGGGGCAGGCTGGGCTGAGGGACCCCACCTCCAGTGCATGAATTTTCATGCACCGGGCCTCTAGTCTATTAATAAATGATAAAAGCAAAAGTTTAGATCAGTTGCACTGACTCCTTTTGTGTAGATAAACTTTGTATGTGTGCTTTGTGTTTGTATGTTTAATTGGAAGAAGATTTCAGAAAAGTTTGGTACTGTTTATATTTCTGAAGTTATTGGAGACTGGAGGAACTAACTCTTTTAAAAATACAGCCTTTTTGAGAGATCCAAGATGGCGGCATAGGTAAACACCTAAACTGCTGCCTCCGACAACAATTTAAACTGCAACTAAAAGATAAAACGTCTATCACCCAGAACCACGGGAAAGCTGGCTGAGTGGAAGTTCTACAACTAGAAGGAAAGAGAAAAGAGCATTGAGACGTGCACGAGCGCTGCAAAGCTGAGGTACGGAGGCGCGGGATCCGGGCTGGCGGCGGGCGACTGGGTGCGTTGCTTTTTAAACCCGAAGGGAGACAAGCCCCCGACTACTCTGAAATCCAGTCTCTGGGGAGACGCGGGGGACCCAAACTCCTACGGGGAGAAGCTGGACTGTCTGCCAGTGAGAGTGGCTTGCTAGCAGAGCTGCGCGCAGGAATAACTGTTTACGGCACTGGGGCACAGGATTCCAGGACACGGTCGGGACACAGAGCGGGCTTACTAGCAGCCATTGCTGTTTGCCACGCCCTAACCTAGTGACGCCCTGAGACCCCGCCCCACACAACCTACAAACCCACCCAAGCTCCAAGCAGCTCAATTAGCATAAGAAAGCCTGCCCTATTGCAGCTTAACCTAGAAAACTTGCAGCCCGGGTCAGACAGCTCCAAAACCTCCAAACCCCAAGCAAAGAGGAGAAAACTACAGCTCTCACTGTAGCTCCTGCTGAGTGGCCTCAGACAGTAGCTGACCTGCACCCCATTGGAGATCCAGAAGCCAGTGTACCTAGTGGTCAGTGTGAGACAACAGATTTCAACTCCTCACATCCATAAGTGACACATTCAAGAGGCAGACTCAGTGAGCACCAAAGCCCCACTGAAACAAGTCCTGCCCCATAAGCGCAGCACTTCTTCCATTATAGACACAGGGAGTGCTCACAGCTAATTGGCCTGGAGGTCAATTCCTCCCAGCTTACCAACAGCAATTCAGGCTTAACTACACCAAGACTTTGCACTCAGCCCACAAAGGGGTGTACCAAGAGCATCCACATCAGGTGATTGGGGAGGCTGAGCTACTGCCCCCTATAGGTCACCTACCACACAAAGCCACTCCATCAACACAGGGAAGAAGCCAAAATGCAGAAACAAAGAAACATGTCACGAATGAAAGAAACGGAGGAAAGCAAACTACTGGATGACATAGAGTTCAGAATCACATTTATAAGGTTACTCAAGAATCTTCTAAAAACTGCCGAGAAACTTGATGACACTTCTGAGGAGCTTAGTGAGACCTTCAAGGACCTTAATGAGAATGCCAAAAAAATGGAAAAGGACCAGTCAGAAATGAAGCATACACTGTCTGAAATAAAGAATATACAGAAACTCAACTGTAGATCAACATACCCCAAGAATCAAACCAAAGATCTGAAATATGTGGAAACAAAAAACATCCAACCAGAAAAACAAAAAGAAAAAAGAATCCAAAAATATGAAGATAATGTAAGGAGCCTCTGGGACAACTTTAAGCGAAACAACATCCGAATTTTTGGGGTGCCAGAAGAAGGGAGAGAGCAAAATATTGAAAACCTATTAGAAGAAATAATGACAGAAAACTTTCCCTACCTGGTGAAAGAAATAGACTTACAAGTTCAGGAAGCGCACAGAACCCCATACAAGAGGAACCCAAAGAGGACCACACCAAGACACATCATAATTAAAATGCCAAGGGCAAAAGACAAAGAGAGAATATTAAAAGCAGCAAGAGAAAAACAGTTAATTACCTACAAGGGAGTACCCATACGACTGTCAGCTGATTTCTCGGCAGAAACTATGCAGGCCAGAAGGGAGTGGCAAGAAATATTCAAAGTGATGAACAGCAAGAACCTACAACCAAGATTACTCTACCCAGCAAAGCTATCATTCAGAGTTGAAGGTCAGATAAAGAGCTTCACAGACAAGAAAAAGCTAAAGGAGTTCATCGCCACCAAACCAGGATTACATGAAATGCTGAAGGGTATTCTTTAAGAAGAAGAAGAAGAAGAAAAAGGTAAAGATAAAAATTATGAACAACAAAATGACATCAAATACATACCTACCAACAAGTGAATCTAAAAATCAAGTGAATAAAAAATCTGAAGAACAGAATGGACTGGTGAATATAATAGAATCAGGGACATAGAAAGGGAGTGGACTGACGATTCTCAGGGGAAGCAAGTGTGAGGGTTGCGGGAAGAGATTGGACAAAAATCTTACTCCTATGGATGAAGACAGTGGCGGGGGGTAAGGGCATGGGGTGGGGTGGGGAATCAGGTGGAGGGGAGCTATGGGGGGAAAAAAAGTGGAACACCTGTAATAATCTGAACAATAAAGATTTAATTAAGAAAAAAAAAAAATACAGCCTTTTTGTATGCAGCAGTTTTAGGTTCCCAACTAAATTGAGCAGAAAGTATAGAGAGGCCCCATTTACCCCCTGACTCTTAATGCTCTTAGCTTCCTCCACCATCAGCATCATTATCAATCAAAGTCCGTAGTTTACATTAGGGTTCATTCTTGGTGTTGGACATTTTATTGGTTCCATACAAACTAAGTGACATGTACCCACAATTATAGTACCATACAGAATAGGTTCACTGTGCTCCACTTATTAATTCCTCGCTCACCCCAACCCCCTGGCAATAGCACAACTCTTTACCATCTTCATAGTTTTACATTTCACAGAATGTCTTATAGTTGGGAATTATACAATATCTATTCTCTTGAGATTGGTGTCCTTCCTTTTTGAAAACTTCTGCTCATTTTAAAAGAGGTGGTTCATGTTCTTATTTTTGAGTTTTAAGAGCTCTTTTGAGTATTTTGGCTAATAGTCTTTTATCAGTAGAACTTTTTGCAAATATTTCCCCCAGTCTGTGGCTCGACTTCTCATTGTTTTGACAATACCTTTCACAGAACAGAAGTGTTTAATTTTAACAAAATTCAACTTATCGGTTCTTTCATGGCTCAGGCCTTTGATGCTGTGTCTTAAAAGTCATCATGAAACTGACCCAAGGTCATCTGGATTTTCTACCATGTTATATCCTAAGAGTCTCAGAGTTGTTCATAGTTTTTGCAATTTATAGTCAAATTTATGATCCGTTTCTGTGTTAATTTTCTTATGAAGAGTGTAAGTTCTGTGACTCGATTATTTTCATTTTCTTCTCTTTATTTTTGCATGTGGATGTCCACTTTTTCCAGTACCATTTATTGAAGGGGCTATCTTTTCTCCCTTTAATGGCCTTTGCTCTTTTGTTGAAGACAAGTTTACTGTATCTTTGTGTGTCTCATTTGGGGCTCGCTATTTTGTTCCATTGAACTATTTTTCTATTTTTCCACCAAATACCTCACTGTCTTTATTGCTATAGCCTTAAAAATTTTCTTTTATTGATTTCAGAGAGGAAGGGAGAAGAAGAGAGAGATAGAAACAACAATGATCAGAGAGAATCATTGATCAGCCGCCTCCTACATGCCTTACACTGGGGATCGAGCCTTAAACTGAGGCATGGGCCCTGACCAGGAATCAAACCATGACCTCCCGGTTCATAGGTTGATGCTCAATGACTGAGCCACACCAACTGGGCAAGAGTATGTCTTGAAGTCCTCTGACTTTGTTTTTCTCCTTCAATATTGTGTTGATTATTGTATTAATGTCCTAGGGCTCATCATAACAAAAAATATCCACAGACTGGTGACTTTAAAAATAGAAACTTATTATCTTACCCTTCTGGATGCTGGAGGCCCAAGATCAAGGTGCCAGTGGCAGGGATGGATTCCTCAGAGACCTCTCTCCTTGCCATACAAATAGCTACCCTGATCTGGTCTCTTCACATGGTCTTTCATATGTGCTTGTACGACATCCCTCCGTCTGCCCCCAATCTCCTTTTATAAGTGCTTGAATCAGATTAGGCTAGGGCCAACTGTAAAGACCTCATTTTTTACCACAGTTATCTTTCTAAAGGTTCTTAGAGGAGATCTGGATACACTGAGAGGAAAGATAAAGTGAGGATGCAGCAAGAAAGTGGACATATAGAAGCCAGAGAGAGACAGGTTTCAGAAGAAACCAATCCTGCCTTCACCTTGACCTTGGACTTCTAGCCTCCAGAAGGTAAAAAAAATATGAACTTCTGTTGTTTAAGCCAAGTCTGTGCAGTATTTTGTGATGGCAGCCCTAGCGAACCAATATACCTTGTATCCTGCAACCTTACTATTATTGCTTATCAGTTCCAGACATGTTTATTTTTGTTGTTGATTTGAATGTTTTCTGACTTATAAAATTTAAAAAACCTGATGTATATATTTTAAACTAAAACATAATAGACACTGTTCTTCTTCCTTGAATTGCGATGTGTGTCTCCTCCGTGTAAGTATGTACATGTAGAGGGTAGCATACAGTTCGATACTAGCACAGTTCCTGGGGTGACACTTGGCTTGTACCTCATATGTATTTATTGAATTAATTACAGTTTAAATAGACTGTTTGCTACCAGTTTTCTAAGAAATTTTTGAGAAAACGACCCATAGGGAGATAAGAAAGAGTTGCTGAAATATGTAGAAAACAAACAGCGTGAAAGCTATTGTGGGGAGGACCCCTATTTTACAAACTGATCCACAGATGAAAGGGCCAGGTTTTCTAGAACATAGAAAATGGAGATTCCACTTAGTGACCTTTGCAAGTTACCTGCTCTAATCCTCTGTTCCTCTGGTCTTCCATTGTGGTCTTGGTCAAGGAGACAGGAGCAGAGGATGAGTGCCTGGGTTGGCAAGGTTTCCTCTGTGGTTAAAGATAAAAATATTCATATATCTGGCATGCAGAGAGAGAAGGTTGAACTCATTACAACCATTTTTTTCTTATTGGGTAAAGGGTTTCTATTAAAGCTACACTGTATGTATCTTTATGCTCAAGGCTGATGGTTAATTGGGTTTGACACATAGTTGGCACTCAAAACCATGAATCCATATGTGATTGAATCACCTAATGCAGGAGCAATGCACATTAGGTTTGGACTTGCTTTTTTTTTTATAGCTTTATTCTTTTCAAGATATCTATCTACCTTTGTTGTTGCTTTCAGGATTGAACAAGGAAGGCTGTTTTTTATGGGCTGATGAAGCAGACATCTCATAGTTTGTCATGGATGACTAAAATAAATCTCTGCCTTAATCAAGAGAATTATTTATACGACCAAAAATAATCTAGCAGCTATAAAATTATTTCCTGGTGAAGAAAGACCTTATGAATTATTGTCAGTTTGAAGTGTCATTACTGTATCACTCCTTCCGTGTTTTTTGAGAGAGCAAGAGAACAAAAAGAATATGGAAGCCTGGCCAGTGTGGCTCAGTGGTTGAGCATCAACCCATGAACCAAGAGGTCACTGGTTTGATTTGTGGTCAGGGCACATGTCAGGGTTGTGGGCTTGATCCCCAGGAGAGGGCATGCAGGAGTCAGCTGATCCATGTTTCTTTTTTAATTTTCTTTATTGATTAAGGTATGACATATGTGTCTTTATCCCCCCTTGGTCTCCCTACCCCCTGGATCGATATTTCCTATCAATGTTTCTATTTCTCCTTCTCCCTTCCTCTTTCTTTAAAATCAATACACACATTTTTTTTAAAGGATATGGCAACTTTAATGGCATTCTCTGTCTACTAGACTGACAAATGAAATTTTCTGAAATATATATCCCTGGATTTTGAAGTTAAAGCAAAATGGGTGAGACTTTTCTGGGTTAAGCACATTGTAGCCATAGAAAGGCAACCCATACCTGCAGATTTCTGAAAATAAAACCATTCACTCTCCTCTTTTATGGCATCACATATCTAACTCTATGTCTTCTGTGTAAAGGGTCAAGCCCAACTGAACTGTAAGGACTTTAAGACCTTTTCTCCACAATTCATCCTCTTGTCCATCAATGCAAAGTAAATACATACTTAAAAACTCTTCTCAGCAAAGCTGAGTGCCTGTGAGGCACACGCATCTGTGCTATATACTTCAAGAGTTGTGGAGGAAATCAGGATAAGAAACTCATCACACCAACAAACTTATAATATGGGTGGAGAGTCGATTCATCTACTTTCTTCCTCATAGCCCAGTGGTCGGCAAACTGCGGCTCGTGAGCCACATGCGGCTCGTGAGCCGCAGTTTGCCGCTCTGTTGACTAATGAGTTTGCCGACCACTGGGATAGGGGCTTAATCACAAGGAACAACAACAGCCTGTAATTATTGGAATTGAGAGTCTAGGTCAATGGTCGGCAAACTCATTAGTCAACAGAGCGGCAAACCGCGGCTCGCGAGCCGCAGTCTGCCCACCACTGTCATAGCAGATACCAGGAGAAGAGCTGCTTCCCAGGGGCTTGTGAGATTCTCTGGTAGAACACAGTGAGAAAATGTTACATTTCTATTGTTATTGTTTTTTACCTATTTTTTAACATTTATATGTTTGTGTTTATTTTATAATATGTGTGTTCAATCAATACACTAGCAAATGTTCGTTATTTGTAATAAGCATGGATTCGGGGGATGGCCTTGTTTTGGGAAAGCTTTTTAACTGATAGAGGCACATGTAGATATTTGTGTGCATGCATTTGTGCATTAATATTCCTGCAGTAGTGTGTGCACAGAAATCCTAGACTGCTCTTTCTAGCCTTTATCTTAATAAAAGGTGAAAAAAAATTGAAAAGCAATGGTAGGATGGGTCAAAATATGATCAAGAGCTTGTAAAGAAATTGCCACCTGATTATTGAGTAGACCTATTAATAGCCACTGTCTGTGTGCTTATTCTATTTTGGTCAGTACAACCTAAAATTTAAAAGAGAGGGTGATTGAGTTCATCCAAGATGGGATGCATTTGAGTGTATGTAAGAAAAGAGTGAGTGTGAGCAAAAGCAAAATGCAAGGAGAAAGAAAGAAAATAGGGAGGGAGGACAGGGATGTCCACGGTTAGGCAGTAGCTAAAAAATTGTTGTGAAGTACATGCTGGCTAGAGAACAAGATGACTCACCCCCAGCTTAACTCACTGTCTTTGAGGGGAGAGATGGAATAACTACAAGAGGGTGCAGGGTTTGCTAAATATCAAAAGAGGAACATACATGATGCTTTTGGAACACAATTGAGGGAGAATTAATGTTTTGCTTATGGGGTAATATTACGGGGTGATGAGAGAGGGGCAGGAGATCATGAATAGATATCAGGGTGACCTGTGCAATGTAGATTGGTAGTTAGAACAGGGACCTCTGTCAAGTTGAAGTCTGCCACCAATATGTTCACTTAATTATTCTTTCAACAGATATTTCCTGAGCATCTGCTATGCCACATACTTTTCTGGTTACCTTGGGAGAATATAATGGACCAAAAAAGCCCATTTCTATGGAACTCCATTATAGTAGGAAAAAACAGACAATAAACAAGATTTACAAAACTAAAATATAGTTGCTGGTGTGAAGTTTTAAAGAAGAAAAAGGATAAAGCTGGAAAGGGGGACAGGGCGTTGGTGGTGGGTGATGTGGGCACACCACTGACTCCATCATGCAGGTCCTCTCACGCCAGGAGATCATAGTATGCACCTCAAAACTGTTGATCTCACGACGGTGCTGATGCCTCCTGATTACAGCATGGACTTGACATAGAGGTTTTACTTTATTGTAGAGGACAGCACTAGGTGTGGTATGAGTTAACAGAAACTATTTTGAAAAGTAGGCAAATATTCTCTGAATGACTATAACCTACTAAAATGCAGACCCCTAAGTGTACCCATGGAACTCAGAGCTGCAGACTATTAAAGATGGAAGGAATGTTATTCATGACCTGATTCAACCTTCTCATTTCAGAGTGGTGTGTGGGGTTAAGTGGCTTGCTCCAAGGTACACAAAGTTGGGGGCAGATCTGATGCTTGAGTCTAGATTGGCTGCCCCCTAGTTCCCTTCTGCTTCCATTAAATCAACTTTTCACATTGCCTCAGGCAGACCATAAGCCTCAGAGAGAGGGAGCATGACCTGGAAGAAATAGGACTAGATGGAGAGTCAGGAGAGAGCATTTAATAAGAGGCACAATTCCAGGATTGTGTCAGGCACAACTCCAGAATTTCTACTTTTATTATCTTACGTTGTCTCCATAACAACCACTTTAACAAGGTTTTATGATTCTATACTTTCTGATTTTTAAAAAAAATGAAAACATGGCATATAAATTGAAGACTATGGGGTACCCATCCTCAATTCCATATCCCTCCTTTCCCAGAAAAAATACTACCACCTTCAACCCGGCATTTCTTTAGCCCTGAATGATTTTATATTATTACACTTTATAAGTATATTTTAAAACATCGAATAATATCTTTCAATTTTAAAAATTTTATAATAATCTTACTCTAAATGTAGGATTTGGCAATCAATTTTTTTCTCTCTCAAAGAAAGATTTTGAGATTTATCCAAATAATTCTATTTCATTTACTATTTCTTACTTTTAAATAGACCTTTATTTTGTAATGCAATGATTATCTCAATGACCTTTTGAAGTAGGTAATATTTCCCTTTTATAGATGAGGAAATTCAGGTATTCAAGAATCAGTTGTAAACCCATAATTTTTAACCAGTCCACCTGCCTCCTTCCAGTATAAACCTCAGAAAGCTTTATACTAGAATAAAACTTTGTCTTTTATATGAGTAACATTGGAAGCCTTTCCACTTCATTGCTGACTTACGAATATGAGCAAGGTTTATAGTTGATCAATTTTAATAATGACCTCCTTGTATTTATGTTTACTTCTTATATCCATGCCATTTGCCATATGCCTTGCTGCTCCTGCTATTAAGAGGCAGAGTTCCCCTTTATTGCATCTTAAATCTGGTCTTGCATTGTAACTTAAGAATGGAGTAGAAGGGATGTGTGCCAATTTCAAGCCTAGGCTTCACTCTCTTTGGAACCTTATGATCACCATGTGAGCAATTGTAGGCCAGCCTGTCGGGAGAGGACAGACTGGTGACCCCTCACTGGACCAGCAGCCAGTCAATCACCAGACACGTGAATGAGGCCATTCTAGACTGAGGACCACAGGTACATGGGTGAGCCCAGCTGAGATCAACTCAGCTTGGCCCAGAGCAAAACAACCATCGGCCTACACACAGAGTCATGAGCTAATCATGCCCCCTTTTTTTAAATCACTGTGTTTGGAGTGGTTTATTATGCAGAAACAGCTAACTGACACAGGATTTAAATTGTCATGTTTTGAACAAGGATAATTAAAACAATTGCTCCGACTGCATTTACAATGAAAAATGCAGATTTGTTCTTATGCAATTTCAGGTAAGTGTGCTGACCTGAGTTTTCCTCCTCTTCTACTTAAGGAAATTGTCAATGTACATTTCAAGGTCATCCTGGTCAAATTCTCAAAGCCAAAACTGTTTCAACAATACTTACAAATACTAATATAATTTAATTTCATCATATTAATGTGTATCAGGAATAACTAAACACTTGCAGATGTTATTTTGAACTAATTAATTTCACTTTAAAATAAGTGGCATTTTCTTGTTTTAAAAACATTGCATGTTCATTAACGAAGACAATTTTTTTAGAAGTACAAAAAATAAGTGTTTTATAGAGCTTATAATCTCATCAACCCAGAAAGAATTGTTTGACATTTAGGCTGACTTAGAGTTTCCTTAAATGGTTTTCCAAATTCAGATAGGTCCAACTGGCCTCCTGCAGATAGAAATATACTCTAAATGTAAATGAGAACACTTCTGAATATGGTCTGAAAATATAGCTATGTGTTACACACACACACACACACACACACACACACACAATTACTTCATCACGGGTTTCTGGAAAATATATTTTTCTTATTTGGGGGGGAGGAGTATTTATAAAAGCAAATCACAATGGAAAGCAGCAGCAGTAAAAAAAAAAAAAAAGAATTATGTTATCTTCTGATTGCCTGTGATTTGAATGTGAAATATAATGTTCTAAGTTCTTCTTAGAGTAATCAAAACATTTGGAATTTAAAAAAAATATATTTTATTGATTTTTTTACAGAGAGGAAGGGAGGAGGATAGAGGGTTAGAAACATCGATGAGAGAGAAACATTGATCAGCTGCCTCTTGCACACAGCCTACTGGGGATGTGCCCGCAACCAAGGTACATGCCCTTGACCGGAATCGAACCCAGGACCCTTCAGTCCGCAGGCTGAAGCTCTATCCACTGAGCCAAATTGGTCAGGGCAGCATTTGGAATTTTTGTCACAAGCTGACCCACAGTTTCTAGAATAAGATAAAAAACAATGTTAATTTTTGAGTGCTTTTATGTGCTATGCTGAAGTCTCTACATTTGTTACTATTGTCTCTCTAAATAACATTCTGAGGTAGGTAATAATATTAACTTTATCTTAAAGATAATAAAATAGAACTTAGGGAGGTTGAAACACCTGTTAATTAATATTGGAGTTGGGATTTTATCCGTCGCCAATGTTATTCTGGCAGCTGCTCTGCCACAGAATTTCCAAGGTCCTGAGATTCTGGAAGGGTGTCGTTATTGAACTTTGTGTGATCCTATTACACCAAAAAAAAAAAAAAAAACCAAAAAAAAAAAAAACGGGACCGATGTAGAATATTTCTTATTAATGTTAGTATGGAAGGACTTCTGCTTATGTACTTAATGCATCAATTAGATATACTTAACAATAATCATAGACCTAAAAATTTGTGTCCCTATAAAATATGTTTTGATGCTTCCTTTTCATAATAGTAGGTGAATCATATTTCTATAGCTTAAGACACAGCATGCACTGGTGGGAATAATGCTGGATATGTAGTCGAATGAACCTGGACTTAATTATTAATTCCTAGCAGTGCAATGAGATAGGGGCATGCATGTTTGTTACTTTCCATAGATTAGACCAAACATACAGATGCACCTCTTAGAAGTCCAGAAGTAAAAAGCCAGTTGACCCAAACTTGCAAAATTGCTTGGTTTTATCATTTACCATTGAGATGTGTGATGCTAAACAACAAGAATAAAAAGGAAGGAAGGAAGGGAGGGAGGGAGGAAGGAAATAGAACAGAAATGAAATTATTTAAACACAAGAAACCATAATTTCATTTAAGTGTCTGTATGTCCAGGTTTTCCTGAAAAGCAGATCAAGCAATAGAAGCCTGGCCATGAAAATGTCTTTGGAGATTTCAACATTAGCAAAAGTTATGTCAGCCAGTTATTAATCAGCCCTGCTCAATGGGGCTAGTCCTCTTGGGACACTACTTTTGGGAATCTTGTGACCACCATGCTGCAAGGCAGGTCAAGTCATATGGAGAAGTGACATAAAAGAGAGCCGAGGAACAAACTGGGAGCTGGAATGAGGCTTCAGACATATATGACCCCAATTCAGTCACCCCAGCCAGCCCTCATCTATTTAAGGCACCTCAGGAAGGTCATAGACACTGTGCAATGGAGTTGAGATGTCCCCTAATGCATACTTCTTGAATTATTAACCTACAGAATTGTGAGCAAAAAAATTGTGAGCCACTAGGTTTCAGTGTGTGTGTGTGTGTGTGTGTGTGTGTGTGTGTGTGTGTGTTTTATTTCCACCCCCATCCCCCCAAAAAAACACTCGAAAGATTTACTTTCCATTTTCTGAGCTTGTTCAGTTTTGTATCCTTTTCTAGCTGACTCAACCTCATCTCTTATTTTGCTCGTGATACATATATAAGTCTCTGAGAATTTTCCATAACTTCCATGTGGTAGCTGTGGCAGGCATTTATCATATCTGGCTTACTGACCCGCAATTCTTTGGTCAGCCCATGTTCAACAGAACCAAGAACTAATCAAAGAAGCAAACCTTTGGTTTTCTGAAATCTAACCACGATTATTTTTATGTTTCTTCGGTTGTCTACATCTAGGTTGATGTGGGGACAGGTGAGGCAATATATTTCCAGCATCCCTAAAGCAATTTGGGTCAAAAGTTTCCTGTCCCAGGTATTTCCTTTAACTTTTCCTAAGGTTCCACTTCATTTCTGGGCTGAGGTCTGAAGAACACCATTTAATGACAAAATGTATTCCAAATTAAAATGTTATCCCAATACATTCAGACCATTTTTTAAGATTTATTGTCTAAGGTTTTCCACATGTCTCTGTTTTCCCCGCTTGACCCCGCCCTCCCCCCACAGCCATTCCCACCCCAGGCAAGCCCCCACCGCCCCAGTGTCTGTGTCCATTGGTTATGCTAATCATTCATACATGTTAAAGAATCTAATTGAGCCTGATAATCTAAATTTTTCTGCTAGTTATACTAAAAGGTGTGTTCTACACAGTATCTTGCACTTGACATGTGGCTGATTTTCTGCTGACTTGATGAATAACTTAATAACCAGACAGTTTGGATCCATTATCTCATTTTGATACTAAGATTCAGATTTTAATGAACTCCATGGATAACATCAGTTTAGACACACATGGATTTTATGCTGTTACTTGAGATATAACATTATGAATTAACAAATATTGGACTTGATTCCTATATTGTGAAGATTGAAATGTAACCATATCTTTTCCAATCTTTGGATTCATAATCTAAAATTATACTAAAAAGAGAAAACTTGGGAAAGAAATATGAAGGGAGTCAATTTTTTTCAAGAAATCTGGAGAGTCTTAGAAACACTATTTTTTTGTTTTGTTTTTATTTTTAGCCTTTTGGGTGGAGGTTTAATGATATTTCACTTTAACTTAAATTAGAAATTTGAGCATATTTTCACATGTTTACTGGTAACTTGGATAGCTTTCTTTGTGACATTTCTATTTAAACCTTTTGCTTATTTTTTTCTATTTAACTGCTATTTGAACCCACTTACAAAATCCTTTATACATAAGAATAGGAGTCCTTTGTCAGATGGATGAACTCAAGTATTTTCTCTCCATCTGCAGCTTACCTTTTTTCTCTCTTAATGATCACTGTTTATGAAATGGAACTATTTGAATCTTAGTAAAATCCAACACATCAGTTTTTGTATTTTTTTTTATGTATAAAGAAATCTTTGCCTTCTCCAAAGATTTAAAGACATTCTCCTGTGCTTTCTCCTAATTTTTTTATTTCTTAACTTTTCATATTTAGATCTGCAATCCATTCTGGAATAGCTTTTGTTTATAGTTTGAAGTAGAGATCAAGATGCGTTTTTTTTTTCAATAAAAATATCCTGTTCACCCAATATCATTGACTGGAGAGACCACACTTGTCCCACTGCACTTTAATGCCCCTTTTGTCATAAATTGATGGACCATCGAGGTGTGTTCTCAGGGCTCTACTCTGTTTCTGAGTCCATGGATGTACCCTTATGTTGTCATGATTACTGTAAGTACATGATGGGTCTTGAGAGAGTATCTTTCATTATTTTTGAAATTTAGATAAATTTAAACTAACAGTGCTGAACTGTTTTTAAGATATGGGCAATTGACTCTTAATGAATTGCTTATTTCATTTTCTAATTTTCTATTTTGGTATTTATATTACTGGACTGTAAAAGCTTTTGATTGAATAAACATGCAATTTTGGTTACTATATTGCAAATAATATGCATAGTTTGTGGTTTCTGTTTTACTTTTGCTTATTGTATTTCAACCTACAGTGGTCTCAAATTTTTATATCATAAGATTAATATACTTTTTCTTTTATATTTGGAAAAGTGTTATTTTCTTCAAAATGAGACAACATCTTTTCTAGGTTATTATGGCTTTTTGTTTACATAGAAGTTTTAGTCTACCTGGAAATTGTTTTGCATACCATGTACGATGATGGAAAGACAAGTTCATTATTTTTTCCCAAACAGGGAAATATTTAATCACATAGTAATTATTAAATAAGAATTTTCTTCATTTATCATTTGACTAAAGTTAGATGCCTAAATCATAAATATACATGAGTGTATGTTTTAAGTTTTCAGTAAGAATTTTAATGCACTTGTAAGAGAAGAAGGAATGTACATAATTAGAGAGTAAAGATGAAAGAAAAGCAAAAGTTGCGGAGAGTGGATAAAAGGCAAGTTTGTTCAAGGTCAAGAATACTGTAATGGCAGAGAACGAAGGCAGCTTCTCAGGTGATGTTGGGCAGGAACTGGAAAATTAGAGCAGCGCTTCGTGATCTGTCTCTGACACCTGGATCACGCTCATTAATTCACTTTTGACATCTTCCTGGTAGACTCTCTCTGTTTACTTGCACCGACCCTGCATTTGCTTGAACCATAATTGATAGGCTCTTTTGTCCTTCCTGACCCAGGTGGTACTGTTTTGTCAATCTGAGCAGGTTTGATGCCATATGCTGGCTCTTTCTCCTGCATCATCTCATGTTGCCAGTCCAATTCAGTGAAACCAGATATCACTCTCTGCTTACTTCCAATAACAGTGGGTTGCACTTAATCGAAAGCCTGGCATTTAATTCTGCATTTAGAAAAGAAAAGATTGTCTTTTTAGGTGGGAGCCCCGATATTTTGTTGAATTTAGAGAATGCCAACGTTCTTGGAAAATAAAATAATGTTAGAGACTCTAGTAGAAATAAACAATATTACTATTTTTTTAAACATTGAGCTTCTTAGCTTTCATATTGTTTTTAAGGTTGTCATTGTATACTCTTTTCCTAACATTTTAGTTATTTATCATTAAAACTTGCTTAAAAACTCACTGTGAAAATATGTTGTAAAGCAAAGCAAACAAACAAACCAAAACAAAACCAGATATAATTACATTTAAGTAAGAATATCTTTTGAAATTAATAGATTTATTAATATGCATCATCAAATCTTTTCAGATTTGTGTTTTCAGAATCTTTATTGAAGGACAAAGAAAAATAACAAACGTCTGCTATTTTAACTCACTAATAATTATTGTTTTTATTTTTTTGCATGCAACAGATAAGTCATTTTGGTATCAAATTGCCTTCTCAGAGACAATATTTATTTGACTGTTAAATAAGTCAGGCTAGAAACCCAGCCATTTACAAAAAAAAAATCTGATTCAATCCTGTAACCTTGGTTTCCACACGGGCAAGGATGGATTGTGATTCAGAGACCCCACGAGGGAGTGGCTGTACAGAATAAACCAGGTAATTTTTCCTGAGTCAGATCACTACTCTTCGTCAGAATTGGGGCCAAGCGCCCTCAAGAGAGAAGTGCCGCCAGCCTACTGGTCTCTGAGTTGGAAGACATCATCACTGCTAAGGATTGTCCTAAGTAGCCTCTCTGACCCTTTCATGGACATGAATAAAAGCGATTTAACTTTTCTAATAACCAGCAAAGAAGCCTCACGATGGCAGACATACTTATTTGGCCTTCCTGTTGATGTAGACTACATCCTGGTTTCTCTAACGGGAATGGAAGAAATGCTGTTGATGCCATTTCTCAAGACCACGCATGAATCTCTAATAGCATTCTTCTCTTGAAGCACTTTCCAAAAAAATTAGGAAACTTCAAGATTTTTTTTGGCTTTGTCACCCTTCATAATACTTGTTACACATTTTGTTTTTTGCATTTTTTAGACTCTGAGACACTTTGGGGACCCTGAGATAGTTTGGCCTTTGGAATCTCATAAAAATACACTGACAGGGATGATTTGTCAGTAATTCTTATTTTCTACTTCCAAAAAAAAATTCCTCTTCTTTGACATAGAAATTAAGGTTTCTTTTTCCAGCCTTTTTTTTTTTTAAACATTCACATTGAACTCAGTGTGATATTTGCTTCTAACTGGCACCATTCAATGTGATGTGCCAGTGTCCCTCCATTATTGCTGTATATTAATTTTGATTAGACAGGAGGTGGCTCTGTGAGCCTTGACTTCCTGCCAGTACAATCAAATATGAGCTGTGGGAATGGAAAGCAAATGTTACTTTCTAAACCCTAGTGAGGAGTGTGTTACTTATAACTTATTTAAAAAGTGAATTGCGTTTCAGTTAAGTGATTACAAATGTCTTTATTGGATAAAGGATCTAAAATGGGCACCCAGTTAATATTCTGCTCCTTCCCGGTCCATGAATAATACAATTGCAAAATTTCATCTTTCAACAGCCCTGTTGTCATTGAGGGAATAGTGTCCCCCCCTTTTACTTCCCCCCCCCCCAAATCCATACATTTGAAGCCCTAACCCATAGGGGTGGGGCTTTTAGGGAGGTAAAGGTAAATGCATAGGGTGGGGCCCACAGCCACACCTAAGAACATGAAGAGCACAACCAGAAAAAAGGCCATATTAGGACAGTGTGAGAAGGCAACTGAATTCTTGAACTCACCTCCAGAACTTGAAAAATAAATTTCTGTTGTTTAAGCCACTCAATCTGAGGTATTTTGTTATGGTAGCTCTAGCAGATGAATACACCCATTTTCCACATTTTGCTAATTTTTGAATAATTCTTCCTTTCAGAGTAAACTTGTGGAAATTTGGGTGCAAGAGCAAATGGAAATAATAATAATAAAAAAAAGACCATGTGGATTGGCTTGTTCTGAAACCTTGAATTGTAAAAATGTCCATCAAGTGGGAGTGAGGAGACCTATAGAATCCATGGTGGTTCCACAGCCTAGCCAGATTACAAGCTCTTCTCTTGGGCTGGAAATCCCTCATCTATGCTGCCTCTATGAAACAGATACAACATCAAGGAAAGTATGCTGAGTTTCAATCATTTGGTTAAGTCACTGTGACCTATTATAGCTCTTGCAATGGGTCCAACTATACCCAATGCAAGAGCTAAGTTCCTGTTAGTCAAAGATCCCCTATTCCTGAAAAAAGATTTCCCAGTAAAGGCTGCTGATGGCGCCTGAGATAAATAACAGTTCTAGGGTCTTCTTTCACTGATTTTCTAGCATTTGCCTCTCATTCTCTCTCTGGCTCTCCCTCTTTATGTTAAACAGGAAGCTCTCAAGATGCTGTCAAGGGGAACAATTAGGTTTTATGCAGCCAGAGCAGTATTGCTATGTTAGTTGCAAATTATATTAGGATGAGAACATCAACATAAATCAACCTCCCCTTCTTTTATTATGGGAGTGTAATGTAGAATTAAACTTTGCATTTTTTTCCCCCAATGAAAGAAATGCTTAAACTTGTGTAGGATTTCTCTCCATGTTATTAAGGTGTACTCTTCTTAATTTTGTTTCTAATGAGAGACAGGGTCATAAATCTTTGACAAGGGAGAAATTGACTATAGGATTAGAGAATTTTGAATGTCTTTTGTCTATCTGAAATCTCTTTCTCTGAATACAGCAATGGAGTCAGAACCCAAAGAAAGTCATCTGTTTTCTAGAGCAACACTTGGCAGCCTCTTTATACAGAGTTAATCATTTAATCCTCATACCAATGGGGTGAGTTAGATATAATTATCTCCATTCCAAAGAGAAGGGACTAACTTGGATGGTGGTGTGCATATCCTCACCCAGATAGGAAATGCTAGAATTTATTAATATCCAGGTTTGCTGGCATCCTTTCAATCCAAATACGTAGAAGAAATATTTGACAGGGCTACAATGAGGTATTATGGGTATATTAGTTGCAGTAATGTTTACACGTACTGAATTTAAAGTAAATATTCTCCCTTTTGCCAGCTCCCATTAAAAATTGAGGAGTTAAAGTAGATTATGATCATAAACTTGCCATTTATTGAGTACGATTTTGTGTGCCAGACAATGGGTTAAGCTCTTTACATGCTTTCATTTATAAATCCCTCAGAAGAAATGATGTAGATGCTATTATCTATAGTTTACAAACGAGGTGAATGGGACCCAGAGACGTTCAGTAATTTACTCTAGGTCCATAGGGTTAGGTGGTAAAAGTGGAGTCAAACCAGGTCTCTGATTCTAGAGCTACATCCTTCACCATCTGTAACACAAACGCAGGTTCCACTCCCAGAATCGCTTTTTCAGGGTTTATCAGTGACCCTAGGCTAGAGAATGGAACTAAGGTGAGACTACGTTTGGGGGTAGGGCTGCGACAGGGGTAAGTTTCTACTAAACACGCAAAATGGCAGGCGTTTCACAATGTGGGTCTTGAAGCAGTGTATATATCCCATAATGAGTGTGGCTTGGAAAACCTACTTCAACAAGGGCACACAGGCAAACTTGAGATTGTAAAGCCCTAGGGCCATGTTGCTTCTCTCTTGAAAGTTAAGAAATCCATTTGGTGATCGTGGGTAGTCACCAGAAATTGGAGAGGTGTTCTTAGTCTTCATTCCAGGAGCACAGAGCCAATTAAAAAAAAATTGTTTGTTTGACAGGGTTACATTTATAATGCCCCACCTTAACATTTTTTTCCCATGTTCAGTAAACAACCAGCTAGAGGCACCTATGAAAAATCAACACTGTTTTGTCATTAATCTCTGATCATCCATGCGGAGACTTTCTTGGGTGATTTCCCACCTCTTCCTCCCCTTCTATCCCCCCTTAAGCATCATTATCAAGCTTATTTTATTTAGGGCCTTGGTGGTCAGCCTCATTCCTTTTTTTTCCCTAAATTTAAGTTTTAGAGTAGGGCTGCCCAATACAGTACCTGCTATCCACATGTAGCTATTTCAATTTTCAAAAATTATATAAAATTAAAAATTTATTTTCTGGTTCACTAGCTTCAATGGATGTGGCTAGTGGCTACCATATTGAACGTTGCAGCGATAGAATATTCCCATTATCAGTGAGTGTTCTTTGGACGGCACTACCTTAGAGCTTTGATTTTCTAGCGAAGATATCCCGTAATGAGTGTTGTGGTCCCTCCATTGCATATCTCTTCGTGGTGTGCCCTGGTGGACCTTCTAAGAGGAAACATTAATAGCCAGTGTGTACCTTGCCATGAGATCTTTTTCTCAGTAATGATGCAACCGGGATTGAAAATGAGGCTGTTTCTGGGTCCCCAAGTGAAGGTGACATGGAGTAGAGCTGAACACATTCATAATAAATATTTAATGTGGAGGAAAATGAACTTTTAATTTTTCAACTCACTATTGTTAGTGTCATTTATTATTACATACTAACTTGACTTCAGCTGACATACAAATATGGCTCCTCTTTCAATATTCAAGAGATGAAAACAGGGATACTAAGTTATTTTCATCAGTGATGTTCTGTAGAGGGCTGGGCTGGAAGCCAATGTAACAGGCACAGACCAGAAGATGGTGCAGTTGACAATCAGGTTCACATATTATACAGATAACAAAAGGTTTGCCCTTGAGTGAATTGGGCAAGCCAGTGGTTGGCAAACTGCGGCTCACGAGCCACATGCGGCTTGCGAGCCGCGGTTTGCTGCTCTGTTGACTAATGAGTTTGCTGACCACTGGATTAAGCGATATAACAGGACAAGACCAGTAATTTTGGAGTTCATTCTGTTATCAAGTGCCCATAACTTGAGTGATTTTTATCTGTAGGGTGTGAATAGCTGTCATATAAAGAGCCCTCTGTGTGGCTGCTTAGGATGTCTGACTGCTTTCTGTAGTCAGTTAACTCTTTTCTTTTATTTTTATAACCTTTCTGGTGTCTGGGGTCGAGGGTGGAGGGAGACTTTTCTCTTGTTATTTCTAAGATATTTTTTCCTTTCCAATACAAACTTTGTAGTTTGCAGTTAGATCAGTGCAGTAATAATACATGTGACTACACAGGAAGGAATTGCGGATTTTGAGATAAACTAGGCAATAAACTGACTTGGGTCAGCCCGAGGAAGAGATATAGGAGGTGAAGGGAGCTCAAGTTCTCAACCTGATATTTCCTTTTTACTTTTATATTTGGATTCTCATATTGACTGAAAGAAAACTTGAAAATCATCATTTTCTTGCAGGTTGGATCCTTGTTAGCCATGGTGAGCTAAATAAAGAGAACTATGGAGAGTTAGAGACTCACATTTGAATACCTTGTATATTAGGGTCAGTAAAATTTTGAGTTTATCACTGATATACCTCTGTAAAAAATCTATTTTTGAGCTAAAATCTCCCAAAGAAAGAGCCATTATCTCATGTGATTGAAAGAGCACTGATCCAAGCATGAGATGTCCTGGCTATGATACTAACAGTATGTAAAGATTAGGGGACTGCCTTCATCTATATTATCTCTGTTCCACTATCTATAAACTGAATGCTTTCTCTAGATAAGTGCCTCTAACTTGTGAATGACTTTTAACAAAATTCAACAAAATTATTGACCCAGTTTTAATAATACACTAGAGGCCCAATGCACGAAGATTCATGCAAGAATGGGCTTTCCTTGCCCTGGCTGCTGGCACCGCCTTTGCTCTGGCTGGAGCTGCCTTTTCGCTCTGTCCCATAGCCACCATTCCACCTTCCCATGTTGCCCCAAGGCCCAGAGCAGCTGGGGCGATGCAGAACACCTGTGTCATCACCATGGTGATGATGCAAGCATCCTGCCCCGCCCCTGGCTGCTTGGCCGCCTGCACATGCAAATTAACCCGCCATCTTTGTTGGTTTAATTTGCATATTCACTCCTGATTGGCTGGTGGGCATCATGAAGGTACAGTCAATTTGCATCTTACTCTTTTATTAGTGTAGATATATCATGTACCTTGGTATATTTTTTAAAAATGTGTGTAAGAATTTACACACAAACTGTAAATGTTTATTGATATATCACAGCCACATTTTTACATACTACTAAAGTTAAGAGACTATTAATCTGAATTACATTATTTTAAGTTAAGATGATAATTGTTATTGTCAGAAAAACCACTAAGAAAATAGCTCAAAAATGTATTAAAAGAAAAAAGGCAATAAAATGAAAATTGTGGCTCTAGAAAATACCTACTTGACACAAAAAAGCAATAATGTAGTAATATAGGGACAAAGGCATAAGATGTATCCAAACAACAGCTATAAATACTGCTGTATAAGTAATTATATTAAATGTAAATGGAATAAACATTTAATCAAAATGTGGAGATTGCCAGTATAACTACAAAAACATAATCCAAATCTATGCTGACTAAAGTGTCACAACTTATATTTGAAGAAACAAAGAGATTAAGAGCAAAAGGATGGAAAGGGTATACCATGGAAACAGCAACCTAAAAAGAGTTAGCATCACTATACTAATATTAGGAAAAATCAACTTTAAGATAAGAATTTTTATTAGAAAACAAGAAGGATTTTTATGGTGATAGAAGGGTCAGATAAAATGGGAAGATGTGACAAGCCTATATAATAAAAGGCTAATATGCAAATTGACCAGACAGTGGAACGACTGGTCACTATGACACTCACTGACCACCAGGGGGCAGACACTCAATGTGGGAGCTGCCCCCTGGTGGTCAGTGCGCTCCCATCGGGGGAGAACCACTCTGCCAGAAGCTGGGCTCATGGCTGGCGAGTGCAGCAGTGGTGGCACAGTGGTGGTGGCAGGAGCCTCTCCTGCCTCCATGGCAGCGCTAAGGATGTCTGACTGCAAGAGGGTGCAGGCCAGGCTGAGGGACCCCTTGAGTGCCCGAGTGCCTGAATATTGTGCACCGGGCCCTCTAGTTTTATATATATATATATATATACATATATACACAACTATATATATTTAACTTCATGTATATATATCCCAAATACATGAAACAAAACCTGACAGAATTGAAAAGAGAAAAAGCCAATTCAATAATAATAGTTGGAGATTTCAATACCCCACTTTCAATAATGGATAAAACAACTATATGCAACTAGACCTAACAGACATCTATGAAACACTCCACAGAGCAATAGCAGAACACACATTTCTGTGTGTGAGAGATGAGTTTAGTGGCTCATTCTTTCACGTGCATATAATAAATTATGCAGGGTAATCCACATGGTAGGCCATGAAAGAAAAAGAAGTCTCAAGAAATTTAAATTTTACTTTAAATAAAAGAATTACATAAATTATTTTCTCTGACCACAATGAAATTAATTAGAAAGCAATAACAGACAATTTTGAGATTTGAACACAGATGACCAAATGAACACGTAGTATATGTGTTATTCTCATGGTCAACAGGCTCCTAATTCATGTCTAGAATTGTGTTCTGGGGCAGCCCAAATTGGAGAGAGAAATCCATGACATTTTTAATAACATATATATATCTTCACACACACACACACACAAATATTTCAGGTTTTGATTAGCTTAACCAATTAGTTGAAGTGTGCATTTAACATCATCGGTGTGCATTCAAGTCATGAAAAAGAATTTCCAGTTTTGGTTTTCACTGAGTTTTAAATGGTTTCTGGCTAATTTTCTACCTAATGTTGATCATTAGCTATAAAAACTGGATACCAAATGCTCTCCTAATTGTCAGAGTAAGAAGAGTCCAGAACTTTGAAGACAGTTGCTTAAAGTTAGCATAGATAGAAGCTAAAGAAGAGAGAGAGAGAGAAAGTAAATAATAAAGGACTTAATCATGATTAAAACAGTATTAGGGCAGTCAATTCTAAAATAATTTTGGATTACAGACATGAGTATAATGAATATACTCACTTTTGGGATGGGGAAGAAGTGTGTTTAGAAATTCATATTTTCCAAAGGGAGGTGATTGGATTCAGTGGGCGTCATACTGTACAAAGTACTTATGAATGAGTGATGACTGAGGACTGGATTAACCAGTTTATGTCACTTTTCACTCCACGCTTCTCATTACCATTAATGAGAAAGCACACATAGTTTGAAGGGAACATTTGATTTTTAGCCCATACTTCTGGCCTTATCCTCTTGATCCTTTTAATACTATTACCCTGTACACTTTAAGCAATTCAAATTAGAAGTTAAGGAAATTGAATTTCTTCTGTGACCTTTTGAATAATGAAGTGTCCCTAAGTTCTGTGCCTTTTTTTTTTTTAGTCTAAGGAATATCCACTCTTAGCATTAATTCATTCATCTGCCATGTTACCCCAGAATATCATTGAGAAGTTATTCACTGTTTTCTCCCAACTAAAGAATCCAGTTCCTTTCTGAATGATTTCTTGGCAGACGGAAGCCATGGTATGCGATAAGGTTGTCTTTCCAGTTTGTGAAGTAGACCTTTCTCCCTCCCCTGATACATTTTTTGTTGTTAATCCTCACTTGAGGATATTTTTTCCATTAATTGTTAGAGAGAATGGAAGGGAGAGGGAGAGACAGAGAGAAACATCGATGTGAGAGAGATACCTTGGTTGCCTCCTGCATGCACCCCGACCAGGGCTAGGGAACTTGCAATCAAGGTAGATGCCCTTGACCAGAATCAAACCTGGGACCCTTCAGTCCACAGGCCAAAGCTCTATCCACTGAGCCAAACCTACTAGGGCCCTTCTACATTCTTGAGGCTATAATTATACAAAAGATAATTTCACATTACAATAGAAATTAAATATAGACAGGGAAGAATAATAATATGAGATGGTTTATTCATATAGTTTTGTTTTATTTATAGCACAAGACATCTGATCAAGCTAACCATCATTATTCCTCCTCATCAGAAATCGAAGGCATTTTTTACACACCAATAATGAATTCTCAGAAAGAGAAACTAAAATAACAATCCCATTTACCATTGCAACAAAAAATTAAGATGCTTAGAAATAGCCCTAGCTGGTTTTGCTCACTGGATATAGCATTGTCCTGAGGACTGAAGAGTCCCAGGTTCAATTCCAGTCAAGGGCACATGCCCCGGTTGCGGGCTTGACCCCCTGTAGGGGGCATACAAGAGGCAGCCGATCAATGATTCTCTCTCAATGTTGATGTTTCTATCTCTCTTTCCCTCTCCCTTCCTATCTGAAATCAATGAAAATATATTAAAAAAAAGATACTTAGAAATAAACCAGGAGGTAAAAGACCAGTACTTGAGTTGTATTCTTTAAAAAGCAGGAAGAATTACCCTGATTAATACATCCACCATTCAATTTTATTGCTGGAGAATATGGGTGGATGAATAATAGATATATATATATATTTTTTTACCAAACTCTGGAACATGGTAGGATGAGTTTTTAGGGTGGGAGATGACTTTAGATTTAATCAATTAATTTTGATCTGACTGTAGTTAATAAGAAAGGATATGCCAATGGAAAGTTGGGATATGAGGCTGGAGCTCAGATGAAAGAATAAAGCTGGAAACATAGTTGTGGGAATCGTTGGCAAGGATTTCTGCAGCTCTCTCTCTACATTTACAAAATGCTCTCTAGATAGCATTTATTCCCCAGAGAGCAGCAAGAGAAATTTAACGAACAATGCAGATCTAATCATGTCACGCCCCTTCTTAAAGTTCTTTGTTTCCCATTTTCTTTACTGTGTTTTCCAGCATGTTTACCGACATTTCCTTCTCCTTTCTGTCTGTATCTGTCTCTGAAACATTTTCCTCCTTTCTGTGCAGTCTTTTCAGTCAGCCAATTTATTCTTACCCTTCTGGCCTCATCCACACGGGAGGTTTTCCCTGCTGTCACTCAAGTTAGGTAAGAACCTGCTGTGGTATATTTTTAAAGCCCTGTCCACAGCATGCATCACAGTGTAATTAACTATCTTTGTTACTTGTGCTATAATTGGGTTAGTACTTATTTTCATGTAAAATCCACAAAGAGAGGGTCTGTACAATGTTGGATTCCCCAGTACCCACAACAGTGCCTGGCATGAGGTAGACTCTCATTATTAAATGAGTAAATAAATGAATATATGGCTAAAGAAATTAATATCCACAAAATTTTTGTGATATTCAAATTATTTTATACAACAGGAGTCACTTTGACAAGGATTCAAGATTAATCTTATTTATATTTAAAATTTTTCCTTCTATCATTCTCTGACATTGGATTTCTTAGCTTTCCCCTCCATACCCCCCCCCCCTCCACCCCACCTTCTGCTTAAGCTAGGGTTTTTTTTTAATTTTATGGAATGTTAATTTTAAATTTATTTTTTAATTACAGTTAACATATAATATTATGTTAGTTTCAGGTGTACAACCAAGTGATTAGACATGTATATACCTCATGAAGTAATCACCCTGATAAATCTAGTACCCATCTAACACCATAGCTAGTTATTACAATATAATTTTTTTCATTATTTTATATTCGTTTTTATTGTTTTTAAATTAATCTTAATTGTTTAGAATATTACAGATGTTCCCCTTTTTCTCCCTCTTTGCCCTCCCTCCACCTGGCTCCGTCCCACCCCAGGCCTTTACTACACTATTGCCTGTGTCCCTGGGCAATGCATACATGCATATAAGTTCTTTGGTTAATCTCTTCCCATTTGCCCCTTCTCCCTTCCCCCCTGAGATTCCTCAGTCTGTTCCATGCCTCCATGTCTTTAGATCTATTTTGTTCATCAGTTTATTTTGTTCATTAGATGCTGCATATACATGAGATCATGTGATATTTGTCTTTCTCTGCTGACTTATTTCGCTTTGGATAATGCTCTCCAGGTCCCTACCTGGTCTCTCAAAGGGTAAGAGATCCTTCTTTTTCACAGCTGCATAATATTCCATGGTGTAAATGTACCACAGCTTTCTTATCCATTCAGTTACTGATGGACACTTGAGCTGTTTCCAGATCTTAGCTATTGTAAATTGTGCTGCTATGAACATAGAGGTGCATATATTTTTTTCTGGTTGGTGTTTTGGATTTCTTAGGATATATTTCTAGAAGTGGGATCACTGAGTCAAATGGCAGTTCCATATTTAACTTTTTTGAGGAAACTCAATACTGTTTTCCATAGTAGCTGCACCAGTTAGGATGAAATCACCTATATTTTCTTGTCCTCAATAGCTTCTTGAGTCTTGGTCAAATGGAGGGTTCCTGTGTTAGTATTTGTGTGAATCCTAAGGGTGGTTTTGCTGGATTTTTACCAGGGGTCTGTCTTTGGATGTAAAGATATTTTAGAAGAGAAAGGCTGAGAGAGTGTTTCTTCCAAGCCAATCACTTTCCAGAAGTTAAATTACTTGCTCAAAACTATAAAAGACAGTTGGTTATAGAATTGTTCTCTATGGTAGTCAGACTCTATTGGTACTGTATTATAAAATATGGCTACACACAGATGTGGTAGATCAATAGGATACTATTCCCCTGAGCCAAAGAAATGTTATCTGGACATAGTTTTAGAAACCCTGGTACAGTGTAAATACTTTAGCAAATTGGCCTGTTACAATGGAGATGACTGTGGGCTTGAAATGTAAGACAAACCGGACAAATCCTTTCTGTTGGCCACATTCCTTTCTGTTCTATTTCTCTGTTTTTGGAACTCAGATACAAAGGGGTGTGTCTTATTCTCCTTAGTTTATACACATGATTATGTTTGTCTAGTCAGGGTTCCTCTTTATTTTATTTCCCTTTTCACCTCTTCCTTCCTGATCCCCATGCTCACTCTGAGCATGGACTCTGATGTGTTTGACAGGTGTTTGTAGATAAGCACATGCCTTGAGTAAGATGAGTATTGTTTTGTGTTTGTTTCAAAAGCATGTATTGGTGATGTACTATAATTCACATTTCTTACTTAAAAAAAAAAAATTCAGACCTATTTATCTTACTGCTTGTATATCTAGTCTTTACTTCTAGCTAGTGCTTTTCTATACTATAAATCTTATCACATTTTTTTTCATAAGTAATGATAACTTGGTGTCTTCCAGTGTTTTGCTAAGAAAAATAGCAATGTTATAATAAATATCCATCTGTATGCATCCTGATAGATCTCTGAAACTATTTATTTAGAATATATATTCAGGTGAGGGATTACTGGTTGGTACATATGCACACTTAAAGTCATTTGATTATTCCAGAATTATTTTTAGAATAACCATAGTAGTTCACATTACTGCTGCCAGTACATGAGAGTTCTTGTTCACACATTTGCTAGTTCTGAATATTATCTACGTATTTAATCTTTCATAAATTCACAGGTTTATATTGTATCTATTTTTCCTCATTTTTTTCATTGAGGTGTATTTGCCTACAATATAAAGTACAGATTTCAAATATGCAATGTAGAGTTTGACAAAAGAATAAACCTGTGTTCTACCAACCAAATCAAGATATGTAGCATTTCTATCATGGCAAATATTTCTCTTGATTCCTTTTCTTATTGATGTTTTTATTTGAATTTTCATGGTGTATAATGAGTTTCTGTATCTTTTCACATGTTATTATAATACATCTTGATGCTTATAGCTTCTATGTTAAATAATATCATATTTTCTATCTTATTTTCTGGTTGAGTTTTGTTGGTGTCAGAGAATATTTATTCTAAGTTGATCTTATATCTGGTAATAGTAATGAATCTTCTATTAGTTTGATACTGTGTTTTTTCTGTTGTGTGTGTGTTTTTTTTAATCTAGAAGATCAAATCATCAACTAATAATGAGTTTTATGTCTTTCTTTCCCAATTTGACACTCTTTCATGTTTTTTTTTTTCTGTCATGTTTTTAATTTTGTGGCATAGACTCATACATTTGATATTATGTTAAACCACAGCAGTCATTCTTTTTTGTCATCTTAAATTGAAATACATTCGAAATTTCTCTACTAAGTATTTTGCTTGATGTAGGATGGGGGTTTTAATCACTATTAAGTTAAAGATTTCCATTTATATTATTAACTCTCTGATAGTTTGTTTACATATCATAAATGGTGTTAGATATTTTAAATTTACTTTTTAAAAAGGAACCATCTTTGTAATCCTGAGACAAGCCTACTAGTTCAAGATGTATTATATATTTAATACACTATTAGAATTTTTTTAAAACTAATATTCAATTTAGGACTTTATACTATGTTCACATATAAGTAAAATGGACACATATGTATATATATTACTTATTCTGACCTTATATAACTATCTTTGGTTTGAGTAACTTGTTTTGTTTTCTTGATCTATATTTCACTGATTTTTCTTCATCATTTTTATTTTTTAAAAATATATTTGTTATTGATTTCATAGAGGAGGGAGAGGGAGAGAGATATAGAAACATAAATGAAGAGAAAGAATCATTGATTAGCTGCCTCCTGCACCGCCCACACTGGGGATTGAGCCCACAACCTGGGCACGTGCCCTGACCAGGAATCAAACCATGATTTCCTGGTTCATAGGTCAACACTCAACCACTGAGCAATGCTGGCTGGATTATTTCTCTCCTTTAGTATTTTTAAATATATATATATATATATATATTTTTTTCATTGAATTTATTGGGCTATAGATTTCAAGTGCACAACTCAATACAATATCATCTGCACACTGTATCATGTGCTCATTATCCTTATCTTATCCCTCTAACTCTCTTGTTAATTTGGTTTTATCAATTTTCCAACTTCTTGAGTTGAATGCTTAGCTTATTTGCTTTCAATGTTTGTTGGCTTTAGCTAAACATACTTAAAGTTATGAACTTCTTTTTAAGTACTGAATAGGTGCTGAGCACAACAAAAAATTGGGCATAATTTCTGATGCACATCATATCTCAGACATCTACCGGCTCTATGACTTCAGTCAAATAAAATTCTGATGAATAGTTTCTCTACCTGGAGAAGTGGTTCTCAACCGAGGGTGATTTTGTCTTCTCAGGAGACATTTGAGCATTTTGACAATTCTAAAATGTCTTCCGTGAAGACACATGTATTTCAGGATGACTTTGCAGTTAACCTACTTTTTTATGGAAGAATTTAAAGACTGTTAGGACTCTGGTGGACATTTTGGGAAATACTGGTCCAGATTATAATTTACATTCTAGAAACACTATTAGAGTTCAGGAAGTATTGATTATATTTTTAAAAACCTGTGTTTAGTTAGTTAGGTTCTGCTATAATCTCATTTGTTTTGGGCCTCAGCTTAGGATATGGATGAGTGAACAAGGGATTGGTGTTTTAATATACTGGATCTTTGGAAGCATGAGAAATACGGAAATAAGGGAATGGAGCAGATCACTTGGGGTGAGGTTAAAGGAGCCGCATCAGTTTCAGAGGAAGGAGCCTCCAATGGTCCTTTCTGAAGAAGAGGCATGTGATCTGAGCAGGAGCATGGGGGGCTGCAGGACTGGTGTGGATAAAGTCCATAAAATAAGGTAGTCTATACATAGAGTACAATGTTATTTTCTTGGTCAAATAATTGGTTAAAATGATAACAAGATGGCCCCTACTGTATTAAATGGTATAATGTGGTGAAAAATCCATTGCATTTTATTTTAATGGCATTTTGTATAGTTTGAGTATGTAACCAATAACAAAGAACATGACTGAACAACATAAATTAAATTTGAGTCAGAAAATGGAATCAAAGGTGATTTTTTAGAGTGTGACATTGTACCAAAACCAGTAGAAGCATGCACTGATTCATTTCACCAGTGTTTGGAGTCAATGTCAGAGTGATATTCATGAAGTTATTGAGGACTTGCACTGTATAGTTCATCACTGCCAGATAGATACATAGGAGTAGGGAGAAGGATGTGAGAATCCATTTAATGAAGATACTCATTTTTCTTTTGAGGATCCATTTAATGAAGATGTTCACTTTTTTTGATAACCTGCTGACATTTCTCTTCCCCAAACAGCTTCAATCCTGTCTGATCACTAGTAGAGCTCTTGTTTATCAGGAAAAAGAACCCATAGCAGTGGGGTGTTTAGTGACATGTCCCAAATTTGATGATGAGCGCAAAGTTCTTCCATCCCCTTAGTCCACACCCCACAGAGACTTGTTGGTGAAGGTCAAGGCCCCAAGTGTTATTAAGGCATGCTTCATGATGTGTGATATACGAGAACTTGGTTTAATGCTCCACTGTCACCAACTTGAAATTCTTAATAGTTTTTGAACACAGTGCCTTGCATTTTATTTTGCATTAGACCCTGAAAATTATGTAGCTGGTCCTGGCCATGATGTTAGAAGTCCACCGTTTTAGGTGCTTAAGGGGCTTAGAAGCCCCTGGGACTTCTTTGAGTCTCCTTTTTATATATTCTTTATTGAAGATCAGGCTTTTGGGCTCCTTCTAGTCTCATGAATTTTGGATGATTATAGAGGCCAGGGAGCCTTCTTCAAGATAGAAAAATCCAATAGAACAGGAAGACAAGCTCAGGAAGAGAGACAGGACAGTACAGGCTTATAGCTGATCCACCCAAGTCTCTGAGCATGCATAAAAAACAGTGAGATTTGTCTAAACATTTATTATTACTGAATCTTTAGAACCAACCCCCAATGCAGATCTCCAGAAATCTGAAATAGCACAAATCAAATCTCTGATTAACAATTTTCCTCCCCCAAAACCAGACTCAACCTGAGTCATTCACTTTGAATCAGTATCAAGAGAAGTATTACAATGTAGTTTTCTTTAAAACTCACTCAAGAATGTAGCCCAATCAGTATTTTGCATTCTGACCAATGAGGTTCACACTATGGAAGTAAATGAATTAGGCATCTTGAGGGAAGAATATTCTTGAGAGGTTCTCCTGCAGGGTCCAGAATATTCTATTCTAATACACATACGCTTTAAACGCTCCAGTTGTCATCAACAATCAAAGTTTTATAGGTGACTGCACTTCTCGTCTCTCCCTTGTTTAATAGGTGTAGTCCAGAAGTTGGAGCCAGTTTCCCCAACGGCTAAAACTGTTAGGATCACCAAACAAGAGTGTTCGCTGTGAAATGCATTGAGCTTAAGCAATTTACGGCTTTCATTCTTCCTTTCCATAAATGGCACTTCATTGCTCCTCCTTAGGCTGGGGGGAATGGGTTTATTGCATTCATTTTAAGAAATATTCCCAGACCACTTTTGTGGGCCTCCCTACAGTTTCAGTTATATTTCATCTTCTAAGAAGTTGCTAAATGTAGCTTCAAGCAGCTCACTCTGGTAGATGTGCTTGAGCCATTATCATCTATTTTTCAATAAAGCTGTGGGTGAAAGTGTCATTGATTCTTTTTTACCAGGAGAGAATATTAGCTTTTTATCCTCATCATATTATCTCTCTGCTTGACTGATAAAACTGTCATGCTAAAGGAAAGGCTAGGAATTATCGAGTGGGTGTTCGTTTAATTCATCGCTCACCCCCCCCCCCCCCCCGCCTTCCAACAAATGTATTGGGAGTGTAACAGAAAATTTGTGTTTATGAAATGAGAACAAGAGAGAGATAAATGGATGAAGTCCTCATGGATTAATGACTTCATTTTGTTACCTAGAAATATGTGTGAGCTTTAAAGGGTCTTCATTTATAACTTATAGTTTCCCCTTATCTCATTTTCTTATTTTGACAGAAAGAATCCTCACATGACATTTAGCTGAGCATCAAGGCTTCTTTGATGGGTTAACATTTTCTGGACATGAGAAGGGGAGGGAGACTAGGGGGGGACAGATGGCTCAAGATGATACCACTTTCATTATTTAATGCATTCAAGGAAGTTATTAGTGTGAGTTATTTCTAATTATATTTTAAATTCAAGGTAACATGGATTAATGCTGTGATGAGAGACTTAAGGATGAGGAGGGTCAAAACAGAGAAGATTTGTCAGACCACTGGTGGGTGATTCAGAGGAATCCAAACTGTAAATATAGGTAATGAAACTAATGGGCCAGCTCCAGGTGCTTCTTCACGTCCCATTCCATCTTTTATGATTTTTATTCAGCCCTCTATTCTTCAGATGGTCTGACGAGGCTGTAGTTTGGCATTTCTTCTCTCACTCTGTGCCTACCCCCTAACTCTAGAACACCCGTCTTACCAAGCACCTGGGAGGGAGCATGATTTTTGTCAAGTTTGAATCCCAAATCGGTCACTGAATAGTTACATGATGCAGTAAATTAATTAACTTCCTGTGGGAAAAGAAAAAGGAGGGAGGTCTGAGAAGTGATTATACTATACAGCTTCACTTCATTTCCGGAGCCTAAAACTCAGAAGTTATCCTTGGCTGCAACCTGTTTTCCATCCCTCGCATCTAATTTCCAATTTTATCTGTTAAATATCTTTTGAGAGGGGGTTTGCTCATTGCTTATACCATTACCTTAAACCAGGCACTCACCATATCTTGGCAAATTGGAATGGCCTTCTAGTCAGTTCCCCTTCCACTGGTCTCACACTCCTTTCTAATTCGTTTCTCACCTACTCAAGATTGTGTTCTTCCCAGTGTGATGCATTTCCTAGCCCCTCACTGTAACTATAAAGCTTATAGTAAAGTCTACTTGGCTTTTTATGATATGCAAGCTTTTTCAAATATAGCTATTGCTTGCAACTTTAATTTTTTCTCTATTTCTGTTAATTTGATTAACCTTACCAGGCGAACTAATTGCTTTGTATGTGCCTATCTCTAAGCCTAAAAATTCTCTCTATGTAGCATTTCCATATTTCTCCAGTTGGCTTGGTTATTTTCTATTCATCTATGAAATCTAGCTTAATTATCTCCTCTTCTTAACTTCCACATTCATTTGAACAATCTTTATAGTGTTAAAATACTTCTATATGTATTACACTAAACCAACTTTGTTTTTTATATATGCCTATGTTTGCATTCTGTATTTAAACAGTGCTAAGTTTAGCATATGAGTGAATTAATGAATGAAGTAATGAGTATTGGATAATTACATAAACTTCCAGGATCACAGTCCATATTAGGTGCCCGATAAATGTTACTCTCTGTTTTTGTTTTCTTCTTTCTTAAGATCAGTGTTTTAGTTACACACACAGACACACACACACACACACACACACACACACACACACCATGTTGTGGCAAGACATCCTTGAGAAATTGAGAAATGCTTGCTCTAGGGAGAGTGAGTTAATGATAATTCCCATAAGAAGAAGCAGCAGACTAGATGCATGGAAGCCACCCACGGTGAAGTGAATGATACCGAGGCATCATCCTTGCATTCTACCCAGCTACTGGCAGTTCACTGAAAGTGTCTTTGTACACACTGATTTCTCTTTCTGGGATACTTCCTCCCTTTCTTCAGCCAACTCTCCCCAATTTGAACTATAAATCAAAGCTTCCTTCCTCTGGGCAGCAACCTGTCATGCCAAGGCTGGGTTCGTTACCTCTGCTTTGTGCTCTCCTATTCGCTGTGCCCTCTACCTTCCACCCTGCCTTGCCATCATCTGCATATACATGATTCTTCCCCACCTGACCATGTGCTTCCTGGGAGCAGGGCTGGGCTTCATTGATCTCCATGTTCCAGTGCCCTGTACAATGCAGACATTCAGGAAGTGTTCCAATGAATTAGTGAGTGAACAAATGAATGAGCCACTGAAGGAGGTCTTTTCTTTGCCTGTCATTGTTTTGTATGTGTTCCTTCCTGGGTGGAAAAGAATGTTCTTTGTGTTTTGTATATGGAACAATGCTTTGCTTGTTATTCAATCTGATTGGAGGCGAAAGCTCTGAAAGCCAGAAACACCTAGTGCCACGTCTTCCCGTCCAAGAGAAGTACAAGCTGTAACATAATCCATCTGGAAAGACTCAGGGAAACGAGCCCACACTGTCAGTCTTGACATCCACCTGCAAACATTTGCAGCGTCCTTGTCTCTTCCCCTCTCGTTAAACCTGCAGAAATGATGGGAAAGTTAAACAGCTCTTGGCTGGCACTTACCTTTTGCCTCTTTGAAACCTGCAAGTTCCAGTTGTTTATTGCGTTCTGGTGGGTCAGTTTACTTTTCGGCGGGGAACAGTGTGTCCATTGATGCCCCAGCCCACCCCAACTCCTGCCCTTCTGCTTGCGTTTTTTTAGAATGCTATAACACTCAGGGAAACTTCTGATTAAAAAAGTTTTGAAATGAGTCAAGATGGCAGGTTAAAAATAACTGAAATGCCCCTGCTGTCCCAGTTATTAAACGGTGGCCTGGCAGTGAAAACCTCCAGGCAGTGACTCCGGCGAACAGAGTCCGGCACCTCATCATTATCCTCCAGAAATCGTTGGGTCTGCTGAATCTGCATCCATTAGCTAGAATGGAAATGTTCTGACCTGTCATTTACACAAGCAAAAGTCAACCAAGCCAAGTTCTTCTGACAGGGAAGATTTTTTTTAGTGTTATCAGAAATCATGGCCTTTTTAATTTGTAAAGGAATAATAGGGCGGGGGGTGCATCTTAGTGCTTCTCTGACTGGGTGCCTTTCACTCATGCCAGTGCCAGTCTGGGTATGTCCCTCCCACGCTTTCTGAAAACCCCTCCATGATCTCTCTATCGCAGCTCTCATTGCTGTGGGGGGCACCTGTGGAGCGGATGCCCGCTCTTCTGCTTACCAGCTGTGCAGCCTGGGACTCGTTACGTCACCGCCCTGTGTTCCCTTATTACTAACGTGGAGGTGAATAGAGTCCCGGCTCACGAGGTTATGGTGCAAAATCTAAATAAGGTAAGACACGCGCAGCTCTTTTCAAAGTGCCCTGGACACAGTAAGTACTTCCCACATGTTAACTGTTACTATTACTAGAATGCTATTTTTATCATTATTATCGCTTTCTCCTTTATTTCGTGCACTTGCATTGGCTGCTAGACTTTGTCACTTACCCTGAGGAAAGGACTGCTCCCGGCGGCTGCCCGGCTCTCCCAATTGGCTTATTGATTGGCTATCTTTCAATTCTTCTTACCCTCATCTATTTCTGTATCATTTGACATTTTTTCTGGACTCCTTCTTTCTCAGAACATTCTCTTCTCTTGTATATCTGACATTGAGAAACTTTTAAAATTCTTTTTATTCACCTCTCCTCCCCCGAACCCTGAAATCGAGGCCTCCCTGATGTGTTCCTGCCCACATATCCTGCAACGTGTCAAGGATCTTCAACGTTTTTATTGATGTTTAGCAGACAAAGACCAGGCTGCAGAAATATACTTGTAGCCAAACACAATTAGATTTATCTAGTTTGCTGTCGGCTTGGGAGAATGCACACTAGAGGCACTGTGGGAAACAGTCCTGGACTGTGTGCTCTCAGAAAGCAAGCGAGAGATGGTATAGCCTGGACGTTTTTACCTGGGAAGCAGGATGAATAAAGAGAAGTTAAAGCTGACATTGGCCAAGAGTAGCCATGCCCATTATTGGAGCAGGTGGATGTTTGGTTATTTTTGTGCTTGCAGGGTAACGTCGACTCTTCATTGTTTTAGACACAGGCCCCATTGGTCTTGTCTAATTATTGTGTATAGGGCTTGAACTTCGTTTATGCTTGGCCTAGGGTTCTTTTTCATCACTGATTCCATGAGAAACTAAAAATCTCCTCTCTCTGCGTCTCCAGTGATTTAATTCTCATAGTCACCTCAGTGAGTCTTCAGTACAGTACTCTCTTTTAGTCCCACTCACCAAAACCAGCAAATACCAAGTCAAGCCTTCCACCTCCTCATCCTGACCACTGTTGCCTCCGCTTAGAAACTTGACAATTCTCTCTAATGTAAAACTGTTTTAAATAGTGTGCCTGCATCTTCCTGCTTGTCACTGGAACACCCCTAATGTATTCGGACATCGCTAATGTAATGAAACTTCTAAATATAAATTTGATCATGCCACCAGAGTGTTTAACAATATTCGATGGCTTCCCTAGCTCTTATAAGATCTTCCTACTTATAGGTTCTTACCAGTCTGCTTTGGAAATATAGAAATAATGAGATACAACTGCCCAGCCCATGCCCTCAGGCAGCGACCTGTTTGCAGGCCACAGGATGGCTCCTCTCCCATGTGTGAGGTGGTTCAAGTGATTTCGGTTAGACCAGGAACATCTCATTGACTGGATGAAAGCTTTAATGAAAAGACAGGTAAATGGAAAGATTAACAATGGGATTTATAATTGCGGACAGACTTAGAGTAGGAGGTGGAAAATAAAAAAGAGAAAAGTTAGGTTGAGAATTGGAAGATAGAGAAAACAAAGAAACAGAAAATTTGAGAAAGAAAAAAGGATAATACATGCTGAATAAGAAAAAATTGCTGTATTTGTGTCCGGGGTGTGTGGGTTCTTTTTGACTGTTCTATTGTGGCAGACGGGCATTTGTTGCGTTCCCACCATATTGTGTAGAAGGATTGGCAGCTGACATTGCTACTGACTGCTGTGTCTGCTGCAGGGTCTGGGCAGGCATTGTTGACAACCAAACTTTTTAATATAATGGGATTAATCTACCTTAGTACTTGCTATGTAGATTCTTTAAAGTAATTCACACTGAAAAATGATAAAGAAGGAAGGTGTCTTGTACTACACTACGAAATTCAAGCAGAGGGTATGTTCCGCTGAATAGCTGGCTGGCTTACTAAAATAGCCCCCAAATGGTTCAAACATTTGTAGTGTAGGTCAATATTAGGCTTTGGACAGAATAATATGTTTTCTTACTATCTCCAAATATTTTTTTTTGCTCCCTAAAAAATGTAAAGCAGGAAATAGATTGGATCACAACTGCTCAAACTATGTTAATCCCTTGTAACATTTTGGCATTCTATCAGATTCTGTGAGATACATGCAAAATTTACCTCTGAGAAAGAGGCACATGATGCCATCCCGATTTGTAAACCTGTGATGTGCTATTGGGTAAAAAAATAATTGCAGCCTCGAAAAAATGTGTTGCTGATATTTAGTTTGCATTCGCACTGGAAATAACAAGTGTGATATAACTAAACACATAGGATTTGATGCTGTTTCATTTACTGTCACCATCAAAAATCCAATTAACATTGTAAACTGAAAAAAGCTGCTAATTGTTAAAATTCATGCAGTATAATCTTCTCTCACTGAAAAGTATACTTCTTGGAAAGATGCTATTATATTTATTATCAAATTTTAGTGACATGAATAAAATTGGTAAATAGATGTTACCAGACCCTCAATAATCGGATGTGGAAAAGTTCAATCCAATCATTTCATCGCATATTATTTGAACACATTCTTTTAAAAAAAATATATTGTTCTTGATTTCAGAGAGGAAGCGGGAGAGAGAAACATCAACGATGAGAGAGATTCATTGATTGGCTGCCTCCTGCAGGCCCCACATTGGGGATCAAGCCCAAAACTCAGGCATATGCCCTGACCAGAAATCGAACTGTGACCTCCTGGTTCATACTTAACAGTCAACCACTGAGCCAAGCTGGCTGAGCTGAACATGTTCTTTATGCAAGATGCAAAGTCAGGTTCTGAGGTAGGATCCAGAGCACTTTCAAGAAATTTCTTAACTATCAGATAGATACTCAAACGTACAAGTAGCCATAATTGAATAAACTACAGGACACGAGCTATACAAACTGGTCAGTATGAGGCTTCCAAAGGAGACCCTCAGTTCCTTTGGTGTCAGAGACCAGGAGAGGCTGTGCAGGAGGAGGCACTGCAATAAGGACCTGAAAGACAGAGACTAGGGTGGAGGGCATTGGAGGTGAAGGACAGTGGGTGGACAGAACCATCACTTGGGGATCATTTCCCGGTGTCTGCTGTTGTGATTATGTCACTCATCTTGACTACTTGCAGGGACTCATTCTATTATTTAAGATTAAACTCCTTGAAGGGAAGTTCACAAATTAAGACAAAGCAAAAACACTGGTCCACTCACAGCATGTTTAGTAAATTGAAATGAGTCAATGCTTAGGAAACACCCAGCACATCAGGAGAGAAGTGCAGCTCAGAGAAGTAAAAAGTTCTCTTCTGGCTCATAAAGGCTCTGTCTCATCCATCATTCATTTCCCAAGCTTGTAGAATTACTGTGACACATGGTAGGCACTCACAAACAGCTGCTGAATATTGTGAAGTAGTATTACTCATATCTGTGAAATTATTTTGAACTAATTTGGCATCTCTTATCGACTAACCAGCTATCCGTAACTCATACAAGACTGTTGTTGACCCGTGTCCAGTCAGCATCCCCTTTAGTACTCAGGGTGTATGCTAGTGTTCTGAGTGAGGAAACCAAAGGTGGAGGGATGCTGTGGACCACTTCCTATTTGAGGGGAGGCATCCCCATTCTGCTCAGAAAACTTGACACCTAAAGCCAGATAATGGAGATCCTCAGAGTATTGAGTTGTATGAAAGTATCAAAACTTCCTACAGCATTTTCCAGGGAGTAAACTCATTGCATCTGTGGGATTTCCATATCTCACATTTCATATTTCAACATTTCTCACTGACTCTTCCTCATCACGTAGGAGTTTGCCTGTTTCCCAGCACTCTTGCCAACACATTTAAAACATTTTTTTCAACATAATTAGCTTGTCAGTAAAATATATTCAGTTGCACGTAACAGAAATACCCAAATTCTCTTGGTTCAAACAATATAAAATTGTATAAAATCTAGTATTAAAAATTTAGAAGTAGTCCACTATATGTTAATGGTCCCCAACTCCTAATGTTCATTTTCACAATTCTAGCACATGGCTTTTCTACTTCAAGGTGAATTATAGTACAGGAAAGTGCCAGAGAGCTCTAGCCATCACCTCAGCATTGCGAATTGGAAGAAGGAGGGGAAACAGAGGGACAGCAAGGGGACCCCTCTAGATGATTTGACCTTCTTTCAGAAGCACTCCCAGAAATTCCACATTAAGCTCCCAATTACATCTCATTGGGCAGAATACCACATGAATGTATTTAGTTGCAAGTGATGTTGGGAATTGCAGATTTTTTTCTCAATGGCAATACGCTCAGCTAAAAAGCAAGATTTTACTGGTATAGATAAAGAGGAGAATAGATACTCAGGTAGGCAATTAGCAAATTCTATCACAGTCGAAAATAAGATAATGTTATTATAGTGTTATTTGATAGTCTTTTGATTATTAGTGATATGAAGCATCTTTTTTTGTGTTTGGTGAACATTTGAATTTTTGTGTGTATTGCTCAAACACATGTTTTGGCTATTTTTTTTTTTAAAGGAACATGAGATACTCTTGTGAAAAAAAAAACACATACTTGACAACAAAACCGGATATGAAGGATGAAAGCACAGATGTAGGACTGATGGTAAGCATTGAATTCATTTAAAAATAGAACGAAGTCTAAACTTCTGGGAATATGCTTGCAGTAAGTGAATATCAGGAACTCTGACAACATAAAAGTAAATGTGGCAAAAACAAAACCTGGATGTGGGTGATTATGGAAGTGAGAAAGAATGTGCAAATTTCTGTACATATTTTTAAATAGTCAGCTAATAGCTTCAAATTAACTTAGATACACCTAGAATGGAAAAGACTAAGGTATAAGGTACATCAGTAGAAGAAGTAATAATAAGAATATACTAGTAATAGTAACAATAATAAATACAAAAAGGGAGAAGAAATAGGGGACATGATAGGAAATGTAAAGTTCTTTTTTTTTTTCTACCTGCACTTACATGTTGTACAAAGATGCATTAGAGAGTTAAGTGTACTATGAAAGTAAAATTAATCACTGAAAAATCATCAGGAGACTAGATCTTCTGAAATATAAGAAGGAAATCACACACACATACACATATCCCATATATCCTAAAGAGTGCATATCCACAGAGAAAAAAAGACAGAAAATATTAAGAAGAAAGTTACATAAGAAGACATTAGAGAGACCAATTCTGTTAGTTCAATAGAAAAATGATATAAATTTTAATCTATTAAAAGTACTGTAGGCTCAGATTGCATGAAAAATCAATGCCCAATATGTATTACATGTAAGAAATATATCTAAAACAATGTGACTCAAAAAGGTAAAATATCAAAAGGTAGACCAGTGCTTGTAATGTCATAGCAGCAAAAGTAAGTAAAGCATAAAAAATAAACTGACATCGACGTAAGAGTGGGGGGAATCTTTAAGGCATCTGTATTAGGGGGTACCGTCACAATTATTTTAACTATACTTAAAAATGTATAGAGAGAACAACAATTATGGGAAGGTATAGACCAACTTTATTTATGAATAGTAATACTTTATACAATTACATATAAAAATGTAATTCAGTGTTTTTATACATGCAATACACCAGGATCCAAATGTGCAAGTGTGGCTCACTGTTAGAATAACAGCAAATATGATAGGTTGTTCATTCAAGTTGCATGTCAGCTTCCTCCGAGTGAGCTTGTCTGCATTGAAGAGGCTGAGCAGCCAATGTGTCTATGTATACACATTACACGTTCCCCGTGGAAGAGACACAGTATGACTAACACTTTTGATGTTAGCTGCTAAGACCCAACAATTATGAAGGGGTAGTCTCTTATTCAGACTTCAGCTTAAATGGTGATTTTCTCAAGGCATCGGGAATGCAGTGTATATTCACAACCTCCTCAGGAGCTTCCCGAGTGTCATCTGGAAGCCAGCAACAGGCTCAGAGATGTCCTGATTCTCCTGCTCCCTGGGATGCCTAAGGTGGCAGCTGCTTTGGAGGGTCAGCTCTGCACAATTGTTCTGGGAGGGTCTGGAGGCCAACCTAGACTGGACTCCTGATTTTAATACTTTCTTAAAACCATAACATTGGTTTCTATTATCTGCAACTCTATTCTGGTGAAGATACAACTAAATATAGTTCATCCTATTAATATGTCATAAGAGAAAAGAATATATTGTCCACATAAATGCTAAAGAAAGCATTTTGTTAAAAAATTCCTAAGTGTGAGCAATAAGCAGGTAGAGAAAATAAACACAAGTTATGGATTTAGCAGTCAAGTATATAAATAATGCTTCTCTATACAATGAACAGAAAGGATTTATATGAAGAAAACTTTAAAATTCTGCTGAAGTAAATATGCAGACATACTTATACATGCATATCCACTGATTTATATAAATAGAAAACCATTGTACTTGCATAAAAATATCATTATTAATTTTTTCCCTAAAAGTTCTCCTGAATTTTCTGATTATTTCAGTAGTGTATTTTAAAATTGGAGTTCTACCTTGTTTCTTATACCAAAACTAGAGGCCTGGTGCATGAGATTCATGCTCTGGTAGGGGCATGGCCTGCGGGGATTGCCTGCTGTGGGAGCAGCTGCTCATCCCGGTCAGCCGAGCGGCACTCCCACTGTGGGAGCACACAGACCACCAGGGGGAAGCTCCTGTATTGAGCGTCTGCCCCCTGGTCATCGGTGCACGTCATAGCGACTGGTCAACTGGTCGTTCTGGTTGCTCTGCTGTTCAGTCCCTGGGCTTTTATTATATAGGATAACTTCCATTTTGATCACATTTTAACCTGAAAAATAAACTGCAAAAGTATTAAATTTAAGCATGACTGAATTTACTTATTACCTTAAAGTAGACAAGATAGTCTATCATAGGACTCAGAATTAATAAGATGAAAATTAAATGATAGTACAAGTAAGCACATAAAAACTTTGAACTCATGTTAAAAATACCACAAAAATAAAACAAATGAGAAACTAAAGGACAAATAGCTGTAACATATGTTATTAAGACTATAAAAATCTAATACAATTAATAAATGAAAATGAGGCCTGGCTGGCATTGCTCAGATGGTTGAGGATCGTCCCATTCACCTACAGGTCTTCAGTTTGATTCCAGGTCAGACTGTATCTCCAGTAGGGAGATGCAGGAGGCAGCTGTTCAATGTTTTTCTCTTCCTCTCTCTCTCTCCCTCTCCCTCTCCCTTCCTCTCCCTCTTGGAAATCAGTAAAAACATATTTAAAAAATAAATAAATGAAAAAGCATCTTAAATTATTTACAACTAAGTAAATAAAAAATAACAAATGAAAATATGCTTAAATAAGCTCTTAATTAAAGACATTTACATGAAAATAGAAGTAAAAAATGAGGTAAACTTTTTCATCTATACAAATGGCAAAAATTTTATATGTGATAATTATGGTACTGGAAAGATGTGTAATATGTTACTTCTCTTTAGAGGAAAATAAAAAAGCTGAGGGCATGAATTTAGTATTCCAATCTCTTGATTTGAACCTGGAAAAGTTGGCCAAGTTATTAGATCTAGAATGTTCACCACAGTTTGTTTGTGATATAACAGACAACAGAAAGTAAGCAGTACCTTTTAGAATATAAAACAACAGAAAATAAGTGGTATCTTTTAGAATCTAAGTAAATATTATAATCGACTATTTAATATCCTTTAAGATATATAAAAGGGAGATACATGTATATGCTGTTGTGGAAAGATCTCTAATATATGTTATTAAGTGCAATAAACAAAGGTCATTAAACATGTACACTATTATCTGTTGTGTAAATATGAACAATTATTTGTATATTCATAAACAAGTATATCTGATACACACACACAAAAATAGTCTTGAAGGTATTATATGAGCTTGGTTTCTTTGGACTAAGGGTTTTGAGATGCTGGAAAGTCACTGTTTCACTCATTTTCTTTCCCTTTTATTTTTTTTTTTTTTGAGAGTGTAACATTGATGTGTGAGAGGAACATCTATCAGTTGACTCCTGTACATGCCCTGACCTGGAATCAAACCCCCAGCCTGGTGGTGTACAGGATGATGTTCCAACTGACTGAGCAACCTGGCCAGACTACCACTTTTATTTTTCCTTATTATTTGAATTTTCCAAACTTGACCATGGCAAGTTTTCATTAGAAAATTTTTCCACATGGAGTGTTTAACTTGTGAGATTCCAGGCATCTTTGCCTTCTTTTTTATTTTACACACAGTTTAAAGAGCCTCGTTAGTGTGTACAGAGTGGTCAGAGGTACCTTACCTTCTTTACTAGGTGATCATGAAAATTTTTTCCATGAACTCTCTTGCCACAGTCATGTGAGTCATGTGAGATTGAGGCTACTACTTTATGTGTGAAGCTTCCAAGACAGGAATGTCAACAGGCCTTTGATAATGTGACACACAAGGTCGGAGAAGGAGTTTCAATACACATATTCTATTCTCATATTGTGCTCCTTCCACATATCTTTCACTTTCTATTAACCATAAAAATATTTCCTTTAAACAATACATTTCTCATGTTAAAAGGTATTTCAATTCCAAGAAAGGATGAATGCTTAATTTTTGTTCATGAATAAAAATGAAAGATAATATGCCTAGATGACATGGCATCAATAAAGGATAATCCATTAGTACAGCATGAGTAGGCGTGTGATATCTCCTCATTAATGACTTGCTATGCATAATTGCAAGAAGATAAACTTGACATTTTATACTGATAAAACTGAAGAGAGAAGACCTTGTGTTGTGGCCTATTATAGCTTCTTTAAGATTTGAGGAGCCTTATTTTCCAAAAATGGAAATAGAGGATTGATGCTAGTCTGAATGGAAAAGTTAACAGCCCTCTGACTTTGTGTTCTGCTTTCTTAGAAATATATTTTTATTGATATCTGAGAGGAAGGAAGAGGGAGAGGGAGAGAGAGAGATAGAAGTATCAATGATGAGAGAGAATCACTGATTGGCTGCCTCCTGCACACCCCACACTGGGGATTGAACCCACAACCTGGGTATGTGTCCCGACCAAGAATTGAACTGTGACCTCCTGGTTCATAGGTCAACACTCAACCCCTGAGCCATGCCGGCGGGGCAATATATTCTACTTTTTTTTCTGTCCTTTCCAATGACCCTTTTCTACCTCTTTATTCCTTTTTCAGGAAAGTGTCTATTTCCACAGTCTTTGAAAGGGGCAGTGCCCCAACACAGGACCATAGTAATTAGCAACTCCTGTGTGTGGGATTAAAGTGATGCTTTTATGTGAATTAAATTAAAGATAAATTTCCATCAGAATTCCAAGGTAGGGTTTATTTGTATTCTAAAACATTCTTTTATTCCCCCATCAAAAGAACTTAAGGAAAGGGTGAGGTAGGGATTCTTGCTTGGAACTGGAGCAAAGGCTCCTGAGTGGGCTGAGGGGCTGAGACTCTACAGACTGCTTTTGTCTAATGTGCAATTGTTTCCATTTTGAATCTTCTTTTAGCCCCAGCCTGGATGTTATGGGATCAGACCAGGTTTGACTGAAAAACTATGGAAGAGGATAGAGACTAGATATCTGTTACTTAAATGTGAGACTTAAAACTCTTAGAAGAAAACTTAAAACTCTTAGAAGAAAACATAGGCTAATACATCTCAGGCTTTTAGCAAATTTTTTTTTTCCTGATATATCTCCTCAGACAAGGGAAACAAAAGAAAAAAATAAACAAATGGGACTACATCAAACTAAAAAGATTTTGCACAGCAAAGGAACCCATCAACAAAATGAAAGGCAACCTACTGAATGGAAGATATTCCCCAATGATATATCTGATAAGGGGTTAATATGCAAAATTTATAAAGAACTCGTACAATTCAACATCAAGTACACAAACAACCCAATTAAAAAACGTATAGGACCTGAACAGACACTTCTCCAAAGAGGTCCGACAGGTGGCCAATAGATATGAAAAGATGCTCAAATCACTAATCGTCAGAAAGACTAGATATTTCTTGCCCTACTTGTCTCCTCCCTCCTCAGTCTCATCTTCATCTTCTCTCTACCACAATATCATCCCAATGCCACCTCTTCCAAGAGGCCCTCACCTCACCTGGAAGAAACAGATTGAGGAACTGGAAACTGATCTCTGTAAATACCATAACAGTGACCTTCCTAACACAAGGCTTTTTCTATGCATTCTTGCTCCAAAGCCCCCAAGTGCCTCCTACAGCACCTCCTATATCTAGGCTTGATATCTCACACTGACAATTAAGGCCCTCTGCAGACAGGCCTCTCCTGCAGGTTCCTCTAATATCCTGTCCCATCCTCAAACACCATGCTGAATTCTCTAACACCCAAGTGCATAGAAATGCTTCCTCTTCCCATGTAACTCACACATCCCTCAGGGCACCTTCCATTTTTTCCCTCTTTAATTACTGACATTAAATTGATTCTCTACATTTACATGAATCATCAGCTACCAGTTAATGGTAATATATAACCTCTCCCCTTGGGATGCTCTAGTCCAGTGGTCGGCAAACTCATTAGTCAACAGAGCCAAATATCAACAGTACAACGATTGAAATTTCTTTTGAGAGCCAATTTTTTTAAACTTAAACTTCTTCTAATGCCACTTCTTCAAAATAGACTCGCCCAGGTCGTGGTATTTTGTGGAAGAGCCACACTCAAGGGGCCAAAGAGCTGCATGTGGCTCGCGAGCCGCAGTTTGCTGACCATGGCTCTAGTCCAATTTCTCTATGGTGGTTCACAATGACTATCGCTGTAGACCACATCCCATGGTAAACTAGAAAACATCATTTCTCCTCTAACACACTGCAAGTTCCTATTTGATTTATGTCTAAATCCCCGCCCCCCGCCCCCATTCTTGCATATGACTAAAGGAAACATTTGTTCATTGGAACTAACAGAGATGGGACATATAGAAGCTCTTTGTGTTTACTGAGGGCCATCTCATAGACTTCTGCATACAGAAGGCATTCATATAAGATCCACATTCTCTGAGACTTTTCTCCATTTCAAAAATTATGTCTCACTGTCACATCCTATGTCTTAACTTCAGGATTAAAAATATGGTGACATTACTGTATTCCATTTCTTTTTATGTGAAACGTAATGCTCAACATGGGAGTATCATTTCTATTCTGAACTCCGAATTGGATCGTTCTCCTGCATTGTTCTTGATTTGTAGTTGTCACAACTCACATATACATAAATACACAAATTCAGGTGTGAGCGTTTGACTCAGATGAATTGTTGATGAAATACAATTTTAATGTCAGTGTTGTATCATCAGTGAGAACGACTTTGAAATAAACCCAACCTTCCCCTTAATTGTCTCAAAGCTCCTTTGCTGCCCTTACTTCTCATCAACAGCCCTGCAGTTCTTTTTCTAATGCGTGTCTCCAGGACATAGGGGACATACATTTCCAACCCCTGGCATCTAACTCCTAGAACCAGGAAGAGAAAGAAGGCAAGGGTGACGAAAGTTAATAATAACAGTTTCATTTAAAGGTTTTCTGACGTCAAACATCTGAGCATTCTACAAGAGGGGATGAAGAGATTTTTTTCTCCCAAATCTCAAAACTGTGAACTTAATAATGAGGTTGAACAATTCCCATATAGCAATACCTTAAAACAAATATCTTTCACTAAATGTGAAAGTGGGGGCATTTCAATATTTATTTTCCCAAGTCCCCTTCTCTTTGTCCTTCCTGTCACTCAGCTCCTGTTGTCCCATTGGTCCCCAACTTCACCTTTTTCTGAAAGGACTGCAGTACTGAAGCAGCACACTTTAAAGCAGATTTAGGACTTGACACAGAGGAAGGGACCCAGCTCACTCTGCAGAGATAATCCAATCAGGTAGATGGGGTTTGAGAAGCGGGAGTTTTTCTAGGCCATCTGGCTCATCCTTCTGTGTAATGGAAGTTGTCACTAGCCCTTTGCAGGCAGCGGAGGCATCAGAACGTGGGTGTCACTTCTCATCTGAATTAAGTGCTGCCTCCAGCATGACATCTCAGGCAACCAGGAACTGCTGGGTGCTCAGGCATGGGGATCTTTACCTGAGGAATCTTTCAATTCAGAGACTCTTAATTTTGCATTGGGAGAGAGCCGTCAGTTCAGGATAAGGAAGAACTGCCTAAAAATCAGAACTACCAATCATCAGAGAGACTGTTTTATTGAGTAGTGGGATCTCTGCCACTAGTCACATTCAGGCAGAGAGGTGGCTTACAGGGAAGGTGGAGGGAGGGGCCACTTCACAGCCATAAGAGTTGTTAAGTTAACTTACAGCTTTCAGCCATGAAAGGGTGGATATTATATTTGTTCATTCACATATTCAATAAATACTTATTGGGAATCCACTGTATGTGAGGCATTTCTCTAGGGATGGGAATAGAATGATTAACAAAAAGAGGCTAAGTTCTTGCCCTCATGGAGTTTGCATATTAATGAGGAAAGACAGAAAGCAAGCAAATTAGTAACTCTTAGTAACCAATAGTGGTATAAGAGGATAGAGAATGAGAGTGGAGATGCTGCCAAACCTGCAGAATTAAATGAAATTTAATGACATTAATGAAATTAAATGAGATAATAATGACTGATATTTATTAAGCATGTTCCTTAATTCCCACTTCCAATTAATTCCCTCCATGTCCTGAGTGAATCACTTTCCTTTTACCCTCACAGATTAGTTTTGCTTTCCCCCCCATATAATAGTATATATTGGAGAGTTTTTCCTCTTAAAATACATAAACAAACTCCATTCAATTGTATTCTGTGGATAGCATTCCATGAGGTTTGTAAACATATAAAGTTCTAGGTCCCACCACCAGAGGTCTTGGCGCGGGCTGGACATTTTCATCTTTTACCTGTTATTAGGGGATGTTGATGCTGCTGGTCTGGTGACCACATTTTGAGAACCACTGCTTTTGTATGCTCCTTGGGCACCTAAGGTATGCAGATGGAAAGAGAGAGAGAGAGAGAGAGAGAGAGAGAGAGAGAGAGAGAGAGAGAGAGAGAGAGAGAGAGTTATTGGGGATTCTAAAGATTAGAGTTATAGGTTCCAGAGGCAATGAGGATGGAGCCAAGTTGTGTTTTGAAAGAGGCCATTTGGAGGCTATATGAGATAAGGTTTGGGCCAGCGGGAAGCTCTCCAAGAAGGAGGCTTTTGTTGTAATTCAAGAGAGACACGAGCAGAGTTGGAATGAGGGTGATATCGAAGGACAGGAGGAGGTGAATTCAGGATGATTCTTGCTACAGATCTGGTTCTATGTTGAGAATGAAGGTGAGGGAGGAGCATTAGATATGTCTCATATATGTCTGCTTGGGGTATTAAGGTGAATGTCAGTGTCATTTGGATTGTAAAACAGGGGAAGAACATTATAAGAAGGTTAGTCAAGGTGTGACAACTGTGAGGGGGTAGTGTCACGGGCAGCCCCAAGTTCCTGCACAAGGACCAGAGATCCCTGGGATCTGATAGGAATGCTACTTGGAGACTTAATGTGACCTTAATTGAGAATTATTCTGCCAGAACTAGGACCAGATAGGAAGGCCAGGGAGAAGGGTATTTGAAAATGGGGTTGATTTATTTTCAAATTACATTCTTTTGTACGGATTTTGAGAAAGATTTCAAAACGTAAGTAAATAAATAATAGCAAGATGTGGGGCAGATGTAAAAGAGTGATAAAAAGGCAACTGTAGTAGCAGTAGTTAAAAAGTCAGAAGCCTACACAGACACACATATGAACCTATGAGGTGGAAATAGAGAAGAAAGGAAGGCTGTTTCTTTAAACAGTCACAGCTTATATCTTAGACTTTAGCAGCAGCTTTAAATTTATGCAGAGAGAAACAGATGAGATAGATGAAAGACCAAAATAAATATGTTAATGCATAAACAGTGTATTTATCTGGGTGTTAGGTTTATGGGCAATGTTTATTTTCTTATACAAACCTTTATTTCCTCATTTTTAATGATCATCATGTCATACTTGAAAATCAGGAAAAAGTATTTAACTGTTGTGTTTTTTAGAACTTGTTCTTCAACAGTGGAAGATAAAAAAGCATGGTAGGGTTCTTTAGAGAACAGTTTAGAATGTGGTTTTCTGGTTCTGCTCTCTCTGCATCCTGAGACAGAGCTTGGCAGCCCCAGGAAGAACCATCTAGATTTCTCAGTGCTGAATTGATTGGCAGGCTGGCACCCCCTGAGTGTTGCAGCCTCACAGGCAATTTAATCCATCCTCACTGGGAAGCCTGCGGCTAGGAGGCACTATTTAGAGTCACAAGGCATTGAAACCAATGTGAAATACCAAGAAAAATTGTTGGTGATGCAGAACAGCTACAGCCCCTGGGAGACCAGACAGATAGGGGTGCTCTGGCAAAATTCAAACTTTGGGAGATTTTGGCCCATTTCACTCCCCAAGATGCGGAGGACCCAGCAGCAAACGGCCCAGGCCAACATTGATGGGTGCCAATGGTACAAGTAGTCAATTTAAACAAAAAACAAGACATAAAATTAGAAATATAATAGGTCTTATTTTAAGATCTATTCTTTGTATGAGATGGTGTTCATGGGAAAAGGAAAAAAGGGCAGAATTAGCTCCCATCCCATTGGTTCCTGTCTTTTCATTCATTCCTTTGCTTATCACTGAGCTCTGAATCTGTGGCTCTGTGACCTGGGAAATGGAGACATAAGGGTTCAAAGATATATGGATGCTTTCCTTCACTGATCCATTTTCTGCCTTCCTTCTCTTTGGAGGGACTCAGGCCATGAGCCTGGCTCTTGTGAACTACAGGTGAATTGCTACCTACAAATATGCACATACTAATTCCTTTCCCCTCTCCCTTCCATTTTCTCACAACAGTAACCCACAGAGTCTTTTTAAAACTTGATTCATTTGTATTGAATGATTCTCACTTAGGTCAGCATGGAAATCACCTTCAGCCTATATTTAAATTATTTTTTCTCTACTAGAGACCTGATGCCTGAAATTTATGCAAGAATAGACCTTCCTTTCCCTGGCTGCCAGCACTGGCTTCCCTCTGGCACCCGGGACCCGGGCTTCCCTCACAGCCCCAGCTTCATCTGGAAGGTCATCCGGTCTAATTGGCATATTATGCTTTTATTATTATGGATATTGTACATTCCATAGAGAACATGCAATGGCCTGCTCTTTAAAAAAATTTTTATTTTATTGATTTCATAGAGGACGGGAGAGGGGGAGAGAAATAGAAACATCAATGATGAGAGAGAATTATTGACTGGCTGCCTCCTGCATGCCCACACTGGGGACTGAACCCACAATCTGGGCATGTGCCCTGACCGGGAATCAAATCGTGACCTCCTAGTTCATAGGTTGACACTCAACCACTGAGCCGCACCAGCCAGGCCGGTGGCCCACTCTTATTTCTCCTTCAATACCATCATCATGGTTGTGAAGTGGCTGTGATCACACAACCGTGGGAAATTGATGTGGGGAGTTTCTTGTCTGCTGCTCTACAAACATGGGGTCCTTCTAAATCACTCTGGGGCTCAGGCTTGGCTCTTTCATCCTAGCAGGTTCTCTGTCATCGGTGAGGCTAACGGTTGGGGGGAAAGTGGTTACCAGGAGGAAGAGAGAGCTGTAGCTGCAGTGTTTGGTGGTGGAGAAACACTGCTAGTACCAAACCACAGAGCTCCAGGAAGGGAGCCAGATTGAATAAAGACTCCGCACTCCCCTCCTCCTCCATCCAATCTTCAAGCAGTGCTGCCCATCGCCATAAACCGGCATCTGGAGAGAGTTCACTGCATATTTGTACTCACCTACATGAAAGTGCATGTATGTATTTAGCTATAGAAGTTTATTTGATATAAATATTATTGTATTATATATGTTTTCTGCAATTTGCTTTCTCCTCTTAATAATGCATGAGAGAAACCTCCAGGATCTCCACTGAAATGAAATGGGACCTCACCAGGAAATTCTGATAATCATTCTGTGAACAAAGGTTTTATTTCTATAATATTATAAGAATCAACCATCAGGGCACCACTGAGATCAGATCCGTTGTTGGGTCTATGTTTCGTCCAGTGTTATAAAGTCAGATAAATAGCCAGTGGTTGGGCATCGACCTAGGAACCGGGAGGTCATGGTTCCATTTCAGGGCAGGGCAATGCCCTGGTGGCCGGGCCGGCTTGATCCTTAGTAGGGGGCATGCAGGAAGCAGACAATCAATGATTCTCTTATCATCGATATTTTAATCTCTCTCTCCCTTTCTCTCTGAAATCAATAAAATATATTTATAAAAAATAAAAAAATAAAATTAGATAAATAAAAGGAGGTTTTAAAGTATTTTAAATCACAGAATGCTACAGAATATTATAGTTATGCTGCAACACAGACCATTTTCCCAGGTTAAATAAAGAGTGGGGAACTCTTTTGGCCAGAAAGGGCATTAGTTTATCTCACATAAACAATTTACTGAAAACAAGGAAACAAACATATCTCCTTGACTCACGTAGCTCAGAGGAGGTTATTGCAGGAGGTCATTTAAAAGATGACCTGGGCAATCAGAGGCTCCTCATCTCCTCCCCTGTCCTTGGAAGTAGGCTCCACCCACCATTCTCATGCCAGGAACCTTGAGAGATTAAGTGTTGTTGAGACCGCCTGGATGGAATACACGACTGACCCACGTGAAGGCCTCATAAACATTTAAGATTCTGGCTTGCAGGTGTGTGCCCTGGAGACAAATCTCCTGAGTTTCCTGGCTTGTTAAACCTGCCCCCTACCAATGTGGGGAGGCCTCTTCTTTCAGTCTCCCTTGCTCTCCCAGGCCTGGTACATTTTACATTCCCAGGGGCGTATTTTGAAGTTCAAGAACCGGCAGAAGCTACTTGAGGTAGGGAAAGAAGTTACCTTTATTTATCCCCAAGTAATTTGAGGAGTAATGATTTTAAACTTTTCTTTAGGAGAGGAGGGCGAAGTATTATGTAAAAAAAAAAAATTTACATCTTTTCCTATGTTGCAGTTCAGTGCCTTATCTCAGTGTCATAGTGTTTTAAATGAGTGGATATTATTCCATATTAGCTATGCACTATAAATTTATCCATCATTAACACACTGAAGAACATTTACATTTGTTTGAATTTTTCTTTATTCTAAACTGTATCGAACATCTTTTTATTCCCTCCCTCACATGTCCTCCCAAACATTCCTCTCTCTCTTCTCCAAAGTTTATAAGTATTTTGGTTTCTAACATTGTATATTAGTTTTTCTATTTTAAACTTTACTTAAATAGAATAATCCAGTAAATAATTGCTTATGTTTGTGTTACTTGACCCAAATTGTTGGACTCATTTATCTGTTGACCTGTAGTTGTAGTTTCACATTTTTGTTGTTGTGTAGTGTTTCACTGATTTATTATTTGGCGTAGATTGATATTTGTGTGGTTACTAGTTTGTGGCTATTTTGATAATGTTATAAATATTCTTGTACATGCAAATTCTTATATATGCATTGACTAATGCATTTCTGCTAGATATTTTCAGGCTCTATGTTCAAATTTAGTTGATAATGCCGAAATGTTTTATAAAATGTTTGAAGCCAATGCTTAGGATTGAAAACATTCTTGTCCAACTTAAATTAGCAAAATTTTTAGGTATTTTGGTGAAGTGGTATCTCATTATTTTATTTTCCATTTTACTGATATAAACATAACTTCATATAATTATTGTCCATTTTGTGAAGTACCTTTTCCAGTTTCTTATAATTTTTATTAGGTTGTCTTATTGATTTGTACAGTAAAACCTCGATATAATGGACTAATTTGAGTGAGGGGTTGTCTGTTAAACCTGAAAGTTTGTTATATAATAAAGTAGGTTTTCCAAATGCGTATGTTAAAAATATTTACCCATCAGTTTACCTGTTTTATTTATGTAGACATGTTTGTGTAATTAAAACTAATTATGCATGAAAAGTTTAATTTTACAGAAAAGTTTCTCATATGTATTTTAGTAATTTTAAATTTATACTAAGTAGGTTTAGTAAATGTATGCATTCAGCAGTCACTGCAAGTAAACAAATGCGCACAACCTGGTCTTGGGTAGCGCACGTGGGAACATTGGCTGAACCTGTTAAAACTGCTGCAGAAAGTGATCCCACGAGACAACAGATGTAATTACTGCGTGCAATGCTGTATGATCACATGCTAATCATTCACCAAACATTTTGGCTCAGTGGATAAAGCGTTGGCCTGATGACCCAAAGGTCCTGGGTTTGATTCCAGGCTGGTAGTGGTTAGGGGGTGATCAGGCTGGCAGTGGAGTGGTTAGGGGGTGATCAGGCTCCTCCCCGGCCCTGCTGGCCGTGGCCCTGGGCAGGGTGCATGCAGGAGGCAACCAATTGATGTATTTTTTCTCTGTCTTTCCCTCTCTCTTCCACTCTCTCTAAAAACCAATGGAAAAATATCCTCGGATGAGGATTAAAAAAACAACAACACAAAACAGTGAATTAATAACGAAAAGGAAAGCACATTACTTGTTAATTTAATTATAAGTAAATCTTGGTTAAAAGCATTTTAGAATTAACAGGGTGTTAATTTTCACACATGACATATGGACCAGAACTTCTGTCCTTTAAATCTGAAGTCTGTCAAATTGAGTCCCCAAAACCGAGGGTTTACTGTAATTGATTGTAAGTTAAATTTCTTATTGGTTTGATAGTGCTCTTTTATATCTTTATAGGAACCATTCTTTTTGTATATTGAAATCATATTTTCTCACTTTGTGGCTTATTTTTTAATTGTTTTACTGGAATCTCATGATGAACAAAAGTTGACGGTTTAAATGTAGTCCGTTTTCCCCCTATGGGTGGTCTTTTAAACTCTGTTCTCATACAACTATTTTTTCCAATTATTTTTTGCCTTTTACATTTAGAGCTAAGGTCCACTTGAAATTTATTATTTGTGAGTTGTGAAATAAGGATCAAGATTTTTTAATATCCACATGGATATTCAGTTTTCAAGCACTATTATTGAGAACTTTCCTTCATTGCTCTTGAGGACAGCCATTGTCAAAATCAAGAGGTCATACATGTGTAAGTCTATTTCTATACTGTCATTTTGTTCAAAGGGTCTATTTTTCTGTCAAATATTTATAAGAAATATTTTTCCAAATGACAAGATTTATTGTATAATAAATATTGGAAATTAGTGGGATAAGTCCTTTCACTTTTGTCTTTGTTCCACTTGTCCTTCTTCAAGAATATCTTGGTTCTTTTGGCCCAAAAGAATGCTGACTAACAGAGGTGTGAGTGGGTGGCATAAATGCCTTATTTTCTATGCTATTAAAAAGGAATGTTTTATACAAGTGATCATTACATCTAAAGTTTCTCTTGCCAATTATCCTATCTAATAAAGAGTAATATGCAAATTGACTCCAAGATACAAGATGGCCACCCCCATGTGGTCAAAGATGGCTGACCCATGTGGACACAAGATGGCTGGCAAGGGAGGGAGTTGTGGGCAGTTGGGGGTGACCAGGCTGGCAGAGGAGGGCAGTTGGGGTAGACCAGGCCAGCAAGGGAGGGCAGTTGTGGGGGACCAGGCCTGCAGGGGAGGGCAGGGCAGTTAGGGGTGACCAAGCTGGCAGGGGAGGGCAGTTAGGGGCAATCAGCCGGGCTGGGGAGTAGTTAGGCATTGATCAGGCTGGCAGTGGAGTGGTTAGGGGGTGATCAGGCTGGCAGCAGAAGTGGTTAGGGGCAATCAGGCAGAGGCTGGTGAGTGGTTGGGAGCCAGCAATCCTAATGGGATCGGGCCTAAATGGGCGGTCAGACATCCCTCAAGGGGTCCCAGATTGGCGATGGTGCAGGCTGGGCTGAGGGACACCTCCCCCACAGTGCACGAATTCCATGCACCGGGCCTCTAGTCTATATATATAAAAGCTTAAGCAACCCTTTGACCATTTGACCAATACCTATGATGTTCACTGATCACCAGGGGGGAGACACTCAATGCACAGGCATGGAAACATGGAATAGACTAGTGAATCTCAGAGGGAGGGGGGAGGGCAGGAAGAGATTAACCAAAGATCTTATATGCATACTAGAGGCCCAGTGCATGGATTTGTGCACTTGTGGGGTCCCTCGGCCTGGCCTGTGGGGATCAGGCCAAAACCAGCTCTCTGACATCTCCTGAGGGGTCCCAGATTGTGAGAGGGCACAGGTCAGGCCGAGGGACTCCATCATTGCAGGAATCTATGCACCGGGCCTCTAGTTATTTACTAATATGCTTTCCAAGTTTCCTTCTATGTTTTAGCTTGTTAAGATAGTGACATTTTTGTAATACTTTTTCTTTTAAATCTCTTGAATACTTGTAGAATATTTTTTATTTTGTTTACATGAAAAATTACATTGACATATTTTTGTATGTTAAAGCAAACTTACATTCCAGGAATATTTTAAATTTGGTCATGATATATCCATAGAGATAAGTTGATATGTAATATTTTCTGCTATTATTAGCTTATGTTTTTAGTGTTCCTTGTATCCATGTTTATAAAATAAAATGGTCCTTCTTTCTTAATGCCTTTGTAACACTTTGGTATCAAGTTCATGCAGGCCTCATACAAATGCCTGGGAAATATTTATTTGTCTCTGCTTGGAAAACTATCCATAAGATTGTTTTTGTTTGTTTGTTTGTTTTTTGATATATCTGGTGAAATTACTAGTAAAACAACTATGCCAGGTATATTTTGCGGGACTTTTTTTTTTAAACACAGAATTTATTTTTTTACTAGCCATAGAACTATTGTATTTTTCACTAATTTTTATGTTAACTTTAATAAGTTGCATTTCTGCAGGATTCAGTTCACTTACTCAATTTATGCTTTTCTCTAGCTTCTTGAACATTTATAATAGCCATTTTATTAATATTTATATTCTAATTCTATAATCTATGTCAATTCTAGGCCTATTCTTTGATTGATTCCATTTCACTCCCACCCTCTCCCCCCATATGGACATATACTTAGGGTTAGTATATTATTTCCAGGCTCACTTTCAAGCTGTTCTCATGAGTCCAGTATTTACCCTAGGGATCATTTAATTCCACTAAAGCAGCAATCTTCTGAAGACACTGCCCAAAGTCACGCATTATGTTTCTTCACTCATGGTAAATTTGCCACAGCAAAGGAATCAACACTGGTATGTTACTATTAAGTAAATGTCACACTTCATTTGGGTTTCACTTTTTTTTTTTTTCTCACCCAGGGTCCTCCTGCTGTCCTAGGACACCATTCGGGAGACCACATTACATTTAATTGTCATGGTTCATTGGGATCCTCCAGACTGTGACAGTTTTTGATAACCATGACCGTTTTGAAAAGTACTAGAAACATATTGTTTTAGAATTTCCCTCATTTTGGGTTTGTCTAATGGTTTTCTCAAGGTTGGACTGGGATTATGGGCTTTGAGAAGGAGATATCAGGTAAAGATCCATTCTCATCACATCATATCAAGGTGCATCCTTTTGACATGATTTATCCCTGAGGATGTTAATATTAGTCAGCTGACCATGGTGGTATTTGCCAGGTTTCTCCACTGTATAGTTACTTTTTAACCCCTTTCCACTCTGGGCTTTTTTTGGAGGCAAATCACTAATCCCAAGCCACAGTTAAGGATAGAAAAAGCACATTAAGCAGGCGCACTACATACATAAATTATTTGGAAGTCTACTTTTAGGATTGTATTGCTTCTCCTCGCTATGTGTTGTGATTTTACACATTTTCTCGGGTTTTATGTTGAGTTATTTGCTATGCTCATGGTGTTTGCTTTGTGTGGAATTTTATCTGTGGTAATTATGTGTAGCCTGGCATATAAGACACCACTTATGCTCAACTTAAAAGCCTATCAGCCTAAATTGCCTCTTGTTCCTTTTGCTAGTGTGGTCACCAGGTCTCCCTGAGTTCCTACTGACCTCCTGTAGACACAGCCCCACGTCACCTAGCCTCTTGCTCACCCCGCTTGCCTCTTACTCAGAATTTCCCTTTTGATTTCCGGGTTTGGAACCTCAAAGACCTGGCTCAGTAAACAGTGGGACGTTGGGAACATTAATGCCCCGTGGGGAAAATATTTGACAAGTGAAATATTGGAGCCAGGAGATAGAGTTTGCCCCTTGCTTTATCTGGAAAGATTGCTGAGATGTAGTTAGTACCTAATCCTCTCAAGGTCTTACCAGCCTGGAACCCGTATTGTCTAAATTGATTACCTTGGGGGTTCCTGGACTATGCAGACATTGCAGATTTCAAATTTAAGTTCTTATGAGCAAAGGATTATGTTTTTAAATACTTAGGGACTTTTATATTTCTTTACCGCTATTTAGAATTTACAGCAAAATAGAAAAGGTTTCCCCCCTCTTCTTTGTCATTGAGGTGCCATTAAAAAAACTTTCAGTCTATCTCATTAGTGAAGAGGCAACATTTTTAGCATCACAGATATTTATGAGGATTTTAGTATTTGCCCAACTACTTTTCCCCTAACCATATTTGGCTACTAAAATCTGAACTCAGTTATTGAGATTTTAATTTGCCAGAGAGTGGCTGAAACTTCAGCACCTGCCTATGTCTGATTTCAGATTCTTCTTCATTTTTGGTCCCTTTGATATTTCCCTTACATTCCTTAGAGCTCTGCTCTGCATTAAAAATATGTTTATTATTTTTCATCCAATTTTTCTAGGTGTTTTTAGTGGCAGAACTTTTGTGATATATTACCTGCCACATTCCCAGAAACAGAAACACTGGATATTTGCAGCTCCGCCAGGATTGGCGATCTGGTTTATAAAGGCACCTCAACTTGAAAGCAGCGATTCAAGAGGAGATTTCTCTGTTAGCACAGATATGCCTTTTCTAAGAAACAGCAAGGAATTAGAGAACTCAGGAAAAATGCATTGCAGTCCAATAATAGTGTAGGGACGATTATACTAACTGGTATGTATTTCAGTAAGTCTGAGGGTCATCCATGTCCTAGAGCTAAATTATAATTCATGTTAATGATGTTGACATCAAGAAAATGCAACATTTAAAAAAAGATATTCACCATATTGAAGATGGGAACACTATATAAAGTATATTTTAAAATATTTTTTTCTGAAATAATACAAAATGTTGTTACCTAAAAGAGTGATAATAATAAGATAAACATTATAATAAGTATCTATTATTGAGTTCCATATAGGTGTCTGGTACTGGGCTCTGCATTTTACCTAAGTCTTAAAACATTAATTTCATTCTCATAATAAACCTGCAGGATAAATCTTATGAGCTTTGCCTTATAATAATTGTATTAAAGTTACATTATTTGTAAGTGGACAAGACAGAATTACAATTTCTCTGCTATTTGTATTTCACCACATCACCATTCTCTTCCACCCAGGAAAATCTGTTATCCTGCAGACTCAATCCAAGAATGTCCCAGAGAGACTAGGCATTATCATAGAGTCCCTGACTGTTCAGGAAGAGGCAGCACGTATTTGGTGTCTGCCCTTTGACCCCGGTTTATGACCTCTCTTTCTCAGTTCCCAGGATAGTCAGATCCTCTCTCTGGAAGAGCCTGTGATGGGGTGTTTTGGACCAGATGTCAAATTTGTGGCATTTTGAAAGCAGTGGGGAGATGAAGAAGGGGGACTGATAGTGAGTCAAAACTGACAAAAACAGCAGCAAACAGGAGGGACAAGTTTTCAGATATGATAATTCTGTCTGGACAGTTGACAAGGAACAAATGCTCCCTTGCTCCCTGTGGAAATGATAATTTTAAAAAGCAGACCAGGGAGCTTCAGACAATTATTTAGGCCTTTTAAATATGTATGAATTCCAGTGTGCTACATACATTTTAAAAGACAGTTGACAACTGCAGCATATATCATCTTGTTCCCTCTGCAAGCTAAAAATAGTGTTTCTTTTTCATGTAAAAACAATACTTTCAGTTTGGCATCCATGAAATAAAAGTCTGTAAAATACTAATTTACAGGCAATGACAGCAAAGAATGTTATTAGCAATTCTTCTTATAAACTTTCAGATGAGTAATCTGATCTGTCACTTTTGCCTGAGAGAAAGACTCGGGAGGACACTCAGGATTAGCAGCCTGGGTGGGGGTTGAGGCCTTGGGGGCCTGAGGTTGAGGCTGCCCATCTTTACGATGGGCATCGGAAGCTTAAATGGGCACCGGAAGCTTAAGGGATGAACTCAGTCATAGCCTGGAGGAGTCAACTTAGAACCAACTTAGAAAGGAGAACCAAGCTTGGGATCAAAGAGGCAAAGCATTGGCCAGAGCAACAGAACAAGAATAGAAAAGAGAAAAAGAAAAAAACTTGCCCAAAGAGCAAGGTTTGACCATTGTTTAAATCAGGCTCATATTTTTAGTACCCTTCTTGGGGACTTGCAGGTGCATAGCTGAGTCTGTCTGGTTGAATGGGACAACTGGGCACCTCCCACTCTCTTCTGTCTCTTGCTGAGGCAGGAAGTTTCATGGATGCTCTCAGTACCCTCCCCCCCAGATCCATATTACCAGAAGGTACACTCATTCTCAGCTTCTGAGAGTACTGACTGTTAGCATCTCACAGCCACTCCTTTCTCCAAAGAATTGCCCTTGTCCTAGAAGAAGCTACCTTGCTTGACAGATTATCTACTAGAGTCGGGACTCAATCAATGATTGACTAATGGGGGGTATAAAATACCAGCCCCTTTGCCTCAACATGAGACTGACCATGGTACAATTCTTGCTCCAGAACTCCCTATGGCAGCAGTCAGCAAACTGCGGCTCGCGAGCCACATGCAGCTCGTGAGCCGTGGTTTGCCGCTCTGCTGACTAATGAGTTTGCCGACCCCTGCCCTATGGGATGAGGCTGAAGTCCATCTTCAGCTGAAACCAATTCTTGCTCAGCTTCTTCTCGGGGCCCATTGTGCTATCATTACTTCTTTACGTGTTTTGCCTCAGTGCACCCCCTCAATAAATCATTTGATGAGCATCTCCATCTCAGGTCCTTCCAGAAACCCAGCTGAGCCAGAACAGTAAGTCAGACACTTGTTCTGTCAGCCAAATGGGGAAACTGAATCTCTAACAAGGGAATTGGCATCTCTCATGCTACGCAAAGTGCAGCCAGTGATTGGATCTGCCAGAATGCAGCAGGAGCTTAGTAAATGGAGCCACTCTCCTTGCTTAAAACGCCCTTTTCCTCCTGAGCACTTGACTCAGACACCCGCAGGGGTGTGTACACACTCAAGAGCAGGGAACATTGCTTGCATGTCTGAGCTGAGAACTGGGTGCCTGAGTTTGCTGTATGGAGAAGTAGAGGAAGTCCCAGGGGAGGGAATACACAGACCTGGCTCTAAGGAGCTTCCCTGGATCCCCAGTGTGGAGACCCTGAACCTGTAGGTACTTCTCATACTGGGCCTAGAGCCTCAGACTAAGAAGCCCCTGTCCCAAGCTGGCTAATGAGTTTTAGGAACCTAACAGAGATCTGATGGATGGACCGAAAGTGAGGGGAAGGCCAAGAGTCACCCCAGGAATAGTTCTTGAGACAGAGGCTAGAGCATGCCAGTGGGTAGGTGCAGACAAACCTGTGGGAGTCCTGCTTATCCAGGGACAGGTTAGTCCAAGCATATGAAACAGCCGTGCTCACCCTCAGCTAGCTGGTGCTTCGTCCTCCTGCCATTGGCCAAAACCCTAGGACAGTGGTCGGCAAACTGCGGCTCGTGAGCCACATGCGGCTCTTTGGCCCCTTGAGTGTGGCTCTTCCAAAAAATACCATGGCCTGGGGCGAGTCTATTTTGAAGAAGTGGCGTTAGAAGAAGTTTAAGTTTAAAAACTTTGGCTCTCAAAAGAAATTTCAATCGTACTGTTGATATTTGGCTCTGTTGACTAATGAGTTTGCCTACCACTGCCTAGGAGTAGAGGAAGTTTGATAAGCGTATGAACAGGAGCTCAGAGATAAAATTTCTCCTATGCTTTCTAAACAATTGAAAAAGGTTTGTTCTAGTCAATATGGTATGTGTCAGAACTGAGAGTTTGCTCCTCCTTCCGGACAGGAGGGAGAGAGTCCATCCTGGGTATAATAAGACCCACAGTTGTTAGTCTGAGACCTGTCCAGTACAGTGAAGTTTTACAGGCAGAACCAGAATGCAGGGACCAAGGCCCTTAGGCCTCTGGGGTTTGTGGATGCCACAGAACGTGGCAGGGTCAGGCACTGTGAAGGGACCTGGACACAGGGCTGCACTCATTTCTTGGTAGGTTCAGTCCTTCTCCAAGCCTTCAGTCTCAGCCCGACTGCGGGCCTCGGCTACCGTGGGAAGAATATTAGATTTGCAGACAGAAGACAGTATAACTCTTATTACCAAGAGCATGTGTTAGTTGTCAGGTTTTAAGCAAACAACATTATCCTCATTTCTCTTCTGGAGGAAGGGTACAAGGATGTTCCAGGGTTACTGTGAAAAGTAAATGAGATCACTTACAGAAGTGTATTTGGTATTCTGCCAACTACAGAGTTGAAAATTGCAATTATTCAGTGAGCATGTATTATCTGTTAAAGTCTCCATTAAGCTAAGGAGTGGTGCTGCAAAGATGACTACTATGGCAGCACCTCTTCCTGCAGATCACTCACAACCCTGTTAACAGGAAAGTGGCTGCAGTGGTCAGCTACAGACAGATTGGGATATCCTGCATGCTGTGTAAGGCACAGTGAGAGGAATCCCAAATATGCCAGCGTGCAGAGGCCTGACGACTCAGTTTCTAAAGTTTCTAGAGTTGAGAGTAAACTCAGATCCAAAGTAAGTCCAAAGCTGTCCATTCCCCTCCTTCAGAGACTGCGGCTTTTTTAATGCTGGAGCTGAAACTAGATCCATGTTTCCTGACTCTCAGCACAGAGCTGTTTTCCACTACAGTGCACTTTTGTTTTGTTTTTCATCAACACTAAAGGAAGTAATTTTGTTTTGAGTCTAAATGAAAGAAAGCACTGGGGTTGACCCTCTGGGAACCTACTATTAGACCAAAAGCTTTTCTCCCACAGCATCATAAGAAATTTTTTTTTACAATACTAATTAGAGTTATTTTATTGCACCCTAATGCCAAAGCACCGATTCCTGTTTTTCTTTGAATGATCTAAGTCTTCTGATGCACAATCTAGGTTCACAATCTAGTTCCTTTGCTCAAGAGAGAAAACAGTCATGTTGCAGCTACAAAGCCAGCTCTCTGATTTGAGTAAAGGTGACTCTCCCTATCAGGCAGTTAAAAAGCTGGAGTGGAATAAATACCCCAGCTTCTCCTCTGGAAGCTGGGGGTTGCCCCAATGGAATTGGGCTGTAGTGTGTCTCTCCCCCTCTCTCCTCCCCCCTCAAATCTCTCCTTGGAGGCAGAAAGGTTGTGTCTAATTTCACTTGGAGAGTTGCCCAGGTTGACTGGTCAGTAGTATTTATCCAAGCAAGTAATTGTTGTATCCTTAATGTCTCCACCCCTTCCTGAGAGAGTTCTCAGGAACAGCAGAGGGGTTGGCATTGTGATTAAAGAGAGAATAAGAATATTTAAAACTGATAAGGACAATTCAACCAAATGAAAGGCTTCCTAAGACTCTGACACTCACTACCACCATTCACATGGTATCTTGGATTATGTTAATTAAGAAAAAGAAACACTGCTCCATGTTGCCAGGTAATACAAACACGCAGTGGGGAGCATAATCCATTTGCCCCCCTGCAAGTTCCTACTACTGAGTCCAGTCATTTCGAGAAATTGCTTAGGTCAGCTCCAGGCAACTTTATCAATTGCTGATTCTACCTAATGCCAACATTTAATAATCTTCTACTCTGGGCCAACAACTATAAATGTGAGGGAAGAGATAACTCTATATTTGTTGGGGGTCTTGCAACCTAACTAGAACTTTTTGTGGTACAGACATAGAGATATTTTTTATATATTTTAATTCACTCAACAAATATTTATTCAGCAGATAAATTATTCAAGGTAGGGATCAGGCCTGAATGTAAAAGAGACAGTTGCTGCTCAGTTTCTAATGAAGGGTGTTCCACTGTAGACCAATAAAAGCATAAAATATGTCATGTGATCAAAACCAAAATGTGATAGTATGACGAAAAATTACAAAGGAGTATTATTTTGTGTTGAGTGGTTGAGGAAGACCTACCTGTTAAAAGACAGTTGAGAAACCAGAAGGAAAATAAGGAGAAAGTTTGTTGGCTCTGATGGAAAAGGTGTTTTAGGCAGAGAAAACAAGTGAACAGGAAATGAGGGGAGCATGTTCTAGGAATCAGGGACCAGCAAGGAGTGGGGTAGCTGGAGGGGTGTGAGCAAGGAGAGTGAGACGAGTGGACAGAGGCAGGGACACCAGATCAAGCAGGGTTTTGAAGCATCATTAGGACCTTAGCCCTTCCTCCGAGTACTTTGAGAAGTATTGGAGGGACCCACCTGAGCAGGGACCTCATCTGTCTTAAATATGGAAAAGATTACTCGGGTTTTTTGAAGACTAAATGGCAGAGTGTCCAATTAGCAGAGACACCAGATAGAAAATTACTGCAATCCAGGGAAGAGATGCTGTGGCTTCCCAGGGTGATAACAAGGGCAGAGGCTAGATTTTAGATGTACGGTAAAGATAGAGACAGCAGGACTTGTTAATGGATTTGTTATAAAGTTTGAGAGGAAAAAAGGAATTTAGAGCGACTCAAAGGTTTGGAGGACTGAGCAAGTGGAAGTATAGAGTTGACATTTATTGTGGCAGTGCCCAGTGAAAACTGTGAGGGGCGTGGGGCTATGGAGGTGTGGGGGGCACGGTTATGAGCTTGGGTATTGATATGGTAAGTTTCAGATGTCCTATGTTAACCTAGGCTCCCGAGAGAGCTGTGGTTTACATGTAAACTTGGGAGATCTTGAAATAAAGGTGTTGTGTGTTTTTTTCTACCGAAAGATGAGATTGTCCTATGAGTGAGTGAACAGAGTAGAACATAGGTCATTAGGTCATTGGTGAATTCTGGGACCCAGTAGTGTTTAGAGATTGGGAACAGGGAAATGAATTCGCAAAGAAGACATGAAAAAAAGAAGGAGGGAGGGTGGGGCCAGGCCAGGAGAGAGGATGGAGTCATGGAATTCAAGTGAAGAAAGTGTTTCCTGGGAAGAGAAGGGCTGAGAGTTGTGCAGGTGCGTCACACATGCCGGAAAACTGGAATAATCCTCTGTCCCACAGGCGTTCATAGGAAAGAGTTGTTCTTAAGGTTAGAAAGAAGTGGGGGAGGTTCACGGAGGAGATCTGATTTAGGATGGAACTTGGACTGTAACTGGGGAAGAGGAAGGTGTTTTATGAGAGAGACGCAATATTAGCAAATGCTGAAAAATGCTTCCCAAGTGCCTGCATGGTGATAAGAAACGTACATATGTACTAAATATGTATAAATGTGATCTTTGAATAAAACCTTTTAAAAATCCTAAAAATCTATGCTATAGATAACATTACCCCTTGTTACAGATAAGGAAACAGACGTGGGGGTAAACTTTTGCTTGAGATTATACAAATTTTATATATTGGCCATTATGCCTCCAGACTACATCTTCTGAATGACTTTATCCTGCTATGCTTTTCATAGGTAAAGCCATGGAGTTAAGAAAAGACTTAACTAGACTGATAAACCATAATTGACCAGTCTGACTAGAGTGGAAGATTTTTTTTTTTTTTTAATAAGAGCAAGTGAAGTTGAAAAGTAAGGTTAGGGCTGTATTACATAGAGCTGACAGATCTTGCTGAGTTTGGACTTTATTTTATGGGCCATAGGGAGTCATTTGTGGCTGTAAATAGTAAAATATCGAGTAAATATTTCCCCATTTTCTAAAGGACACGTGACCATTTCACAACCACAGTCTGATAAAAAAGTTCTTAACTTGAAACATGTTTTAGAAATCATCAGAGTGCATAAACTGAGACTTGACATTTAAGTCAATCATCTGAGGCCACGCACATGTCTGCAGGCTCATCAGCAGGCCTAGAACCCAAGTCTCCCGCCGTTTAAACTCACACATTTACTAGCAGACCTTAATGATTAGGGAGGAACTCACTTAAAATAAGCCTTGATATGGCAACTTGGGTCTAGTTTTAATTTGATGTTTTATTTAATCTTCATGTGTATTTAATTGTGAAATATTTCAACATAAGTCATAAAATAAATGCAATAGACACTGCATTTCAGGTTGCAGCTGTAGGCCTAAAACCTTTAAGAACAGAGGCAGTCCTAGGAAAAACATCTGTAAAATGTTTAGTAGGTACAGCATACTAGTACATAGCCTGTGTTCTGCCCACCTCCCCTCTGATCTGTGTATATCAACCAGTCCACATTCTAATAGCCATTCCTGCACTTTTTGTTGGAGGGCTGCCCTGTGTTTCTCAGAACCGACTTTTCCCATGTGCTTGGCTGGTTAGAGAGGCCTGAGGGGGTAGTATCTTCCAGGGGAAGCCCTTAGGCAATACTGCTGGGTGTGAGGTACAAATACCATTGTTCCCTTACCCCTTGACCACCATAATTAATTTCCCCATGTGACTAAGCGCCTGTTGCTCACTGTGGTAACTGATCGAATAATGCACCCTGTATGGGTTCCCCTACCCTTCATTTCCTCATCTCCCTGCCAGTGTTGCCTTCTCTTCCTAAGAAAACTTTGGCACAATTGTGGTCTCAGTAGTTGTTTCTAGAAGAACCCAAACTAAGACAGCAGATGCAACTTAAACAGAGATTGGATCATCTCTAGTGCCTCTATATAAATAGTACTTCTGGGTGTGTGGTTTTTTTTTTTTTTTAACTGATTATTGCAGCATTGATTTGTGTAGTGGTGGAGAATGTGCCAGCTCTAATTTTTAATGTGCATTTTCTGTCACCCAGAAGGTGAATGCAGGTCTCGCCTTTCCTATACACCTTGAGGAAAAGTCACTGCTTTGTGTCCCTTTGTCATCTCATTTCAGCAGCAAGGGCTCAGGTCACTGGTGCCTGATGGGGGCACAGCTATTGCTAGCAAAGGGCAGCAATGCAATTTCACTCTCCTCCTCCTTCGGTAGCAAGCACACTAGAATAAGCAAGGCAACTCTTTCTAGGTTTAATTTAAATTCCAGAGCATTTGCATCTTTGGCCAAACTCTTGTAGCCCTCTCCGGGAGTTAATAATAGTGGGCTGGGCCTGGCCAGTGTGGCTCAGTGGTTTCGCATTGACGGTTTGATTCATGGTCAGGGCACATGCCTGGGTTGCAGGCTCCATCCCCAGTGTGAGGCGTGCAAGGAGGCAGCCAATCAGTGATTCCCTTTATTCACTGATGTTTTCATTTCTTTCTCCCTCTCCCTTCCTCTCTGAAATCAATAAAAATATATATTTAAAAAATAATAGTATGCTGGGGTAGAGGGCCCCTGATTTTCTGTGCTCCCCTCTTCTCTGGGTAATGGCCCCCTATGGTCATCACTGGTAATTTTATTTCTCGTAAGTGGCTTCTAATATCAATATGATATACCACTATGCAAGAAAAGTCCCCGTTGACTGAAGGAAATGAGCAGGTGTCCAAGACATTAATTATTTAGAGAGACTCTGGAACCATAGTTCCATGTCCAGTGATTAGAGTTAAGCACAGTCACAGGACTGAGAAATAAAGTTCTGAGGAAGGGAATTCATGTTTCTTGAGCACCTACCATGTATCACACAAAGCTTCAGATTATATTATATTATATTATATTATATTATATTATATTATATTCTTGCCCATAAACTTTAGTGATGAACTCAGGGAGGTTAAGTGACTTGCCCAAAGCAACATGCTATTTAGTGGTGGTGCCAATACCTGAATGGAAGCCCCTGCATGTCTGATTTCCAAGCCATGGTTTTATATCATTGTCCTGCTCAAAAGTAGAGGGTGAAGAGAACAAGTCCCCAGCTTGATTTTTTTTCTTCTACTTTCTGGAAAGGAGTGGTGGATTTTGATCCAAGCGAGAAGTGGTGGAGTGTTTTTGATTTCCTCGGACTCAGGATTTATTCAGGAGAAAAAAATGAGGGTCCTAAAAATTAACTCCTATTAAAGGGGCTATCAGAGGCTCTCTCTGGCAGGGAGCGAAGAGTGACATAAGCCAGAGACATGTGTGACAGGAGGACAATATAGTATCAGACCTGTTGTCCCCAGACAGCAAGAGGTCTCACAGCTCTCTGGACACACAGACCATCCCCTGTCATCCTGGGCTGGAAGCCCAGAGGGATGCTGGTGCTCAGAGACTCTGGGGAACCAGGAACCTGCTCGGCCTCTGTGTTAGACACTTCATACTGCCTTAGACATCCTCACCAAACTTAAGAGAGCATAAACACTCAGCATTTATTTAGCTCAGAATTCTGTGGCCCCATTATTTGGGAGGTTTTCCAGGACTAGGTTGATTTAACTTATTTTTACTGGAAACCCTCAAGCACTTATCACCTGGCAAGTCGGCCAGCTGCTGAATAATTCAGGAGAGCCTCACTCACGTGTCTGGCGATTGGCCAGCCCTTGCCCAGGATGACAGAGGTGACTGCACCTAGTGTCATTCATTGTTTAGCAGGATGCCCAGGCTGCTTTCCCAGAGGAGAGGAATACGGTACCAAGAGCAGCTAGCGAGGGCAAGTCTCCATGGACGAGTTCCCCCCACCCCCAAGAAAACATCTTGAAGAACTAGAGTACAATATCACAACCAGGAGGTCAGCATTGAAACAATCAAACAGTTTAATTGCCCTTTTATATCCACACCTACTTCTCTCCTGCTCCAACCTGTGTCTGTATTCATGTGGGAATTTTTCTATCGTTTCCTTTTACTTATCTGAATTTGATTTTGTTAGCAGAGTGATATTGGCTTTATAAATAAAATGGAAATTACTTATCTTCTATTTTCTGAAAAAGTTTGAGTAAAATTTTCAATTACATGTTTGGTAGAATTCTCCAGCCAAAACTTCCGGGTTGAAAACAAACAATTCAAGTTATAAATGGGCTTACGCTATGAATAGACATCTCACCAAAGATGATGTACCGATGGCAAATATGCCTATTAAATGCTCAATATCACATGTCATTAGGGAATTCAAGTGAAGACAACAGTGAGAGAACACTGCACACCTAGTAGAATGACTAAAATCCAACTCTGGCAACATCAAAGGCTGATGAGGATGTGGAGCAATAAGAACTCTCATTGCTGATGAGAATGTAAAATGGTAGACACATTAGAACACAGTTTGGCAGTTGCTTACAAAACTAGACACACTCTTACCCTATGATTTAGCAATGACACTCCTTGGTACTATGTTTATTCAAGTGAGCTGAAAATTTGTGTCTACATAGATCCTGTATGTGAATGTTTATAGCACCTTTATTCATAATTGGGGCAAATCTAAGGTCTCTACTTGTGCTGTATTGATGTGGGTGGGGCTGGTATCATAGTGATTTCTATAATGGTTGGCTATAAACAGATGTTTATTGTCTAATGGTTTTGAGTCTTGGTAGGCTTCCCTTCTCCTTGACCTTTTGCCCCAGACAGTAGGTTTTTGTTGGGGATTTTCTTTGTGCCTGTTGGCTTTTCTGAGTTTCCAGCTTTTATAATTCTGAGTCTGGAGCATGAGCAAAAATAACATTTGATGAACTCACTACCTTGTAATTCCTTGGGTTCTGGTCAATTCCCTGGTCAATTCTCCTCTTCACCTTTCTGAGTCCCCTTCTGATTGTTTTATACAAAGTGTTCTGGGGTTTTACTAATACCTGGTGGAAGAAATAGGAAAAAGTACATCTGTTTCATCTTCCTGTAAGTAGTACTTCCTCTAATACCTTTAAAGTCTCTACTTATGTTAAGTTTCTATTGTCTCACAAGTCAGTTAGTCACAAGACCAAGTGGGTAATAAGAAAGTGTGTAACAAGCAATTTAAGGCATGGCAGTGTAAAAATGAACACAGGATTTCTTATGGATAGTAAGAAGAACATGGGCACATTGGAGGTTGTGTGGCTAAAGATTTCCTTATGGTTCCCACAGTTTGTTATTATCTAGCACGATGAAAATGTTTCACTGATTCCACTGTTGTAGATTAAATGGATGATAGTTAATTTCATGTACTTTTATAATGAATTCTGGTGTGTGTTCTTTTAAGTTTATGAGATCTAATTTTTTCCACTTATAGGACACCCAAATTTTCCCACATTATGTCTGTCAAGGACTGGGAGTGACTAGAGATAAAGTTTGAGATTCTTCACAACTTTCCTCTTAAAAGCAAACTTCAAATTCTTGATTTATCCATTTTCCAAAGTGGAATGTTCTGGATTCAGTGTGCAGCATAAACATTTCCAAAGAAGCTCACTTCAAGTGAGAAGGGACCAGTCTCATAATTTTCTTTTCCTGCTCCATTCCTGTCTTCCTTTGGGTTAACATATTTTCCCCCTATTTTTTTGTGATGCTTAAATCAGTGGTTGGGAGTCAACTTACGATAACTATTTCTTAATGATGAATTACTCACAGAACATAATGAATAATCTATTAATGCTGACATAATATGCAATTCTAATGGATGGAACACTGTTTTTGCCCTTAATGGGACTCAATTTAATGGGGAAGTATAGTACAGGGCAGTGGTCGGCAAACTGCGGCTCGCGAGCCACATGTGGCTCTTTGGCCCCTTGAGTGTGGCTCTTCCACAAAATACCATGGCCTGGGCGAGTCTATTTTGAAGAAGTGGTGTTAGAAGAAGTTTAAGTTTAAAAAATTTGGCTCTCAAAAGAAATTTCCATCGTTGTACTGTTAATATTTGGCTCTGTTGACTAATGAGTTTGCCGACCACTGGTATAGGGACTATATACAATCATATGTTTCAAAATAGAAGTGTATATAAGCATGTTCAACAAAGCACAAGATAGGTAGGGTTTGAAGAGGAAAGATGAGAATGAGATTTCTAAGTAACACATTGAGAAGGATGTTTTTTTAAAATTATTATTATCTTTGTTGTTGAAAGTATTACAGATGTCGCTTACACCCCCTTCCCCTATTGATTCACTCCTCCTCATTCCCATCCCCTCCCCAGGCTTTCACTGCACAATTGTCTGTGTCCATGGGTTATGCATATATACATATAAGTTCTTTGGTCAGTCTCTTTTTACCTCCCCTCCACCCCTACCTTCTGAGATCCATCAGTCTGAGAAGGATGGTTTATTTGTAACTGCTCACATACAGAAAGAGAATGGTACTTTTAGAGAACTCTGAGTACTACAACTGGACTACAATGAGATGTGTATGTACATGTGTTGAGAATATGGGACATAAAATGACAGATTACAGATCACAAGGTATTCTAATATCAATCTGGGGACTCTGAGCTTGTTTTATATGGTGATAAAGAGTTACTGAAGGATTTCAAGTCATGTGGGTGATATGTCCTGATGTATATTTACAAAAATCACTACAGTAGTTGAGTAATGAAAGTTGATTGCGGGGAGAGAGGCATGAGGTGCAGAGAAGCCACACTCCATTTTGCAGATAAAGAAAACGAGACACAAAGAATTGATGTAATTTATTCAAGTCAATTAAGCATGGCATAAACAATCCTGACTCATAATACATCTTTAACATGGTGGGACTCACCTGGTAATTTCTTAAATTATGTATTGTATACTCACATAATAGGTTTTATTGATGATATTGAAGGTAATAATGTGATATTGCATAATGTACAGATACATTATATTTGCACTCTCCCACTACCAGTAACCTGAGTGGGAGAGATGTCTTAATATATGTATTTACATAAGTCCTAAAGGGAAGAGGAAAAATGGCGGAGTCATCAGAGTTAGCTAGTGGCTGGTTTAAGAGGACAAACTTTCTATTCCAAACGTAATCAAGTATAACAAATATATATATAACCTGTTCCCTGCATAGATGTCATACACATTGTGCCAGCCAAGTCATTTTAGCTGCTTTTTGCTCCTCTTCCGTCTTATGCTAGATATATGATTGACTGGAGACTACATTTGATTGACAGATATAACAATTTAAATACAAACACTTTATTAACCCTGCAAGAGCATCTTAATAAAAGAACATGATGGAGATAGACATGGGAAGTAGATGTGCTGATTTTGAAGCCAATTGCATTGTAGCTTAATGTGACAGAATCAAATGGAATGCTGTGAAAATAGTTCAGAAGATATTTTCTCCACATTATTTAAATCAGCAGCTCCATGTAAGTAAGCAGTGCTAAAGGATTATGCAAAGGCTTAATACTTCCTTGCCCTTTACAGGATTTTAACTTGGACTCCAAACTCTCTCTTGAAGAGTTGCTCCTTTACAGACCTGAGATGGCTCTAGGCCAGTCGTCGGCAAACTGCAGCTCGTGAGCCATATGCGGCTTGCGAGACGTGGTTTGCTGCTCTGTTGACTAATGAGTTTGCTGACCACTGACCTAGACTCTTGATTCCAATAATTACAGACTGTTGTTGTTCCTTGTGATTAAGGCCCTATCCCACATGTGCCTCGCGAGCCACAGTTTGCCGACCACTGCTCTTAGGAGGTTGTTCATACTCAGTCGTATGACCCTGACTGCACTCTGACCCTTGTAAGATGATTCAAAAACCTCAGTTATTCTTGGATGAATTGATGGGCCAAAACAAACCTACCTCCCCCTCAAAAAAAGTTAGATGATTAACATTAGTAGCTAATTTACTGAGCGCTTAATCATGAAGCAGGTTCTGTACTAAATGTATTAACAAATTTAATTCTCATAACAACCACGTGGCATGAGCATTATATTACCTTTATTTTACAGATAAGGAAACTGAGTTTGTAAGAATTTACATAATTTGTCTAAGAGCAAACATCCAGTAAGTAGTAGCAAGAATTAGAGTCTAGGCAATCTGCTCCACTGCACAAGCAGATTTTTAAAAAAATTATATTTTTATTGATTTCAGAGAGGAAGGGACAGGAAGAGAGAGATAAAAACATCAATAATGAGAGAGAATCATCCATCCATTGGCTGCCTCCTGCATACCTCACACTGGGGATCAAGCCAACAACCTGGGCATGTGCCCTCACTGGGAATTGAACTATGACCTCCTGGCTGCTGGGGCAATGCTCATCCACTGAGCCATACCAGCCAGGCTGCACTTACCTAGAACTTAACCCCAGCAACAGGTAGCTGGGCCAGCATAAGAAATGCTCACATTCCGCCCTTCTCAGGAAGATGGCCCTCGGACTGGGAGACGGAGGGAGAGAGCCCTGCCTGGGCTTTTGGCTGTAGCAGTCCGGAGTAGAGCTCTGTCCCACTGAACTGGGAGGGGGAACAGGTCTTGTTTTTGATGCCAGAGACTCTCACAGTTTTTAAAGAATTTTACTAGATTTTTTTGAATAACTGTTTCTCATTTGCCCATAGGACAATTAAAAGAGACTTAAATATTTTCTTAACATTTGTCAGCAATTTCACTGGGTAGAGACTCATTGGAGCTCCACATGCTAACCTGCCAGAATGGTACTCCTCTCTATATTATTTCCTACAACTGCAATGTACAATTAAAGTTCTTTTTAAGTTTAATAATAATATACTAAAAGCATCGCAATGGTGTCTTAGATTAGCTCCAGAACAGATATACACACACACACATTCTCTCTCTCTCTCTCTCTCTCTCTCTCTCTCTCTCTCTCTCCAGAGGCCTGGTACATGAAATTCATGCGGGGGTGGGGGGATGGTGTGTCCCTCACCCAGCCTGCACCCTCTCCAACCTGGGACCCCTCGAGGGATGTCTGACTGCCCGTTAAGGCTCTATCCCAGCAGTCCTGGATTGAGAGAGGGATGTCCGACTGCCTGTTGGTGGGATCCAGCCTAAACAGGCAGTCGGACATCCCTCTCTCAATCCAGGACTGCTGGCTCCCAACTGCTTTCCTGCCTGCCTTCCTGATTGCCCCCAATCACTTCTGCCTGCCAGCCTGATCACCCCCTAACCACTCCCCTATCAGCATGATCGATGCCTAACTGCTCCCCTGCCAGCCTGTTTGCCCCCAACTGCCCTCCCCTGTTGGCCTGGTCATCCCCAACTGCTCTCCCCTACAGGCCTGGGTCCCCCCCGCTCAACTGTCCAGGCCCAGTTACTGCCAACTTCCCTCCTCTGCTGGCCTGGTCACCCCTAACTGCCCTCCCCTGCAGGCTTGATCACCCTCAACTGCCCTCCCTTGCAGGCCTGGTCCCTCTCAACTGCCCTCCCCTGCTGGCCATCTTGTGGCAGCCATCTTGTGTCCACTGGGGGCAGCCATCTTTGACCACATGGGGCAGCCATCTTGTGTGTTAGAGTGACAGTCAATTTGCATATTACTCTTTTATTAGATAGGATAGAGGCCTGGTGCATGGGTGGGGGCTGGCTGGTTTTCCCTGAAGGGTGTCCCAGATCAGGGTGGGGGTTCCCTTGGGGTGTGGTGCAGCCTGGATGAGGGGCCTGTGGTGGTTTGCAGGCCGGCCACATCCCCTGGCGACCCAAGCATAGGCCCGGGCTGGTTGGAAGCAGGTATCTGGGATTTATTTATCTTCTATAATTGAAACTTTGTAGCCTTGAGCAGAGGCCAGGGCTGGCCAGGAAGCTTGGCTTCCTCCATCGCTGGGGGCAACGCAAGCCTCCTGCTTGCTCCAGCTCTGTGGCGGCCACCATCTTAGTTGGGTTAATTTGCATACTTGCTCTGATTGGCTGGTGGGCATAGCGGAGTGATGGTCAATTTTCATGTTTCTCTTTTATTACTGTAGATATGTATATGTATATGTATTTTGCAAGTGATTCTTTGGAAGGGGCTTTCAGGAGGAGTAAAGAAAGGAGAGGGGCAGGTGAAGGCAATAAAAAAGGATATGATTTCAGCTGGGATTTCCTCTATAGATCTGGTCCTGTCTTGAGACAGGCCAGTCATTCATTAAATCCAGGTTGTCCCTGAGGAATGACTGCCTCTTTGGCAAGGTGGCTGGTAGATGGCAGGGACAATTACCTGGAGAAAAGGTCAGTTCTGAGCAATGAGCAACCAATACTAAAAATACTGGGGGGCGGTGGTGCACCCACCAGGTAAAGGGAGATATGAGAGTATAACAGCTAGTATAATGGAATACATGAATGTCTGTTACTTCTAGACATTCACGTATTCCGTTATTTATTGATGTGAACACTATTTCAGGGGCTGGAGATACCAAGATAAATGAGAATGATTCTGTGCCTTCTCTATGTCTTGAAAGTGATAGAAAGAGCAGATTGTCATGGTAAAGGAGCCAAGCCAGATGACTAGAATAGTCCCTTTTGTCCTGTGGCATATAAAACATATATAAACACATAAAACCATACAGCTGAATTGGTAGCTCTAAGGAGCTTCCTTTTCATTGAGAGAACAAATCCATGGCATTGTCCATCATCTCACATGTTGTTTTCTCACGCACTCATTTAACAAAAAGCTATTGAGCACCTTGCTAGGTTCTATAATCATGATGATAAATAAGCCAAGCTCGCAGCTTAAGGTGCTAACTGTGCAGTGGGGACCAGGAGGAATAAATCAGGGCATGTGGGACAGTCTGGGAAGTCCTGGAATAAAGGTCAACCACAGGAACAGCGGATGCCCAGGGGAGGCATTGCTACCTGGCTGAGAAGTTGCCCAAGTCCTTGGATTTCTAGTTCAGCACTCTTTTACTAAACTACAGTCAGAAACACTGGAGGGGAAAGGGTTCTTGAGGAATTCCCTAGGGTTTACATCCGCTCAGACTCATAATCATGTTAAATATGTCAGCCATCACATTATGCACTGCTACAGTAAACTCACTATTACAATCTACCATGGTTATAAATAAAAATAGTGTTGTTTTTACTTTCATAAACTTAACTGTGCCTTCTGAAATAAATACAGTTACATTTATTGGCACACTTAGAATGGGCAACCTTGTGAAAATTATTCCTAAGTGGTAAGAGAGACAGCTGGGGAAAGACGCCGGGGGAAGAATACACAGGATATTATCATAACAATTGGAAAATGATTTTTATCCTTACAAGCAAAACATTATGAAAGCACATTCTTAAAATCTTTCTTCAAAGCATTTTTTATCATAGTGTGCATACACCTGAATCCCCCATAAGTGTTATTTATCCATCAATTTAAATCAGGGGAAATGTTACAAAAATAAAAACATATTCAGTCAAAACAAAGAAAATCTTTGTCTGATTTTAAAATATTATTTGATCACCAAGGAAATCTTGAAAATATAAAAATTTATGAATATTATAATCAGCTGCTTTTAATATTTAATTGGTGTCATGTAGTTTATTAATTTGACTTATTCTTTATTAAGGTGTGAGAGAATCTTTTTCTTCCTAGTTTATTGAAAGTACTGCTTTGGTTTTTGTTTGCTAAACAATTTTTAACTAAGTTTAAATAAAGTCTTTCATCTGGGGGTAGGATATGTAGGGATGGATAGATAGATGAACTGGTGTAATGTATGATATTGCTATGTTTGTTCAGATTAATTTGTCACTAATTTTTTATTGAGGTAAAATTGACATATAACATTTGTTTCAGGTATACAACAAAATAACTTGATGTTCATATATGTCGCAAGACATTCTAGTCAACATGAATACTTGCAAAATGTTTCCTTGTGATGATAACTTTGAAGGTTATCTTTTAATGATAACTCTCTTAGCAACTCTCAAATATGCAATACAGTGCTATTAACCATAGTCACCATGCTGTACATTCCAGCCCCATGACTTACTTATTTTGTAACTGGAAGTTTGTACTTAGGCCCAAAGAGGCCTTGTATATTTCTACATGCCTTCTTGTACTTCTCTGAGAAGAGTATGCTTGGGTTGGTACTCAGACAAGGAGGAAAATGAGCTAGAAATGAAATAGAGCTGAATCAGAGGAGTTGGACCCTCCAATACCATTCAACTGCCTGCCAACCTACAAACGCATCACATGTAGCTGGCTGATATTAGTAGAACCATTAATGAATTCAGCCTATGTCAGCCAGCCCCCAGCCAAACCAGAAACACATGAGCTAAGTACATTTTTATTATTGCGTGGCCCTGAAATTGTTGCCAGAGAAATCAGTGGGTCCACTTTCCCTGACCCAGCGGGGAGTGGGGTGGCTCTTGCCATATCTTTAGAAAATGAATTTTCTAAGACTCACACAGGAGCATGAATGGTTTTTATTGGCGTGGAATTATATTTCTTGGGTTGCAAAGTCCCATTGCCCTACACCAGTCCTGAAAAAGGTGCATCTGGGCCTCCAGTAGAGCCAAAAGTAGGGCCAGTGACCAAATTTTCTGTTCTATGATGGAGCTGGGGTCCCATGTAGCATGAGGCTAAAGTCCATCAGTCTGTTGTGTGGGTCCCACATGGCCATGAGCCACATGGACAGAATCAGGGCGTGCAAGCCCCTCAAGCCAGGGGTCAGGAGTGAATAGCTAGGGGAGTGGGGGGCTCCTTTGTTCAGGAGCTTAAATATCAAATCTCCCTGTTTTTGCATTGGCCACACCTATTCTGGCCAGTGACTTGCTCCCAGGTGTGACTGACAGGTAAGCATCTTCCCACATCACCCAGACCTCACTGGGCACAGGTCTATTGTCCAGGCCCTTCCCCCAGTGATCTGTGAGGAGCGGACTTGGAGAATGTTAACTGCATCACCCTGGCAAAGCTGTACAAATGGTGTGCCTATAATATCTAGTCTTCCCTTTACTCCTTTCCTGTTTAATAATAACCAGGTTATTGTACCGGTATCAAAATGTTATGGTTCATTGTTATGCTGCATCCTTGTGAAAATAGGTCACTGATATATGTTTACATAAGATGGCCTCAACAGTATGTTTTGTTGCCTACAGAAGAAAGTGTTTATAGCATATTTATAAAATTTTTTCAGATATTAGGAAACAAGAAAGTATGTTTTGTTGCCTACAGAAGAAAATTTCTTGTTTCTTAATATCTGAAAAAATTTTATAAATATGCTATAAACACTTGAACACTGAAAATAGGAATAAACAACAATAAATAATAGCAAGGGACTTCAATATCTACTTTCAACAATGGATAGATCATCCAGATAGAAAATCAATATGGAAATATTGGATTTGAACTACATGTTATATCATATGGGCTTAATAGACATTTACAGAACATTCTATCCAACAGCAGCAGAATACATATTCTTCTCAAGTACACATTGGAAAACATCTCTAGGATAAATCATTGTTAGGCCACAAAATAAGTTTTAAGACATTTAAGAAGGTCCCGGTCCTATCAAGCATCTTTTCCAGCTATAAAGCTATGGAATTAGAAATCAATTAGAAGAAAACTGGAAAATTCACAAATGCATGGAGGGGATCTGAGGATCTATTGTTCAGCACAGTGATTATAGATAATAATACTGTATTATATACCCGAGAACTGCTAAGAGAGTAAATCTTAAATTTTCTCACCACAAAAGAGAAAAGGTAATTACGAGTATGTGATGTGATGCAGGTGTTGGCTAATGCTATGGTGGTAATCATTCTGCAATATATAAATGTATCAAATCAACACATGGTACATCTAAACTTACTAGTACACAATGTATGTGTTAATTATATCTCAATAAAGCTGGGAGAAATATAAACTATACCAAAAGAACTCCACAATGAGCTGTATAAGATTTCTCATTTCTGTTGTATTCCTATTGAAATATATATGAATTCTATGACATATGTATCTAATACTAATAGCCATTTAAATTGTATTATGAATTATGAGGAAAAATATCCTATCCTTCATGAGTACTGGTTTGAAGAAGAGCAGAATGTCTTTTTTATCACTACATTTTTTTCTACTTAAAAAATAGTCTATGGAGAAAAAAGTACATGCATACTGACCTTCACCTATATCTAAGGTTATGTTCTGAAATCAATAGAAACAAATACGAACAACTGTTATGTCTTTTCTTGTTAACTGGTATAAATGGATTGTACATGGGCATTTCCTAAGGCTGCTGTAAAAATGTACCACAAATGACATGCCTTAAAACAACAGAAATGTATAGAAGGGCACAAAACAACTTCAGTTACTATTTTCACTCCTCCTTCCTCGGAGTCTAGCCCAGTTTTATTTTAAGACAACATATTCTGCATACTGATTAAATAAATAGGGAGACAAAATCCACCTTTGTCTGATACCTTTGCCTATAGGAAACCATTCCCTCTCCATATTCTGTTCTGACAGTGGCTGCCTGTCCATAATACAGGTTACTTATCCAGATAGTCAAGTGTAAAGGCACACCCATTTCTTTCAGAACAACTCATAGCTTTTCATGTTCTACAGAGTCATAGAATTGAGTGTAGTGTCTGAAACATAGACTGATCTTCTGAAATTCTTTGGAGGACTCCAGTATCCAACAAATGTTCACAATTAAGTCTCGAGCACCTCTTCCTTTTTTGAATTCAGCTGCAACATCCACCATTTCTTGCTCTGTGTAAGGTAGAAGCCTTGTTGCATCACCTAAGTATCACTTTATCGGTGTGGGAAATTAGACCAATGGTCCTACTGTTACTGCACCCCTTGGCATCTCTTTTCTTGAAAAGGGGGGTATAGATTGAACATTTTCCACCTGTGGGCCATTGTTTTGGTTTTCATATTTGTTGATACATTTATGTTAGGATTTTGAAAGATTCAGTCTCTGTGGCTTGACATAATTCTATCAGAAGCATATCTATTCTTGGTGCTTAATTTATTCCCAATATTTTCAAGGTGGATTTCACTTTACTTTCTAGAAGTTCAGGGTTTTCTCCCAGGAATGTTCTTCAAAGTTATCTGTTATTCTTTTGTCTTCTGAATAGATTTTCAGTGTACTGTTTAACCTTCCCTTTATTTTCTCCTGCTCAGATAATGTGCAAATCATAGTGTAGGTTTGATTTTTCCCTTTATTTCTTGAATCTTCTAGTAGACATCTCTTGTTTGTCTTATTCTCTTCTATTTCCTTACATGGATTATTGTAATATTTCTCTTTATCGCTACCTGAGAGTCATTGAAAAACTGCATTCAGGATTCTAACCCTGCTTTTGTCACTTTTGCTTCTGCCTCTCTCCTGTCATGCATTTTGATTTTTCTTCTGCCACCCATTTTGGTTTTTCTTTTTTACTGATGGCATCATCTTTTTGCATTCTTCCCTAACAATATTTCTAGCTTCAGTCTATAGTTCCTTTAGTTCTCAGTGAATTAAATTTAACAGTGAAACTTTTTAAAAAATTTAATGTGGACTTTAAATCCATTGGGAATGATACTTCCATTCTATTTTGGCACTAAGATTCTTTTGGTGCTCTCTTCAGTTTTACTCTAATATTTGATATTTACAGTGTGCAGTCAACACCACAGTCTGCTCCTGGTCTTGTTTGGCCAGAGAGAATACAGCTTCTCTCTCTCCTGCTTCCAGTTGCATAGTTTATTTGTATGTTTTTTAATCCTCACCAGGGGATATGTTTATTGATTTTAGAAGAAGAAGAAGAAAAAGGAGAAGAAGAAAGAGAGAGAGAGAGAGGAACATCGATGTGAGAGAGAAAAACATCAATCATCTGATCTTCAACTGGGCATAGAACCAGCGACTTAGATATGTGCCTGGACCAGGACACGAACCTGGCAAGCCCTTTGATGCACAGGACAACATTCTGACCAACTGAGCCACTCAGCCAGGGTTACATAGTCTATTTGATTTCTATATTGGCCATCTGGACCTATCCATATATACAAGTCATCTCATTGTTTGAAGCATGCGTTTGTGATGGACAAGTTGTTGGGTTTGCAAAAGTCCACAAGCCTTTTTTTGGCTTCATTTCTGACCCCTAGTCCAAATTTTTTTTATCGACATTTGAGTCGGCTTTGTTTCCTACTTTTGCACTCCAATCACCTGTGATTACTGGCATGTCTTGTTTAGGTGTGTGATCCATTTCTTCTTAGATACTTGTTTTCAATTTCATCTTCAGCCTCTGTAGGTAGAACATAGATTTGAAGGATGGTTATGTTGAGGTCTTCCTAGGAGTCTTATTGATATTATTGGATTAGACCTTGCCTCGTGGCCCCTAACTGTCTGTGCTACCTTGTGTTTCTGTATTCAAGCCACCCCTTTTCTTCTGAGTTTGTCATTTCCAGAGTGGAACACCTTCCAGTTGCCTGACTGAAATGTTCAATCCCAGTCTATTTTAGTTTTCCAACACCAAGCGCTGCAATGTTTAGATGTCCCATTCCTTGTTTTACGATTTTCAGTTTACCTTGGTTCATGCGTCTTACATGAACATCCATGTTCTGATGTGCTGCGCAGTGTCATACTTGCCTTTCACCTTGTGACATTAGCCTCTGGTCATCTTTCTGACTTTGTTCTAGTTGTGTCATTAGCAACAATGCTAGTCATACTTGTTCTCTACTCTTCTCTAGTAACTGAATGCTTTTTTTTGACCTAGGAGTTCTCTTTGGAGAAGCTAATAAGTCCCCCGCCAAAAACAAAAAACAAAAAAACAAACAAAAACAACAACAACAGATAAAGAGTTACAGAAAGTTGTGGATTTCCTCTGAACTGAAGGGGCCATCCAGTAAAGCAACCCCTGGAAATCCACATATGAGGTCAGTTTCTTACAATATAAACACTAAGGCAAGGACTACTACACAGTTGAGGAAAACATCACAGTTAGAGACCAAAGCAAACAATGAAAATCAGAACCAAAAAATAGAGGTAATGCAGAAGGCAAAAGGAAACTTAAAAAGTAAAAATACCCTTGAACATTGTTGGTGAGATTGTAAATTGGTACAGCCACTATGGAAAACAGTATGACAGATCCTCAAGAAGTTAAAAATAGAACTACCATATGATCCAGCATTTCTACTTCTGGGAATGTATTCAAAGGAAATGAAAATAGTAATTGGAAAAGATGTATGCACCCCATTGTTTATAGCAGCATTATTTACAATAGCCATGACATGAAACCACCTAAGTGTCCATTGATTGATGAATGAATAAAGAAGTTGCATTATATATATCATACATATGTAAATACATAAAACTCTATAACTATATATGGTTATATGGAAATTATAATGAGATTTTATAGACAAAACTAGAGGCCCAGTGCACGAAATTTGTGCACAGGGGGTGGGGGAGGAGGGTGTGTGTGTCCCTCAGCCCAGCCTGCACCCTCTCCAATATGGGACATCCCTCTCACAATCCAGGACTGCTGGTTCCAGCTGCTCGCCTGCCTGCCTTCCTGATTGCCCCTAACTACTTCTGCCTGCCAGTCTGATCACCCCCCAACCACTCCCCTGCCAGCCTGATTGATGTCTAACTGCTCCCCTGCCAGCCTCTTTGCCTCTAACTTCCCTCCTCTGCTGGCCTGGTCACCCCTAACTGCCCTCCCCTGCAGGCTTGATCACCCCCAACTGCCCTCCCTTGCAGGCCTCATCCCTCCCAACTGCCTTCCCCTGCTGGCCTGATTGCCCACAACTGCCCTCCTTTGCAGTCTGGTCCCTCCCAACTGCCCTCCCCATCTTGTGGTGGCCATCTTGTGTCCACATGGGGGCAGCCATCTTGTGTGTTGGAGTGACGGTCAATTTGCATATCATTCTTTTATTAGATAGGATTAGATAAGATAGAGGTCTGGTGCAAGGATGGGGGCCAGCTGGTTTGCCCTGAAGGGTGTCCTGGATCAGGGTGGGGGTTCCCTTGGGGCGTGGGGCGGCCTGGGCGAGGGGCCTGTGGTGGTTTGTAGGCTGGCCATGGCCCGCCCCCCCCCCCCCCCCCCCAACCCAAGCAGAGGCCCTGGTATCTGGGATTTATTTATCTTCTATAATTGAAACGTTGTAGCCTTAAGTGGAGGCCAAGGCAGGCCAGGGTGTGCAAAAAGCTTGGCTTTCTTCATTGCCGGGGAAACCCAAGCCTCCTGCTCTCTCTCTGGCTGCAGCCATCTTGGTTGGGTTAATTTACATACTCACTCCTGATTGGCTGGTGGGTGTGGCTTGTGGGCATAGGGGAGGTATGGTAAATTTGCATATTACTCTTTTATTAGATAGGATGCTCACCAGGACACCTGGTGCAGGCTAAAGTACTCAATATATAGTAACTACATTAAATAAATTGGCTGCAAAATTTTATTTTGAAGTTGGTTAGTTAGAATTGTAAACATGTTTTTTTCCAAGAAAAAATATTAAATATGGAATAGCTAACTATCTAGGCTAGATCCAAAAAAAGACACTTAAATGACCTGAAGTATAAATTAGAGTCCCTAAGTAAGCCATTGCTAATTTACTAACATTCGTCCTGTTCTATAGCAGGTGACTATAAATTTAAAATTTAATTTTTCCATCACCTTTGGTCCCCTCTATGCCCTCTACCAGCTCCATCCATTCCCCTCTGCCCTCATAATCACTATGCTGTTGTCTGTGTCCATGAGTTCTCTCTTTCTCCTTTTTTCCTTTTTTTCTCAAATCCTCTTCCTCCCCACTTCCTATGCTGTCTGACTGTTCTCTATCTATGAATCTGTGTCTATTTTGCTTGGTAGTTCAGTTTGTTCATTAAATTCCACATATGAGTGAAATCAGATGGTACTTGTCTTTCTCTGATTGGCTTATTTCACTTAGCATAATGTTCTCTAGGTCCATTCATTCTGTCTGTCACAAAGTATATTTTTTCCCCTTTTTACAGCACAGGATTATTCCATTGTGTGGATGTACCATAGGTGTTTTATCCACTCATCTACTGATGGACACTTGGGCTGTTTCCAGAACTTGGCTATTGTAAATAATGCTGCAATGGACATAAGGGTGCATATATTCTTTTGAATTTGTGTTTCAGGTTTTTTTTCAGATAGATTCCCAGAAGAGGAATCACTGGGTCATAAGGCAGTTCCATTTTTATTTTTTTGAGGTAACTCCATACTGCTTTCACAGTGGGTTACCAGTCTGCATTCCCACCAACAGTGCATGAGGGTTCCCTTTTCTCCACATCCTCGACAACACTTACTGTTTGTGGATCTATTGATGATAGCCATTCATTTGGCGCTCTAGAGAAGGTTCCTCTGACTTGCCTATGTGTACGTTATTCTTAAAGTGTGGTGTGAGGACAGGGGCCGCTGCAACCTGTTTATTACTGGTTTGTGTTTAGATAAAAACAGTAATTGAGAGTCAATATTCAGAAAATTTTATAGCAATTTGATCGAGTAACTTTATGTCTATTGAATGTAATAATCATACAAATTGTACTTGCATTTTAATCCTATTCTTCTGGTAAATTGTTTGTATGTATTTTACAAAACTTTGGGCCACAATGGATTGGGGGGAGGGAATAAGAGGTCCTTATCATAGATAGACCACAGATACTTTGAGAAGCAAAGAAATCCCTACTTCAGTCATTCTATCAGCTCCTCCTACTTAATTTTATTTGCAGAAATTAACACTTCCTGAAATTAACATATTTGTTGATTTTTTTTAAGGTCTCTCTCCTACTAGAAAGTAATCTTTGGACAGGGATGTCTTATCCATTTTAGCATTAACAATTAGATCAGTATCTAACATATGTTAGAGTCTAAATAAATTTCAGTTGAATGAATAGTAGATTAAATTTCAACTGTTGTTAGCACAGTAACAACTGTTGCCACACAGGGGTGGAAGTCATCAAAGCTCCATCTGGGTGTGGCTTGCAGCTGTGGTGAGGTGGTGAGGGCTTGAATCCCTTCTCCAAGCCACAGGATTCAAATCTGTGGCTCCAGAGAATCTTTAGAATTTTATGAACAATCAACTTATTTGAATGGCAGGGCTCTGCTCTCTAACCAATTAGCATGCTAATTGTAAATCGTTTTTAAACCAAAGATTTGGAATAGACTCTATGTACTTTACATATTTGAGCTAAATACTCCATGTGCTTGGGGTAATAAACACTATTTAAAAAAAATGTTTTCCATTTATTTTCAGACTATTTTCTAACCCAGACCAAGCTCCTTTGCCCTCTCAGTGTGACTCACAGATTCTTCACTGTCCTGGTGAAAAGAGAATAAGTTAATTTATATCCCTGGATGACTAAAGTGGGAAGGATATTTTTAGTGATTCTAATGACTGAATCTTGTGGTTTGCTACAAAGACAGTATTAGAAGCTTCTACTGAAGTTAGAAAAGGGGTGATGGGGAGGTCTGTGTTGCAAGGATCTGGGAGGGGTGGGGGATGAGAGAGAGATGGGAAATTCCAATTATATAACAGCAAATACCACAGCGGTCCTTATGGAAGGTCAGAAATGCAGCAACTGAAACTGCCACATAATAGACAATTTGATGGCAGTAACTAAGAAAACACAAAAGGCAGCTAATCTCCCCCCTGCTGATAAAGCTGTCTGAGGTAGATCAATTTAGTCATGGTTGTTGTTGGGAAATTGCACTTGTTTGGTGTGCCACAAGCAGATCATGTAGTTTCCTAGGAAACATCCTTTTTCACTTAAATCTAATTCTCCCGCATTGCGGGGTCTGATGAGTCACTCAGCCTGACTTTCCTCTCACTTCCCCCTGCCCATCAAAAAGGACATACCAGCTGGAAATCTACTAACGGAAACGAATTTATTAGCTCTTTCACCTTGTTCTTCACTTAACTCTGTGTTTCTTCCTTGTAAGTCTCACTGCTTCCCTAACGAGAAGGGCCAGAAATAATGGCGCAAGGCATGTGATGTGGGCGAGTGTTGAGCATTGCCTTCTTTCAATTTCTTGGTTATTAAACGGCATTTCGGTTTCTAGCTTTAAATGGAAAACATCGCATGCATAGAGATGTTTGCTTTGTAGCCGGTAGTGGAATTTGATGTCAATTTCATTTTCTTTCAGATTCCCAGTCACACTTTGCTATCCAGTTATGTGAAAGGGAGAGAGAGAGATTGGGGGAGGCGGGTGGTGGTGGTAAGAGAAGACACAAAAGGAGAGAGATAAGTGGGAACATACAAATAATATAGTTTATGTAGGCGTTTTCATTTTAATCCAAGCCAGTTAATAGAAGCATTGCCTTCCCCCCAAAAGAAATCTAGAACCTGACTATAATAAAAATAAAATTTTAATTTCTCTGTGAAGTGCAAATACAGGGATGGGCAAAAGTAGGTTTAGAGTTGTGAGTAAGCAAAACAGAGTTTATGCTTGTATTATTTTTCATACAAACAACTGTAAACCTACTTTTGCCCACCCTACATACGCTCTGTATATATATTTTAATTAAAGCAGCATGTTCACCATTTCTAAAATCACCGAGACCACCGTTCAGCAAGCTTGCGTATTTTAAGCACCGCTGTCTCTTTGGTAACTGGGGAGGTGGCATAGACATAAGTGACAGAAGTCTGCTGAGACCCAGCATGGATAAAGAATTGTCAGAGCAGAGCCTCCCCGACTCCCGTGGCAGCAGAGAACACCACCTGTGGAGAAGCCCGGATTGTGGGTCCTCCCCAGCTGTCCCATCCCCGGAGTGAGCATCTTGTCTTCTCCCATTTTTGCTACACTCTCAAGCCTTTACTATGTGTTAGGACCCATGGTGATTACTCCCTTTATATTATCTCATGTGAGATGAGGTATGGTACCTCCATTTTACAAATGAGAAAATCAAGGTGTATGGTTGATAAATGCCCCAAACCACACAGCTTAGGGCAGCTTTAGGACTCATTCTAAGTTCAGATGTCCTTGATCTCCAACCCTATCACATACCACATTCATTGGGCAAATGTATTGGTTTTATTTCAAATGAGGGACTGTAGAGGTTATGAAAACACCTGTAGCTGAGCCATTAAGCCACTAAATTCACAAAGTTAATTGTAAATATATCCTCCACCTAGATGGGTCTCACCAATGTGGCTCAAACAAAAGCATGATCTCTGTGGTCAGAAACAGTATTGCAGTACAATTACCTAGGTCAGGGCAGTCTATCAGAGACTTCCTAACACAGCATCATGTAATCCCGAGAAAGAGTTTTCACTCTTAGGATATGAGAAATAGAGATGATACATTCTCAACCACCTCCTGTGCTGAAGGTTCCTAAGGCTGTCTATTGCATTGACATGAAGGAAAGGAGCTGTGGTAGAACACATCTCACTGGGTGAAAAGGAATCAAGCCACCATGAGTTAGGACCATAACGTAACAACAACCTGCTCCCTTTTATCGTCCTCTCATTTCAGGCTTCTTAGTAAACATTGAATCATTGAAAACCAATAGTCTAGCGCCAAGACAATGCATAAGTTAGATTTTATTGCATAATGAACCACCATTAAACTTCAGTGGCATACAACAATATCCATTACCATCAAGTTCAACTGATCTAGGCTTGAGTGGTCTTGGATAGACTTCCGTGCTTGAAGCTGTGTAGAGATCTAGGTTGAACTTGGTTCAGGACTCTGCTCACGTGTTCCTCTTCCTCCTCCCCCTCCCCCTCAACCCTCCCCCTTCCCCCTCCGCCCTCCCTCCCTCTCCCCCTTTCTCCTCTTCCTCCCCCTCCTCCCCCTTCCTCCCCCTTCCCCCCCTCTCCTCCTCCCTGGTCTAGTGAACTAGCTCAGGCATAATTTTTCATCATGGTGTCAAGTCTCCATAGCCCAAGTAGAAACACCAGACCTGTTGAGGGCAGGGTCAGGATTATCATTTCCACTGAATTTTATCGGCCAAGCAGTTCTGTATAACCCACAGATTTATGCCCTGTTCCCCACAGTGGGAGAACACTGCAATGCTAATGGACAAAGTTGTGAGTACAGAGAGGATGAAGAGCCACAATTAAAACCCACACCTGACATTAATGGTGTGAAATGGTCATTTCTTCATAATCTAAGTCTTAATTTCCTCTTTTGTTAAATTGCATTATTCCTACCACATAGGAATTGAGTGAGGAAAAGCATGTGAAAGTCCCCAATATGCAAATGAAAAGTAGCTGACCCAGGGGTCCCTAAAATTTCATCCTTCTTCCTCCCTGCCCAGTCCATTCACTCACCTAGTCATGTTCCTTCAGTGTTCCCATTTCAGAAATATTCTCTTCTGAAGTTCAAGGGGACTTCTTCCTGTGGTTGGGAGACTCAATTACAAGATTCTATATTGTTTTACCTCATCTTAGGCCCTTGTATACTACCATACAACAATTAAGACTATATAAGCAATAGTTTTCCAGGAGTTACAGATGTTGTTTGTTTCATTTGAGCATCCAAGTCCTTTTGGTCCTACTTTTAAGGTCCATTTCCCAGGAAACATTTTATGCTCAGAAAAATAAAGAGCCACAAATGACATTATTAATATGTAAAGACTCATTAAGTTCTACTCAGAATTAAAATGTCCTAAAGCTCCAGAGAGTTCTGACTGTAAATGTTAATTTAACCTACCTTTAAATTGCAATATTTCATTAGAGGAGGAATCAGATTTTGGTCAGCAAATGTTACATAACAGCTGCTTCTGGAGGATGGCTATCAGTTCCCAATTTCTTTCGGTGTTTGAATTTGTAACTGTCAGGAGAAGTCTTTCCTTGGCTGAAAAATTGCCTTTACTAACTTCAGGCTCAGAACAGTGTCTCTCTTTGCTTTTTGGGGACAGACATTGTATAGATTTCCATGTCTTCAACTCCAGTAAAAATGTCACAAAATCTTTTAGAATCTGCCAATGACAGCTTCTACCATTGGAGATGTACAAAGGATTAAGTCAGAAAGATTCAGAAGCTTACTGCATCTTTTTAGATAGAGACTGGCTAGGGCATCTTGTGACCTGGTTAAGTTTGGAGGAGTTGTTTTCCTAAAGTTTAGGTGTTGTGGGCATAGATTCAGATGTACATTCCAAAGTGAGGTTGACTCTGGATGTGTTGGAGGAAGACTAGTAACAGACAGCAGAGTGTGTGGCTTCTGTCCAGGACCTTAGGAAAGCTATGTAGGAGGTATCCCTGAGCCTCGGTTATTAGAGGGTAGAGCATTGTGATGGGACAGAGGAATGTGGGGGTATCTGCAGATGCATAGAGATATGGGGTGAAAGGGTGGGCATATACTGGGGAACAAGATTGGGAATTGACTAAAAAACCAAGCCTGGGAGACAAGGTCAAAGCTGGATAACCATGTCATCACTCTATTGTTCTCTGTTTTGATGCTGAGTTGAACTGCTCAGACCTCCAACCCTATCACACACATTTATTTTGAAGAAATAGCTTTGCGTATATGGGACGTCTCCTCGGTCCATCTCCACCTCTGGTAGAGACTATTTAACACATTAACTCTTAATATCGAGGCCAAATTGAGAAGTGATCCGTGACCCTATTTCCAACCTGAGAACTGCACATGTCTAATAGGGCCTCAATAAAACAGAAAGCTGGGATTTCAAAGAGTACTCAAACTGATTATAGAGATGAGGTTGGAGGACAGAAGTGCTCCTAGGGATTAGCGGAAGTGGAAACTTATTATCACTTATAGGTCCAAAGGGGCAAGGAGAGGAAAAGAAGGTTGATGAGAACTGGAGCTTTGGAAATGAGACCACCTGATATAAATGTCATTCTAGAGATGCAGGGTGTCTACTACAAAGACACTGAGATGTGGAGAGAACTAGGAGATAAATGCCTTGACCTTGCTCAGTCCCAAAAATCCTATTGGGATCTCCCATTGGGGAACCCATTCAGAACTCTGAGAGTAAGGGAACCCTGGTTAGACTTTGCGGGGAGGGGGGACAGGCAGAGAACCTGGCAGAGAAGGTAGGGGATGGATATGAATGAGCAGAAGTGAAGGAAATGCAAAAATACATGACATGGTCAAGACCACTGAAAACGGTTTGGTCTATTAGTTCAGAATTTCTTTTTCGAATAAATTACTCTCATTACCTTTAACCATCTTCTACTTATTAAAACTAAGCCTTAGCTGTGACACATGGTGACACATTTCATAATACATTCATAGCATTTTAATAACTTCTTAGTGTAGGATCTTAGAGATGTGTTGTTTGCACTGCTTAAAGAGAAAACAAAAATAAAAACCCAAAACCAAATCTGTGTGATCTGTGTGTACTGACATGTAATATGATCCCCATTTCACTGAGAAGGAAGCTCAGAGCCTGCCTGCAGAAGCTGAGATCTGTCCATATCCCTAGAGTGAAAGCATAGTGAGGCTGGATGCTAAGGTTATGGAGCTCATATCATAAGATGATAATGTTGGTGCCTTCCAACGTTAGAAGTAAGAGGACTTCTAAATTTTATTTAATTCAATTTTAATTCAAATGTCAACATACCTCTGTGCTTCCATTAAACTCCATGAATGCCAGGGGACCTATTATATTCCCCATATAGTGACCACCTAACATGTCCCAGGCACTGCACTAGGTGCTTAGGAGAGATACAGTGGCAACTAAGACATCGCAGAAATAGTGCCTGCAATGGGCATACAGCTGGCATGCCAATGATGGTATTTTGCCTATTTTTGTTAAGGTGGAAAAATGATACTTTATTCATTTCTTCAGTAACCCTCTCCCTTCTACATATTAGATTCCTCTATGATATCTCTTTAACTCCTTGGCTTTCTCCATCGCTTCCTGCACAAGGCTAAGGTTGCTTCCTGACACAGGGATCTGAGACATCCTTTTGCTTTGCAATGGATTGGTCCTCTGGTTATAATTTTATACAGCTAATTACCAAGCATCTCCAGGTATCTGCCATGGGAACAGGCATATTACACTCATATAATCTCCTTTAGTATGTTCCTATGTATGGAATCAACTTGCCCACATCAATTCTTTGCTTATATTTGCTCATGCCATCAAAAAGACCAATGTAGTGAAACTAACAAAAATCAAATCATCCTGCTTTCCTACTTTGCTAGCATTAGTCTCAGTGTGCTCAGGTCTATGTAGTTCTTACTTGTTTTAAGGCACAAAAATGTGAGTATAAAAAAAGTGAAAATGGCTAAATAGGTGGAAAGCCATTGAAGAGGGAAAATGAGACATCGCATGGCGTGTGCTAGACTAACCTTGAGTGAGTTTCATGAGCACCATTAACAGTGAAACAGAGGCAACATGTGAACTGGGCCTAAACACTTGGTGTCTTCGCCCATCCATTCTGAAGCAGATCTCACATGAGACTCTATTCCCTTTTCCTTCTAGCCTGAGCTTTCTTTCTCTGCAAACAAACCCCGCCTCAGGTCCCCCTCCGCCACTCTCCTCTCCCTCCTGCCCCCCTTGTTTCCTGCACCTATAACCAATCTTGGCTTTCAGTAGGGTGTTCTCAGCGATGCTGGGAAAAAGGTTTCATTCAGTTTCAGAGCCTTAAAAGTTTAGAGCCAGGAGGCAGTTTGGAAATTATCTAGTTCATCTTCCTCATCTCACCCACTGACAGTCCACAGTCCAGCAATGCAGACATTGACATTTCTTTAATGATGGAAATTTTCCATATCTGCACTGTCTGATATGCTAGCCAACAGCCACATGTAGCGATTGCAGATATGAAGTATGGTTAGTGTGACAGAGGAACTTAATTCTAAATTTTATTTAACTTTAATTTAAATTCAAATAGCCACATACGGATAGGGGGCAGTGGAGGTCTAGAAAGTTCTTGTGATGTGCCCAGTGTGACACCAGCTTTTAAGTGGAAGAACTTACTGGATTGCTCAGGATTTTGATTTTATTCCAGGGATCTTTATTAGTTTTCAAATACTGGAGTAAATCAACAGGCTCAGCACAGAATGTAATTAAGGTTGGGGAAGAGAAGTGTCAGCTGCCTCAGCAATGACAAAGCAGAATAGGCACTGTGAGGACCTGGTTGTGGGAAAGGAAGAGGAAGGCACCAACATTATCATCTTGTGATATGAGTATTCCACACATAGCTCAAATTGATTAAAAGAAGTTTGGGTATATTTTAAAAAATTTTATAAAGACGGCTGAAGTGGAAGCTAAAATATTTATAGGACCATAAAATTTGGGAGGTGGGAGGAACAAGAAAGACAAGATAGAATAGGTACAAGAATGCTAAATTTATCTTGAGCAGAAAGGCAATAGATAATGCCCCAAAATGGACCAACTAAAGGACAATATAAGCATAAACAAACAAAAACATCTATGAGCAGAAGAAGTGAAAGCTTTTGTCTTTGTGGAATGGGACATTGACTAGGGAGAGATCAGTAGACACACAGGGAATTAATACTTCTCTGCATTTTTATTTTGGGCTAAGTTTGTGCTTTTTATTTTGAAGTAAATAAGCAATTTCTATGTGCTTCATGAATTTGGAATTAGGACAGAAAATAAACTTATCAGAAATATATATATGTGTGTGTGTATATATATATGTATACATATATGTGTGTGATATATATATATAATACATATATATGTTATATATACATATATTATATATATATATACACACACACACATACATATATATATATATGAAATGATGCTGGGAAACATCACTTAAGGCACAATTTAGTTGATCACTACTTTTCACCATGTATTTAGCCAGACTTTCAAAAATATTTACAGGATGCCAAAATACAATATACTGGGTGACTTACACAATGACATTTTATTTTATCACAGTTCTGCAGGCTGTGAAGTCCAAGATCAAGGTGCCACAATTCCATTTCTGGTAAGGGCTCTCTTTCTGGCTTGCAGGTGGCTGCCTTCTTGCTATACTCTCAATCCAGTTACCTCCCAAAGGATCAATTTCTAAATAGCATCACATTGGGTATTAGGTTTAGGGCTTCAACACATGAATGGGGGGGAGGGCGCGAACACACACACACACACACACACACACACACACACACACACACAGTCCCTAAAGTACTTAATGTGAATGTGAGTATGCTCCTTACAGACCTGGCTGCTTAAGGGTAGGCGTAGAGCATATTTCATTGCTTTATGATCCAACACTCATTAGGCTAATTTGTCCCATTGGATTTATTTCTGTCAGCCCCTCTTAATATGAGTGTTTGAGGTTGGATTACACCGTCCACAGGATATGTTGTCTTGCAGTTTGGTCGACACAATAGAATTTATGAATGTAATCACTCGGCCCCTTCCCCAGAGTAGCTTCCACCTCAAAATCCAGCACATATTTTTTCTTCCACTTCAGTTACATCTGTTGGCCAATGTGGAGGCCACCACGCAAACATGCTTGGCAGGTGTGTGGGGCTGCTGTTTAGAATGCCCCTGATAGTGAGTGACTGTGGGGACAGCCAGGCACAGATTTCATATGAAATCTCAATCTCAGATTTTGTATTAGCTTTCAAGCTGTTTATTATAGCTTCCAGTGCTCTGGGTGGTTTGCTTAACTTTCAGCGTTCTGACTTTAGTGATTTGACCATTTAAAGGTTGGCTTGACCCAGGGCACAAAGCAATCTGACAGTCTAATTTCCTTCATGCCACCGGAGGTGTCCTCTGAGTTGCAGCTGGGGCAAATTCAACATGAAATTGATTTTGTAATTGTTGATGTGCTGAAGACTTCCAATGTACAGCCTCGGAATCAGGGAGCGAGGCTTCCAGATGGCGAGGATTTCAAACAGAGGAATTCAAAACGTACGTCACAGGCCCATGACAGAATGGAGTCTACAGCTCTTTGCTGGTTTGAGAGAAATATTAGAGAGGGTTGCGTGATTTCTTAACTATTCAAATAGGAAGGATGCAGATGGGGTGGGAAGAAGAAAGAGATGGGCAAGAAAGAAAGAGTTATAAAATACTTCGTTCTCTCTTTTTTTTTTAATTTAATACAGGGACATTTTCCCATCTTAAAATATGAGAGTTATGGAGACTGTTTTCTTTTCCAATTGAATCTGTCTCTGACATTAATCGTGATTTAAAATTAGTTGTTGGTAACTAAGTATAGGCTCCTCATCTTTCTCTTTAACATCATTGAAGTAGTGATAACATATACATAGACTTCAAAGAGCACAGGCAACTCAGGAGGTTTTGTGAGAAAGTTTTCCAGTGCAGGCCAACTTGGAGTCAAGACAGCTGTATTCAGTTTTAAATTCTTTAATTAACGGTGGCATATAAGTTATTTAAACTCCCCGGGCCTCAGTATTCACATTTACTAATTGTGAAAGTTGACTAAATAATACCTAACACATCCGTAAGTTCTAATAGTGATGTTCTATTCTATTTGATGTGGTGCTATTTTGTTCTTTTCTTCCCTGTTCTTTAAGTCATTCATAGATGGGGAAATCATATAATTTATCATTGAATTCTGGACACTTTTGATATTCTTCAAAGTCAGAATGAAATACCACTTTTTTTTTGTTTTGTGTGTGTGTGTTTGTTTTTTATACCACTTTATAAAAGAACTGACCTTTTAAAATTTTTGAAAGATCACAGTGGGAGACTGGAAGTAAATTATGGAATTTGGAAAGAAAAAGCCCATTGCTATTTCATCGCTATTTACATGTATGTTAGCACATCTGTACTCACAGCCCTTACAGTGTTGAGAGCCAGGCCTGAAATTGCCAGTCAAGGGGCTCCTTTGCCAAAAACCCACCTTAGTATATTCCTCCCTCCCACCCAGGGAATCAGGAGTCCCTCCTTGTGGCCAGGACACTGATCCGTAATTGCTGGTTTCTTAGTTTCTCTCCTCCACAAGACTGAGGGCAGAATCTGGCTCTTTTACCTCAGCACATGGGCATCAGGGCTGAGACTAAAGAGAGACAGGTAAGGCACCCAGATAAAGGAGCACCCACTGTCTGGTTTGTGTCAGTGCAGGGTCAGCACTGGCATGAGAGTGGGTGGCTCCTTAAATTTTGTTCCCTAGGTGCCTCCTCCTAATGAGTCCTGATGGGTAGAGCGATTAGCACATAATAAGCCTTGGGCAAAGCCAGTGACAGGAAATAGTAAACTTTGGAGGCAGGCTTTGTTTTTAACTATAGGTTTTTTTAATTATTTATTTATGGTGAGGCCTAAATAATAGATCAAAGGATGACTGACATTGGGAAGACAGTTTGTTACAGTTTCCAGGAGGAAAGCAGCTGGTTGGAGCAGAGGCAGAGGGAACTAGGGAAAAACATGGGCAAAAAGCTCTGTTGTGGTTTCCATGGGCAGGAATGGGTGAGGCAGGGCAAGCAGACCTAGGGTTGGCTGCTTTCAGTGTTGGGGCCGTCTCTAGTCTCTAGTTGTGTGCTGTCCGGCCCTGGGGTGAGTACGGCAGGGAAATGGTGTCTGTGAGTGTGAGAGCTGAGACGAATACGGTGGCTGGGTTATGGGCTCTGGATTGGTTGGTTTGCATATGGAAGTTTGCATATGGGCCGGAGGGGGCGGGCAGTCCTACAAGTCAGCAAGATCCCAGGATAGCAAAGCGCCAGAACAAAAATACATGTTTAACGCAGGCTTTTCTGAGTTTGAGTATGTGCTGTCATCTACGTGTATCTATGTGTCTCATGGCCTTGGGCATATCACCCCGTGTCAAAAAACAAGAGCGTTAATAATGCAACAACCTTACTGGGTTGTCTTGGGGATTAGAGCAAAGAGCTGGGTGCAGAATAGATGTCCAATAAAGGACAGGCATTATTAGCCAATATGCACAGGACAGTATCTGTAACATGGCATATACATTTATGCACATGTCATTACACCAGTCTTAGGAAATGTCTCTCAGCTTGTGTGGAGGCAGGACTTCCTGCTGTGTTGAAAATGACCTCCATTTGGGGCCTCTTCTTTGAATATCTGAATAATTCTGTCAAATAGACTCTCTGCCCCTGGGAACTTCAGTCTCTCTCGAGGCTCCTGAAACTTCTTGCTTTGAACAAGGCAAAATATAACCCAGTACCCTCTTCCCATGGGGGTTGATGGTGCTAGGGACTTCACAGAGAGAGTCAGGAGGTACAGGGGACTGTGTGTGTGTATTCCAAAGAAGGGTTCTGGAACTTTCCAAAGCTTCCAAAATAAGTTTGTTTTGGCTGCTTTGCAAGCTTCAGAAGAAGCTCCCTCAAGGCCGGTACAGTGACAGCAGGGGCTTCTTTCGATTTCAAACCCAAGAGCATGTTCAGGAGCGAGCCTCCATATGGCGTATGGAAGCTGCAGGGGACAAGGCAAGCTTTGTGGTCAAACATCAGCTCTCATTGGCCAGTGTTTGGGGGTTGGGGGAGAGGGCCATTATCTTCAGCCTTTGTCTCTCAGGCCAGGGATGCATCAGTGGATTCGAACAGAAGAGAAATCACAAATGATGTGTTGCGCAAGCTGCGAAGAAGAGTTACTGCATTTGTGGCCGAGACAAGCATAGCCGCTTTCTCCAGGGACTTCCACTATTCTCATGCTGTCATTCAGTGTGAAATAGGATCTTGATCAGGAGGCCCATGACAGTGAGAAGCTTTCCCCTGAGCCTCCTTCTGGGGTTGGAGTGGGTCTTTGCCAGGCAACATTCGTGGGCTGACACTGCGTAAACTGAGCCTAAATATATAGAAAGAGACTGGCGTGTGAGCAGCATAACCATACTCTTAACTTCCCTCACTCTGACAGTTAAAACATTTCTTTGGAATCTTCCACTTCATTCCTTCCTGCACTAAGAAGCGCCACTGTACTTTGGGACAATTACAGTTCGCCCACATAAGGTTGTGGCCTCAAAGCTCAAAAGAAACATTAAATGTTAAGTGGCCTCCTTGCTCTTTTTAGTTATTTTTGTGTATTGCTTTTCAGAACTCGCTTAGGGAACATTTAATGGAACGTTTGCATTGTGGAGTTTGTTGACAGAACGTATGTCATACCACTGACCTTTGGAAAATTACTTTCCGTCGGAGATAATTTATCACCTGTAGATGATATCTGGTGTCTTAACATTTTCTTTTCACCCTCTTACTCTGTCACTGTTTCTTTTTATTGCATTAAGTAGACCTCCTCCACAGCTAAGCCTCCAGGATTAAAACAGCTCTATACTTCCCAAGTAGCTTCTAAGGGGATAAATGAGGTAGCATACTGGGTTATGCCCACTGTGGCCCTGATGAGCTTGTGTTCAGTTAAAGCTCTTAGTTCAGGTAAAGAAGACAGAAGGCAAGGAGGAGGAGGTGAAATGAGGCTAACATTGTTTTTTGTTTGTTTGATTCCTTTACAGAATGCCAGGCATCTTGTTATACTTTTGCATGTTTTTTCTAGATAATCTCTGTAACAATCCTTTGAGGTAGGTATAATTATCTCTATCTAATAAATGAGGACATTGATGCACAGAGGAGTTCAATAAGTTGTTCAAGGTCACATCTGCTGAGTCATCCGGGAATCAAACCCAGTTCTGATAAAGCAGTTCTTTCTTTTAATCAAATTACATAATAGTTATTCAAATCAAATGGCACTAAAGGACTCCAGGGGAAAAATCTCTTCCCATTTTTCAGTCATACAGTGTAGAGGCATACATTTTTTACTATTTTTAATTTTTCCTCAGATGTATCTCCACATTGCTAAAAATTGTGATTGCCTTGGCTTTTTGCTTATCAAGTCGAGACCTTAGAAATGTCCTGGTATGGTTTATATGAATTTATTTTACCTACGAGTATCCCCAATCTGATTCCTCTCCCTTCATTCTCCCAACCACAATGTTCACATTATTATTTCTGTATAAATGATGTGTTTTGTCAAATTGAGTGATTTCTTTTTCTGTTCTTATATAACTTTACATTTATGTTGGAATTAATATTTATCTGATTACTTCGCTTGCCAATTAAACTATATACCTCTTACAAGTTTTTCCTTAAGTGTTCCAATAGATCTATCAAACACTGGCATTTTTAAAAAATGTTTTTATTGATTTCAGAGAGAGGAAGGAAAAGGGAGATAGAAACATCAATGATGAGAGAGAGTCATTGATTGACTGCCTTCTGTTTCTTTATGTTGAAAACTTTACTCAGTATGCCCACTCACAGCTTTGTGTAGAGGCAAATGACTTGTGAACTTTGGGGCTTCCTTATAGAGTGTTTCGAAGCAGAGGAAACTTTTTGTTGGGCAATTAGAACCAAATGTCACTGCCTGGGGATATTTTATGTGGAGGCATTTTGACCTTGGTAGTGAAACATTTTCTCTTCTCTGGAGTGTGAGGTGGGTGATGGCCTCAGTGTTTACTTTGCAGGTTTCCAGGTAGGTAACTCAGTTGTGTTCAGATGCATGCCTCACTCAGGCCTTTCTGGTGGCCTGTACCCTCCAAGTCCTGTACCTTTCCCAGGACCAAGGCGTGGGCTGGTCTTCCTCAGTGATATTCCCTTCCACAGGCACTTTGTTCATAGTTTCCTTTACTCTGTTAACTCTAGGGCTAATCTTCCATTTGCTTTCTAGCTTCCAAAATGTTGTCAAGTCTCTTCTCTGCCATTGCCATTTCTCCATTTCCGTCGGCCTTGTTGGAATGCCCTGTTAAGTTCCTCTGTTATGATTTCATTAGTTTACTGCAGAAAGGCACACACGGGTCGTCTGCCATGTTCGGTAGGAATCCTTTCTGTTTTTCATTGTCTTTCAACATACACTCTCTTCTTGCAAGAGCATGTTAGCTTGACATCATGAGTGCTTTCCTCATACATCCGTTTGACATACGTTCGATCCTTTACTGTTCAAGAAGCACATGTTCAGAAGCACTGTTTTTATTTCCTTTGTCTGAAAATCCTTGCTATATTATTATATCATTCACATTTGACAGATGGAAAGACCCCCCTCCCAGGGAGTTTAATTAAAATGCCCAAGATGACTCAGTCACATTCTCAAGCTTCTTCATTACAGGATGTTGCACCCCTTCTCTCAGGCCTAATTTGGGGCAACTTTATGAAATAAAGAAAGAAAAGGAGGAGATGAATTTCAATCACTTAGTTTTTTAAAAAAATTCTTCTTTCTTAACTAAGCCGTGAGATTTTCAAAATTAGTTCGGGAGTCATTTGAGGAGGTGACTGTATTTCATGACACGTAACCACTATCACAGTCAACAGTGGAGCTGGGGCTGAAATAATGGGTGATCCATACCGTCCGGACATCCGTGGGAACATCTAGAGAAGCAAAGGACATGTTGGGTGTGCTGGGGAGAAGTTAACAAACGAGGAGCCCCGGTCACATATGCAAGGGCTTTTATGATCAGCGTTAGGGGGGTTTATTGTTTGGCACGAACACAATGGACAGCCAGTGTTCATAGGGCTTTCTCCACATCTGGGCGTGATTTAGGAGCTAACGCACATTTATGGTAGCATGGTTCGCATTAAACAACAGCCTGGCCAGCGGATATCCCAATTCCTGCCAGCACCGTGACCCAGTTTCTGCAAAGGCCCTTCGCTGACCACAGAGGCTCTGCGTGATTGTGCTGACAACTTCACGTGCTGCAAACTGGAGCGATAAGGGCCAGGGGCTCTCGGCCTTCTGTAGCCCCGCCTGCCTGTGAGCCCTCGGGTGGAATTGAGGGGGGGTCTGTCTTTGCTTTCCTGAAGGCGCAGACCAAGGCTGACACCGTCTTCCGAGGCTCTCTCTTGTCACACGAGTCCTCCTCCTGTCAGCGGCTCTCTAGCTGAGGACGGAAGCTATACGGTTCTTTTCTGTGGAGAGAGCTTTCTGGCCAGAGAACTGCCTGTGGGGAAGGCAGCCCTGAAAGCCCCTTTTTGAACAATCCCTGAAGAGAACTGTCACTTTCGCTCGTTCTGGGACATTTGAATAATTCCTCAAGTCCAAACCAAGCAACAGTCCTCCCCTTGATGAGCATTGAGCCAGCTACTCAGTCAGTTGTTGGCTTCCTTCAAGACCCTGCTTGAATCCCATCATTTTTATCAAAAGATTCTTTAAATCAAGAAAGACGATCTCCCAATCCTACTAATAGGCTAGTTGTAGTCTGTTTGGTACTTAGTCCTCTGTGCTTTAGATGGAGAGAATAACAATGGTGTTGATGCCGATGATGGTGTTGTGAGGACAACATATGCCTCAGACACAGCTCTGTGTTTGAACTTGACCCAGTTGTTCACTCAGTTTCCTCCTCTGTAAAATGGAGACAATAATACTCTCCTTTCCAAGTTGTAATAAAGATTAAGGATGAAAATGTACATCAATTGCCTGACAATAAAGTTGTCTTTCTTCCCTTTCACTGTTGTGAACAAACTGTTATTAACAAATTATTTAATTTAGAGTATAGTTTTTTTGTGAAATCTAATGTTATATTTTACATTGGAGAATCTGCCTTTAAAACACACACACACACACACATACCTATTATGGCACCTACAGATCGTGCCTACGTGTACGTGTGTGTCTCTTCATAAATTTACCCTCCAGGAAGGACATGGCGCTATTTTTGCCTTGAGGTTGGCTGCTTTCTGTGTTGGCCCAGCATGGGGCTGATTCATCTCCATCCCCCTCTGAGCCCTTGGTCAGCTGTGCACATCAGTGTTATGATCAGTTCCTGGCTGTGAGAGGTTCTAGATGGTGATCATCAAACCGAGCTGAGCCCTCTGAGCTCATGATCTCCATCCTGATCAGGCAGGACAAAGCTTCCTGAGAATCACAGCTTTCTTCCCTGATGCCTGGGTTTCAGCGCTTGGCCTTGGGAGAAGACGACCAGGTTGCTGCTCTCTCAGACTAGATATCAAAGAATAGCTCCATCCACTTGTAGCCACAACTACGACTTGCCTTGTGCTTTTCCTTTGTTCCAGTGCCTTGACAGGTGGCATCCATCTACTGTGATCCAGAGTCTGCCCTGGAGGCGGTACATTCCCATTCTGTAGATGGGGGAATTGAGACTCGGCGTGTCTGAAACTCTCCCAAGGACAGTTGGCAGTGGCAAGCCTACATCTCCTGTTTTCTGTCTCCAACTTGGTGCACAGTCTCAGTCTTCTCCAGGCTACGTTAGTGGTTTGTGCTGCTGGTACCCACTCTCATCTTTTCATACTAATCATTCAAAGTCAGACGGAAAGAAACTCACAACACACTTGAAGGATGTGATCCATTCTCGTTGGAGCAGCGAGACCAGAATAAAAGAGGTACAGAGAAAATTATAGAATCACAAAACTCAATGGTTTCAGGCTGTCTTCTAGAAAGAACTCCTCTCCAACCTCACCCCAGGGGCCTGTTGCAGAGATGTGAGGGAGGGAGACAACCCGGAAAAGTAGCCTTAGTGATTGTGTACCTCACTCGAGGGGCAGGTCTCCCTCCACGCTGTGCTTTTGGCCTTTTAGGAGACAGTTGGTTTTCCCACTTACTTGAAAGCCAGACCCTTTGAGGGAAACATAATGCTGCTCATACTGGTTTATGCTGATTCTTCCAACAAGTTGCGTAGTAGATTATTTCATCTAACGGGTGGTTGAGAGTTTATGGGGATCCTTACATTTGACCAAACAGTGCCTTTTAACCATTGAGTTCTGTGATTCTATAATTTTCTCTGTACCTCTTTAGAAAGAGCACTCTCTTGTCCCTTAGAGATGTTTGCCACTTTTTACAAAATAAATACATTCCTGATGACAAAAGGACGTTCAGGGTCCAGAAAAGGTAGCTCCGTCTGAAACCATGCCTAAGAAAATCCAGGTCTGGCTTGGGGTAGAAGAATTAGAAAGAACGCCAGGCACGGACTTGCACCAGAGGGAAGGAGCCAGCGTGACAAGCTTGAGGCCCCTCCCTCAGTCAGGAACTGTTATGTGTCTGTGTGTGTGTTTATCTGCAGGGGACATTCTGAGTCAGGGTCAAAAGTGACAGCTGGTGTTTGGAGCCCATGTCCATGGGCACAGCGAGGGTGTAAGGCCTGGGTGAGTTGGCCAGGAATGCCTAGCAGAGAGGCAAGTCCCCATTAAGACTGCCCTTGTGAAGAAAGACTGTTGAATGACCATCCCAGCTGGGCTTCTGGATTCTCCCTGGGCTATGGGTTGTTTTTTTTTTACAGCTTAAGTAAAGCCCCAGCCTCCCAGTCCCACAAGGCCTTTGGCAAGGAGATCACTCAGAGAGGCTCTTATCCATTTTGTTCAGGGATAGTCTCAGTGAGATTACGCGCTGGAGGAATCCTGGGGCTGCATTCTAAACGCGACAACTTTTACGGGACCAATAAATATGCCTGCCTGTCTGAGGGCAAAATCGGTCTCAGTGGATGCAATTGAAGTTGTTTTGTGTTTTTGATTTCTCATCACTTTTTTTTTTTTCAGTCCAGGCAGCACTTATGGGAAGTTTTGTTCTATGTAGGTTGGTTTTATACAACGTTGGGCCCTTTAAGGGAGAAAAAAAGCACACACACGCACACACACACACACACACACACACACACACACACACACACAACGAGAAATAATTTGATTTGACTGCTGCTGCATAAATGCGAGCTGGAGCTTTGGGAATGTGTTAAGCAGTAATAAGAGCTGAGCGCTTGTTTCCTAAAAAGGCACTGCCTGGAACGATATCAACAGGAAAACTTTTTTAAATGGAAGCCTAGGGTGACTTTTCAAAAGTGCTTGGGGGGTTTTAAAAGGGTTTTGCTACCTGTTGTTTGAGTGAACAGTAAAAAGCAAAAGCTTGCATTGATTAATGCCCCCAAATGTGCCTGTTCTTCACTGGCCTGGCCACACAGATGCATCTGAGCTGAACTGATGCCTTTTGTGCTCAGCCCTTTACAGCTCTGAGCACAGCCTTTTAGCATTTCCCAGAGACCTAGTCTGGGCGTAAGAAGGAGAGCTGACATGTGCTTTTATGAATGAATCCTAAAACACCTTGCTGTTATGACCCAGCTCCCAGGAATAACTCCGCATTCCTTCACTACTTCATTTTCTGCCAATAGCATATCTTTTCCTATATGCTAACTCATTGTCTTAGAACGACACACCAAGATGTTAAAAGTGAAGACTTAGAAAAAGCCCCCTGATTGACGAGGAACAGCCTTATCTCACTACTCTGGTTAACGATAGAGAAGGAGAAGTTGACTACAGATTCTCATCTTCACCCTTTAGATCCTCACTTCTTGGTCAGCATATTCTGGGGGCTGGAAGTATTGGCTTTTTCCCCCCTTTTCTTCCTTTTCCCTAAAATCCAGGTACTGAGATAGCATCTTTCACTTATCTTGATTAATCTTTGAACTTATTTTTAAAGTGTGATCTATCTTTCCTGGAGGCAGCTGCATAACTGATTCCCCCCCCTTTTTTTTTCTCCACTGATCTTTCCAGAACTCTGCCTTATCCTTTCCTTCCAAGACGAACTCTTCTCAGGAATTTCTACACTATGAATTTTTACCCCAAAACAGCTAGTGTTGAATATAATGGTTACATTTTTATGCCATCCTGAGCAAATAGGAAGATGGGGAGGGGGATTGCATAGTTCTAAATGGGGTAATTCAGATGTTTTTGGGTTCTAGGGATTTCTCAGTCTATGAATGTACCGGCTGGAATGCTGGTCTTCCCTCTTCAATGTTGCTAGCTCCTAGGAGCCAGCGTGGTTTTGGGCTCAGGCCTGGAAGGACTCAGCAGAGGGTGGAAAGCTCTGAGAGGCACTGTGCTTACTTTAGTACGTCTTTGCTATGCAAGATGAGACATGCTTTTCTATACTGTAGACTTCAGTGCTTTCAAAGGCAGTGCTGATCACATGGCAAAGTGCACACAAATTACTGGAGACTTTGCTAAAATGCAGACTCTGTTTCAAATCCTAGTTGATTCTGATGCTGGTGGTCCAGGGATCACACTTGGAATAGTGGCATCTAAAGCTGCGCTGTCCAATATGGCAGCTACGCACCACATGTCACTATTAAGCTCTTGAAATAACGAGTGCGAATTCAGATGTTCTGTAAGTGTCACACACGCTTACAACATTTGCTTAAGAAAGACTTAATACAAAAAAGCATGGGTGTAAAATTTACCATCAGTAATCTTATATTGATTGCGTGTCAATAATGGTTTGGGGATGGTGGGTTAGTTATGTTTCTAATTTTTTGGTGCAGTGCTAGGAAATTTAAAAGTACACATGTGGGAGAGAATCCAAGATGGCGGCGTAGGTAAACACCTAAACTGCTGCCTCGCGCAACAATTTCAAAAATTCAACTAAAAGACAAAATGTCTATCACCCAGAACCACGGGAAAGCTGGCTGAGTGGAAGTTCTACAACTAGAAGGAAAGAGAAAAGAGCATTGAGACGTGCACGAGCGCTGAAAAGCTGAGGTATGGAGGCGCGGGATCCGGGCTGGCGGCGGGCGTTGCTTTTTTCAACCCAAAGGGAGACAAACCCCCGACTACTCTGAAATCCAGTTTCTGGGGAGACGCGGGGGACCCAAACTCCTACGGGGAGAAGCTGGACTGTCTGCCAGTGAGGGTGGCTTGCTTGCAGAGCTGCGCGCAGGAATAATTGTTTATGGCACTGGGGCACGGGACTCCGGGACGCCCTTGGGGACACAGAGCCGGCTAACTAGCAGCCATTCCTGTTTGCCACGCCCTAGCCTAGTGACACCCTGAGACCCCGCCCTGCACAACCTACAAACCCACCCAAGCTCCAAGCAGGGTATTTAGCATAAGAAAGCCCTGCCCTATCGCAGCTTAACCTAGCAAATTTGCAGCCCGGGTCAGACAGCTCCAAAACCTCCAAAGCCCAAGCAAAGAGGAGAAAACTGTAGCTCTCACTGTAGCTCCTGCTGGATGGCCTCAGACAGTAGCTGACCTGCACCCCATTGGAGATCCAGAAGCCAGTGTACCTAGTGGTCAGAGTGAGACACCAGATTTCAACCCCTCACATCCATAAGTGACACATTCAAGAGGCAGACTCAGTGAGCACCAAAGCCCCACTGAAACAAGTCCTGCCCCATAAGTGTGTCTTCAGCGCAGCAGTTCTTCCATTATAGACACAGTGAGTGCTCACAGCTAATTGGCCTGGAGGTCAATTCCTCCCAGTATACCAACAGCAATTAAGGCTTAACTGCACCAAGTCTTTGCACTCAGCCCACAAAGGGGTGTACCAAGAGCGTCCACATCAGGTGATTGGGGAGGCTGAGCTACTGCCCCCTATAGGTCGCCTACCACACAAAGCTACTCCATCAACACAGGGAAGCAGCCAAAACGTGGAGACAAAGAAACATGTCACGAATGAAAGAAATGGAGGAAAGCAAACTACTGGATGACATAGAGTTCAGAACCACATTTATAAGGTTACTCGAGAATCTTCTTAAAACCGCTGAGAAACTTGATGAGACCTTCAAGGAGCTTAATGAGAATGCCAAAAAAATGGAAAAGGATCAGTCAGAAATGAAGCATACACTGTCTGAAATAAAGAATATACAGAAACTCAACTGTAGATCAACATACCCCAAGAATCAAACCAAAGATCTGAAATATGTGGAAACAAAAAACATCCAACCAGAAAAACAAAAAGAAAAAAGAATCCAAAAATATGAAGATAGTGTAAGGAGCCTCTGGGACAACTTTAAGCGAACCAACATCTGAATTTTTGGGGTGCCAGAAGAAGGGAGAGAGCAAAATATTGAAAACCTATTAGAAGAAATAATGACAGAAAACTTTCCCTACCTGGTGAAAGAAATAGACTTACAAGTCCAGGAAGCACACAGAACCCCATACAAGAGGAATCCAAAGAGGACCACACCAAGACACATCATAATTAAAATGCCAAGGGCAAAAGACAAAGAATATTAAAAGCAGCAAGAGAAAAACAGTTAATTACCTACAAGAGAGTACCCATACGACTGTCAGCTGATTTCTCAACAGAAACTATGCAGGTCAGAAGGGAGTGGCAAGAAATATTCAAAGTGATGAACAGCAAGAACCTGCAACCAAGATTACTCTACCCAGCAAAGCTATCATTCAGAGTTGAAGGTCAGATAAAGAGCTTCACAGACAAGAAAAAGCTAAAGGAGTTCATCACCACAAAACCAGGATTACATGAAATGCTGAAGGGTATTCTTTAAGAAGAGGAAGAAGAAGAAAAAGGTAAAGATAAAAATTATGAACAACAAAATGACATCAAATACATACCTACCAACAAGTGAATCTAAAAATCAAGTGAATAAAAAATCTGAAGAACAGAATGGACTAGTGAATATAATAGAATCAGGGACATAGAAAGGGAGTGGACTGACGATTCTCAGGGGAAGCAGGTGTGAGGGGTGCGGGAAGAGATTGGACAAAAATCTTACTCCTATGGATGAAGACAGTGGCGGGGGGTAAGGGCATGGGGTGGGGTGGGGAATCAGGTGGAGGGGAGCTATGGGGGAAAAAATAGAGGAACACCTGTAATAATCTGAACAATAAAGATTTATTTAAAAAAAAAAGTACACATGTGGTTCATATTGTGTTTCTATTCCATAGCACTACTCCAATTCTCTTGCATTTCCATTTCATTGACTATAGATAGTACTCAACATATCCTGTGTTAGGGATTCTCCAACTGTGTCCGTCACAGCCACCTGGTGGGCGTGGTAAAACAAAGGTTGTTGGCCTATCCCCAGACAGTGATTGGATAGTTCTAGGGTAGGGCCCAAGAATCGCTATTCCCAAGTTGCCAAGTGAGATTGATTCTGCTGGCACATGGACTCCGCTTGGGTAGCAAGACCCTCAGTTTCTTTTCCCTCGTGCCTGTCCAGTCGCATTCAGTGGAAAGATTTGAAGTTGTTTTGTGCCCCTCTATGTTGCCGTCTACATTACCGTGTAAATAACTTCTACCTGTCCTACCCATCAACCTCCACTCCCCTGTGGCACTGTAAAGCCCTTTAAGGAAAAGTTGTGTCTGGTCCTCTTGCTATCTCCAAAGCAACTGGTTCAATAATTGGTTTGTTAGGTTGAAATAAACTGGATTTAATGGAATTAATCATCTTTCTTCCTTTTTATTCCCTCATTGGAAGCTCCGACAGGCACAAAATATTAAACCAGGAATGAAATAAAACAGAAATAATCAGTCTATTGACTTACTAATTATTAAGTAAATTGCACTGCGTTTTGTTTCCATTCCTTTTCATCGATTTAGTTCAGTGCCGATTTTTTAGCACTTGAGGTGTACCGCTGCTTAGGGGAATGAGTTAGCCCCGTTTCAGGTGCTGAGTGCATAGCTAATTGGAATGCCGGGCGAACTCTACCAAGTGCACCGAGGAAATTGCAGCCCGGGTGTCATGGGAGCTCAGCGACAGGAGACAGCGCAGGCTCTAAAATGTGCCGATTAAAGCCTTGCTCCTCAGTGTCCTCTGTAGACTTGCAGCATCAGCATCACCGGGGAGCTTGTTAGAAACGCGGCATCTCAGGCCAGGCCCTGAATGTATGAATCAGAATCTGTGATTTGTAAGCACATTCAAGTTTGAGAAACACTATATTGGGGCGGAAAAAAGGTATAGAATCAGGTTCCCTATGCGGCTGAGGTTAATTCTGGGCTTCTTTCCTGCCTTCCCTAAAGGAAGTGTGGGTGGCTGGTCTAAGACAAGTCAGATGACAGGATGGAGGCAGATGCCCCTCACAGATGGAAACACGCTTCATTGGGATAGCAGACCACAGCGGAGCCCCGCCAACCTGCAACAGCCTTGCTCACAACGGGAGCAAATCCCTGAAAGATGCATGGCCAGGGGGATTAAAAGAAAGAGAGACTTACAGCATGATGGGGACGCTGTGGCCATCAACCAGCAGGAGGCTGTTGCTCCCTGACAGCATGAAAGGAAGCCCGGCTCTACCGGCTTACCTGTCTGGGGGCCACCTGTCACCTATGAGTGGGAAGCAGATCTACTGCCAGGTAGTAGGCAGATCTGCATCACCTCTCTCCCAAGATCATGGCGATGAGACAAGTGGAGTATGGGACTGAAGTGGCAAGCATGATGTAACCATGCAAACATGTCTCCTCATTCATCTTTTTTATAAGAGCAATGGGGCACATGCGGCAACACTTGTTGTATTGAAAAGTAGCCGTAACAGGGACTAGCAGACAACAAAAGTTAGTATGGTTGATGTAATACAATATTTTGAGGGTTGGCGGTTTGGAGAAGGGTTTATTAGGTCAACCACAGGTTTTTAAAATTATTGGTCAGATTAACATGAGTGAAGAAACAGGTATTTATCACTCATCTTGGGACTGGGGAAATACATATGGACAGGCAAAAATCCTTGACCTTTTGCCTATGTCAGTGCTCAGACCCAACATGAGGGTGACAGACACATAAACAGACAAGGCAGTGCTGGAAGAACTAGGATAGCGATGAGCCTGTTGCTAATGTGTGATCACAGGCCTGGCAGAAAATGATGATGATATCATTCACACATGTGTCAGAGTTTATTACAGGTCAGGTACTGTGCTAAGTATCATCCATAACTCATCTCATTTACTCCTGAGCATGACCCCATAAAGTAGGTAGTGTTACCATTTCTACTTTGTAGGGTAAAAGTCACAAAGCCCAGAAACATTAGGTAGTTTGGCCAAGGTCACACAGTGGCCGAGATAGAAAAACTTAAACAAACGGAGACAATCTGGTTTGGAAATAAGGTACTGAGGCCCACAGATATAAGATAAAATGACTTTAAACTTTAATGTTTGTTGAAGGCCCACCAGAAACAGTGCTGGATGTATAGCAAGGTACCAAGATGAGTAAGACACTGCTTCTCTCATCAGGAATTCAATGTCAATAAGACATATAAACAGTCATAGGGAACTGCTATGGTACATTGTGCTAAGTGTGGAAGGTACTGAGAGAGTGAAAAGCAGGGAGTCATTAACTATCTGGAGTGGACAAGGAGGACTTCAGAGGAGGTGAAATGTCAGCTGAGCTTTGATTTGTAAATAGGAATCTATATGTACATTTTTTGATATATATATATACACACATATACCATATATAATACATATAGATATAAAATATATATGTATAATATTTATATACAAAAGTAGGTTTACAGTTATTCATATGGGAAATACTATAGTAATTGATAAATAATACAATAATAAACTCTGTTTCATGTACTCACAACTATAGACCCACTTTTGCCCATTTTGTGTACACACACACTCTGCGTAACTTTTTTATTGTATACCTTCCATTTGGAAAAATGTGCAGGTTTTTATTTTAGTCTCTAATTCCTTTCTTCCACTTTCCACTATGATTTGTCAGTGATGACATGACCCATCGCAGACTGCTGTCAGAAGTGTGATCACCAGTATTACTCCAGTGTTACGAATGAGCCAGGAAAGATGTGTTCTGTGCTGTTAGCCATCCCGCGTTATGATAAATAGCTCCATGCTCTAAAGAAGAAACAAACATTTCAATCCCATGCAAATGCAAGGCCCCTAGCCTTGCCGGATTCCGCAGAGAGGCAGAGGTGGCTTTCTAGGTCAGATGAGAAGGCAGATTTCAAAATGGAATTAAGAAGCTGCCACACACCACCTGAGTCAGGCTCGCCCATGCCTCAGTGATTTCACCGTAATAGAGTTCCTGTTGCTGGTATTGCCTATTCCCACACAACCAGGGCTCTGTTATAAACAGCTTGTGTCAGGAAGGATGAGACAAATATATAGGACTAAACTCGGTGGCCCCAAGCAGCTCCCTCTATGTTTTAAAAAAATAAAGATGTAGCTTAGCTATTTATATGGAGTTCATCTCCTGTCACAGCTGAAACAGGGAGAATAGTTCCATTCCTCTGACCATTTATTTCTCTGGCACTGTGCCCCAAGAATCCAGGCTTCCCATGTAAAGATAATATTATCAGTTTTCATGAAGATTGTGATGACATTACTGGTCGAATAAATACATAATAATTAGATTATTCCACACTTCCCAAAGTGTCCTAATAAGAAATAAAATTTCTAACTGTAGAGAAAGCCTGCCTAGTACACATCAGCGTAGGAAAAGTTTTGAGAAATTTCTTTTTCAAGAAATTGGCCAAACATTATATAACCTAGAATTTTGCATATATTTTATTGAACATGGAACTCTGTTTTCCATAAAAAATCCATTTAAAGTTTATATTACTGATGCTCTACAGAACACGTTTTGGGATTCTCTGAGCTCTTTTTTTTTTTTTTTTCATGAACCAAACACCTGCCCCTATGGAGGAGGGCCAAGTCATTAAAGAGATGAAGATGGGTGCACATCTCCACACCACTTATACAAGCAGAAACAGCTCTCAGATCCACTTGGTCATAAATACTTCCAGAAGAAAACTACAGAAAATTGTGATTACAGGAGACACAAGGTTCCAGGCAAAGAGAGCTAATGGGAATCATGGTAATATAGTGAGAGGCAAGGTACTTTTTCAAGTCCTAAGAAATAAAGTCCTAATAATAGAGCAGCACTATTGCCTCGTGGCTCAGAGCAGGGGCCCTCAGTATCAAAGGTTAGAGACGTGGCTCTGATACCTTCTTTCTGTGTGAACTCTGCCAAGTTATTCAACTCCTTTGGGCCTTAGCTTCCTTATTGAAAGAAGTGGGACTGACCTAATACACAGTTCACTGGATTGTTGTTAGGATTTAAGTGGCTGGCACATAAACACACAGTAAATATTAGCTGTTATTAGAGAAAAGTAAGACATGCATTGCTGTTGCCAATGTTTCATTTTGGGGGGATATTGATATCCAGTCTGTGGTCTCCAACTTACTGACAGTGATGGTTGGGAAGGAATTAAAGATCATCTGGCTAATCCCCATTATTTGATCTATACATAAACTGAGGCCTAGAACTGACTGGGCTATAAGCATTTTGGTCTCATGTACCTAGTCTCCCATTCATGGGACTGTAGGGATTTAAATGACACAGAAGAAATTCTCATGCATAAAATTAACATGTTCCTTTGTGAGCACCTATTGGCTTTTTTCTTTAATTCTTCAGACATCTTGAATATTCTTACATATGGTCTTGAAGTCAAAGCTTTCTTTTCAACCTTATTACTGAATGTACCCTTTAACTTGAGTGCCAATCTAGCGTATTTCTTATTTTTGTAAGGGGGTGTTCTCATTGTCTGAGTTTTCACAGCACTGGATGCTGTGTTAGCCTATCTGAACTGGATCATTTGGGTCTGTCATGTGTTCTCCATACTCTCACCTCTTCTCTAATTCATGTTTTTTCATACGCTTTTTAAAATTGATTTCAGAGAGGAAGGGAGAGGGAGAAAGGGCTAGAAACATCAATGATAAGAGAGAATCATTGATCAGCTACCTCCTGCACACCTCCTCTGGGGACTGAGCCCGCAACCCGGGCATATGCCCTGACTGGGAATTGAAACATAACTTCCTGGTTCAACCATTGAGCCACACTGGCTGGGCTCTAATTCATATTTTTTAGCTTTCTCCATTTAATGGTGAAATGCTACCCCTGTTTGTCATCTATTCCAGAAACAGTCTTTTTTTTCAGTACCAAGTCTACTACTCTAGTCAAAGCCTCAACACAACTTCAGTCCTCAGATTTTTCTTTTCCTCATACATATTTCTGACAACAAGTTATTTTTAACTATCTGCCTTAGCTTTATAAATACATAAATCTTTTCTCTTTAACATTCACAGAATAAAATGAAAAATCCTCAAAGTTCTCTCCCTTATTTTTCTATTAATCTTTGGTTAAGATTTTGCTATTCTTTGTGACAGAAAAAAATGCCCTTCACCTTTTCTAGTTCTTGGAATTTATTGAGATTTTCCTGTGGTTCAATATAGGTTGATTTATGTTCATGTTCTAAGAAATTTCAAAATAATTTTTTACTATGCATGTAGAAACTACTGTTTAACCATTGAATTAGTATTATTGATTCCCTTATAAAATTCTCTATATTTACATCATTTTAAAAGCTTTTGAAAGATTGAGATTTATTTTAAAAGCTATCACAATTATGATAAATGTGGTTGTTTCTCCCATATTTCTATTTTTTCTTACATATCGTTTTCAAACTGTCATATAAACACTATGCATTCTACCTTTTATCAAAGTAAATAACTACTCTTGTTTCACATAATATATTTATGCAAAGTTTACATTTTGATATTAATATTGAAACTACATGATCTTAATTATTTTTTTTTTACTTTATTCCTTAAATTTAAACTTTGAGGGTCAGATGTATCCTTTCTAAGCAATGCATAGTGGGATTTGTCCAACGAAGTGGGGTCACACAGAGCTGAGGAACTTGCTGTCATTGGCTAGTAGCTCACTTTCACCTATAAACCCACTATTGTGCTCTCATGGACATCCACTCTACCTGATTTCTTTTGCAGTCTAGACCTGCTGTACATAATTTCTTAGTAAGTTACATAGTTCCAATTAATAGTGAAGAAATGCTTCCTTCCTATGACATCTTAAGGTAATAGACTTTTAAAGATTGGTCTACCTAAAAAAGTACCTTGTAAGAAAGGTATTGGTATAAATATAATTAATTAATATATCAAATTACTTATTAAAGTGCTGAGAACTGTTGGATACACAGGATGTCCTTGGGAAAATCCTGTGAGCCATCTGAGACTTAGTTACTTCATCTATAAATGGAGCCATTGGTCTACTTAACTATACAGTACTCCTTCTTACTTTGCAACTCTAAACATAGACAGTTCTACGTATTCAATTAGGCCACATGCATTTGGAAGAGATACACAAACTCTCTGACACAAAGTTTAGAATTTAGTGTGGCTTATGGACAAGAGAGGTGTTAAATGATTTGAATATGTGATGATATACTGTTGAACTGTTTTTCTTGGGAAGTTGGTTATGTTAAGTACCTGTAAAAGTCCAATGTGTTGAGTCCAATAAATAAGGACTTTTTTTTTTTTCCACAGTAAATGTGCATCTCCAAGCTCTAGTCAGTGGCTCATACATTTATTCATTTAGCCATTCAGCATTAGGCGATCACCAAACACTGTGCATCCCATACAAAAATGAGTGAGACATTAATCCTTGGAGACATATGCTTGATAACTGTCACTCGTAGAGCAAAGAGCAGGACTTAGATTTTAGCCCTAAAATAATTTGTAGTAATAACCAATAAGTGTTTTATTAAACACTAGTTCTATAGAACATTATAAATGTCATATATTAAACAATTTTTATATATGTGTTTATAATGTTCCTATTAATCCCCAGGAGAAATATATAGCATTCAACCTATTTGCCATATACATTCTTTTATTTTTGTGTTTGCTGATTGGACAGAACATATTGATGGACACATATTCCATGGGAAATCTTTGGGATATGCTTAGTTGGACCATAAGTATATGTGCAGATGGATTGAGCAACCTGAACAGCACTGTGACCAAATTCTAAAGAGCCTTTCTCATTTAAACACACAAGATCAAGAAACCACTATTTAAGGAAAGTAGAAATGACTTATTCTTCTAACGATTTGTACCAGAGCTTCCTCTGGAGAGGTGTGACTGTTTAATGAGAACATAGAATCTGACCCATAGGACACCTGGGCATGGTTTCTTCTTCTCTGAGTGCATCACCAATCATTTCATAGAAAAGCAAGTTACTATCACATTTGTCTTGCTGTATTTGCAACACAGGCTAGAAATAAAACCAGAAAAAATATCTACTGTATCATATTTCATACCAGTTCTCAATATAACTCTGAATAAAGTCATAGGAAGAACCTGAACTGAGAAGACAGAGTTATATGAAAAACCTTTAGATGCTGGGGAAAAGCTCTCTTAGCTTTGGCCTTTTTGTTTCATCCATCATGCCAAGTCCTCTATGTGTGTTGGCCCACATACTCCACTTTGCAGCTGCAAAGTAAATAAGGGGCCAGGAGGGGGAGCAGGAGTTAAGATCTTGCAGCCAGAACCATCCTAAAGTCAATGATAAAATGATTAATGCGGATGACATATGGAGCAGTAAACGAGGCCAGACAGAACACTGCCAACGGGTACCTAAGGATAAAGAGTGAGGACTTCCAGAGTAAATTACAGAGCAATGATTGAGAAAATCCACCTGTGCAATTTATTAAAATGGAGACACTATAGTAAAAGATGAACTGTTTTTCAAACATAAATGGAAATGGTGGGTACATAAGTTCAGACCAGACAATGGTGCTTCAGTGTCTCACAATTATGAGAAAAGAATGAGGCTCAACAAGCTGGTGTGTTACTTATTCATGGGATTTATAAAAATAGGCTACTGTTTCAATCACATAGCTAGCCTATGGTAAAATATTCCCTGGTGCTTTTATTCATATATTTTTCTTTTAATTGTTTTCTCCCTCAGGAAGCACAGGAAAGACATAGGCAGAATTCCTGTTGAATGCCAGACATTTTAAGCTTTCTCCATATTCTTTAGTCCTACAAAGAGGCACGAAGCATAGTGCTCTGCAGGATGGTGTCGGCTCCATTCTGCACAAAAGCATTTAAAATTCTCTCAAACCTTGTCATTAAATACTCTCCTATAAATTATATATAGCAAGAGAAAAAGACTGAAAAGTAAAGGATGAGTCGAATAATGACATTTTTAAAATTTGGATTTTTTCCCCCCTTCTAAGGCTACATATTCCCATGTTCACTGTCCATCCTAAATACGTTTTGGTATTTAAATGAGTCAGAATGTCTGAATATGCCAGTTTCCTCACAATTCTATAAATACATTGGTTTATGAATAAAGTTATGCATTTTATATTACACTAGGGGCCCAGTGCACGAATTCGTGCACCAGTGGGGTCCCTTGGCCTGGCCTATGGGATTGGATCAAAACCAGCTCTCTGACATTCCCTGAGGCAGTGGTTCTCAACCTTTTTAATGCCGTGGCCCTTTAATACAGTTCCTCATGTTGTGGTGACCCCCAACCATAAAATTATTTTCATTGCTCCTTCATAACTGTCATTTTGCTACTGTTATGAATCATAATGTAAATATCTGTGTTTTCCAATGGTCTTAGGTGACCCTGCTAGTGGTTCTCAACCTGTGGGTCGAAACTGCTGCTGTAGAGCCTAAGACCATTGGAAAACACCTGTGTAAATATCTGTGTTTTCCAATGGTCTTAGGCAACCCTGCTAGTGGTTCTCAACCTGTGGGTCGACCCACAGGTTGAGAACCGCTGCTGTAGAGCCTAAGACCATCAGAAAACACAGATATTTACATTATGATTCATTAACAGTAGCAAAATTACAGTTATGAAGTAGCAATGAAAATAATTTTATGGTTGGGGGTCACCACAACATGAGGAACTGTATTAAAGGGTCATGGCATTAAAAAGGTTGAGAACCACTGCCCTGAGGGGTCCTGGGTTGTGAGAGGGCAAAGGCAAGGCTGAGGGACCCCACCAGTGCACAACTGGGGCATGGGAGGGTTGCAGGAGATTGGCCAGCCGGGGAGGGATCGCAGGAGGGCTCCAGGGCATGTCTGTCCAGTCTTGCTCAGTCCCGATTGGCCAGACCCCAGCAGCAAACTAACCTTTTGGTCAGAGCATCTGCCCCCTGGTGGTCAGTGCACATCATAGGGAGCGGTTGAGTGGCCTTAGCATATCATTAGCATATTATGCTTTGATTGGTTGAATGGCCAACCGGATGACTGGACACTTAGCATATTAGGCTTTTATTATATGGGATTATGTACATGTTGTTATAGCCTTAGTATTACACAGACATTTCTTTAGAAATTAGTTTTTAAAAATTCCTCTGTAAAAGTTATAATTATCAATCTATTTTGTCCCTGCACAAATCTATCTAAACATTGAAACACTTAACCTTCTTGGCACATCTAAGTTATTCAAGAAAATTGACTTTGTGTATTCTTATGCCCCTTCCCATCTCAGGAAACAGATAAACAAACAGACAAAAATATTCCACTGAGATAAGAATTACATTATTACCATAATGTCAACTTTTTATGATCTTGTGTAATTGTGATGTCAGGTTTTTATGCATCTTCAGTTAGTCAATGACAGTAAAAGAAACAACTCTAAGAGGCAAGTGTTCAGAGTCTCAACTGCTCTCCACCCTTCCCCCACACCTCCCCACACTGCCATGGTCACTGTTGCACTACAGGTAATACAGCCCACGCTATGAAATCCTACTGGTCTTGACTGCAAGATGGTATTGTATTAGTTTTCAAGAATTTGAAAAATATGGTATGTGGAGAGTGGCTACAGCATTTGGACAGGATGAAGCCTCGGACTGACTTGTGGCAAAGCCACATACAAGTTTCAGCATGGAGGGCTTTGCCCTCCCAGCACAATTATAGCCAAAGGCTATGGTGTAAACTTGACCTTATAGTCCCACCCTGCAGCCCTAGGTAGCTAAGGGATGTAGGCTGCAGGAGAGTGCAGCAAGTTCTGCCTAAACAAAGCTTGATAGACTTCAGAGAATGGCAACAACAGGGAAGAAGCAGATTTGAAACTCGCAAGAATGTTGTAAACATCTTGCCCTTGTTTTGCTTTGTGTGATCTGACTATAAAATAAAAGACTCGGCTTACAGGCTGTGTCACTGTTTCCTTATCCAGGTGCCCTGATCCACCTGGCCCCAACTGTATTCTCTTGTCTGTTTTCTTGAATCCTTAACTGCCCCTCCTCAGGTTCACCCTTGGCCGTGCTGGACGCAGTTCAGTGGTGGAGAAAAAAGAGGCCTGTATCTTTGCGCATTCTGTCTCTTACTGGGTTTGTGACTCATGCAGAGTCTAAATTTTCTCATTTGTGAAAGGAGAATAACCTTTTTAAAAGAAATTTCTTTATTAAGGTATTACATATGTGTCCTTATTCCCCCATTACCCCCACCTCCCATTCATGCCCCCACCGCCCTGTTGTCTGTGTCCATTGATTAGGTTTATATGCATGCATATAAGTCCTTTGGTTGATCTCTTCCCCTTACCCCCACCCTCCCCTACCTTTCTTGAGGTTTGATGTTCTGATTGATGTTTCTCTGTCTCTGGATCTATTTTTGTTCATCAGTTTATGTTGTTCATTATATTCCACAAATGAGTGAGATCATGTGATATTTATCTTTCTCTGCCTAGCTTATTTCTCTTAGCATAATGTTCTCCATCTCCATCCATGTTGTTGCAAATGGTAAGAACTCCTTTTTTACTGCAGTGTAGCATTCCATCGTGTAGCTGTACCACAATTTTTTAATCCACTCATCTGCTGATGGGCACTTAGGCTGTTTCCAAATCTTAGCTATGGTGAATTGTGCTGCTATGAACATAGGGGTGCATATATCCTTTCTGATTCGTGTTTCTAGTTTCTTGGGATATATTCCTAGAAGTGGGATCACTGGGTCAAATGGGAGTTCCATTTTTAGATTTTGAGGAAACTCCATGCTGTTCTCCACAGTGGCTGCACCAGTCTGCATTCCCACCAGCAGTGCACGAGGGTTCCTTTTTCTCTGCATCCTCGCCAGTACTTGTCATTTGTTGACTTGTTGATAATAGCCATTCTGACAGGTGTGAGATGGTACCGCATTGTTGTTTTGATTTGCATCTCTCTGATGATTAGTGACTTTGAGCAGGTTTTCATATGTCTCTTGGCCTTCCTTCTGTCTTCGTTCTAAAAGTGTCTATTTAGGTCAGTTGCCCATTTTTTGTTTGGGTTGTTTATCTTCTTTTTGCTAAGCTGCATGAGTTCCCTGTAAATGTTGGAGATTAAACCCTTATCATTGATATCATTGGCAAATATGTTCTCCCATGCAGTGGGCTTTCTTGTTGTTTTATTGATGGTTTCCTTTGCTGTGTAAAAGCTTTTTATTTTCATGTAGTCCCATTTGTTTATTTTTCTCTTCAGTTTCCATTGCCTTAGGAGCAGTATCAGTGAAGAAATTGCTTTGGCATATGTCAGAGATTTTTCTGCCGATGGATTCCTCTAGTATTTTTACTCTAGGACTTGGCACAGAGTAACTGTTTAATGGCTGCTGTTTTACTCCACGTCTAGAGAAAAATTTAGTATCACTGCCCAACATGGTTATTCTTTAAAATGCCTTTGTTTTGTTATAAAAGTGGTAAGTCATGCCATAGGATAATTGGTAAAATGGAAAATAATACAAAAATCGCTCCCTCTTATATATTCCATAACACAATAAATTTTCAGGTATTTCTTCTAATATTTCTTTATCACATAATATTTCATTTTATCTTGGGAATCATTCTGTACACAAAACTTGGCATAATTTTTTTCATGCTACATTTCATACTGTTTTATAACAAATACATTTTAATACAGAAAACTTCATATCAGAAAAACATATTTAATTTTTTAAAAAATTACCTTATTTTTGAAGTTTCAAAAACTTATTTAAAACACATGTATTTGCAAAATTACCTTTACGTATCTGTTAAAAATCAGTTGTTTTACACTTTGAGTTGATGTTATTATATCATATCATTGAGACAAAACTTTTATTTTTTAGTTTATCTTGTCAGCATAAACAATTGTTACCAAGTGTTCAAAAGGTATTGTGTTTGAAGTATCTTTCAGCTAGAATAAATGCAGTATATAAAAAGATAGCACAAAGCCCTGGGTACAATGACAAATGCATGGTATGTGGAAATGATGGATTTTACCTGGAAGTAAATTACTCATCTGCCTGGATCTCTGAAAATATGAACCAAGCGAAAATAGTTGCTGAAAATACAGTAAATTTTTCAGCAGATTTTTTCCCCTGTTCAAAGCTTTTGAGAAATTTGCTGATCAAAAAACTTCAATTTCCCCTTCCATTCTTTTGAAACACTATCCACTGAAGGGATTCTTCATCTAAGAGCCATGAGCCATGCTGAGGTGAGGGTACATGGATGGACATTGGGAGCCCCTCGAACTGTTCAAAGTTGTGTGCCAAGTCTAGGAGTTTTTGTACCTGTTCGAAGTGGTCTTGAGAGAGGGATGTTACTTTTGTCATAGGATACTGTCCTGAACTTGGTGATATCTCAGTTTCTTTCCAACTATGAAAGGATGTGTGTGGTTTTGATGGTCTGCTGGCTCCCTGTTGTGTTTGAAAATGCATGCTCCCATGCTGAGATCTGTCCCATCCTTTCACATCCCTCTGAGCCTGCAGGGAAAGGACCCAAGTAGTATAGAGATGGCTCCTGGTGAGATCTCCATGGTATTATGAAAATCTGAACTAGAGAGGTATGGAGTGGTTGCTAGAAAACAAACCCCAAATCAACTCATCCCCCAAAAGCAGAATGCCCAGGCTACACCCATTTCCCCGTCCTCATACCGAAAATGTGGCTCTGTTTGAAGGGGCTCACACTTCTGAGAAGGCAAGGAATGTGCCTAGTTTTTCCAACATTTTATTCTTTTCTTCATACCTGGGAAAAAGCCTTGAACATTCCACCACTCAGAGAATTGAGCCCAAAGTGATGAATTGTAAGTACTCCATATTTCTTTTTCTCTATTTTTAAAAATAATGTCTGTGCATGTATTTAAAAGAATATAAATTATTTTGTGCTCTTCCTACTTAATAATATTAAAAATGTTCAGGTTGCTGAGATAATAACAGACAGACATTTTCTAAAAGTCACAGAAGCTGTGCTGTACTTCTACAATATACAGTCTAATAGAGGGATCATCCATTTTTATTTTGGTGCCTAAAATCTCCAAAACAGTGTAAGAAAAATAAATGTGTACATGCCAAAAGTTGTGCCAGCCACTGAGCTAAGAGGGATGCTTACCCTTATTTTATTTAATCCCCACAGCAAATGGAAGAGGTTGCTATTTTCAACCCCATTTTATTTATGGAGAAGCAGACTCAGAGATATTAGGTAACTTTCCAGAAATCTCAAAGCTAGTCCATGGCAAAACAGTTACATTCAGATGTTTCTGAGTCTATCTGTTTTTTCAAACCTTTTCATTGGAGAGACTAGAGATGCTTTTCAGATCACATGTCAGAAAATGCATATGGCGCTATGCTTCATGGGAATAAAACTGGCAGAGTCTGGGGTGTTTCTGATAATTTCAGTCAAGGATGGAAAGATACTGCTAAGCGTGGGGCACCTTGATCCATCAAACTTGGTGGTGTGACGAGCAGACGCAATCGCTCGGGAAGTCTACAAAGTAATACTTTCACTACTTGCCTGGGGACCCTGGAGTTATGCAGATGACCACTCTAAGAGAATCACATCAGTGTTTGAGCCATGTTTACGCTCTTGGCAAAATGGTTCTACTTAGATACAAGGTATGTTATTACTTCAAATCTGGTCCTACCGGTGCTTTTACCTATCTAAAACACCCTTCCAAAGTGATAACTCATTCACTCTTAATGATTCTCCTATAAATTTGTTTACGGGGGATTTCAGCGCTCGGGTGTCAACTAGGACATGGAGATTTAATGGACGCCGGTATGCCAAATCATCATCCATTCCAGTGGGCAAATGAGGCGCTTTGTCCAAGACCATTTACTATAATGAGCTCTGCATTGGTAACAAAGTGGGCACATGTCTCCTGTTAGGTATAGAAGAGAGCTGATCAGAGCTGATGGCTGACCACAGCAGCTTTTACAGCGGTGCTGCTGCTGCTGCTGCAGTCTGACAAGCTTTCAGAACAGCCTGGCACCAGACGCACTTTTGTCAATGAGAAATTAAGGACTCTTGCTCTCATCCTTACGGGATGTTGGGGAAATGAGATACATATCTTATTCTTTTTACTCATTTCTCCCCTTTCTCTTGCCCTTCTCTTCCCTTCCCCCCTTCCCCATCCTTCGAGTATCTCTCTCTCTCTCTCTTTCTCTTCTTTTCTTTTAACAAATATGTTTATGTTGGGGATGGGTGTGGGAAAGAAATGGTCTAGTCCAGGGGCTGTCACTTCTGTATAGGGTCACACAGCTAATATTTTGGGTGCTGTGTGCCGCCATATGGTCTCTGTCACAAATACTCAATTCTGTTGTAGCGTGAAAGCAGCCGTAAACAATACTTGAGCGAATGCTTGTGGCTGTGTTTCAAGAAGGCTTGATTTATGAACACGGAAATTTGAATTTCATATAACTCCCACACGTCAAAAAATACTCTCCTTTGATTTTCTTTAACAATTTAAAACTGTAAACATTTCTTCACTCCCAGGCCTCTCAAACATAGGCGCTAGTGTAAGTCTCTGTCAAAGGCCAGGTCAGCTCTCATGTCTGCCTGGTTCCATATTCTTATAAATTTGGCATACAGTGTTTTCCTCAAAGGTATTGCTTCTGCCCAAAGAGCTCTTCCCCCATTTCTAGCCCTTGCTTAAAATTCCCAGAATAATATTTCATTTGTTCAGTATCCAGGTTCTTTCAATTGTTAAAACTAAATTCAAATGCATCTTCTTCCCTGAAATCTTTTCTTACCCTCTGTGTTAGTATGCTAAGGCTGCCATAACAAAATGCCACAGACTGAGTGGCTTAAACAACAGAAACTTATTTTCTTTCTTTTTTTAAAATATATTTTATTGATTTTCCACAGAGAGGAAGGGAGAGGGACAGAGAGCCAGAAATATCGATGAGAGAGAAACATCGATCAGCTGCCTCCTGCACACCTCCTACTGGGGATGTGCCCGCAACCAAGGTACATGCCCTTGACCAGAATCGAACCTAGGACCCCTCAGTCCTTAGGCTGACACTCTATCCACTGAGCCAAACCAGTTAGGGCGAAACTTATTTTCTCACAGCTCTGAAGGCTAGGAGTCCAAGATCAAGGTGCCAGCAGAGTTGGTTTCTTCTGAGGCCTTTCTCCTTAGCTTACAGATGGCCATCTCCTCCTTATGACCTCTCATGGCCTGTTTCATCCTCTTCTTATAAGGACACTGGTCTTATTGGTTGAGGGCCCCACCCTATGACCTCATTTAACCATAATTATCTCCTTAAAGGCCCTATCACCAAATACAATCACTTTGGGTGTTAGGACTTCAATTTGCAAATTTTGATGGGGATGCAATTAGCTCATAATACCCTTACTCAGATGTGCAAAACCTAAGAGGAACAAAGAACTTAATTTTTAAGGTAAAATTACAATATGTTTAAAAAGTTAAAATTGATGCAAAAAATCTATAATATAAGATCAAAATTTTAAAGGCAGATTCTGTATACCGATTTAAAAAAATTTTTTTCAGGCTTCAGTATGGCTCAGCATGACACTGACTTTCTCCTTGTGTCTTCACTCTGGCCTTCTTGGCTCCTTTTGAAATGTATAATATAAAGCTTTTCTTCATTGATTGTAAATTTGTGAAAGCAGATATTATATTTTATGACTATATGCATCTCCCCAATTTCTAGCACACCACCTTGCACATAGTAGGTGCATAGTAATATATGCTGGTTCAAATCTGTGCCCTCTGATGGAGCATTATTGGGTTAATTAAATATTTAAGTAATTGAAGCTCTTCTAAAATTAGAAATGTTTGAACAAATGAGCTGTAACAAACTTTTGAGAAAGGCAAAAGCTTGAAGAAAATGGAAAGAAGGACGCGCAGTGTGATCAATAATGGGATGGGGCCTATAGTGAGATGGAAGGAAGAGCATAATATTTCTGAAAAGTCTTCTATGCAGCAAGCAGTACATGGTGCTTGTCATAAGGGATAGCTCCTAAGCCTCACACCTTTCGTTTAAATTTACAGAAAACAAAGGAGCAGATAAATTAAGTAACTTATAGCCCATAGCCAAAGAGTGGATTAGAGAGGATTTGAAACACTCTGAATCCCATAAGAGCTACTTCCCTAAAATTATGTTTGGGTCCACATTAAGGAATAGACATTATTCTTCTCTTAAGGGACTTACATTTACATAAAAGAATAACACAGAGCAGCGCAAACCATTAATGGCCTCAGGGTTCTGAAACAAAATGGTCTCTGAAATCAGCCAGCCTCCTCTCCCAAATTTCTCCTATCAGATAGTTAGGAGCTTGAGAATAAGTAGTTTTACTCGACCGTGTGTGTGTCTTTACTATGGCACTGTGAGTTCTGATGAGTGAATGTTTGACCGTGCCACGGCAGTCACACATGGGTTAGAGGAAACGGGGGTCTGTCTCCTGGAGAGAGATGTTTCCCAGATTAGCAGTGTGCCCACCCTTTAGATGTGCGCAGCCACAGGGCCTCATGAAGGACATCATTCCAACTGTGCCTGGGGTCCTTCCTGCATAAATAATAGCGCAATAATGTTGTCATTTCATCCTTGCATCCATTCAATAGAGATCCTTGTTATCCTGGACATAGTTTTTAGAAACATTCTATTTCTTCCAGCCTCCCGAACCTCTTACCAACATTACTATTCAGGAATCTAAGTTTGGTTGCTCTCTGCTTCCTGTCCTACAGCAGCAATTTTCCCTGTGTTGACATGCCTCACGCTTGCTTCTAAGATACAGTCTTAGGACTACTGACTACCCTTTCCTACATGAGTGGGGAGGTCAGACAGAGAGGCATCTAGGAGAAATGAGGGCACTTGCTGTTATGGCTTTGAGGATTGTATGACTGCACAAAAGTCATCATCCACTCACTTGGTTCAAATGCTCGATATGATAATTCTTATTAATTCCTTAGTAATTCCTAACTCAGTGAGAATTAGGGCTTTCCCATGTAGCAGCAGCACATCTTTAAAAAGGGGGGAGGGGCGGAATCCTATCCATGATATGTGTAAATATTAAGAAAGAGGCAGCTGGACAAAAGAGGTAAACTGGGGATCCCAACCTTCCTTCTGCCTATAAGGAAAGAGGGAGCTGGAATATGGAGGCAAAGAATACTGATCTTAGAGTCAAGAGATTGGGGACAAATCCCAGCTAGGCCACTCATTATCTATGCAACCGTTAGCAAATTGTGTTTCTTAATCAGTGTGGGGGAGATAATAACATCCTCATTTTGGGATTGTTGAGGATATTAAAGAAGATGCTAATGAAGCTTAAGCTGCAGGGCCTCTCACTTGCATAGGCCTTATAACTCATTTTGTATTTAACATTATGTATATCTATGTTCTTCAATGTATAAATTTCAGGCCCAACCACATTTGGACCCATACTTGTTTCACTATTTCTCATCTTAAAACACATTTAATAATAGATACTAGTAGTATATAAGATAGCAGAGCAAGAAATGACATATTTTTTTAAACCAACCTAAAATAACATAAAAGTGCACAAGGCATAAAGGAAGATGTTTATTTAGAAATCTAACAGTATAACAGAAATTATATCCATTTATTCCAATTACTTCACAATCTGTGTATATGTATACATAAATATCTTTTATATGGCTATTGCCATAGCCTGTTTACATTTCAGCTTTCATTGTGATCTCTCTAAGTGGAATAGCTGGATATAGATCTGGAATATCAGAGAAGTTAGCCCTATATAAGAATAGAAGCACTTCTTTCATTTTAATAATGAATTAGAAATATATCTAACATTTACTAAGCACTTTACCATGCAATAGAGATTGCTCTAAGCACTTGAATAATGTTAATTCACTTAATCTCCAGACATACTTTGGGAGATAGATTCTATCTCTGTTTTGAATTTGAGGGTAAAATAGAGGTGCAGAGATGTTAAGCCACTTTTCCGTACTTCACATCGCTATCGAGTAGAGGAGCTGAAGTTTAAAGCCAAGATGTCCTACTTTAGAGGTCGTGTTCTCAACCACTGTAAACTGCCCTGTGTACGTATGGAGAAGACATATTGATTGTAAGGGTAAATATGAGGAAGACTCATAGATTTGGGGGTGGTTATTATCTGATGAATATGTCATAATGAAAATAAGGAGAGGGGAATTAAGAATGTGTTCAAGGTACTGGTTTAGTTCTGGATCATGGACTCTGCACTGGGTAAGGAGGGAAGTGAGGACAAGGGAAGGTATGAATAGTTCCAATAAAGATAAAGAATCATTGAAGTAGGAAGTGAGCTGACAAGACCAGAGCTAGTGATCTGAAATTAGAATGCCCAGATTTCAAGGATTTGAAAGAGATGCTGCCCTCATTGGTAACAATATCCAGGTTTGGACTATTTGTGTAAGTGACTTAAGTTGGACTTTCTAAAGAAAAACACTTCGTTTGAGGAGATCAAGGAACAGAAAAACTAGGACTTCTGTAGTGATTAAAAAAACGGTGGAAGGAATAGTTGGTGGTAAGGAAGTTGGTGAGCTAGTCTGCCATCTAAGGATTGAAGGGAAGTGATCTGAAAGTGGCAAATAATAGTAGGTCAGCTTTCAGAATGATTGTGCTTCAGAAGATATGAAGATTTGAAGGAAGAAGGTCAAACAATTATCCAGAACAGAATAATCTTGGAGAACTGTGGACTGTGGGTGAAATCCCGCTCACCAGCTGTTTTGGAAATCTGTTTCCTTGGAACACGGTCAAGCCCCTTCCTTAATTTATACCTTAGGTTCCTTTGGAGAAAGCAAAAAGAAAGATTAACAACATAAATTTTTGGTGGTATTTTGAGATCCTTCCTCAAATAGATTTTGCTTCTCCTTAACTCAAGAGGATTTAGATCTGTAAAGTGGCTCCAGTCTTTGTTTTGGATATTAAACTTCCGTTTACTAAACCTAGAACTCTTCAGCTTTTATAGAGGAAGTAAGAATTAGTAGATTTCCCAACTATTTCTTTTCTAGGGACACCATGATCAACTAGCTAATGCCAAAGGTCTCTGAGAATGAGAATATTCTGTTTAGTGCATGGGCTTCAGTGTTCATGTAGCTCTTCATAGTCATATGGAAGAAATTAGGAAAATAAGTATAAATGAATCAGCACTATACAAACTAAATATCCTGAGTAGATTGGACTAAAATTAAGGATAAAAATAATACCTATAATAATAAAAGTGTAATATGCTAATTAGACCAGACGTCCTTCCAGACCAAGCCACAGCGGCAGGGGCCAAGGCAGAGGCAGAGGCAGAGGAGGCTGAGGCAGAGAAGGCTGAGGCAGAGGTGGCAGAGGCCCCTGCAGCTGTGGCAGTGGAGGGTGGCGGGGGGAGGTTAGGGTGAGACCCTTGCATGAATTTTGTGCAGCAGGCCTCTAGTTTAAAAATAAAACACCCTCATATATTTAAAATACCTCTATATTTCTAGGTAATTTGTAGGCTAAAGAAGTCATATTAAAACTTACAAAATTTTTAGAGCACAGTGACAGTAAAAACAGTATATGTTATTATGTAAACAATTTCGTGGAAATATGTAACCCTAAAGGCATATACTAAGGAGAAAGCTGAGTGAAAATAAATTAATGAGCTAAGTTACTAACCAACAAATTTGAAAGTATGTAATTATAATAAAGTCAAAGAAAGTTGATTGAAGGAAATAAAGAATAAAGACACTAAGTGATAAAATAGAAACCTGAAAAATTGAGAGGATAAAGAAAATAAAAAAAATGTATTGGTTAATTTTTTCTTAATAATATAAGAATGAGAAAAATGAGGTAAAATTTTACCATATTTTGATGTGTGTTTTATATATAGCTATCTTGTTATTTTTCATATTTTAATATCCTATCTAATAAAAGAGTAATATGCAAATTAACCATACTTTGTTACTCCCACAAGCCACGCCCACAAACCAATCAGGAGCAAGTATGCAAATTAACCCAATCAAGATGGCTGCGACCACAGAGAGAGCAGGAGGGAGGCTTGGGTTTCCCCCGCCATGGAGGAAGCCAAGCTTTCTGGCCATGGAGGAAGCCAAGCTTTCCGCACACTCTGGCCAGCCCAGGCCTCTGCTTAAGGCTACAAAGTTTCAATTATAGAAGATAAATAAATCCTAACGTAAATGGCGGCAGCCACGGAGCTGGAGAGAGCAGGAGGCTTGAGTTGCCCCTGGCGATGGAGGAAGCCAAGTTTCTGCAGGCCTGGCCTGCTTTGGCCTCCACTTAAGGCTACAAAGTTTCAATTATAGAAGATAAATAAATCCCAACAGAAATGGCTGCCACCATGGAGTGAGCAGAAGGCTTGGCTCTGCTCCAGGCTACAAAGTCTCAATTGTAGAAGATAAGTAAATCCCAGATACCAGGGCCTCCGCTTGGGTGGAAGGGGGTGGGGGGTGGGCAGCCTGCAAACCACCACAGGCCCCTCGCCCAGGCTGCCCCATGCCCCATGGGAACCCCCACCCTGATCCAGGACACCCTTCAGGGCAAACCAGCTCGCCCCCACCCATGCACCAGGCCTCTATCCTATCTAATAAAAGAATAATATGCAGATTGACCATCACTCCAACACACAAGATGGCTGCCCCCATGTGGACACAAGATTGCTACCACAAGATGGCCAGCAGGGCAGGGCAGTTGGGAGGGACCAGTTCTGCAAGGGAGGGCAGTTATGGGTGATCAGGCCAGCAGGGCAGGGCAGTTGGAAGGGACAAGGCCCGCAAGGGAGGGCAGTTGTGGGTGATCAAACCTGCAGGGGAGCGCAGTTAGGGGTGACCAGGCCTGCAGGGGAGGGCAGTTAGGGGTGACCAGGCCGGCAAAGGAGGGAAGTTGGGGGCAAACAGGTTGGCAGGGGAGCAGTTAGACATCAATCAGGCTGGCAGGGGAGTGGTTAGGGGGTGATCAGGCTGGCAGGCAGAAGTGGTTAGGGGCAATCAGGAAGGCAGGCAGGCAAGCAGTTGGGAGCCAGCAGTCCTGGATTGTGAGGGGGATGTCCGATAGTTGGACATCTCTCGAGGGGTCCCAGATTGGAGAGGGTGCAGGCTGGGCTGAGGGACACCCTCCCTCCCATTCACGAATTTCATGCACCAGGCCTCTAGTATATTTTATAAAAATTTTAAATGAAGAAAAGGCAGTAGCTTAAATATTTTTCCTTGTTCTCTTTTTTTTTTCAAAAGAACTAAGAATAAAATGGAAACATCAAATATGCTATCCTGAATGAAAGGAGTGTTTTTGTATGAGGCTAGAAAGAGACATGATAGGGAAGATCTGAGCGAGTAGTATATTCTAAAGCAATTTTCATTTTGTAATGGAAAAAAGACTTTTAATAACTATTCTTCTATTCACCTTTGTCTCTATTGAGGAGAAAATGTTTTACTTTGGCATATTGTGTTGTGTTTATCATGAACTGCTTTTCTAACTGGGTTAATGACTAATAATACATTCTATTCAGAGGTACTATATACCTTAGACAGATTACCTCCACCTCCTGGCCTTGACTGGAGTAGCTGAACTAAGGGAGACCGCCATGGGCCTAGTTCACTTTTCTTGACTTCAGTTCTGAATTTTCTCTCTCATATAATTTTGGCAAGCTCAGGATAATTTATGTCATGCACAGGGGTGTTTGCTAGTCAAGTTATTGTCATCTGAATTTCATTATATCCATTCATTGTAAAAACAATTATTGAATGCATATTACATGTCAGACCCTGCCAAAGAATCTGCTGCTATTTCTTGTGTTAATATGTGGGGATTCAATTTTTCTTTGGCTAGAACAAGATTAACAACTTCTTCGGAAAGAAGTTTAGCCTTCCTTTTTTCCTTCTTCCTTCCTTCCTTTTATTTTTCTAACTTCTTAACTTCTTTCCTTTCTTCCTTTTTATTTTTTCTTTGTAGGCTTTTCCAAGCACAGATGACCTGAAGCTATTATGTATTAAAGATAAAAACTGAATATAAAGATGTTCCATATCAACTATTCACAAGAAAATAACTCTAATTACTAAAATATTATAAGGTTCTTGTTACAATGCAGTTTCACTGATTTTAAAAAATATTTATGTGTTGTTTTCTGGTTTGACATTTTTCCCCACATATACTTTATCATTTAAATTCACAGAACATGGAGAGGCAGATATCATATCTCTTTTACAAATGTGGAAATTAATGTTCCATGCTTTAAAATAAGTTTGTACTTTATTAGTGCTAGAAGCAGGGCTCAAGCCCTGGAGTTTCATTCCAGGTCTTGAGGTCTGTTTGTCACATATGCTGTTTCACAAAGGGGACCTCATGGCATGGGGGTCTCATGGCATGGGGGTGCGGCTGTGGAGTCAGAGGGGGGAGCAGTGTTTCTTGGAGGTTTCTGTCAGGTCCTCAGGGATTTTCCCCAGGAGAACCTTCAAGTTAAATAGTTTTAGGGGCTTTAAACTTTTTCTAGCTTTCATTTTTAACCTTACAAAATGTCATTATGGTGTTAGGTTTTTAAAATCTCTAAATCCACTATCAAGGGACCTAGTTACCTATTTAATATTAGTGTATGCTAAGACCATTTAGACAGAACATGAACATATGACATGGAAAATGAAAGCCTTGGTCTTTACATTAATCATACTTCTCCCTCCAAGTTAGTTATGGTTAACACTTTCTAATGTAGCCTTCTAGAAGATCGATCTATCTGTCTGTCTATCTATCTATCTATCTATCTATCTATCTATCTATCTATCATCTATCATCTATCATATATCTATCTAGCTATCTATCAATCATCTATCTACATATCTGGCTATCTTTTATTTTTACCTGTGGTTAGTGTGAGCATATTTATTACACACTATATAAAAGAGAGCATATGCTGAATATATTTTGTCACCATTTTTTTTTTTCACTTAGTACATCTTGAGAATTTTTTTCAGACTGGTCAGTGGTTATGAAGTCAGTATCAAATCTCTATGGTAGCTGACTTGCTTGCACCATAGTATTCTTTATTCTTACCCATGGCTTCGTCTGATGTTATGTCTGAGTTCCTTCTCAGATTTCTCACACTGCTGCATCCTTGGTCCCATGTGCTGGTGAAGTAATTTCTGCATACTTTATGTCCAAGTGCAGTGTGTCTCAGCCCCTCATTGGCAAGATCCCTGTTTCTAGTCCTGATTCTCTAATATGAGTAGGAGTGTTGGATGGGCTTTTCTGGTGGAGGAGCTATTACTAGGTGCTATGGGTTTCCTTATAATTCTAAGTTGAAGCCCTAACCCCCCAGTGTGACTGAATCTGGAGATCAGGTTTTTAGGAAGGATTTAATGTTAAATGAGGTCATATGGCTAGAGACCTAATCCAGTAGGTTGGTGGCCTTATAAGAAGAGGAAGAGATATCCCCTCCCCACCTATCCCCCACTCTGTCTCTCTCCTTCTCCACTGTGTGAGGACATGGCAAGAAGGTGGCCATCTGTAAGTCAGGAAGAGAACTTACATCAGGAACTGATTCAGCCAACACCTTGGTCTTCAACTTTCCAGCCTCCAAAACAATGAAACAATATATTTTATTGTTTAAACCACCTTGCCTATGTATTTTGTTATGGCAGCCCAAGCAGATTAAGGCATGGAATTTGAACAGAAAGGCCTGGAGAAAATCACAGGGCATGAAGCAGAGCAGTTTGAGGCCAGGGTAGCATTCATAGCATGTTCAATGGAGTTGTAATCCTGGACAAGAAGTCCAAAAAAGTATTATGTTAACAATAAAACTGCTTCAGGAATTAAAGTTTCCAAGGACTGTTACTCATTGTCATCTTATCAGAATTGTAGTGATCCTTTCCCCAGCAGGAATACTCAGATCTTTTCATCATACACCTCTTCCAACAGAGAAAAACATTGATGCAACCCAGGGATCCTTGGGGAAAGCTAGAAGCATAAGTATCTTATCCTACATGGATGTTTATTGTTGTTAATTCTCACCTGAGGATATTTATTTTTCCACTGATTTTTTTTTTAGAGTCCGAGAGAGAGAGAGATGGGTGAGAGAACCATCGATGTGAGAGAGACACATCCACTGGTTGCCTCTTGCATGCCCCCCAGCTGGGGCCAGGGATCAAACCTGCAACCCAGGTACTGCCCTTGACTGGGAATTGAACTTGTGACCCTTTGGTGTGTGGGCCTACGCTCTAACCACTGAGAAACACCAGCCAGGGCCCCGGCATGGAAGTTTTAATCCCAGTATGTTTATCGTAAAGCATATGCAATTCGCATTTTACTTCTATATGCATTTATTTTTACATGAGATAACATTTAAATTTACTTACCACGGGATATAATTGGTGACCCCAAAAGAGAGGAAAGTAGGCTATGTTTATTTGGTGTTTATGGCCCTTTATTGCCCCTACCCCACCTGCCACAAAATGTTACCCAACCCCTGGAGGTGCGCTTCCTGGATCAAGAAGCCCTAAAAGGAAACACAACAGACTCAGGGAACAAGAGCAAGGTCTCTCCTCCACACAGAAGGGCATTTTGCTGGCATCTTACAAAACTAAAACAGAAAATAGATCACACTACCTCTCTAGATCCTTGCCAGAGACTGTTCTTCAAAATTTTCCATTCTTCTGACTTTCCTCTTAGTGCATCCGTCACAAAGATAGAACTCCAATTTAAATAACAGCCCCTTGAGACAAAACAGTGCTTGAGAGAGATGGAATGAAGAGAACTACAACACAGAAATTGTCTGAAGCCCGGAAGCTGTTGCTACTTGTCTCCATCAGTTTCCAAGCACAGATTTGGGCAAAAAGCTCTTTCTGTGACTTGAACAAAGAGCCAGAAAATAAACCACCTTCATTTGTGCTAATGCCATTCCTCTGGTTTTGAAACTTGCACTTTACAGTGGCTTTTCAGTATTGATGTGCTGGTGCGTATGCACAGGATTTAACGTGATCAGAGGGGACTGGAAAGATTCGCTTGAGCAATGCGATGCACGCTCTTTGTCATTGTATAACCTTCACACAGTCTTTCTCCTGGGAGTGCAGTGCCGCCTAGACCCCTCATAGAAACACATTCACAGTAAGTGGTGCAGTGCATCCTCATCTATTTCAGTTTCATCGAGCTTATGAAAACTGTATCCGGCACTTTGCAGAACTAAAAATTGTGATGATTTGGCACAGTCAATTTTTTTATTAGGTATGTCAGAAAATAGGCACAGTCTCTGAACATTTTGAGGAAAACGAGTATTGTACTATGGTGATGGTCATGGATTGTGAAGTACCCTGTAATTCACTCTCCAAACTCAAGTTCAGCTGGGATTTGGGGTCCAAACTAGATAGGCTGTAAAGAATTTTGAGGCATGTTAAGTTCTTTGATTATTCCTGATGTTTAAATTTGAAGAAATATGAGGAAGGAAGAATGTCTGACTTACAGAGAAGTTAGAAGGTCTGGACACAGCATCCATCCATCCAGCCAGCCAGCCAGCCAGCCAGCCATCCATCATCCATAATCCATCTACTCATCTGTCCATCTCTGCAGCCAGGCTTTCATTAATTTATTCTTTCATATTAAATTTTCTGTAAAGGTCAGGTAAAATCACTTATTATCCTCTCACATAGTCTAAAAAATGTTCCAGGCCAATTATTGATTTTTTAAAAAAATTTCTTTATTGATTAAGGTATTACATATGTGTCCTTATTCCCCCATTACCCCCCACCTCCCATTCATGGCCCCGCCCCCCTGTTGTCTGTGTCCATTGGTTAGGATTATATGCATGCATGTAAGTCCTTTGGTTGATCTCTCTCCCTTACCCCCACCCTCCCCTACCTTCCCTGATGTTTGACGTTCTGACTGATGTTTCTCTGTCTCTGGATCTATTTTTGTTTATCAGTTTATGTTGTTCACTATATTCCACAAATGAGTGAGATCATGTGATATTTATCTTTCTCTGCCTGGCTTATTTCGCTTAGCATAATGCTCTCCATCTCCATCCATGTTGTTGCAAATGGTAAGAACTCCTTCTTTTTTGATTTTAAAAACTGCCTGATAGGTGTCTCAATTCAGACTGAGGGGACTTTAAAAAAAAAAATCAGTGAAATCACTGAAAATAAAACTAAATTTAAAAAATGAAGCAAAAATCACCTTAAATGTCTTTCCCTTGAAAAGCAAAAGCAACCCAAAACATACACATAACACAACACTAAAAACCATTGCAAACTAAGTGTGTTTTAAAGAGAATTATTTTTGGAATTCTTTACATATGTACCATACATTTAGTACTTTTAGCAGTGGTAGTCAAACTATGTTTCCTGGAAACAGTGATATTCAGCTAGCTGGACAGATGTTACCTATTCTTAAATCATAACTGTCATATTTTTCCAACTATGTGAATTATTTGTCACCAGTACACAAGGAGATAAATACAGAAATTGAGAGTAAGCAGTTGGGAATTTTGGTGGCAGAGCAATTTAATGTCTGTTTAATCTAGCAATCAAACTAACTGGGGGTTTTATTTTATTTATCTCTGGGTTTATTTCATTTTTCTAATAACTCATTTATATTGCATTTTACTCAAATATCGGTCCATGGTGCATTGGAAATAAAACAAAGCTACAATAACATCAACAGAAAGCGTCTATCATCACATGAGTTTGAAAGCACTGTTCTCGAGTTCTCTCGATTAGTATGGCGTTTGGAAAGCAATAGTGTATTTTCCAAAGCTCCCTCTCTCCATGACACATGCTTATACTCATTCAGCCCATTAACTTAATGCAGTGCAAGGCCAAAGATACAAGTGCCTCCTTGGCTATGATCTTAGCTGTAATAACATTTCATGTATTTATTTAACAAAGGCTATTCCATTTCCTTGAGTTTTTATTTTTTTAAATGATTTTTTTATATAAAGAGAGGATGCTTATTTAAAAAACACTGTCTTCTTCCAAAGCATACCTGACCCTTGAACTGACATTATACCACAGCCTATAAGCCATAATGCTGATAATAAGTTTTAATAAAATTATCTTCCACTCTTCCTGAGAGAGCAACATCTTTGCGGACACTCATGACACTGTCTCCTTGGTGATGCCGGTGCAGGGGGCACTAACGTGGTTTAAAATGCAGAAAGGTTTGTTGCTGGAGCCTGCTCCTCTGATGGCCCAATGCTCCCAGAGGCTGAGCCATCAACCGTGAGCAAAGGTGTCTGAGGGTCAAAGCTTGTGCCACATTTGGGGTGCAGAGTCTGGGTCCCTTGGGAACCTGTCATTTTTGAACCAGAGCTTCCTGCTGGCCTGATACAAGCAGCATCTTCTCAAGGTCCTTATTAAAATCACACAGGGTGCCTCCTCACACATAAGGCTCTTGAGTATTCCATGAATAATGACCTGCGCTTCAGGATGAACTCGCAGTGTTTCAGCCAAAGGCGTCAGGACGTTTGCAATAAGGAATGGTGAGAATAGCACTCAGGGGAATCCATCTGTGAGGGTGCTGAGGCCTGTTTGGAGTCCTCAGTAAGTCCAATCCATCCTTGCATTCTTCCTATTTTGTAGAGGTCTGCTAAGGAGAAGACCCCCTTTGAAATTCATGAGTTTCTCTATTTGATCAGCTTAATGGGTATAAAAGTCATCCTGTAAAAGACAGGATGCCATCCTGGCTGGTGATGCTAAGTTGTTAGAATGTTGGCCCATGCCCACATCCCATACCGCCCCCCTCAAAGCCCCCCCAACACAAAATAGTACTTGGTAATTTAGAGGGAAGGAAACCTACATGGCAAGTAAGCATGTAAAGACATGCTCTCTCTCTCTCACTAATAGAGAAAAAATAGTTCAACAATAGAAGGTATATCACATTAGCAAGTAATAAAACTTGACTATGCAAATATGGATAGGGTGCTGGGAAATAAGAACTTTTAGACTCTATAGAACTAATAGATTTCTGATGCTGGTTCCATAGTGATATTGTGAGTCTTTAGTAACCTTTAGTTCTCATATATCCTATTACCTGAAATCCACCCCAGACAAGATCAAGTATGTGTTCTTTTGGGGACATGTATACGGATTTTTCTCACTATATTATTTGTGGTAGTGTGGGAGTTGGAGGCTGCCTAGGGCAATGTAAATATGAAATATGGTAGATGCCTCTATGAAATACTCTGTAGCAGTCAAAAGCAAGTTATAGGTACACCCCATAACAAGAATAGATTTTAAAAGCATAATTTTGAGTAACAAAGTTAGGAATAAGAACAAGATTTATAGTGCAATAATATGTACAGAAAATTAACTCACACATATTCAACACAACACTGTATATTTTTCAAAGACACATGCATAGCCAAGCATTAGTACTAAACACCTATGACATAAATTAAAAAGAATGAGGGGACTCTTGGAATGGAGAGAAAAAACAATACAATAGAACAAGAAAGGAAATGTGGCCAAAAAAAAAAACAAACAAACAAACACAACCATACAAAACCCAACAAATATCTACTCAGAGGGAAAAGTGCCTTCAATATGTATGGGAAGGTCACCGAAATCATGTCCCACATCAAATTAAATCCTGCTTGGTCCTCACCTGCTAAAACTGTCAGGAAATCCAATTTCAGTTATTTTTCAAGGCGTCATGTCTGGTTCTGTTGATTTTTTCCAGAACCCTATATGCATCTGTAACCCAACAAAGTTTCCAGAGGCTCCATGACTTTAGCTTGTCATGGTCACTGATGCTCCTTTGCTTGCCACCCCTGTCAAGACCTGGACTTTACTTCTGCTTGGTACTACTGCTCCTTCCTGTGGGAAGCAGCCACACCTGCTTTCTGGAGCCTGCCTTACGAGTGTACACAGTCCTAATGTAGCCATGAGTAACCCCTCTGTCCCTGTTAGTTTACACTCTTCCATAGAGCTGGGTACTTGTCCACCCTCTATTCTCCCAACCAACCTCAGTTCCCTTGCCTCCTAGGGTAGCACAGGACAAACAAAGATGAAATGGACCCTAGAGTTACCAAGAAAAGAACCAAATCATAGAACAGAAGAACTCAACTCTTGCCTGGCTGGCATGGCTCAGTAGTTGACCATATGAACCAAGAGGTCACAGTTTGATTCCTGATCAGGGCACATGCCCAGGTTGCAGGCCCAAACCCCTGTGTGAGGTGTGTGGGAGGCAGCTGATCCATGATTCCTTCTCACCATTGATGTTTCTATCTCTCTCCTTCTCCATTCCTCTCTGAAATCAGTAAAAATATATTTGGAAAAAAAATAAAAAGAAAAGCTCAACTCTTCTTTAAGTGAGGAAAGGGTGAGTGGAAGAAGGGAAGAATATCACCATTTTATTAAGGTACTAGAGGCCCGATGCACGAAATTCATGCACAGGGGGAGGGGAGGTGTTCCTTTAGCCCAGCCTGCACCCACTCCAATCAGGGACCCCTTGGGGGATGTCTGACCGCTGGTTTAGGCCCGATCCCGCACAGGGATCAGGCCTAACCCAGTGGTTAGACTCCCCTCTCACAATCTGGGACCACTGGCTCCTAACCACTCACCTGCCTGCCTGCCTACCTGATTGCCCTTAACCACTCTGCCTGCTTGCCTGATCACCCCTAACCTCTCTGCCTGCCTGATTGCCCCTAACTGCCCTCCCTTGCTGGCCTGATCTTGCCTCCAGCTGCCCTCCCCTGCCATCCTGATCTCGCCCCCAACTGCCCTCCCCTGCCACTTGGTTGCCCCTAACTGCCTTCCCCTGCGGGTCTGATCTTGCCCCCAACTGCCCTCCTCTGCTGGCCAGTTTGGTTCCGATAGGTCAGTTTCTATGCCAGTCGGCATCTCTGGGCCTATCAACAAGGCCTGATCAGCAAGGTGGGGCTGATCAGCAGCCCTGGTGGAGGCCTGGAGAGAAATGGAAGTGCAGCTTTTGGCCAGGCCGGAAGAGAAAGAGAGGCAAGTTCTTATCAATGGCTGCCACAGAGGCTACAGATCAGACCCTGCCTCTTTCTCTGCAGGCCTTTCTCCGGGCCTGATCTGCAGCCCCCTAGACCACTGGTCAGCAAACTGTGGCTCCCGAGCCACATGCGGCTCACGAGCCATGGTTTGCTGCTCTGTTGACTAATGAGTTTGCCAACCACTGTCCTAGGCAGTCAGTGCTGGGTCAGTGTGCCGCCATGGCAACCCAGCACTGACTTGGGTCTGGTCGAGCCTTTGGTTTTAACAGTCGTTATGACACTGGCTCTTTATTATATAGATAATTTATACCTACCAGAACCTGGCACAAATTAATGTCTTCATGGATCAGCCAAGCACAGATGTGAACCAGTCTTCTTCAATATTTTCCATACCACTTATTAGTTAAACAATTGCAAGGGGATCTTGTGTGTACAACACATCACAAGTTAATCTTCCTTTGATTTTTGCTCTTAGAGTATACTATAAAACACTATTTAGGGAATTCCAGTTTGGGAAATTCTAAACTAAAGGATTGATTTACCTCATTATAACTCATTGTATGGCTAGCTTCAACTCAAAAACTGAGGTACACGTTAATTATGTGGTAACACAATTCATAGAAGCCCAGGATAGAGTTGTTCTTTCTCGTGTCATTCCTATATTATATATCTTCTGTGATGAAACAATTATATCTACCAGTTTTTTCCAGATATGGCTGAAGAAATGGATTCTGCCACATGGCTAACTAGGAATCAATAATAGTTGATCTTATGCAATTCACTGGTGATTTGCTTAATTAGTCCTTGTAGAAGCATGTTATTCGCTCTGTAGGATATAGAGCCATTTTGTGTTAAGTACAATTGAGGGATAAAAGCTGAGTTTTCCTTATAAGTGAGTGTTCTTTGTTACTACTATTATTTATGGTAATAGTAAATGATAGAATCCCAATAACTGCCAATAACAAGTTAATATTAAATAATTTTTAGTTTAAACTTATAATTTTCTTGATAAGGGAACAGGCTTTTAATTGCCAGGTTCTTTATGTCTACATCCAACGTGACGCAGCTTAGAAACACATTTGAAGAGAAGTGAAGTTAAAGTGGATACATACTCTTTTTAATTTGGCTTGGTTGATGATAATAATTTTATGTAAACATAGCCTGTAATTTTGTATAAAACAAAAAAATTATAGAATTCTAGACAGGAGTACAAAAAATGAGTTTAATTATAAGGGGAAATATGTAAAAGGCATCAAAATACTTCCTGAATGGTGCGCATAGAAGGATAAGGAGCTAAGAGATGGAAGGAACCTCTCAAGTTAGCTTGTGTTTTTGCCAAAAGGCTAGACATTAATAACATGTACTGCATCAATTTATGTATGTGTGGAGGAGGTGATAAAATGACAACTATATATACATGAAAACCCTCATTAACAATCATGATGCAATGACAGGATCTTGGATTTTCATCTATACCAAGAGATATGTACTAAATTGAGCAGAGCAGCATAACTATCAAAATTTAGAAACCTCAAGAGAAGAAATATTTTTACTCTATCATTCTTCTTTCCTGATATTCTAAGATTCCTCCTTTTATCATTTTCTTTCTATTTTAGAAAGCTTTCTTCAGTCATTCTTTTGGTGTAAATCTGCTGGTAACAAATTCTTTTAGTGTTTTTCATGTGAGAATATCTTAACTTGACTTTAATTCCTGAAAGATCTGTTCACAGATTGACATTTTTTCTTCTTCACTTTTAAAAATTAATTTTGGGGGGAAAACTTTACTTACTAACATTTATATAAATTTCAAGGATACAGCTTCAGAAGATGACACCTGTATATTCTATTGTGCACTCACCACCCGAAGTCTAGTCTTCTTCTGTCGGCATATATTTGACCTTCTTTGTCCTTGTTGTCCTCCTCACCTCTCAATTTACAATTCTGAGTTCACAATTATCTTCTCTCATCACTTGAAAAATATATTGTGCCACTTCCTTCTGTTCTCCATAGACTCTGATATGAAGTATATTGTTGATAGAATTATGTTTTTTCTATAGTTAAAGCTTTGTTTCTTTCTGTATGCTTTCTAAATTTTTACTTTGTCCTTTGCTTTCAAAAGTTGAACTATTATGTGACTTGGTGTAGATTAATTTTGTTTTCTGTCTGGAGTTTATTCAGCTTGAATCTGTAGGATTCCATCTTTTGTAAAATTTGGGATATTTTTAGGCATTTTTTGAGTACATTTTAGTTTCATTTTCTCCTCTCTTTCTGGAACTCTGATGGCATTAATGTTAGTTCTTTTGTTATAGTCCTATAGGTCACTGAGGCTCTGTTCATTTATTTATTTTTCCACAGTGTATTATTTCTCTGTTGCTCAGTTTGGGCAATTCCTATAGTTTTACCTCAGGTTCACTGATAACTTCACCATTATTGTCCTTTTTTATCTGTTTATTCCTTCTTCTTTAGTCTAATGTCTAACTTTTAGGCTTTAAAGGGACTATATCAAAAAGTTAAATCTAATTTTTTTCTGAGATTTATATAGTCACTGGATTTCTTTGTTAGTGTTGCAATGTACATATTTTATAAACGTTCACTTTTAACCCATCTATGTATTTATAATGAATTGATTTTTTATGAATAATACATAGCTGGTTCTTTCTTTTTTCTATAATCTGATAATGTCTGAGATATAACTGGTGTTTTACATCATTAAAATTTGACCTAATTATTGATATATTTAAATTAAAATATACTGTCCTATCATCTTCTATTTAACCAGCCATTCTTTTCTCTCTGTCTCTCTTTTCTATCTTTTTCTACCTTCTCTTGGATTAATTGAGCATCAATTTATAATTTGATTTTATCTTTTATACTGACTAACTTATAACTCTTACTGATATTTTCAGTGATGTTCTCTAGGACTTACCATATCTATCTTTAATTAGAAAATACCTTCAAATAATGTTATACTGCCTAGTGTCTGGTGTAAAGACCTTATAGCAATATATTCTCAGTTAATTCCCTTCATTTTCTGTGCTTTTTTAAAAATCATGCATCTCACTCTTTCATGTGTTTTAGATATACAATACATTGCTGTTATGTTTAAGACAGTGAGTTACCTATTAGAGAAACTTTAACAAAAATATTTTATTTCCCTTCATTTACTGCACTCCAAGAACTCTTCAGTTTTTGTGCAGATTAAGGTTTTTTTCTGATATCATACTGCTTTGCCTAAATAATTTTTTAAAATAGTTTTTGTAGTGCTCTGTCAATAAATTATCCCAGTGTGTGTTTGATAAAAATCTTGGTCTTTAATTTTTGAAAGATAATTTTCATTGAGTGTAAAATCTGGGCTGAGATCTTTTTTTTTCATTTCAGTTAAAAAGATGTTATTCCATTGTCTTCTGTCTTTCATGGTTTCTGATGAGACATGTACTTTAATTCTTTTGTTCATTTGTTTTTCTCTGTCTAATGTAGCTTTTATCTCTGGCTGTCTTCAAGACTTTGATTTTTTAGTATTTTGTTTTTAGCAGTTTGATTGTGTGAGTCTGTGTGTGTGTGTGTTCATATTTATCCTACTTGCATTTCTCTGAAGTGTCATATCTGGGATCTCTGGTTTGGTGTCCTTCATAAATGTATCACAACATTCAGATATATCCTCATGTATTTTATATACTCTGTTTTAGACTTTGCTGTCTAACTATGGTCTCTGTCATAACTATTTAACTCTCATGTTGTAGCAAAATAAAAGCACCATCTATATATATATATAAAAGCCTAAGTGACTGGCCAACCGGCCAACTGGCCAGTAGCTATGAGGCACACTGACCACCAGAGGACAGACGCTCAGTGCAGGAGCTGAAACCACAGGTATAGAAACATGGAACAGACTGATGAATCTCAGAGGGAAGCAGGGAGGGGAGAGGGCAGGAAAAAATTAACCTAAGATCTTATATGTATACTAGAGGCCTGGTGCATGGATTCATGCACTGGTGGGGTCCCTTGGCTTGGCCTACAGGGATCGGGCCTGAACTGACTCTCCAACATCCCCTGAGGGGTCCCGGACTGCAAGAGGGTGCAGGCCAGGCCGAGGGACCCTACTGGTGCATGAATCTGTGCACTGGGCCTCTAGTATATAATAATACATAAATTAACATGAGTATGTTCTAAGAAAACTTTACCCAAGGATACACAATTTTAAATTCATGCAACTGTCACATAGCTTGAAATAGTCTTCTTGTTTTGATTTTCCCCTCTAAATATTTAAAAATGAGATTTTAAAGTACATCTTGTTAGGAGCTGACCTACTTTGGAGAGGGTTGCAGTTACATTTACACACACTCCATAACCTAGTTTAAATTTCTCTAGAAATAACTTGTGTTTGACGTGGGGGCTGATTTGCCAAATGCCAGCTCCATTCTCATCTTTAGGTCTTTTCTTTGTGGTGTTCATCAAAGAGCATCTCTCTCCAAGCTCTTACTCCTCTTCTTATCCTGCCCCAGCTGTGCTCTGCTGTGATTTGTTACTCAGTGCTTATTAGCTGAGTATTAGTAAACAACGGTGAAGGGTGTTCTCTCTTGTTTCTGATGAAGCTTTGGTCTTAGGCATGTGTCCTTTGGTCTCGGGGTGGGGTCTTCTCGGTACTCCTGCTTCTCTTCCAACTGTTGTTCTGGATCCAGTTTGCATTTCTGACCCTCCACTAGGGATCAGTTTTTTGGTGTTTTTGTTTTTTTTCTATCTCAGCTGCAGTGAGTTCTCACAAATACCCTAAGGAAGACAAGATTAAGGCTTTATTTTCATTGGAAAGATAGGGAAGAATCATTCGGGTGGACATTTGTGATCCCCCTGCAGTGGTTGCAGTTCCCCTCTCCCAGATGTGCCCTGCAAGAGGATATTTTAAACATTTCTTTCTAATTGTTTTAGTAAGTACCTGTAGGAAGAGCCCGCAAAAGGGTGTACATTCTCCAATGGCCATGGCCACCAAGGATTTCTCTGCCCTGGGCACACTTAGCCTCTGGCAATTCACCAACCACTCTCGCTAACATCTTCTTGCCCGTGAACGGTTGCATCAACCCCAGGTAAGACAATGCTTGTGTTTCACATACAGTTTTTTTGCTGATACTTGTCTGTCCTTAGATCTGGACTGTCCTATGACCTCAGCTTTCTGAGAGTTATAAGAAAACTCATAAACGTCGAGTTTTACTAGCTTTTCTGATGATTTCAAGGTAGGAGTGATGATATTTTTCACTCTCTGCACCCATAAATACAGACTAGAAGTTCCCAGTGTTCTTTCAGTTTTAACCTTCTGATGAGATTCAGGTAGAGAATGATTCCCAATTAACTTAATTATAATCATTTGGTGTGACCTGGTACAAAGAAAGTTTATGATGATACATGGGTTTTATGTCAGCTTTTCTTGGGTCAGGTTAGACTGTTCATCAAGGCACCTCCTCTTTGAAGAGAGAGCGGAGGGAGAATGAGAAAGAAAGGTTAGTGCAAGCCTTCTATTTGACTCACTTTTGTGGATGGGATTCTTTAGAGAATTACAGAATCTTGATACTGATATGGTATGGACACAGGCCAACATTCAAATTGTTAAAATCTAAAAGACTTCTGTGTCTCCTTTCTTTACCTTTGAATCTGTTGAGCTACGTATTCTGAGCTACATATACCTTGGGGTTCAGAGTCTAAATGGAGGAACACACAGCACTGCAGCAAGAAGACAAACTCACGCAACAGATGAGTGTCCATCCATAAAGATTTAGAAGATTATCTAGCACTCATTGAGCATCAAGGGAATAGAGAGCAGTAATCTCAGAATGGAAGTTGTCTGTCTGATTTGTTGTTGTTGTTATGTTGTGGGTTTTTTTTTTTTTTAAGAGGGTTTATTTCCTTTATTGAATGGCTAATTACCTGACAAGGAGGACTGAATCTTAATTGTCTTTGCATCCAAAATACTAAGCTAAGGCTTTGTGTATAGTGAATACTTGATAAACATTAGTTAACCACATTAAAGGAAATGATAAATAATTGTCATGCTCTATTATGTTTGTCTCCCTGGCCCTTAATGAAACCTCCATGAAATCAGAGACCTGTCAGTCTTTTCCATTATTCTATTTTGAGTGTCTAATATTATATGGCAAATTATAGATGCTTAATAAATACTGATTGTTGGAAATAGTCTCTTTTGACACATTTCCTCTGCTTATACATCTTTCATATGGTCAAAGAGTGTTTGCTCCAGTATTTGGGCCTGAATAGTATTCTAGATCCATTATCAACTAAAAGAAATACAACTCTCATTTGAGTTTGTTTGCTATTGGAATGGCTCTCTGTTCCTTAAATAATATTATTTCTATGGACAGAATTACCTGTGAAAGAACAGGTACAGAGCCTCAGGACAGCTTACCTGAGAAGTAGGAACTCTGGACAAGGCTAAATATGTAAGTCTGAATTGTCAGGAAGAAGGCAATTACAGGTTTCAGGTGTTCTCATTAGCTGTGTATATGCTCATTAGATGTGATGTTGACAGTAGTTAGTTCCACTTCACTGAACATTTTAACAGTCCAATTTGAAAAGCTGATAAGAATAATTGATACCCAACCCATTAGAGACAGCTATTAAAAAAATTGGAGAACTTAGCATTTATTTTTGATGACTTTATAATATAGTGGAAAGAACAAGGAATATACCCTTGAAATGATATTATAGGTAAAGTTCCATAGAATGAGCATAAACAAAAGTTGAACTGTATCTCAAATATGCACATGTCTCCAATTATGAAAGGAGGGGTAAATTAGTGCAAACTTTTTTTGCAGTATAGAAACAAAAAGTGCAAGCAAATATGAAAGTATAGAATATATATATATGATATATATGTGTATATATTATACACGCACATAATTATTAGTAGGACTATTGGGATTTTAGACAACATTCTTTCCTTTGATATTGTCAAATAAATTATGCAATAGCTATGTGAAGAAATAAAGCCTGAAGGATTAATAAAATTAGAAGGGATGGCTTTCTAAATTAAGAGTATTTGTGGTAGGTTAAAAGCATCTTTTTAAAAAAATCAAGCAATTACTCTATGTCATGTATTATCCTATACTCTTTGTAATTATCACTCCATTTATTTATCATAAAAACATTTATCATCATCATTTTAGAGTGAGGAAACTGAGGCATGAAGATGTTCAACAAGCAAGTAAAAAAGGGAGCCAGGCTCAGCATTTGGCAATCTGAGTGTAAAGATCATACTCCTTATCCCAGGGGTAGAGTTGCCACTCCCACTCCCAGGCCTAAGTGGTAGAAAAAGGAAGCAATTTCATGAGAACTGTAAGGCAAGAAGGTACAGAATTAAGCTTAAAGCTTATATAAACTGAAAGACATACCAAAAAAACTCCAAATAATACCTTTTGAGCAAAGGTAGGTTGTAGCAATTCAGAGGAAGGAGATAGGAGGCTTCCTGTAAGATGCTGACAGAGGCAGGAATTTGGGCTTGGAGTGGGAAAGGTATTTTGGATGGTTCTGCTCTGGAATATAGAGCTCTGGATTCTAGGTGACTTCTTATTGAACTCTTTGGATTCAGGTATGTTGTGTGGAATAGGAGTTGAAAGAATGTTCTTGTGAGAGTAACAAGAAACCTTTAACATCATGCATAAAAATTTAGGAATTAGGGCTGTGCAACTGGCAACCACAGTAGTATTATTCACACATCAGATTGTTTCAAATTTAATGTTCACTTGACACTATTGCTTACCTTGTCCACCTAAAGCCCTTGGAAATAACCAGTGGTCAATTAAAGAGCCCGGGAATATAACTTTGAAAGATCCACACTCTAGAATCACATAATGGAAAGTAAAGATGCAATTTGGTAAATACCTAATTCAGCAATTTACCTAAATCACTAAGTAAGCTCACAAACAACGAAAAAAGCTATTTGGAAATTTAAAGAAATAGAATTCAGTGCCCTGTTTTCATTTCTTAAAAATGTCGATATCTTTTCACTATAAAGATATATGCTTAAAAGCACTTTAAACCTTCCTTTAAAACTAGAAAAAAAATTAGCTTGAATCCTGTAGTAGCTATATATCATGAAATCTCATTACTACAAACTGGGCATTCTGGCAGAAGCTGGAGAAAATTAATTCCAATAGTTTAGCAGTGCTTGTACTTAAGAGGTCATACCGAAGGGCTCTTCCTGCTACTCTAATCCTCTATATATTCCAGGGAGAGAACAATGCAGTCTATTTGGGGCTGCATAGACTGCATGAAGCATTATAGTAAAAGAATTCCTTGCTCCTTTCAGAACAAGGCCGAGACTATTGTATTCCATGGAGTAAGAGAGTATAATTATTTTACTATGGGTTTTACTAAAGCATGTTTTATGAAGGGATAATTCCCACATGGAATCAGCTCCTCGAGAAAGTTCCCGATCAATGCCCATTGATTGAGCTATTTAAAAAAAAAATGTTTTTATTGATTTTTTTTAGAGAGAGAGGAAGGGAAGGGGAAAGAGAGGTAGAAACATTGATGAGAGAAACATTGATCTGCTGCCTTCCTACTGGGGCTTGAATCAGCAAACTGGGTATGTGTTCTGACTGAGAGTCGAGCCCATGACCTCTTGGTGCATGGGAGGATGCTCAACCAACTGAGCTATACAAGCCGGGCAATAGAGCTCTTATTATATCGTCTGCATGAAGCTGTAGCTTTGCAACATGCTTCATGATTTATGATGAATTGGCAGCTGTTTGATTCGAACACTGCTGAGCTTAATAGCTTCTTTTTCCCTCTGACCACCCGTTCCCCTTATTTAAACCTGTCAAACTGAAAGAGATCAAGAAGGTGCAAGTAATTACTAGTTGTTATATTTACTTAAGTGGAATCTTTCATTAGGAGTGAGACCACATACCTGGAATTTGACACATATTCTACTTCCACAGATGACCCTTTCAGAGAATCTTAATTTGGAACTAAATAATGAACTGCAGGGGGGCAATGAGAAATCTTTGAAAATACTTTGGAGGGCAGCCATTCGATGAAAAGGGTTAATGAAGAAGAGTCCACCAACTTCAATCCTAGGAATAAACTTGGCCTTTCTTAGCTGGGGAGTTCTAAGCAAGGGTTGAAGTTTGCTGAACCTTAATTTTCTTTACTGGAAAGATGAAAAAAAAGGAGACATGACCCTTTTTATCAAATGAGGTAATGTATTAAATTTCAAAATATTGTAAAATGCTTTGTTATTATAATCATGATTGCCTTATCTTATCTAGTTATTATCCCTTGCACTTTATTCAGGTCAAAATGTGACAGTGATTTACTCCTTCTATAGTCAGGTGTGCAGACTTGAACCCAACATTATTCTAGACTCTGTAGACAGAGTAGTAACTCCTCATGCAGCTCCAATGAGAGAAGCAGATGAAACATAATATGTCAGGTGCCAACAAGTGCTAAAAAGAAATAAAAAGAGCAAGGTAAGGGAAGAGCAAACGATGAGGAAGGGTGCTGTGTTTGGATGGGGGAGACTGGAAAGTTCTGTCTGATAAGGTAGCCATTGAGAAGACATCACAAATAAGTGAGTGAGCCTACTAGTGGAAGAGTCTTGTGGCAGCGGGACTATCAAGTGCAGAGGCACAGAGATAAGACTGTGGTTTGTGTGTTTCAGGAAGAACAGGGAGATCGCTGTAGATGGAGCATGGTAAGCAAGAGACAACTTGGTTGAAGACACAGTCAGAAAGTTACCACGGGCAGGATAATGTGGGGCCTTGTAGGCTAAGTTAAAGAGTTGGGATTTTATTCTGAGGAAGATATGAAGCACTGGAGGGTTTTGAGCAGAGGGTGAAGTGAGATGATCTGACAGGAATTATTCTATCTATTTTAGAACAGACTACAAGGGGCAACAGTGGAAGTAATCATAAACAAAAGACCGGATGCCAGGTGATGAAAGTGGTGGAGGAAATGGTGACAGGTGATCAGATTGTAAATATATCCTGAAGACAGAGCTGAAACTGTCTCCTGAAAGATGATATTGTGGGCATGAATGCAAAAGTAGTTAACATGCATTGCTACCTATAATAATTATATGCAATTAATTCGAAATGACACCCCCCAACCCATACTGTTTATCATGAGATGCATACTCAGTTTAGTTTACTTCTCTTTTACTCCGCTTGACTTTCATTTTACTTTTACTTCATTTTCACTTCTATTTTCTTTTCTTTTAATATCTGAGCATCTCAGGTACAGAGGATTGTAGTAATCATGTGCCTTTGTTTTTGGAACATAATTAAGGCAGACAAGCTCTTACTTAATTTTATTTTAATATTTTATGATTCTACCAGTAAATTCAATAAAAAAATTCAATAAAAAAATAAAAAGGGAATATAATTTGGAATGTAAGCACTAAAATGTTAAAATTTACTCTCATATTTTAAGAAAATAGTGGCAGGTTTCAGATGAACAGAATTATGTGCTTCCAGATTTTCTGTCCCCAGAGTGGTTAGAAGGCTGCATTCTAGGGCTAGACCATCTCTGGGTTTACATGCTCATCTGTCACTGCTACCATGCCCATGAGCAAATTTCTTTTTAATGCATTCATTTCCTCATCTAAAAAATTGTGATGATGCCTATCTTGGTTTTTATGAGAGAGAAGGTAATGATTTATGCCCATAGCAGCTCCCCAGATATCACCAGCACAATCGGTTGATAAGGCAAAGCTGAGTTTATTGATCCTGGGACAAGGGAGAATACCACCTCCACAGAGGTGGGACAGTGTCTCATCGAAGGGAAGACAATTTCAGATATATTGAGATTTTGAAGTTTGGTTTAAGGCAGGAGCTTGATCAACATTGGGTAAAAACCATGTTAAGATGGTTTAGAATGGGTGGAAACAGCAAATTCAGAATTTTGAGACATAAACTGTCCATTGATACTTCTCATTGAAAAGTGGATGGATTATTCTAGAAGTTCCTCTAATGAACAATCAAGCTATTTGTCTAGGGAAGGGTATCCCAAAATACCAAAGTTATGCTAATGTAGAAAATAAGCCATGTGTGAATATTTTGGGGGGATTGTTTAGGTGGATTTAGTATTTTAGTTAATGTGTATAAAGAACTTATTACCACATCACATGGAGCTCACAAAATATTTACACTTGATTTTCCTTAGATACATTTAACCACAGTAGAAAAATATGAAATGGAGAACTGATGAAGCTAAGTCTACTAGACCCAGTGTTATCCATATAACATAGACTAGGAATCAAGAAAACTGGCTTAAGCCCCATCTCCACTACTAATGATTTGTATGACCTTAAACAGCTTACCGTTTGCAAAATCTAGTCTCTCCTCTTTATAAGCTTGGCAGTGATACTGGTGGCTATATACTGAAGGAGTTTGATGATATGATGTCAGGGCACTGTCCATTTCTAAGCATCCAAGAAATATTGTTTTTATTTATATATTATTAAAATTTAAGCTCATCGGACTGAAAAATGACTAAGAACTGTGACAAAATAAAGCATTGCCCTAGCTGGTGTGGCTCAGTGGATAGAGTGTCGGCCTGTGGACTGAAGGGTCCCGGGTTTGATTCCCGTAAAGGGCACATGTCCTGATTGTGTGCTCGATCCCCAGTAGGTGGCATGCAAGAGGCAACTAACCAGTAATTCTCTCTCATCATTGACATTTCCATCTTTCTCTCTCTCCCTCTCCCTTCCTCTCTGAAATCAATATATGAAAAAATAAAGCATTGATTGAGCCACATTTTCTGGTGTGTGAAGTTTCCCAACTTTTTCGAAAGTGCAGGCTTGACTTCTTGTTTCAAGGGCATCATTTAATCTAAAAGAGAATAAACTTATAAAATGTTCTCCAGTGACTCAGGTTAGCTGAAGTTATTATTCATAAAAGCAATCTAATTCATGAAGAATAATTGTTGGGATTTACTTGAGCTGATTACTTATTTCTTTAGAGTTTTATAAAAATGCTTCAGAAATAAGAATTCTTTTTCTTATGTACATTGTATAATAGGTTTTTTTTTATCCATTCAAATTGCATACTGAATGTGTACTATGTAGCAGATACTCTGTCATTAACACGAAGTCCATGCCTTGAATATATCTACATTTAGTTGAGAAAAATGGACAAAAGAAAACAAAACAAGTATATGGATTGATATGAATTGTAATTTCAGAAAAATGTAAGTGCTATGAAGAAGATAAAATACAGGTCTTACAGAGCAGCTGAGGGCAAGGAACTATTTTAGAGTGGAAGACCAGAATCACTTTTCTAGTCAGGCAATTTTTGAACAGAAACCTAGTGAAGTGTGAGATATGGAAATCGAGAGGAAAAGTATCCCTGGCAGAGGGAGCAGCAAGTAAAGAGGCTCTGAGGAAAAATAAACTTGGCATATTCAAGTTCAGTGAAGTAGTCAACAGCTAGATAGGAGTGACTGGGGTATGACAGACAGGAAAAGTGGCCAGGATACTGGCCATGTGGGTTGATTTAGGAAATGGAGATAGGAAAGTCATCTGGACGTTTTAACCAGAAGTGTAAGACAATTGACTTTATTTTTAAAATTTCACTCTGATGATGTAAACAACATTATAAGCAGGGGGAATGAAGACTAGGAGCTCAGTTGGAAGGCTCATTGAAGTCCAGGGGAGAAATAGAGGCTTGGAATAGATGAGAAGGTGGAGACAGGGAAAAATGGATCGGTTTTGGGATATATATTAAAAATTGGCTGATGGTTCTTGCTTTCTGATGATATCTACTACTGGAAAAATAGAGAAACAACATGAGACTTTGGTCTGAGCAGCTGATTGAAGGGTGGTGGAACTGACTTTGATGAAAGATTGAGAGAAGAACCAAGCAAATCTTTGGAGCAAGTGAAGTCCTGTTAGGGTCTGGTTGTAGCATCCTACACTTGGTCTCAAGATGTAATTTTATGTGATTATAAAAGGCAATTCTACTTCCTAATTATCCCTCCATGGTGCATGAAAATCTCCTAGTGCTAAAAAAAAATTGCTTGATACACCTGAGAAAAACTTGAAATGAAAAAGCCATAAGCAGTAAATGATGATGGCAGATCCTTGCCTCCAGTGGGACAAGAAGGAGAAAGTGGGAAACGCCAAAAAGATGGAGATAAACACTGTCTGTCTCATGGTTTTGCCTGAAACAAGCACAATGTGATCTACCAAAAGCAATGCTTTGTCATCCACTCTGCAGTAGTGACCTCAGGGAAAATTCCATTTTTAACTATCATATCTTCTGTTTCAAATTGACAGTGAAAGGTAGAAAATGCTTCTTTAGTTGAACAAATTTTACTTTATTTCTAATGTGGAGACAATGCTTTCACTATTTATTTGCATCATGATGTGTAAACTGCAAATAGCTCCCATCTCAAAGGAAAATTGGAATGATTAAATTGATAATTAAAATGCCTGGTAGAATAGACTCAGTAAATGTTAGTTTTTTTCCTTTTTGCCTTCTTTTGTTCAAAACACAAAGTCAGGTCTTAAAATACTCTTCCTTCCATTCATCTTTTTACTGTTGTTGCTTGTATGATATTTGTTGAAATATCTGAAAGGATTATCAAACAACTCCAAAGATTATGTTTTGGCTCTGGAATGAAGCAGATGATGGCTTTGTACAGATAAGAGTAGTTCTAATCTCAATAGAAGACCAGACTATGGTAACATTGGGGCACCTCACAGAGATGATGATTTGAGGATTTCTGGAAATTGCTGAATTCGTTTCACATATTTACATACATATGTATCCAGAAGGAATTGTCTAAGAAATACTGTTGAACTTCTTTGGGCAAAGAAAGTTTGAGATGGAAAGGTAAAAATATTTCAACTTCCATTATTCAGTCTGTTTTTTTATAAGTTCCACAATAGAGTCATTTTACAATGAATCATCATGTTCATTTTTAAAAAGTCATCTTTTTTTTTTGTCTTAACACAACTAATTCTGCACCTTAGTCCCGATAGAACATTTAAGATTATCTTGTCTTACTAACCATATACTCCTTAACAAAGTAGAGCTCACCCACAGAGTCTCAGACGAGAGTGAGAGAGCTCAGAGGGCACCTAAAACTCAAATTTGTCTGAAGAACATTGTGCTAGGCAGCCACTACATTATCTCTTTCTCTTCTAATTTATTTTCATAACATTTGAAATAGGAATTTTTCTCCCTTCTCTCCCTTGCCCCAAAAAGGACTGAGAAAGAAGAAGACAAAGAAATACAGCTGTCAAAGCTGCAAGCTTCTTTTACGAAAAAAAAAAAAATGTAAGAAACCACAAACTACTGGGTGAAGACAAAAAATCATAAGCCAAGTTGTCTAAAAAGTATTCATATTTCACTCGGCAGTGTTAGTCACTAAGGCATCAAGTCTAGTGGGAAACCAAGAATGATCCCTTTAAAATAACTTCTCCAAGCTCCTGTACATCTATTTCTATTGTCAGGAAATCTACAATATGAGTTTGACTTTTTCTGCGTAATTTCTCAAAACTATTCAGTATGAGTTGGGAAAGTAGCTTTTCAAATATGCTCTTGTTTTTTAAGGGCTTGTATGAACAAGTTTGAATTACATTTTACCAATTATTCATGTCAGTACTAGCTCAGGTTTGGGATAAGTTCACAGGGTCTGCATGGATTTTGCCAATTGCAGAACTTACTTCTTTACATGTTCTAGCTAAATTCTTTCATTGAGGAAAAGCAAGTCTTCCTTTGGACAATCTGTACAAGGTTCTAGCCATTAGTTAAGTATCTTTGTGAATGCTCAGAAGATATACCATTCATAAACAACTTGGGAATTTACTGAGAAAACCATTTTACACCAACTTTATATTAGAAAATACTCTAAGTTTTTTGAATTTCAGTTTGTCATCTTTTTCTTCAATAATTTACAAATAAAAGAGATGAAGTCTTTCCTCTCAAAGTACAGTCAGGTGGGTTCTCCTAAGAAATAATTCATAGATTTAATCTTGTTATAACTTAAGAATAGAGAAGTGTTTGGGGCATATCTCTTTTGGATAGGGACCTTTGATTACCATGGGGGTTCCCATGAAAAGATATCACACCTTCAAATTCATGTCACCAGGCGTAGCTCAATAGAATACAAGGATGTTTACTCAAATACACATCAGCCAGAAACTCCACATACCTGAATACATACCTACAGTGCAATTCAGGTGTTTATAAAGATAACAAATATACTAATTTGAACTTAAATATCAAATGAAATATTTTCAGTTTTCTAAACCACAGTCTTAAATGAATATTAGAATATGTATCAGGACTCAATAACAATCACTCTTCATTAAACTAGCTGAGATGTCTGGCTAGCTGTGTGTCTTTCCTGACCATGGTTCCATTTTTGCTGATTCTTTTTTGTCTGATCTTGTCTCAGGTGGGATTTCCTGGGAGAAGAGCCTGAGATTGGGTTCCCATCCCCAGGTCTAACCCTTTATTGGCCAATTGCAGGAGCCTAGGGAAGGAAATCCTTCCTCAATCCCAGGCTACGGTGTAAATTCCAGCCAGCTTTGTATTTACTGTCATTCTGAGCCTAGGTCCTAGAGCTGCCATACACACACAGATATCGTCAGGATGTTTTCCAGATTTATGAAAAAAATAAGAAAGACCTTAATTCCCATATTTCTAATTTCTTCTAATTATAATCATGGGTGTTAAGTGTAGAATGCTGATTACAGATTTGGACTTAGTCCCTCAAGCTTTGAGCTACGTTCCACCATGCAGATGGACTCTTACCTACCTGACTCACAGCAGCATCATCCAGTCTGCTCTCTGAGTGGTCCGTACCGCCAACAGACGCCCAGGTGCCAAGAAACACCTCACTTCTGTATTACTCACACAGAAGTGAGGTGTTTCTCTAGGCTTGATATAATGGTATTTCTTTCCATTTCTAATCTAACAGTCCTCCCTAACCCCCAGTCTTTCCAACAGGAGCTATAGAGAGACTGATTAAACAGCAATTAAGCATCCTAACACTGTCATTATCTCTGCTTAAGTAGCCACTTCAGCCACGAGGAGAACATTAACTAAATCAGGATTTAATTTTCCAAGGGTGTAGGTAGGCTTTCAATTTTCCTGATTCTGGGTTTCTCAACAGAAGCAGAGAGGCTTTTGTTTATCCTAAGAGACTCTTCAGCTTGAATTTAGAATTCATGGGGATGCAGTTTCTTGTCTTTAGATCATAATATTTGTAAGATGTATTTCCATCCAACAGTAAAGTGGTGTCTGCCGGGAAGAAAACACCTCTTGGACCAGCCTGTTAACATGGTGTCAGGTCAGCAGAGACTGGGCAAGCGGGCAGCCCACTGTTCTGCAGTGACTGGCCAGGCCCACCACCTTCTCAGGACAGCTTCTTCTGGTTTTCCACAGATTGTGAATTCTGGCTCACAAATCTGAGGCCTGGAGGCTGCCGTAGAGAGAGATCTGGTCAGTTGTCTCCATCCAGCCTCCTCTAACCAGAGTTCCCCATTCTAGTTATTCCTTCACCCTGCTCCCAACTTGGTTTTGTTTCTCAAATGTGTAGTGGTCACACTTCAACCTGGTAAGGTGCTACCAATGCCAAGCTGTGGCATTTTGGCAGCCCGAGAGACCCTATGAGGAAAAGAAAGGGCAGTTTGGTTTGCAGAACCTGATGTGATTTTATCCTGTGGCATGGTCCGACCTACTTTTCTCAACTCACCTGTGCCTTTGATCTTCTGCCTGTAGCTTCCAGTCACGCACACTTTCCTTTGGTCCCTGTTACTCACCATCATGGTTCCCCCTACCTGGCAAATGTCCTTTATTCGGAGCTTCCCAAATCTGGCTTGTTCCTTTTCATTGAAATATCAGCTTAATGTCTTTTTAGTGACGTTCTTCCTGACTACCCAATGACAGGCACCACTCAGTTACTCCTTTCATTTAATTTTCGTTGTTTTGCATGAGTAACTTTTAATTTTGCTTTTATACTTTGATTTTCATGTTAAAAAATTAAAGGAATTCAATATTTGCCCTTATTTTCTTCTGTAATAATTTCAGAATAAGCCCAGGATTAAAGGCTTTCTTGCATTTTTTAGCTCAAACAATCCTTAAAGATAACATTTGTTATTCCAGACACTTTTAGTAAATTAATAAGGTGGAAGATGGGCAGGAGCCTAGTAAGAGAGCCTGGATGCTCAAAGACCAGCCTTCTATATTCAGAAAACTAGATTGTTTGTAGCCAAAATTAGTGGATCCCTAAAAAATATTAGATCCCCTAGGTTGGTATTATCACCTGAGTTCCCCAGGGCCTTATCTAACATTTACTCTTGAGATGAACAGGAAAGCTTCTGAGAACGTCTGATATGTAACTCAATACACTTTAGCAAATATGCGTTATTTGAGCAAGGTCCTATAGAATAATACAAACAGGAAGAAGACTTGGCCTCTGCTTTCCATAAGGAACTGTTAGACATTGAAACGGGGACTCAGAACTGTTGGACATAGAAATTGGGACTCAAACATTTTTTTTTGTTTTATCTTGTTTTGTTATTATATGTTTATTTCTAGTCTGCAAAGGCAAAACTCTTTAAAGGAAAGAAATGGTGGGAAAAAGATACAGAGGCAAAGAAGCATTGAACAGACTGTCAAACTCCATTGCGAAGGCAGGGGAGGTTGGGCGAGGGGGGCTGTAAGAGACCAACCAAAGGACTTGTACGCATGCATATAAGCACAACCAATGGATATAAGACACTGGGGAGGGGGGGAGGGCGGGCAGGTGAAGGCATGTACTGGGGGGTAGGGGAGGTCGGGGGGAATTCAATGGGGGAAAAAAAGGAGACATATGTACTACTATTTGTAATACTTAAAACAATAAAAAAATGGAAAAAAAAAATATATTTTTTCAAAAAGTGGTTTACATTTGCAGTCTGTAACACAGCACTTATATCTTTCAACAAATTAGGAAAAAGTCGCCTTTATCCAGATTTAGTTCATTCTCTTCACATTCTTATCATTCCCAGTTTCAAAATATTGATTAAGACTTCTGTTACTAAACTCATCTGGCAGTTTCAGTGTATAATCTTTATTTAAGGCAAGCATAAAAAGTTATTCCTACTTGAATAGAACACATTAAGGTGCTTCAGTCCATTCTCTCTCATTGCTTACTTCTATTAACAGTAAATCATTGGAAATGGTATAATTGTTTTAAAAATATTTTTATTGATTTCAGAGAGGAAAGGAGAGGGAGAGAGAGATAGAAACATCAATGATGAGAGAGAGAATCACTGATCGGCTGCCTCTTGCACATCCCCTACTGGGATTGAGCCCTTGGACAGAATCAAACCCAGGACCCTTCAGTCCACAGGCTGACGCTCTTTCCACTGAGCCAAACTGGCCAGGGCTGGCATAATTATTTAAAGCAACTTTTGGATTATTGTCCTCTAGCAAGTGGTTTTTGCACCTGTATTTCCTCAGTTGACTAAATGTTAGGAGCTTATATACAAACAGGCAAGCGGATTTGGATGAAGGCTGCCTGATAGCTTTGGTCTCTCTAATTAGCCTTTTCTATCTATATCTGTGACTTGTAGTAATCTATGATAATGCGGAGATCCAGGATGTCCAATGGTTGTGTCCAAAGACATGAATGGTGTCCAAGGATGGATGCATGTCTTTCTGGAGAAAATGAGTTAGAAATACTTATGCCAGATTTGAGTCTGGGAAAATAATACAGAATTATGTATTTTAGAGTAGAAAAGTTGGTAAATAAACTATCATTTATATCAATACCTTAAATTATCTTTCTTGATTATTCTTTTTGACATGTTAGGCATTTGTTTTAAATATATTTAGTAGGGTATATAAAGTCTTGATATGGTGTCCCTAGATTCTGCTGAATTTTGTAACTTGCTGCAAAATATTTTTCATTGCCATGACTAATCTTCCCTAAAGGGATATGCTGTCATTATCTTGTAGGAGCACAGTGCCCAGGTCCGTTTCTTAAGCCACCAGAAATATTTAGAGTTCAGTAGTGTCAAGTGTTCTATGAAATGCAGTAAGACAGAAAATGGTAATTTTAGTTGACCTGAAATACTAATTGGGATTATATTAATTAGAGGAAGTTTAAGCATAGTTTCCCTTTCATTTGGGTGCCCAGTGTCCCTTCACCAGATGTGGTTAAAGACACAGTCAAAGCAAGGCTCTGGGTTATCCCTTCCTAAACCACTTTTCCAGCTCTGATCTAATGGACCCCAAACGACAGATTTCCCCTAATCTTGCTTTAATGACAACTTGTCATTACAAATGTAAACCATGTTTTTAAATTCTTTCACATTTTTTGTTATTTTATTTATTTATTTTTTTTACTTTAAATTTCACCCTTTATTTTCCAGGTCTAACTCCTTTGACATCTCTGTAAAGCTTTCCTCTAATAACCCCAGGCTTTTCTGCTCTGTTCTAATAGCACTTAGCTCAAACTACTGACATCACACTTAGATTGAAAAATTAGTATTCATTTTATATTGTTTGCTTTTGCCCCTTTGCTAACAGGAAAAATATGGCCTGCTATGGAAGAAGAGTGATATATCAAAGTAAATAACATTTAATGTATTTGTTATACCTGTGTATATATACATATATATTCTAAGTAATGCTAGTTTAGATAAATGATTTTCATAGTAAGAAGGTAAGCAATTCAAGGAAGAAATGATATTTGTAGCCAGTCATATAATTATTCAGTCCTAGAGTTGGATGAGGACTATGAGGACTCATTCAGTTTAGATTGGTGATTATATCTATACAGTTAACTCTAATAAAGTATTCCCTGGCAGCTAAAATGCTTTTGAGTTTTTAAGGAAAGAGAAATCATCTATTACAGTTATAGTGTTATCTTAATATGTCCTAATCGTGTGAAAAAGTAATCTGTTTATGACCCTATGGTCTTGAGATTGCACGGACTAATCTTCATGCCTTTCAAGATAGAGACTCAGAGAGGTAAAATAAATGCCCACAATTTGAAGACAGCTGTAGCTTTAGTAGTAACCGCTCCTCTATTTCACAGAAACTTCTATACAAAGTCCTTTGTGAATATTTCCGTCAGGATGGCTCAGAGGCACTTAAATATCTAAAACTGATTCAATATCTACTATCTTCAAAATGCTTTGCCTTTCATATTTGTTTATAGAAGTTATTATCATGGTATATTCATACTCTCTACCTAAAAGCCCAAGTTTCACCTCTGAATCTTTTTTTTTCCTGTTCTATCTAATGGATTATCAATTCTCTTCATGTATATCTAAAATGTATTTTTTCAATCTTCACTCATACAACCCTAATGTACTCCTATTTACTTCTCTATGTTATGGATTCATTTAATAAGTTCTTAATTGTCTCCATCCAAATTGATCCATCTAGTTAATCTCATGCATTGCAGTAATAATCATCTTTTTGTGACTTTATTCCTAAAAATGAAAGGCCAAATTCCTTAACGGGATTTTCATGATATTGCTATATCCAGACAGATCCTTTTCTTACCCTGCATATATTATCCTCATGATATCCTGACCTACTATTAGTTTTTCAAACACGCCATGCCCACTGGCACATCTCTTGTTGAGAACAATTTTGGGGTTTTATTCATCATTCTTTACTAAGCCCTTTAACCTAATTTTTGGCATTTGATAGGATTTAGACGAGATGAGGAGTAGAGAAGATATGTTGAAGATCTTTTTATTACATTTTGTGAACAACCTGGCATTTGCAGTCACTTATAAAGATTCTCAGTATCTGGGGATATGGCATTTCAATTTTCAAATCATCCACATCGTTTTGTCCCTTGTGCCTCACTTTGGCATACTTGCCTTTGGGTATTTTGTAGTCAGTGAGAGAAGGCGCACTATAATATGTGTTGTATTTTTGTCACAAGGTCATTGGTTAAAAATCTCAGTGCTTATACATGTAAACTGTTTGACCTTATACATACAGATAAATGTATTTGAGTGTTAGTTTACTTATTAGCAAAGTGACATGATGATAGTTACCTCATAGGGCTCTTTAAAAATTAATGATAATAACATATGTGAAGCATGTAGTATATCAGGTACATTCAGTAAATGTTCTTTTTGGCCATGGTTTAGTTTGGTCACGACATATTAGAAACTCTGAACCAAGTTTTATTTGAGAAGATGTTTGAGCAACTTCCAAAAGCAGAATACCAAAATATATGGCTTTCAATTATTCATTCTATTTCATCCCTGTTACTGCTTTCAGATATTCAGATATTGTCTGCATTGCCAAATACACATTAAGGTGATAAATTGAGAGTGAAGGAACATTATCCTAGAGCAGGATGAACTGTCTACAATGCTGTTTCATTTGGCCTGAAAAAGAAACGTTGGGTTTAGTGTAGCATATTGGAAAGTACACTTGATATTATGAAAATTGGACGTTTTATTTCAGTACCATTATTACCTGAGTTCAGACAAGTCTCCCAATTGGAGGGCTAGGTTATTCCATCTTTACAATAAGATAATAGAATAGATGACAGTTGCTTGGAGAGATTTTATGTAGCTCAAACATTTTTTTTAATTTAATAAATCTTTATTGTTCAGATTATTACAATTGTTTCTCCTTTTTCCGCCCATAGCTCCCCTCCACTCGGTTCCCACCCCACCCTTTGCCCTTACCTCCCTTCCACTGTCCTCATCCATAGGTGTACAATTTTTGTCCAGTCTCTTCCCATACCCCCACACCCCTTTCCCCCTGAGAATTATCAATCCACTCCCATTCTATGCTCCTGATTCTATTATATTCACCAGTTTATTCTGTTCCTCAGATTTTTAATTCACTTGATTTTTAGATTCACTTGTTGATAGATATGTATTGGTTGTTCATAATTTTTATCTTTATTTTTTCTTCTTCTTCCTCTTCTTAAAGAGTATCTTTCAGCATTTCATATAATACTGGTTTGGTAGTGATGAACTCCTTTAGCTTTTTCTTGTCTGTGAAGCTCTTTATCTGACCTTCAACTCTGAATGATAACTTTGCTGGGTAGAGTAATCTTGGTTGTAGGTTCTTCCTACTCATCACTTTGAATATTTCTTGCCACTCCCATCTGGCCTGCATAGTTTCTGTTGAGAAGTCAGCTGACAATTTTATGGGTGCTCCCTTGTAGGTAATTAACTGTTTTTCTCTTGCTGCTTTTAATATTCTCTCTTTGTCTTTTGCCCTTGGCATTTTAATTATGATGTGTCTTGGTGGGGTCCTCTTTGGATTCCTTTTGTTTGGGTTTCTGTGTGCTTCCTGGACTTACTATTTCTTTCACCAGGTGGGGGAAGTTTTCAGTCATTATTTCTTCAAATAGGTTTTCAAAATCTTGCTCTCTCTCTTCTTCTGGCACCCCCATAATTCTGATGTTGTTATGCTTGAAGTTGTCCCAAAGGCTTCTTACACTATCTTCAACTTTTTGGATTCTTTTTTCTTTTTGCTTTTCCAGTTGAGTGTTTTTTGCTTCTTTGTATTTCAAATCTTTGACTTGTTTTTTGCGTTCCTCTAGTCTGCTGTTGGGTCTCTGTATATTTTTCATTTCAGTCAGTGTATGCTTAATTTCCAGTTGGTCCTTTTTCATATCCTCGAGGGTCTCGTTGAATTTATCGGCTTTTTCTAGGATATTCTTGAAAAACCTTATAACCGTGGTTTTGAACTCTATATCCAGTTGTTTGTTTTCCTCCATTTCTTTCGTTTGTGATCTGTTTCTTTGTCTCCGCATTTTTGCTGCTACCCTGAGTTGGTAGGGTGGCTTTGTGTGCTAGATGTCCTATATGGGCCATTGGGTCGGCCTCCCAGTTACCTGAGGTGGACACTCTTGGTGCACCCCTTTGTAGACTGTGTGTACAGCCTTGTTGTAGTTAAGTCTTGATTGTTGTTGGTGTCACTGGGAGGAATTGACCTCCAGGCCAATTGGCTGTGAGGACATGCTGTGTCTATAATGGAAGAACTGCTGTGCTGGAGACACGCTTATGGGGCAGGACTTGCTTCAGTGGGGCTTTGGTGCTCACTGAGTCTGCCTCTTGAATGTGTCACTTATGGATGTGAGGAATTGAAATCTGGTGTCCTCTCACGCTGACTACGAGATACACTAGCTTCTGGATCTCCAGTGGGGTACTGGTCAACTACTATCTGAGGCCACCCAGCAGGAGCTACAGCAAGAACTGCAGTTTTCTCCTCTTTGCTTGGGGTTTGGAGGTTTTGGAGCTGTCTGACCAGAGTTGCAGTTTGTTTGGTTAAGCTGTGATAGGGCAGGCCATTTATATGCAAAAGCTGCTATGTGGAGCTTGAGTGGGTTTGTAGATTGTGCGGGGCGGGGTCTCAGGGAGTCACTAGGCTAGGGCGTGGCAAACAGCGATGGTTGCCAGTCAGCCGGCTCTACATTTCCATGTTTCTAAGTCCCCGCTACTGGCCCCCCAGTGCAGTAAACAATGAGTGCTGTGCGCACCTCTGCAAGAGATCACCCTTTCTTTCTGACCCAAAGGCAGACAGTCCAGCTTCTCCCCATAGGAGATGGGGTCCCCAGCATCTCCCCAGAAACTGGAGTTCGGAGTAATGGGGAGCTTGTCTCCCTTCGGGTTGAAAAAAGCAGTGCTCCCAGTCACCCGTTGCCAGCCCGATTCGCGCGCCTCCCTACCTCAGCTTTTCAGTGCTCGTGCACGTCTCAATGCTCTTTTCTCTTTCCTCCTAGTTGTAGAACTTCCACTCAGCCAGCTTCCCCGTGGTTCTGGGTGATAGACGTTTAGTCTTTTAGTTGTAGTTTTGAAATTGTTGTGCAAGGCAGCAGTTTAGGTGCTTACCTATGCCGCCATCTTGGTTTCTCTGTAGCTCAAACATTTAAAAACTATTTCTTTCATGCTTGTCAAGTAGAGTCAACCATACACATTATTTTTTTTTTACATGATTAGGACATAATAAGAAAACCCCATCACTATAATTGATATTTCTCTTTCCTTGACAACTCATAGGCATTTTAGCTTCCAAGGAATGCTTTATTAGAGTTATCTGTATAGATATGATCACTGACCTAAATTGAATTAAAAAGTGGTGCTGGGGGAGAAAAGATGCTGAATGAATCAGTTTTTAATGTGAGTGGGAAGAAATCCTTTAATGTAATTAAGAAGACAGTACTTTGTGTAGAACATTCTGCTACAGCTTTATTTGGTCCATTTTCTAATTTTAAAATGGAAAACATATTAAAAATGAAATGAATGCACCATAATACATGCCCTATGACAGTAAGAATGATGGATGGGCTCTAAGAAGAAATAACCGATGTCCACAATAGGCTTGTGATAATAGAGTGAGTCCTTGTTTTTTTGTAGCCAATAGAAGTGAAAATGTTCAATGATCCCCTCTAAGAAATGAATAATTTTCCATTATCTGTCAGTATTCTTTTGTTTTCTCTTCTTTACATAATTCTATTCAACTTGGTTTTCTGGTTTTATAATTAGATGTCCTTGAATATGAGTAGAGGGGAAAGAGAAAAATCCAAAAAGGGAATAATTTTGTAAAGGAAAGAATTGCCTTTCAGAAAATTGAGAAAACGTTCACTCTTTGCAGTTGGAAAGGAAAGTATTTTGATTGAGTGATGATGGATATGTCAGAATATAATAAAAGCTATTTTTTTTCCTTGTTAGACAATGCAGCTTTTCAAAACTTTAAATATATTTTTTATGCCCTTTGGTCAAAAAAGTGTTGTTTTGGTGTGCTATGCGGTTTTCAGTAAGCTACTTTCTAGTCAGTACATAAAGCAAGGGAATGCTGAGGAGGCAGCTTAGGCAGAGGAAGGAGATTTGGTTGAAGGGCTTAAGCAACAGCGAAGGAAGCACAGGTAGGTTGGACTTTGGAAGGTGTACAAAGGAGACCCAGCCTGGATGAAAGAGAGCCAGGACATTTTCAGATAGAATTCAGAATTTGAAGTTGCTAGGCAATAATGCCATGGTTCTGAGTCTACTAATTAATCACAGTAAAGCTGTACCCTGCACCAAAGTGAAGCAGAATGCGTCCCCATGGAGATGTGCTGGTTATTAAGCTATTTTCTCTAAGCTTCATCCCCACCTTTTTATACTCTATTTGTGATGAAAAGGTTAAGAATTTGCAAACCACATTTCTCCATTGAGAACTGAGTTTATGTCAGATTCTGCCAATAGGGGTGTAAAAGGAAGACCAGGAGTCAGGCAAATTAAAAGAATAAATTCACGGTCACCAATGGTCACACAGAATGCTTTATCTTGACTCACATGGTCCTCCAAAAAGGCTGCTACTTTTTTTTTTTTTTTTGACTTGGGAGTCGTAATTATGCTGCTATGCTCTGTGCAAATGGAAAATAGTTGTGTTGCTCTACATACCCATTTTTTATTAAATAACTTTCCAGACTATTTCTTACTCCTACTCCCCATCATGAACCTCAGGTTGGGTCCAGAGATTCTCTTGATTCCAAATAACACGTCTCAGGCTTCTTTTGTAGTTTCCTCATAGTTGCATTCTTCTACCAGTCAACATTCTTCCATTCCATTCTCTCCCAATAATCCAGAACGTTGTTGAACTGTCTCATCTGTTCCTGATTCCACTTTTCTTTATCATTATGGATTTATTCCACTTGAGAACTCTAAACTTTTATTTCATTTGAATCTTGGTGTGAACAGGAGATGAATATATATGTACTCTATTCTCCATTTTAAACAAAGTTTTAAATTTTCTTTAAATAAATTCTCATAAATTATAATTGCTATTGATTTTTACTTCAGTGCCTTATTCATTCAACAAAAAGAGTTCGTTGATGTCTTCTTTAATTTTTAAATATTGTTCTATCATTTTCAGATAAATAAATCATTACTGAAATTACAGATAGGATTTATACTCTGTGCAAAAAATATGATCATCTTCATATTTGAGACTCACTTCTCACTTTTCTTTTGGCCTTATTAAGGTACTTAATCTCTCAGAACCTCCAGTTTCTTCATCTGTAAAATTAGGATAATGATACTTATTTCATAGACATCATAAAAATTCAATGGAATGTATGTACTGCAGAAATAAACTACCAGGCACCCAGGGAATTTTGAAAGAGAATATATTAATTAAGATTATACAGACAGACTATTTTTATGGTCTAATTGTAGCTATAAAGTGATAAATGTGGTCCTAACTATACATATATATTGTATTTAATTTAAGAAAATAAAGGCCTAGAAAAGTTAAATGCACTGTTTTCCATGTACAACAGGAATTTATTGGGAATGGGAAAAGAAGCAATTGCCTGAGAAGTTTGAAAATATTTCACATTCGTGATGAGTTTGGGAAAGAATTTCTGTAGTTTGAGAAAGAGGCAGAGCCAGTCACATGGAAGAATAACCCCTGATGTCCATGTCCTAGTCCATGGAACCTGAGAATATATTTTATTACATTGCAAAGGGATCTTTGTATATGTAACTAAGATTATGGACTTAAAATAGGGTAACTAACCCAGATGAACCTCAATTATCTAATCATATGAGATGTTAATAGCAGAGAACTTTCTTCTAGTTGAAGTCAGGGAGATGTAGCAGAAGATAAAAAGTCAGAGAGAAGATAGAGGTGCCCAAAGGTCTCAGTCTTACACCCACAAGGAACTGAATCCTGCCAACCACCTCAATAAACTTGGAAGTGGATCCTTGTCCAGAGTTTCCAGAAAGAAATGCAGCCCTTGAGATTCTAAGTGAAGTACCTGGCTGAGCCATTCTAGACTTCTGACCCACAGAACTGTCAGCTAATTCATGGATCTTGTCTTAAGCCAATACATTTCTGGTAATTTTTAATGCAGAGATAGAAAACTAATATGACAAAGAAATGGGCAGAGTGCATATGGCAATTTCTGAGTCTATAGCAGAACCCACTTTAGACTACATAGAGCAGTGGTTAGAAGGAGCAATTTCAAATTACCACATACATAAGTAGGGGATATTTTTATCACTATCTTGTTATCAATGGAAAGCTATTAAAGAATTTAAAAGAGAGGAGGAATGAGATCAGAACTCAGTGAATGATAGCTCTATTGGCAATGAGTCAGGTCCTATGCTATTTTCCAGAAAATGATTTTGGAATAATACATGAGCATGGAGAGGTGAGATTTGGGAATGTGAAGAATTTTGAAAAAGGATAAGAAAGCTAGACTGTTCCTAACTTGGTCTCAGTAGACAATGAGGTGTTTGGCAGGATAGAAGAATGCAAAGAAAGGTGCTTCTGTTGCTAAGAGCAGAGTCTTTGTGGTAAACTACAGCTAGATGTTTACTCAGTTTGAGCCCCAGTCATCTAAACATGGGTATATATAGTATTATTATTATGGATATGTTAATAATGCCTAATTGTTAGAATGGTAATGAGGACTCGGTGAGATGATACACATTCATCTTTTAGGGTTATTGTATAATTAGATGAGATGATACATACAAGATTTCTATCAATTTGCTAGCACCTAAAGAACAGTAAATTGAATTAGGACTTATTTTTATTTCAATGACTTCTACAACTAATTAGAGGCAAAGCATGGCTGTCACTGGCTCTCTTGACCTGCTGTCTCCGCCTTTCCTCATGTGATTTCCTGCCTTCCGAAGAGGACGGATTAACTGTCCTTCCCTTTTCTTAAAATAGACACATTTTCTTAAAATAGATCCTCCAGTTACTCAAGTTGTCTCCTGGAAGGTACTTTCTTTTACTGAAAATCTTAAAGGTACTGATCAAGAAAAGTAATGGCAAATCCTTTTAAAAATAGGAATAACTCAATAATACTAAGCAGTTGATTCACCATTTAAAAAATTTTACTTTTCTCTCATTGGTAGGCAAATTTTCTTCAAGTTTCATACCATTCATTAAAGTATATTTGCCGAATATCCCTGCTTAATGAGCTGTTGTTCAAGGTGAAATGGTGGAGTTATCACCAGACTCTAGAACCTAGGTTTGAAACCGCAGTGGGGGTGTGAGTGAGAAAGCAGGTTCGCAGACAAAGGGCCCTGACCGCCAGGTGCATTAAACCTGCTGCTCTGTGAAAAGAAACATCTCTGCACTGTGGACCTTGACGTACATATTCAAATTATCTCCAAGTCAGTTTGGAGCTATTTTAAACAAATTGCTTTCAAGAGGGTAGTCACAGACTTTATTTCTGAAAATAATAAATGTGAAAAGGGACTAACAGTGCTTATTTTAAGACAAGAAGATAATTTGGGATGAGGGATGCATTCATTCCTTGCAATGGGTGGTTAAAAAAAAAACATCGAGAGTGTACACAGAGCTTTATAAATGTCAACCTTCTTAACATGCTCTTAGAAAGTTCCTAGGGATTTAAACATTTCCAGCATAATAAATCCAATTTTGGTCTCATTTGCTTGTCTATTTTTACTGTATTTACTTATTCATAACCTGGCGTTCAAAAATAATTCAAAGTGTCTTATAAAGATGCACATATTAGAGCAGAATGAAAAACATAGAGAAAGAAGTGGAAAAGTTTGCAATAAAGAGAAAAAAATATAGCAAGTAAGGCTGAACCAGCTTAGAGATAAGCAACCACCTCAAAGCTTAAATGCTTTGCTCCAAGTGCTACACATTTGATCCCAGCTTTGCTTGGGAAAAGCCAAAGCTTTCCTTGTTTGAAGACCATTGGTAAGTCTCTTCTACTGGTCACCATGAATAGCACTGTGCACAAAAGCATGAGCACCATGCTCCATTTTTTCCGCATAGCTATAAGTTGTATAGCACCGATTCTTTTGAGCTTCTCCACTATAGGTAGTTGGCATGATATCAATACACATGTCAACAAACAAAAGTTTTTAATGATCTGATATGATGTGTCCATGTTAGCCATGGGTATTATATATATATTGATTGGAGAGAGGGAGTGAGAGGGAGAGAGATAGAAACATAAATACATCAATGATGAGAATCATTGATTGGCAGCCTCCTGCACACCCCCACACTACGGATCCCACAATCTGGGCATAAGTCCTGACCGGGAATGGAACCATGACCTCCTGGTTCATAGGTTGACACTCAACCACTGAGCCATGCCAGTCTGGCAGCCATGGATATATTTTAGAAGAATTTAAAAAATAGATGGTTGTGAATCTATCACTATAATTCTTCACAAAATTTCCTCTCTTAGATGGATTTTTAAAAACATCTTGAATAGCAAAGAGTTCAATATTATGCTCCTCTAGTGGACCCTAAAATAGAGCTATTCTTTGCCTGCCTTCAATCATCTGAGCAAGGGAGGAGATTGACCTGCTCTCGGGAAACATTAGCAATCTGTATTGTAATTGCCTTATTAAATTTACAGTTCTCTCCCTACTTATTTAGTGGAGAGTTCTTTATAAATCAATTTATTTATTAAAAACAAATGTTTATTGAGATGCTATTAGCCCCCAGGCATTTTTTGAAGGGGTCGCAATGATTATAAAATCAATCCAATTCAAGACAGAAATTTTACAGTCTTGGTAGGGACTGTACAGAGAATGAGTTATAAAGGGAGAAATTGATGAGTGCCAAAAAAGAGAGAATGGATAAATTGTTTTGTAAGTTCAGAGGAGAGTTAAAAAAAAATGGCATATGAGTATTTAGGGGCCAGAGGGAAGATTCCCTCTAGAAGAAGATACATAAAGGGCAGAAAAGAAGGAGGAGAACAAAGAGATTGTGCTATCTTGGATTATAAGGCAATAAAAACCTTTGAGAAATAGGCGGAATCATCTGTGTCAAAAAAACTGCAAAGAGGTTAAGGAGGATGAACTGGAGGAATGGCCATTGGCTGATGACAGGGACTTCTTGGATGTCAACATTTAGCAATGGAATACGTAACAATATTTGCCCTTGCAAAATAATGTTATTCTGTTAAAAATATTTTCATCATGGGCATTTACTAAAAATTATTTATTGAAAATATATTTGAAGTTCTTGAAGAGTGGACTCACTTTCTGATAGAACAGAGCCAAAAAAATTATTGCAGATCTAATTCAGAATTATCAGCAATGCAACAGGGCATCTCAGGAACATTGCCCTTCTTCTCTGACTTATTTTTTAATGTATTTTTTATTAAATTTATTGGGATGACATCGGTTAATAGGATTATAGATTTCACGTGTACATATCTCTGATACATGATCTGTGTATTGCCTTGTGTGCCCACCACCCAAAGTCAGATCATCTTCTGTCGCCATATGTTTGTCCCCTTCACATATGAGTAAAATCATATTGTTATTAGCTTTTTCTGACCGACCTATTTCGCTTAGCGTAATATTCTCAAGTCCCACCTATGTTGTCTCAGATGGCAGTATTTCAGCTTTCCTTATGGCTGAGTAGTATTCCATTGTATATATGTACCACTTCTTCTTTATCCAATCACCTATTGAAAGACACTGTGGTTATTTCCATGTCTTAGCTGCTGTGAATAATGCTAAGATGAACATTGCAGTGCATAACATCTTTGCAAATAAATGTTTTCAATTTTTTTTGGGGGGGGAGGGGAGTAGATATCCAGTAGAGGGATTTCTGGGTCATATGACAACTCTATTCGTTTTTTAAAAAATATATGTTTTATTGAGTTTTTACAGAGAGGAAGGGAGAGGGCTAGAGAGTTAGAAACATCGATGAGAGAAAAATATCAATCAGCTGCCTCCTGCACACTCCCCACTGGATATGTGCCCACAACCAAGGAACATGCTCTTGACAGGAATCGAACCTGGGACCCTTGAGTCTGCAGGCCGATGCTCCATCTACTACTGAGCCAAATCGGTTAGGGCAACTCTATTCTTTTTTATTTTTAATCCTTACCCAAGGACATATTTTTATTGATTTCTAGAGGGGGGGGGGGGTGGGAGAGAGAGACAGGAAAGAGAGAGAGTGAGAGAAACATCAATGTGAGAGAGAAACATTGAGCAGCTGGCTCCTGTAGATACCCTGACCAGGGATTGAACCTGCAAGCTAGGCATGTGCCCTGAGAGAGAATGAAACCCGCAACCTTTTGGTGCACTGGACAATGCTCCAATCAACAGAACAACTTGGCCAGGGCTATTATGTTTAGGCTATCAACTGTTCTTTTTTTATTATCTTTTATTTACATAGATGCCCCCTTTTCATAGTGTTGGCATTCTGATTTTTTGAAATTACCAGCTGTTTGCTCATATTTGCATTTTAGAATCCCTGAATCATTTTTTTAGCTGTGAGTTCTGATTAGTGGCTTGTCCTTGGAGATGTTAGTTGTAGTGTGGGAGCAATTGGGTGCAGGAGGCTCTGTAGGACTCTGGCCTGCCTCTGGGATTTGAAGCCAAACACTTCTTGCACTAGTCAGAGCGCGCATGTCCCTATAGGCTGCAGGTGAGCACAGTGGGAGGGCGGTGTCTAGAAAGCCCATCTTCTCTAACTGCTGTCCCACAGAGAGCCGCCCGGAGGGCTACTCGCCTTTACTCCTTTGCTCTTTGAATTCAGTCACATTGGGCTTGGAGACTCCTTGAGCCAAACCATGCACAGCAGTCTCCTGCCCATGGTTTCAGCTCAGGTCTTTTTCATCCCTGGGTTCCCAAAGGCATCGCTCATTATGCTTTCAGTCTTTCAGAACTTCCCCAGAACGGCACTGCTTCATTTCTTTTCTCTTGACCAGCTTTATGACAGATTTACCTTTCTCTGAAGTCCCCTTTCAGTCATTTCTCATGATTTTGTGTGGGAGGCAGGTAGATGTGTTCTCAGTCTGCTCTCTTGATCCAGTTTCTGCTTTATTCTCTAAAGAAACTCTCATGTCAAATTAAAATGCAATTATTTTCTTATCTTGATAATACCCTGTAATTTCTCTAATGCAGTTGCAGAGGAATGATAAAAGCGAATGGGTATTGCATCTCCTAAAAGAGCCGTAAACCAAGGGGAACAGAGTTGCATATGTCAAGGATTTAACACTCATACATTTTATGCCTTCTTGAACTCCACCAGGAAATATCATTCTTCCTCAGTGAATTTCTGGGGAGCAGCCATTTCAATTAAGTTGTTTACGTTGCCAAGCCCATTTGTACAAGCACATGCTTAGCTGCCCTGCACCATAGCCTAATGGACAGGTTAAATAATGGACATAAAGCTTTCCGTCTGGCTGAAATCCTGTGTGTGTGTATTCACACATAAACCTAGATACATAAACTTCATTTCGAGATTAGACACATTACACTCATGGTTCTTCAAGACTTAACTTCAGTATCACATACTATAGGAGACTCTCTTTGTTCCTTCTAAGATCCCTTTCATTGCACTGCAAGCACTCTATTTTTTTGTGTGTGTATGTGTTTTTAAATATGTTTTTATTTCAGAGAGGGAGGGAGAGAGAGAGAGAGAGAGAGAGAGAGGGAGAGAGAGAGAGAGAGAGACATCAATGAGAGAGTGTCATTGATTGGCTGCCTCCTGCATGCCCCACTCTGGGGATCAAGCCTGCAAATTGGGCATGTGCCCTGACCTGGAATCTAACCGTGATCTCCTGGTTCATAGGTCGATGCTCAACCACTGAGCCACGTTGCCTGTGCCGAACACCCTATTATTCCAGTTTCTATGGCTCACACCACACTGTAATTTTTTTTCTTTGTTTAACCTTCCCCATTCCCTCACCTGTCACTGAACATGAGCTATTCAAGCGTGGGAACAGGAGATGCTTATTTATTTGTCTTTATCTTTCAACGATGACTTGCAATGTTTTGTCCCATTGTGAGTATTGCGGGCTCAACAAATACACTTTTAATATTGATACACACACATATGTACAGAGTGACAGGTATTCACATATAATGCCAACTATCTAGAAACTCAATTCAAATGTTATAGTAAACAATTTTATATAGCTGAACTTACTTGACCATCTGCATATTCGAAAGCTGTTTGTCTCTAGATATGTTCCGTACATATTTACATAAATATATCTCCCGGATCCTCATATAAAGTATACAGACTTAAGCTACACAGGGTGGTTTACCTTGATACTTCTTTATATATTTACAACACAAATTGTATAGTCTATACAAACATGCACGCATACTCAGTTTGTAGATACATATTTTTATTTTTTGGTTATTTTGACGTATGTATGTATACATGTTTATTATTGTGCATGTTTGTGTGCATGTGTGTTTCTTTTCAAGAATCAGGGATTGACAAAGTAAAAAAGAAACACTTGGCAACATGAGACCTTGACGTATTGTGGAGCATGTATTGCATGTATTTATACATGTTGTATATGTTTTGGTCCACTGTCAGTTTTAATTTTGTTGTAGTTATGGGAGGCAAGTGGTTTATTAAAATGAGTGCAAAAGGGATTCTTTTATGGTACATGCTGACTGGCTTAAAAAACTCTTATATCTACATAGAAGTTGGGAAGCAAATGAGAAGAACCAAGAGAAGTGGGGCAGATGACTCTCTTGAGAGTCAGTAAGAGGAGAAGTTAACTATACATATTTGGGGTTTGAAAATACGCACCTCAAATTAATACACCTAGATCTGCTTATGTTGAGTTTAAGCAGCTGTACCTGGGATCATCTCTGAGTTTGATTAAGTTTGTGCCTCAGAGAAGCTCAGTGACCTTGCAAATGGGTGACAGTGCATGGACTTCAGCCTGCATCTTAATGCCTATAACGGATGGACCTCCAGTGTTGGGTTCAACTGTCTTGGTATAAATTACAATACGATGCTTGGGACAAAGATCTGTAGGGCATTGGGTATCACAATCATGTAAGTATGCACTTGACAGGAGCTATACTAGCTACCCCAGCTGCCCAAGCCTTTATTACAAAAGAAAAAAGACCTTAAAAGTAAAACAACCCCCTTAACAATATCTCAGTTTAGCATACCTCCTACATAGCTTGGAGCAAAAGGTATATTTGAGGAAGGATTTTGAAGCCAAATACATCCTATGTATTGGGCACCCTATATTGCTTTGTTCTCAGTTTTAATTCTTGGGATAATATAACCAATTAGCTTGAGCTAATGATATCTCCAAGCCAAAATATTATGACTGTATCTGTCCTTGCTACCTATTACACTATTTATCCTATGTTATAGCGACAGTGAAAAGCTACACGTGGCCTCCGCCCCCCGCCCCCCGCCCTCGGATGCCATCATTGCATTGAGATAAGCTAGCTGACGTCAATGGCAATACTTCTTGATGCTGTCCCCTGCCTATAGAGGACAGCTAGCACAATGATCTCCAACGATGCTGGTGTTCCTTTTGTTAAATGTGTTCTTTGATACCTTTATTAGGTCAGGGTCCTCCGAATCTTCTCCTGGGACCGTTAGGCGGGTGGTTATATGGATCTCACATGAGAAAACCTTGCAACATAGTTTTGTACCCTCCAAAATTCCGATTATCCGGAACCTTGATATTCTTTCCTCTGTTTTTTTAACTCATGAAAGATGTGGCAGCTCATCTTTCTTTAATGGAGTAAACTATGCTCTAGTCAAATAACGAAGCAAACTGTTAGAACCACTTACAACTGCCTAGCTACCCATTAATTTAAGAATCTCTCATATATAAACCTATTTCAGCGTACTGCTGATTACTTCCTCAAACTTGATTGTCAGTTGAGAGGATTCATGACCCACAATATTGTGTGCACTAATTTTATTTCTTAGGAAATAGATATGTTTGAGATTTTCCCTGTTCCCATATTTAGACCAGAATAATGCACTCCCCACTTTAAGCTTTGATCTTAAGGTGAGGAACTAGAGTATCTATATCATTCTGTTGGTAGCCCTCTTCCTTAATGCCCAGATATAACTTTTATTTGATACTAGAGGCCTGGTGCACAGGTTCATGCACCTGTGGGGTCCCTTGGCCTGGCCTGTGGGGATCGGGCTGAAACCGGCTCTCCGACATCCCCTGAGGGGTCCTGGATTGCGAGAGGACAGTTCTCGGGTGATGCACCCCAGAATCGGGCTCCCTCCTCTCTGGTTCCTGGTGCATTACCTGAGAACTGCAGCTGCCAAATCACCGCAGCTTGGCAGCTCTTGCGTTAAGCCTCTACCCTCTGGTGGTCAGTGCTCATCATAGCTATCAGTTGGAGCGTCTGCCCCCTGGTGGTCATTGTGCGTCATAGCTACTGGCCTATCAGCCGATTGCTTAGACTTTTATATATATAGATAGTGATATGATGATCCCTATTTTACAGATGGGATATCCGAGGCTTTGAGAAATTAAGTGTATTTTTCTTAGTCTGTGTTTCACAACTAAGAAGCTGTGTTATTTCACATAATGCCATGCACTGTTTCCCATCATGTTCTCACACACACACATACACACATTTCACTTGGGATTGGGCAAATAAAATAGTTATACACAAGGTTTTGCTGACAATATTAAATTGTATACATTTCAGAAGGGAAGAGGGCCTTCTAAAGCACAATTTAAATGCAAATATGCTTATAAATTCTGCTTATGAAAATGATTTTTAGCTAATCCTGATTAAAGCCATAAAGTAATCCTTGTTTTTATAAACTTTGCCTCTAATCAGTTAACATTATATAATAGCTACTTGAAGTTAATAAGCAGTATTTCAAAAATATCCCTCATTCACTCATTATTGACATATATATATGTATATATATATATGCATATATACATATTTGGGTAAATTTTTACTCTTAAAGTGATATATAAATAAATATGTATGTTAATAGTGACTTGTGAGGTAAATATCAATAACTTACTGTCTTGGACAGTTATGATTGTATATAACAGTTCTCTCACTGTGAATATGAACAGTTCTCTTCACTGTAATTGAAACCATCCTACGTTTCCTCTTTGCAGGGAAACTAGCATGTCTCATGTGTCTTCTGGGGGAAAATTCTCATTTCTAGATGACTGAATAACCTTTAATATTTTGGCATTTCCATCTAGTTAGTTATTATACCTTATGATCTAATTAGCATTTGGTATTTGATATCTCCAGTGACTAACAAGACCATCTAAATTAAAGCACTTCAAACCTTAATGTCTTGTTAGAGGATTCTATTAAAATGGAAGAGAAACAGTGGCTTTCTCCATTCCTCACAGTTTACCTTCAGGTTTATTGGTTAATGTTTAATTCTCCAATGAAAACTTAATGATCTTGGAATGTCAGGTATTACGAAGTCCCAGGTTGCTCCTTGCTGTGTCTCATCTCTCAACCGAATTCTCTGAGGACTTTAAGAATCCAAAACTTCTGGCTTCAGTAGTTGGAAAAACATTTTTTAAAATATCAAGACAATATTCAAAAACCATCTTTATATAGAAAGCAATAAAAATTTCCCTAATGATTGTGAATTTTTACAACTATAATTGTTTGGAATTAATTGTATGTTTGTATTACATGATGCATTCATATAAACACACATTCTGAAATTTGAGTAAGCTTTGATTTGTTACATTTTATTCCGAAGTTTTTTAAAAGAGTACATTTTAAGAGAATTGGTACAAAACTATGTTGCAAGTGAACATACCAGGAAGAGAAAGAAAAGTACTTTAAATAATATACTAGGAATCTACATGTTTAGTTACACTATACAGTGTAACACTCACACATAGGGCCTCAAAAGAGAGTTAAAAGTTACCATAGCAGATTTTTAAAATTATCAGATCTTTCAAAATTCAGTGTACTTTAAAAATTTACCCCAGAATCATCTAAGATCTTGCCACAACTTTTTCTCTTGAAACATCCCCAACTTTCTTCAATTCATACTCAGAAAAACCACGACTGGTGAGGACATATGGTAAATCGAATAATATATGTTAGTGGTGAAAAAGAGAGGGAAATAGGGGCTATTACATATTTTTTTATAAGTCCCTGCCTGCAGGAGTATACCTTTTATTGGAAAGGATACAGAGATAAAATGTTACCCACATTCATGGGCATTAAAGTCTTCAGTGGGCAAACTCCAATATGATTACAAATGAATAGTATAGCTCTGGCAACACTTAAACTATGGGAGAATTGCCATTGTGGCACAGAAAGGGTACGACAGAAAATTCCAATGGCACGCTTACGGAGCAATGGCTTTGAGTTATTTTCTTAAGGAGCAACCAGTCTGCAAGTTATCTTCTTCCCTGCAAAATCAAGGTCGTTCCATAAGGTCAAGTAAGGTGTGCTTTGGGAATTCACAAGTGACCAAGTCAGGGATGTTTACATAATTAGGTAAATGTAGCCACCATCCTTTTCAAGAAAATGTGTAGTTCCTTCATTCCAAATAGTGGGACCTCTGTCAGCCTAGTCCTGAAGAGTGAGTGAGCTTATCCAGAACATGTCAGGGAATGAAGGGAGAAATAAATCTTCCATTGTTTAAGCCACTGAGAATTGGGAGTTGTCCGTAACCCAAGCATAACTGATAGCATCCTGACATACACAATGCGGGGACTCAGATTAGGCCTGCGAACCTAGAGAGGGCATTGCTTTTGCTGACCATCTTTTTCTCTCATGTTCTAGACTTGCTTCTTGGGTAAGACTTCCAATTTTTAAAATCACAATCAGAGGGCAAATAAGGAAGCCAAAGCTTGTTTTCTGAGTCAACAGACATTACACCCAGCTTTTACCACAACAAAATAGTTTTATTCCATACTATAGCATGCTTGTATGAATATTAAGCAGAAGTAGGTGCCATAACAAAAGTAATTTTTCATAGGACAAACGATTCCAAAATGTGTTTAAGGAAACTTTTCTTATACATTATTTTATTCTACTTGGAAATTTAACCCTTCTATTAATTAAGCTTTTTATTTTTTCTGCTTGTAAACCAGTGATATGAGGTCATTCGGGGTTAACCCAGTCGGGTTTTCAAGACAGTTTTCCACTCCTCTTCTGCATGGAATTACTGATTCATATTCATAATAACTGAATCTAAAATGAATGCGATTGAAACAATAGATTGTTTTTCGGTGTCTTATTTGGTCGGGGAGAAAAATAATTCCAACCACCAAAGGAAATGATGGTACACAGGTGTTGTTATTGCATTTACAGCCCAGAGTGGCTTGTAAAGTGGTTGCTGTGGTAACACGATCATTTATAGACTATAATCCCGTTAGGAAAAACCAGTGATAAAGTAAGCTCATTGTAACAGACCTTCTATTGCTTCACTTCCGGTTGTGTTTGTTTTATGGCAAATTACATTAGTTAGAGCTATTTAAAAAAAACACAAACAATTAAGAATGTCATACTGAGTCATATTTTTGGACAGAAGAAATGGGGATTAGAAAATTACGGCAGATGTTTGTTTTTTTTTTAATGTTAGCAAAACTGCAAGCAAATGCAAATTATACAGTTGTAGAAGACTAAATACTAGACTATTGAAATATACAATAAACAATAAATATGTTATATAAAATATATATACATTATTTAATAAATAATATTATATATTTCACTACTTTACCATTTCAGTCCTTCCTCCTACCAGATGCTCCTAAGATCACACTTTTGCCTATATAGGCCAATAGCTTATTTATACCTAAGGAAGCTGGAATCCAGACAGGACTGATCTCAGTTTCCTAGCCCAAGAAGTCAATGGGTTGACTAGCCAGCTTTTTAAAAAGAAGATATTTTACTCATAAATTTCTTTTCTCCCTTCATTTTGTTGGATAATTGATTTATTGCTCAGAATTATTCTAATTTTTTGTGGTTTTAATTTAAAAAAATACTATTTCCACTAAAGTAAAATTAGATTCCGATCTTGTACTGAGCATACTGATTTCTGCATATGAAGATATAAGAAACTGGTCATCTGGTTAAGAGGGTCTATGCTGATGAAATCGAGTGAATTAAAGACTTGGGCTGACTTTAATTTTTAGGAATATGGATCAGAATTTCTTTTCCTTAATTATTTTGTCATAATACAAATAAAAACTGGATTTTATACATGAAGGAAACAGAAGAAGGCTCTGAAAGATGGACAGAGAAAACTGACCGGTCAGAGATCTCGGGATGGTGAAGTCCCTGGGTTTTCATTTTGCCATGCATCAGCCTGGAAATGGAAGAAGCCAGGAACTTGGAAATGCAAACGGTCATGGACCACAACAGCCCTACGAGTGGTTTGCTTTCTCAGGCCATGGAGGCAGGAAAGGGGCATTTGGCAAGGAAAAACAAACAAACAAAAATACCCCTTAGGCAAAAATTGCTCTACTCCAATCAAACACAAAAACAAAAACTGTGGCCTACACCCACTCATGCCGGCAAAGCCTGAATGGGGAACCTGGCCGTCCACCATCAGCACTGACAGGCTGTAACGAGATGCCAAGCAGGCCAGGTAGGGCGCCAGCACTCTCAGTTCTCCTGGACCATAGCAAGGACCTGGCCCTGCATTGTTGGTGGAGATCATCTGGGGAGTCTCGACTTTCACCCCCGTCCAGCAGTCCTGAGGTCAAATGGAGAGAGGTCAGAGGAGACCAAATGGAGAGTCAAAACTTTCATCACCAACCAGCCATGATGAAGCCAGCTGTGTGTGCCATCAGTAAGGCCATGTGAGAAGAAGTGCAAGGTATTTCTATCTTTTCCAGCCCAAATAGCAAAAGCCCAAACTCCCACCCCTGCCCAGCAGTAACGAGGAATCTTTCTACTCCTTGGGTGCCAATGAAGGCTGAGAGGAGAAAGTGGACTTCTCCCACCAGGCAGCAGTGACCCTTGGTATACCTGAGGAGAGGCTGTCACCTTACGTATTGGATAAAAACAACTTGAATAACAACAGTTTTCTCATCAGAAGCAAGGGAGATTATAAGGAGGTGACAACATCTTTTTGAGTGTTGAAGGAAAGGGACTGTTACGTCAGAGAATGCTTTAGAAGTGCAAGGAAAATCAAGACATTCCCAGATGAAGAAAAGTTTACATCCTATCAGATTCCACTTTTACAACATTTTTGAAATGACAAAAGTATAGAAATAGAGAAAAGGTTAGCAGTTGTCAGAGATTAAGGAACAAGTGGGGGGTGGGAAGTGGGTGTGGATACATAAAGACAATGGACAGACTTCCTGTGGTGAGAGAATTGTTCTGAATTTGGCATATCCTGGTTATGATACTGTACCATAGATTTACAAGATGTTGTCATTGGGGAAACAGGGTGAAGGGTGCATGGTTCTCTCTGTATTCTTCCTTTCTTTTTTTTAAAACATATTTTTATTGATTTCAGAGAGGAAGGGAGAGAAAGAGAGATAGAAGCATCAATGATGAGAGAGAATCATTGATGAGCTGCCTCATGCACTTTCCACACTGGGGTTAGAGCCCGAAACCTGGGCATGTGCCCTGATTGGGAATTGAACCATGACTTCCTGGTTCACAGGTTGATGCTCAACCACTTAGCTGCCGGGAGGGCATCTCTGTATTATTTCTAACAAATGCATGTGACTTTTCATTATCTCAAAAAAAAAAAAAGTTAAAAGAACATATGGAGTCTAAATATTCTTTTATCCTGAGACAGGGATTCATTATTACTTTGGTGACTGGAAAGATGTATATTCTCTCTGCATTGAGGATGTGCACTAAAAGCAGAACATTTGCAGCCTTGTTCTCAGAGGTACCTTTGTCTTCCAGTGCAGTGCTCATGGCAGGTGCGTGAGTATTTGTGGACTAAGTGAGTGAAAGGATTAATGATAAAATTACTCTGTCATATTTGAATGGGCTCTATTATTATATAGGTGAAGCTTCCGGTGGGCAGCCCTCTAGAATTTGATAACATCATTATACAACCTTCTTCCTCTCCAGTGTTTTCTTTTTCAGCACTTGGTTGTTTAGCCATTCCCTACATGGAAAAGATTTTTCATATCACTAAGAAATCTGGTTATCTTTCTTAGAAGACTCTCTGATTGTCAACATCCCCAATAACATGAGACTCTATATCTAACCATGATAGGTAAGATGTAGTCTTACATTAGAAGATAGATGGATTAGGCCAGTGGTCGGCAAACTCATTAGTCAACAGAGCCAGATATCAACAGTACAACGATTGAAATTTCTTTTGAGAGCCAAATTTTTTAAACTTAAACTTCTTCTAACACCACTTCTTCAAAATAGACTCGCCCAGGCCGTGATATTTTGTGGAAGAGCCACACTCAAGGGGCCAAAGAGCCGCATGTGGCTCGTGAGCCGCAGTTTGCCGTCCACTGGATTAGGCCATAGGCTTCCTTTTGTAGTTTTTAATGACATACCTGTATTTATTAATATTTAAAGTACCAGCAGCACAAAGACTCATTTAAAAACCTTAACCAGCTCATAATTTAAAGTTTAGAAATCCCCTTTGATATATAAAAATGATAGAATTACATTTTTATAATATTATGTTGTAAAAACTCCATCCCTATAGATAAATGCTGTTAATGATTTCTTGCATATCCTTTTAGAAACTAAGAGTGTGTATACTGGTAAATGTGTGTATCCTACACATATCTACAAAATATATACACATATATTTATATATGAATATATATATATATATACATATATACATTTTCTCAAGAACTCTATGAAAAGGGTACAATTAATATTTACTATATTCTTCTTACAGGTAAGTATAGTGAAACCAAAAAAATTTAATAGCTTGTTCATGGCTGACAAGAGTAGTCATGATATTAATCTCTTCTAATAAGTTGGGAGAATGATCTAGAAAATTTAGTGATACAGAAAAATGTTCCAAAATGAGAAAAGTAAAAACAGCCTACAAAGTAGATAGTTCCCACCTTTGTAATATGCAGATTATTGAAGGAAGCTCACAATTACTTCATGTCAAACTTGGGCCAAGGAATCATATAACTATTTTTACTACTTTTTCTGTGTTCATCCACATATAAAACTTTACCATGTATATGCATTAGTTTTTAATAAGAGAAAGCATGTTATACAAAACATTCAAATAATAGATCTATGCAAAATTTTGTATATAAGATTTTAAAAGTCTTCGTCACATGTAATAAGGTTCAAGAATATTTTAAAGGCATAGCAAAATGAGAATTATAGAAAACATTTTGCATGTCATATGAAGGCCTATTAAGTAGTTATTCAGAAGTTACTTTAAAAGAAATATTTTTGTCTAATAAAATACTTAAAAATAAAGTAAACTTTAAAAGATCAAACATTTTTTTCTACTGGATTGTTTAATCATCCACTTTAATCTCATTTGTAGGGAAGCAGTTTTAACTGTAATTTTTGATGAAAATTTTCTAGTTTGCCTTCTTTTAGCATCTACCCTACTGTTAGAAGATTTCACTAAGAAATTTTCTTAATAGAATGTACCTATTGCTTTTTTCTTTTTCTTTTTAACCTTTGAAAGCCTTGAGGGTCAGGTTACTCATTAAAACAGGAACACAAAGTGAATCTGTCCTGCTTGCTGAGCAAACATGGTATTTCTTTGCAAGGATTTTTTAAGATATAAAGACATGTGCACATTTACTTCCTTCAGCTAGGTAGCTACAAAACAAACAGATGACCTCATTTAATAACACACAACTCCTGCAAGTCAAGTTCTAACAAAGCTGTTCACTTTCCAAATGATGATCATCTGTTAGCAGAAACGAATCTCCCGCTGTGCCCTGGCACAGGAGTAGATTATTTGATTAATTACCACCCAGCCTGAAAGACAAATGCTTTGCCCTTCATCCAAGCCTCTCAGGTCCACTCTAACTGCTAATTTCCATTTTTGAGTTCAGACCTGTTTACTGAAATCAGACAATTCTGCATTCTTAGGAAAATTTCCCGCACTCCACACACTGGAAAGTCAATGCTGGGCAATTATACCAATTGAAAATAAAATTATGGCCTACAAATACACATAAAGGACTTTATATAACCTAGACATGACCAGTCTCTAAAGAGGGAGATATTGGCAGGGGGCAAGTATTTTTGCTTGCTAGTAAAGGCACGTATACTATTGAAAGGCTACAATTGGAAGCTTGGGGATATCTTTCCTTCTTGTACTATTGTGAGTGAGAATAGAGAATGTTCTGTGTTTTGAAATCCTGAAGGTCTCAATAGATATGATTTGCTTGCATCAAGGAGACCATATTATTTTGGTGTGGAGTATGACATGATGTAATGTGGCATATGATGTAATGTTCCACAGAGTGGGTTTCACACTAGCCGAGCATGATGTGCTAAGGAAGAAATGTCCCATGGTATCATAATTTGGGGAGAATTTTATTCTATTCATACACACACACACACACACACACACACACACACACTCTCAGACATTCATAATACATATTAGCATATATTTAGACTTCATGAGGTTTGGTAGTAACAAACCTGCTCAACTTCTTTTGACTTTATAATCTCTAGTCATTCAGACACAGAGCCTGTTTGGAGTGATATTTGTATATCCTATGGAACAAATATTTCTTGCAACACAATTTTGCGAATATTATATTAAAGATTTCACAATTGGGAGTATACAAACATCCCAATTAATACCGGTTCACAGCATAGACCCTGACCTTACCTTGTATATACCAGCTTCTCCAAAATTCTCAAATAAAAATTTGCTTGGTAACATTGATTTATTTTTCACCATTTGCTTCACAGTTCACACATTTGAGGAGACATTGCTAAAGTGTATTCCTTCCTTTCGCATCTTCAAGTTCTATAGCGCATCACCAAGAAAAGTGCCCGTGATAAGGCAGAAAGTGTATCAGACATAGATTCAGATGTTAGGTGGGCTCAAGACCTGATTATGCCTTGAGATGGTGAGAAAATCTTTGTGCTTTGGTTTCTGCCAACTGAAACCAGGAACAATTGCTTTACAAGATTGGCTAAGGTTAGAGGGAAAGGTGTGAGGAAGCCACTACATTAAGTGTAATCAATACAGAACAGTTCTATTGTGCTCCCTTCTTTTGTTGTTGCTGTTAATCCCCACCCCCAGAATGATTTTTTCCCATTGAGTTTTAGAATGGGAGGAAGGGAGGTGAGGAGGGAGGAGGAAAGACGCACATCGATTGGTTGCCTTCCTCTACACCGGGGATCTGCCCTGCAACCTACAGGTTCTTGGGCTGGCGAGCTATCCACTGAGCAACACATGCCAGGGCCATACTCGCATTGTTAAGGAATCTCCATGAAAGCTTCAGTAACTCAAGGGAGAGAAAGTTCACGTTTCTTGTCCATAGCTAACAACATTTAATTAGATTCAGGTGTACGATTAAGATATGTGATAGCGATCACTTTTGAGGATATCATGGGGCAAGAGTGGGAATCAGGGTACGAAAGAACCAAATATCTTTGATTATAAAACCACACCTTCTGCTCTGCAACATTTCAATCCACACCATCAGTTACTCTCTTACCACTAATGAAGATGAATTCTTGTGCTCCCCCTGGTTCTGAGTGGAGATATATCTCCTTGGCTATGAATAATGATAATAACAATAAAATAGGAAGCAAATCTGGAGGATATTGTATTCCCAAAACAGTGGACTCTCCATGATGAGAGGAGTGAACATAATCTCAGGTTCTGACCTCATTGTTCCTTCAACAAATAATATGATTAAGGGAACTGGATGATCTTAGTGAAATGGTGAGGACCACATACTTCTTCTCTCAACAAGAACAGATGGAACTGGGAAAATCTATGGGAAAAAATGCTGTACAAGAGAGTCACGGTTCAAATATGGAGGTCAAAAAGTGGCACGATTTTGAGGAAATGACAGAGATGAGGAAGGAGAAGGCCCTTGACCTTAATACTTGGGAAACTTTTTCTAGAGAGCATGTTTGCTGAGAAAGGATTCCATCTTTCCTCTGAACCCAGTGGGTTGAAGTGAATGACATTGATATAATAGTAACCACATAAACACTACTAATCGATTTCCAATATTTAATGCTCAATGAGACAAAACTGAAATTTAAAGCAGAGTTATAGTGTGAAAATAAATTTTGTAAACTTTTACATTGTGGACTTACTGGTTTAACTAAAAGGGTTTGTATGTTAGAAGGAAAAGAAATAGGAATGTACGGTTACTAATGTACGTCTCTTTTTAAAAAAATATGATTTCACTGATTTTTAGAGAGAGAAAGGGAGAAGGGTAGAGAGATAGGAACTTTGATGGGAGAGGCACATCATCAATCGGCTGTCTCCTGCATATCCCCCACTGGGGATTGAGCCCACAATTGAGGTACATGCCCTTGACTGGGATCAAACCTGGGACCCTTTAGTCCACAGGGCAATGCTCTATCCACTGAGCCAAACCAGTGAGGGCTAGAGTACTTCCCTTTTGTAAAGAGGGAATTACACTGTCTAAAAGGTCAGTGGATTAAAAATAAATAAGTGCGACCCATAGACGTATGAAAGTAAAATCATCATGAAAGCTGGGAGGTGGTTGAGGGGAGAAAAACAAGACCAGGGGAAGTGCTCAAATGTGGTAGCAGGGCGCAAACAGGTAGTAATTAAAATTAGATAACATTAAGAAATCAAGTGAATAAGCATGTGTGGAAAATCACCAGGAGAATGAAAACAGAATTCTAAAATTTAATTACCTCCAAGGGCGGACTAAGGGTAGAGGATTTTTAATTTCATGCTCATCTGTATTAGCTGAACATTTTATTCAGGCTTAACTTTAATTAAAAAAATTGTTTATCCACTTGCAGATTTGGATCATTTGAGGTAAATGTATTTTTATTTCCTTTTTCTCTGTCCTTACTGAAATATCTTCCTAATTACCCAGCGGTCCCAGCAAACTGTTTTTGTTTTGTTTTCTTTCATTTTAACCAAACTACCCAGGTTTATCGACCTTTCCCTGGGATGGAACTGTATCAACTGATGCTCCTTGCCCCTGCTGAGTGACCTGCTGCTTTTCAATTTGGCACAGAAAAAACGTCTAGGGCATGTGGCATTGGAAGGTATTAGCAAACCCCGAGTCTCTCTGCTTCTGCTGGGCTTCAGGAAGGTCCTCCAGGGCAAGGAAACACTTTTGTGCACTTGATCAGAAATGAGAGAACAAAGGCTAGCCAGCAATCACTGGAAAACATACATCACCACCAAAGTGCATCAGGATACAACAGCAGTCACTTACAAAATAACAGCAGTTACAAATGTCGCTATCATTTGTTGAACCCCTAGACTTAAGCAGGTAAAGGAATACATGTTGCTCATATACACGCCTTTAAGTTTTATAAGCCCTGTGGGTAATATTTTGACATTTGAATTTTACCCCTCCCCCCCAAAAAAAAATCAATCTGAAACTCAGGAAGATTATGTAAGGTTCTCAAGGGCAACAAGAGCTAATAAATTCCAGGTCTGCCTGTCCCTGTTAGGAGCATTTAGAGGGAAATAGAATTGAAAAGACACAGGCGTCTGGACCGTGATAAAAAGAAATATCATCACCCGCTCAAATGCTTGGCAGCAACGCGGGACTCTGACCTCACTAATTCATTCCAACCCCTGCCTCTAATCAGCAAGTCCTGTGAACCCACCTTCACCGTGCAGCGAAGATCCTGCTCCTTCTCACATCAGCACTGCCAGCGCCCCCTGAGAGCTGCCAGTGCTTCCCTCCTGACTGCACAGGGACCACCTCCCTGCTCCCAGGCCCGCCTCCTCTTCCGCCCACTCTTAGCATCCAGAGTAAACTTTTAATTATGCAAATCAGATAAACTCTCATCCTCTGCCGAAAATGGCCCACGGCTTGCTTTCCACACTTGGAATGAAGTCTTACGTGTGACCATGACTTGCAAAGCTCTGTGGCATTAGATACATCCGTGCCACCCGCTCTCTTGCTCGCTAAGATCCATCCACACCAGCCTTCACATCCTGCCTTGAAAAGGTTTAGATATCTTTCCAGGGGGGTTTTGTGGCTGTGGATTTCAGTGTGGAAGGTGAAGCACCAGGCAAGGGCAGAAACGTGATGGACATCTGATGGCACAAAGAAGGCCAGTTGACCACCTAATGCTGGAGAGCTTATTTTGAACCTCTGGAACTAAATGTGTGAAAATAACAACAGAAAGATAATTTTCGGATTAAATAAGGCATTCTAGGTCACGATAAATAAAGATTGTATATTTGGCTTCATGTGTGATGGGAAGCCATTAGAGTTTGGAGCAAGCCAGAGAAATCTTATAATTTATGTTTTAAAAGTATTTCTGGTCTGGCAGATGTGGCTCAGTGGATTGAGCATCATCCCATGTACCAAGAGGTGACTGGCTCAATTCCGGTCAGGGCACATGCCCCGGTTGCAGGCTTGATTCCCAGGAGGGGGTGTAAAGGAGGCAGCCAGCCCGTGGATGTGTCTGTCTCTCTCATCAATGTTTCTCTCTTTCCCCCTCTCCCTTTCTCTTTCGAAAACCAATAAAAACATGTTTAAAGATATTTCTGGGTTCTGTGGAAAACAGACAGTAGAGAAAGATAAAGAATTAGCAGAAGTCAGGTTAGGAAGTCATTGCCCCAGTTCCTGTGAGCAAGAGGTGGCTTGGTCTGTGTTCAGAGTGGTGGGGTGGTGATGGACGGTCAAATTCAGGACATATTTTGAAGGTATGGGCAATACATGGATTTATTATGAAACTTGAGAGAGTTAGGGATAAAACATGCTTCTAAACATTTTGGCTAGAGAAATGGGAAGCTATTAATGCCCTTAACTAGGATGAGGACATTTTGGGAAGATTAAGTGTGAAGAAGAAAGTCAAGAGCTCTCTGTGTTGTGCATGTTATATTGAAAATATAAATTAGACATCCATCTAGAGAAGTTGAATAGACACCCTGGATCTGGAGCTAAGGACAAGAGTAGGAGTGGAGCTATAGTTAAGGGAATTGTTACTCTATAGATCTTGGTCTGTATCAGTGTGTGGGCTGTTACTGAAAAGCAACCTGAGAGGGCTCAGAATTGAGAGTAATTGCTTAGAAATTGTGTTATTGGGTGCCATCAAGGTCACATGGCAGTCATACATGGTGCTTGTGTTTCCAAAGTGTCAGTCTCTGATAGACTGGGGAAATACAAGGAAACCGTTTCATCACTGACTGGTAAAGAAGTCATAAAAAGAAGAGTTTAAAAAGCACTGATACAAATGCTACTTAAGGGGCTTTGTGTGGTCTTCTGGGGATTAAGCATAGATAGCAAAAAGGAAAGAACCAAGGAATGACCCTCGAGCCACTCCAAGTTTTAGAAATCAAGGAGAGGAAGATGGACCAGCTGTGAAATAGAAGGGTACGGAGAGAAGCCAACAAAGGAAATGTTTCAAGGAGAGAAAGTGTGATCACCCAGTTCACATGCAATTGAGGGGCTGAGTAAAATGAATAGTAAAATGTGGCCTCCTCAACCTCAGATATCTGTATTTATATATCTGTATCCATGTCTACATCTCTATTTCTTTCTACATATGATTCTCTCTATATCATTGTCTATATCTATCTGTGTGCCTTATGGCCTTTTCCACTTTCATTTGCACAAGTAATATTAACTCTCATTTCAATTATTGTGGTAATATCTTAACTGCTCTCTTTTCTCTCATGACCTTGCTCCCTTTAATTCATTCTCCACAATGAAGCTAGAATTTTTTTCCCTAAAGCTCAATAGCGATAATTTCTCTAACCTTTTAAAAATCAGTCTATATTCAGTTGTCTTAAAAAAAAATGCTATCATTCATAACATTCCTAAAAATATCATTTTATAGCTGTCAAATCCTTCTCTTTCCAGTCCCAAGGCTCCTGCAGACTCTGAGCTGGGATGGTGAGTCACATGTCTAGGATTTTCATGCGGGGTAGGGCAGTATCATCCATACTAGTAAACATGGTGATTCACGTCACTTATGACTAAATGCAGGGCAAGGGACAACAGCTCTGCAGGATGGAAGAAGGTTTGGCTTCTGCAGGCTTGGCTCATTTTAATCATTTTTATGTCCAAACCAAGTTCATTCCCCTAGCAGTCTCCCCCATTGTGTGCTACCCTAATCTCCCACAGATTTCTCCCCAGATGTCCCTCTAAGGAAGAGTGAGCTCATATTTTGCTCTATTTCAGAGTATTATTTATTTCTTCTTTATTTTGACATTTCTCTCTGTAATGTCACAATCCACATATGTTTTCGGCTTATTTCACACATGATTAAAACAGTTTACTCAGGCTCTCTATACATTGCCTGATTCTCCATAATACTTTTGGAATCTGTATGTGTTCCCCTAACTTTATTGGCTATGTGATTTAGATTTCTATAAAAGTACATGCAGTTTGTCACTTAGCATAATAGGTTTCCTTTTGGATACTTATCACTCAACATCAAGAAAGGAAAATATCAAATCTGTCTTAGGAGAGATAATTATAATCTTAGCACATTATCTGGCTTAAATTTTCCCCATTTATATAGAAAACCAATGCAGAGTTTAATTTGGTCTGAATAATGGTCAGAATATTAATTTTTTTCCAAAATAGTAAACCAGATTTCTGAGTCTCATTTAATAAACACAGCAAACTTTCACCAATGAATTTAAATGTCACCTTCAATTTATTAAAAATGTTACAGACATCTGAGCTTGTTTGGGGTATTATTAGTATGTTGCAATGACATCTTTTGCCAGTCAGGTTCTGACACAATCCAGTTCTAATTTATTGAACATAATATATAACATAACAATTTAATATTTATCAATCTTTTAAATGTAAAATTATAAATCATTTAAGTTTCTCTATGTTTCTTGTTTGGATATTGTAGGGTACCAGATTTTATATCTGCGTTATCAATGTGAATAGATAAGTTTTTGTATTTTTCACTCATTTGTAGAGAATGTGTTGATGTTTTTAAATTTATAACTAGTTATCACTCCTGAATTAATTTATTTTAAAATATTTTTATTTTACTATTTAACTTAGATTTTAAAAAAATTAGTTTCATTTTATTTAAAATATTTAAATTTATTTTTTTATTTAATTGAAAAGTGTAAGACCTTAATATAGCTGTGTCATATATTAGTATATTTATATATTTTTCTTCTGTTTTCCAGATGATTATCTTGGGCATTCAAATTGATGTTTTATGGTTTTACAAATTTTTTCCTTTTTAAAATATTTATACTTTTAATTAACTTTTTTGTGTGATAAGAACAGGAAATATTATCTTTTATTAATTTAGTGGAAATTTTTCTACATTTTAGTGATTATATATGCTATTGGTAAATATTTTGAAATATATATAAAGGAAATGTTTGATTCTTTTGTATATTATACACATATATTTATATGCATATGTGTGGATACATTTAATTGTACAACAATCCTGTTTTACATCTATTGGGATGACTTCTTTTGTTAACCTTTTTTCAAGAGTTACACCAATAGATTTAAAAATAAATTTTCAGTACTTTTATGGAGAAGTCAAAGCCCTTCCCAGATGAACTCATTCATCTTCACGGCAGCTGTATTATAGATAACGGGACAGGTACATTGGTATTTTGCAAATGGATGCTGAGGTCACCTGAGGAATTTTTAGCAAAAGCCGTAAGGAAATTACAGTGGAATGTTGGCAGAGGCCAGCAGCACATAGTGACTTGCCCAGAGGCCTACAGCTTGTTGGCCACAGCTTGGGATGGAAACCTGTGTGGGGGAGCCAGTCATCTTTGCCAAATGGGTAGATTTCTTAGTGTTCACCCACTCAAGCACGTGTGAAATTCCTCGTATGCCATCATGCTAGAGCTTACCTTCATATATTTTTGTTCCGGTTAGTACTCTTCCTTACCTTTAAATGTATATTTAGAATGCATCATTTCTCTTTATGTAGGCAAACATACAAATCCAACTCTTACACGTTCTCAGAGAATTCCTCCAAAACAATTGTGATTCATCATTTTATGATTCCTGTTTAATCAGTAGCACAAAGCATTCAAGCATTTGTTAGAGAGTAATCCATAAATTGGCTGCAATTTTGTCTTTTTAAGGCTCATTGAAGGTAATTGAAAGGAAACCAAATGTAAGGCAGATGTAGCATCTATCTCTGTCAGCTCCTAAGCTCACCCCTTGCACTGTGGTAGGTTATTAGAAACCGGTAAACAGTAACTACATTCTCTTGACTTCCTGAAGATTAAAAGACATTTTGTCACCCTTTAGATTTAAGAAATATCCCATTCACCTGAATTACTTCTGATACGAAAAATGGTTTGAAATAATAGAATATATATGCATCTTTTAAAAAGTTTTAACCGAAAAAATTTTACATATTATTGAAAAATATATAAATTATCTGCATGTATTATTTTTTACAAGATTTAGCATGATGAAACATTTTGCTTCTCAGCCATAGGCTTGACATTTAAAAAAATACATTTTTATTGATTTCAGAGCGGAAGGAGAGGGAAAGAAATATCAACAATAAGAGAGAATTATCATTTGGCTGCCTCCTGCACACCCCCTATTGGAGATTGAACCCGCAACCTGGGCATGTGCCCTGACCTGGAATCCATACTGGCCAGGCCAGGCTTGACAATTTTTAAAGCAAAATTATTTTTTTTTCTTTATTTGTCAGATTCCCAGAATCGGTTTGTATTCAATGTCATGTTCAATAACTAAATTTTTCCAACTGGTTGCTGATGTCTATTTTATAACTTTACTGTTTTATATGCAATTAATTATATAAACTCTTTCAACTCAGTCTTTAAAGCAAATTAAAATATCCCCAGCCACACAAATTAGTACCTCATACAGTTAGATTACTACCAATTAACTGAATTCCCAATACTCCAAAACAATCATCATGTACATATATTATTAAGAACTCCTGTGTGATTCATGTTTGCTATATTATGGAAGAGCCTATACGCTGACTGAGATTTATATCTTGCCCTCAAGGAGCATCACATTATAATATGACAAATATATTTAGATGTCAATTTATATGACATAATCTCTAAACACTGAAAAAAATTTTTTTTAAAGGAGAGATGGGTGAGGTATGGGTTTGTCAGGGAAACTTCCACAGGGCAAGGAAGCGTTAGTTTGGCCATGAAGAAAACACAATAGAATTGAGATAGGTAGATGATATTCATAGTAGTTGAGACCACATGAGGAAAACAAAGTCTCTGTGTGGTTTGTTGGACAGTGTGGACGTGACGGCAGATATTTATATCTGAGTGCATCTCTGCTGAGCTGAGGAATGGGGTCTTCCTCCTTGTGCCGCCTGTAACAGACCACACACTGTGCTGTTCTGGTTCAGGTAATGAGTTGTGGGGTGTGTGTATGTGTGTTTTATAGATTACTGTATGTCAAAGATCTTCACCAGGCCATCTTCATGCACTGCAGAATTCAAAATGCAAACTACATTTAGTTTTAGTGGAAAACATCTTTATTGGTGGTTGTTTTTTCCTTGTGGGTTAATTTTAAGAGGGCTGGGTTTGTTCAGATAGTAAATACTGTTTTTCCTACAGCTAAATTTTTAGCATTCAATGAAAAAAAATGAGTTCCATATGCTGTTTCTATGAGGATGTCTATCAGGTTCGAGGTCATGGGATGCTCTGGAAATTTAACCTAGAAAGGGGCATGGCACAAAAGTAGAGGAAACCAATATAGGCTGGGTCAGAATGGCTCCCAGATGAGCTAGTGTGTGTATTCAGTTTTGCTTGTGAAGGCACTTTTATGCTTTCACTGTAATATCAGTCCTTCCCCTATCGTCCCATTCTTCATGACAGATACCAAAGCGCATAGTATCACTTGGAAGGGAGAATAAGTCTTTTTTATTTTTAAAACCAAGCATTAATTTGCAAATTACAGCATTTGCGTCCTGTGTCTATTCCATAAGGAACACCCTAATGGACTCATAATGAACTGTCATGATCACATCAGCGAAAAGGAAGGTGCCTTTAGTAGAATAAACTGTTATATTACAATTAAGTAAGTCCAGTAGATTCATTGGTACTTCCACAAAATTATACCCAAATGCTTGATTATGAAAATCATGGAAAGGGGGGGGGGTTACATAATTAAAATATCGCTCTGTCTTAGCAAGAAGAAATGCTTCCAAACAATAATATGTGTTTCCTACATGAACTTTTCTTTCTATGACTCAAGAAGTATTTCTTTTCAAGTGGGAAACAGACAATTGTAAGTGCTTACTATACATCAAGTATTTGCAAACTGAAAACCCACAATTAGAAACAGTACTTTTTCTGAAGGAGAGGCACTTGCAGTGATGACGGATGAATGAACGTGTATCATTCTCTTGATGTACCCGGTTAGAAGTAGGGGCAGGGTCCTGTTGGATCCCACAGAATCCACAGAGCTTAGAAAGTGGAGGTTAGCATGTGCTTTCTAGAGAGAGCAATGGCTGGACTTAATATTTGAAGATGTGTAAGGATTTGATCAGGTAAAATCATGTGTGGTGATAATGTTTGCTGGTCAAGAGACTGGATGAGTCCCAATAATCTTTCAAGCAGAGGAAGTCAGCATTTTGAAGTTGCATAAACAAGACATGGCAAAATAGGCTAAGTGAAGAGTACTCCATTGTGGGAAGCTTGGAATGTCCGTGACAAAGAGGACCTGGAGTAATTAAACAGAGAGGCCCAGGTTCCAGTGTAAGGAGAGCCTCTCCTGTAGGCAGTGGAGGCCCCTGAAGAATTTTAAGCAGAAGAATGGCAATATCAAAGCGGTGGATGAGGGGGTGGGTGGGGAGAGGTCAACCAGGAAACGTATGCATATATGCATAGCCCATGGATACAGACAAGTGTGTGGTGGAAGGGGTCAGTGGGAAAACAGGATAAAACAGAACAAAGGGGACATAGGTAATACTTTCAGCAATAAAGAGAAATTTAAAAAAAAAAGAACAATAAATATATCTGATGACCTTGTCTGGGAGATGCCTATGCAAATGAGAACAGCATGATTATACTTCTGCTTCATGAAATATAGAAGGAAAACATTTTAAAAAGAAAAGGAGATTCACAGTCCTCTTTAGAGCTTAATCTCTTCACTAAACTTTCAAAAGTTGATGACTGCCTCCCTATTTACAGGGATCGCCTTGCAAGAATGTTATCTTGACTAGTGGTTCCAAAATATCGTATGGATATTCTGACCTTCAAACTCCTGTCTTTTACTGTTTTCTTTTTCACCAAGATATATGGAAATTGTGGGACTTACAGTAGGAGAGTATTTCCAAACTTGAGATAAAATACTCACCAGGCTTCCAAACTGAGTGCTTTCACATAATTGCCAAATTACTTAGAACTCAAGATTAAAAGGAAAAAGCAAGCCACTTCCTTAGAAATATCTGAAGAGGCGCATTTAATCCAATTTCTCTAGTACCTGTGCTTTTGAAAATGTGATTTTTCAGGTTCATACTTTACCCCTTTGACAATTTACAAATTACCTTTCAATAAGAAAGGAGAGGCTGGATTCTTTGGCCCTTGCTAGCTAGCTCTGTGCGAATGTCACATAAAATAGCTCAAGTTGCTTCTATGAGAGGGCTCAGAGATTTCTGTGATGCCTTACGATTTTACAGAAAGCATAAAAATAAACATCCAAAAGCGTCATTCTTATTCATCCCATTTTGCCAATTATATCACTTATGTTTTTAAAATTCCGAAGCGAATATGTTTTTTATCATAGTAATTTCCTTCCCACACAGTTATTGGGCAGTACTTGATTTACTTATTTTTTTTTTCTCACTAAAACCGCTATCCATTGCCCAGCATCTACTGAACCCATTGCTTTCTATACCACTCTCTCAATTGGTTTAATTACGACCTCCACTTCAAATTACAGTTGGCTCTCTATATCCGCTTGTTCCATGTTCGCAGGTACAACCAACCACAAATCAAAATATATTCAGAAAAAAAATTACACTGTTGATGTATAGTTAGGCCTACAATGGTTGCATCTGTACTGAACATACACAGACTTTTTTTTTGGGTATGTTTTTATTGATTTTTTTTTTTTTTTTTTGAGAGAGAGAGGAAGGGAGAGAGATAGAGACATAGAAACAACGATGAGAGAGACATCATTGATCAGAGTGAGATGTGTCCTAAGGTATCAGAAAACCCTAAGAGAGCTGGGAGGGCTGTTACCCTTAGTGTAGAACTGGACATGATTAAGGTTTCAGTGGTGGTGCACAAAATAAACACCTTGTGTGTGCATTGAATTTTAGGTCTGGAAGTGCTCAAAAATTTTTTTTCACATAAATCAATGGTAATTGCTTTTTAGCTTCATGACATTTCAGCTTACCAAAGTTTTCATAGGAATGCTCTCTTTTTGGAGAGTGCAACAAAAGAAAAATAGACTCAAATTCTTTTCCTCATTGGAGCTTATATTCCAAAAGGGATGGATGTGACTGACAATACCTAAGATACATAACAGACCATGTAGTGATACTTCCTAAGGAGAAAGATAAAAAATATGAAAGAGAATAAACCTAGAAAATGATGGAGGGTCATTCTGACTAGGAATTGAGAACATACTGTAAAGGAACAAGAAGGAAGCAGGCCAATCTTTTAGACGGAGCTGTTGCAAAATCCAAGTGAGAAAAGATGGTGGAGTTTGGGCCAAGTGGTAGCAGTGGAGGTGGTAACAAGGGCCTCATGCTGGATCTACTTTGTGCAGAGCAAAGACCGTATATGTTACGTTACAGGAGCAGGAGTAAGGGTCATGTCAGCCTTGTGGCGATAGCAGGTGGAAGGAAGGGAAAAGAGTAGAAGAACATGTTCATGAAGAAGTATTAGTAGTTAACTTTTTGAAAACAGGTAAATGAACTCTGATGAATAAGTAAACCAGGTGGATTTGGATCCAAACACAAAGAACAGCCTATAATAACAAATAACTCTCTAGAAGATAACAAAAGTTGTTACAATAGTATAGCAAAGTCTTGTGAGGGGCAGGTGGGGGAGGAGGGGGTCAGTGGGAAAAACAAACAAACAAACCCAAAGGGGACATCTGTGATACTTTCAACAATAAAGATAAATTAAAAAAAAAGACATCCAAAAAATATTTTTAAAACTTCAAGAAAATGTATGTTAATGAAGACAGGTATGGTCTGGTTTTATATTCATGATAGTAGAGATTTTAAGGTTAATTAGAAACTTAGTGCAGGCTATTTGTGGTTGTTTTTTTTTTTTTTTTTTTTTTTGCCCTATTTTCCAGTATGTATTTTTCCTACCAACACTCAGAAAAATTCTGTCTCTTTTTTGAGCAAGACAAAACCTCTATGTGTTATTTTAAATAGAGCGTAGCTAAAGCAAGAAGTTAAGCTGGATTAAATTTTTTTTTTCTCTCTCCCTTATTTAATTCTGGGAAATTTCACAAGACATGAATAGAATTAAATCAATTAGGAAATAAGAATTAATTTAGCAATAGAAATATTTTAATTTAGACACACACAGCACATATATACATGAGATCACCACTAATATTTTATACACACACACACACACACACACACACACACACAATGTATAAAACTATATAAAATTCCCTATGTACTCTCTGAGGTCATCTTGTCAGTAACATTCTTGAGTGGACAGTGAGATTATTATCCTCTCCTTTTTACACTGTTGCAAACTGAAGTTCAAATAAAGGGCAAGATTTGAACACCAATGTTTTAGGCACTAATTTTCTCCCATCACAACATCTTCCAGTATATAAATTCCTAGAGGCCTGGTGCACAAAATTATGAATGGGTAGGGTCTCTAGGCCTTGCCGGTGATCAGGTACTATCTGGTTTTACATTCCTTCGTTCCACGCCGCCCCCTGGTGGCCAGCGCAAGTCATAGCGAGCTGTCGAACTCCCCGTTGGTCGAACCCCCGAGGGGATAATTTGCTTTATTATATAGGATGCAGCCTCTAATTCTTTTGTATACAGTGTCATGAATTTCTTTTCTTTTCTTAGCTTAAATACTTAAAACCCACTGGAGAGCTCATTGTACTGGTTTTTTCTGTTCCAGCAGCCATGCTTGGCCAGTGGATTTTCATACAGAATTGAAAGGTTATGGGACTTGAAGTACTTAATTTTTTTATTGTCCCAAAGATACATTTTTCCTTACCTGCTTTTAAAATCTCTTACTAACCCTTAAAATTCAGATTAAAATCTACAGGATTTATTTTATTTTGTCAATACCACATAGGTTACCCAAATGGCATTAAAGTAATTATAATTCTACTAGAGGCCCGGTGCACGAAATGCGTGCATGGGGGTGTGTGTGTCTCTCAGCCCAGCCTGCAGCCTCTCCAATCTGGGACCCCTCAAGGGATGTCCGACTGCCCATTTAGGCCCGATACAATCCAGGACTGCTGGCTCCCAACTGCTCGCCTGCCTGCCTTCCTGATTGCCCCTAACCACTTCTGCCTGCCAGCCTGATCACCCCCTAACCACTGCCCTGCCAGCCTGATGATGCCTAACTGCTCCCCTGCCAGCCTGATTGCCCCTAACTGCCCTCCCCTGCAGACCTGGGCACCCCTAACTGCCCTCCCCTGAAGGCCTGGTCCCCCTCAACTGCTCTCCCCTACAGGCCTGGGTTCCCCCCAACTGCCCTTCCCTGCAGGCCCGGTTGCCCCCAACTTTCTTCCTCTGCCGACCTGGTCACCCATCACTGCCCTCCCCTTCAGGCTTGATCGCCCCCAACTGCCCTCCCTTGCTGGCCTCATCCTTCCCAACTGCCCTCCCCTGCTGGCCTGATCACCCACAACCGCCCTCCCTTGGAGAACTGGTCCCTCCCAACTGCCCTCCCCATCTTGTGTCCACATGGGGGCAGTCATCTTTGAACACATGGGGGCAGCCATCTTGTGTGTTGGAGTGATGGTCAATTTGCATATTATTTTTTTATTAGATAGGATTAGATGGGATAGAGGCCTGGTGCATGGGTGGGGGCTGGCTGTTTTTCCCTGAATGGTGTCCCAGATCAGGGTGGGGGTTCCTTTGGGGTATGGGACGGCCTGGGCGAGGGGCCCGTGGTGGTTTGCAGGCCAGCCATACACCCCTCCCCCACCCCCCCCACTCCATGAGGCAAGCGGAGGCTCTGGGACCTGGATTTATTTATCTTCTGTAATTGAAACTTTGTAGCCTTTGTAGCCAAGCCTCCTGCTCACTCCTTGGCTGTAGCCATTTTTGTTGAGATTTATTTATCTTCTATAATTGAAACTTTGTAGCCTTGAGCAGAGGCCCGGGCCTCAGCCATCTTGGTTGGGTTAATTTGCATACTTGCTCCTGATTGGCTGGTGGGTGTGGCTTGTGGGTAGTGGAGGTGTGGTCAATTTGCATATTTCTCTTTTATTAGATAGGATATTTTTTACATCTTAGACTCAGACACAACAATTTTATTTTTCTTTTTGGTTTATCAGCTAGGTTTCTTTTCATGTCATGATTCAAAATCCTTGAGTCTCCATTATTTCCCATTGTCTTTGGTTATTCCTGTGAAAAGGCAAAAGTGCTATGGAAATATGCCAGTGAGACTGTAATCCACATAGCTTATTTCTATGTTCAGAAAGCCCCATCTTTTCTCCCTTCCACTCTCTCTAAAAATTAATGGAAAAAAATATCCTCCTCGGGTGAAGAGTAACAATAACAACAAAAACCCTTATGGGAGCAGACACTCAGCACTCTGATTTTAGAGACATTATCCATATGCACTAATTCAGCAAGATCTTTAAAAACTTTGGTGCATTTATTCCTGCAATAAGCATTTCATCTTATTCATAAACGGTTATGTCTTATGTTAGCAGGACTCTTCGCAATTTTTCTTAAAAGATAAGTAGAAATGCTTAGCATGGGGAAATCATTTCATTACGAAAAAGAATGATGCATTGCATTGGGGAAGGAGGGATCATAGCAATGTGTACAAAAATATGTTGGCGTTTTCATGTCCAGCATTACTGGGTGGGAATACAAAGGCACTGTGGACCATTCAGGGAGTGCTCTGCCCTCGGGGTAATGAACACCTAATTCTCTTCTTTTCCTTTCTTCCCTGAATTTGTCACTGAGGTATTTTTACTTTAACAGGCGTGAGTCTGCTCTCTGAGCGAGAGGCTCACACTCTATACTGTGGAAAATGCTATTTATTATTGATATTGCTATGCATATTCTATGGAATATAAAGCACTCTAAATTTTCTACTGGTGCCTATGGCACAACTGAGAAAAGAACTTTTTGAAAAGAAAACATTGCCTCACCTATAATAAATTAATAACAGCTCAATATGAGGTTTTTACAGGTAACTAAATGCATTCCAGCTATTTTCAAGGGGATTTTAGGCTATATGCAAATGCACAGCTCTAAAAATTTCAAATTGGGGATTAGCATTTTGATGCTTTCTCTCCCTCAGGTTATGCTTGCCCTACCTAAAGTGTTTATATCCCTTCTGAGAGTCTGTGTATGAACAGACAGGAAATAATTAACGCTCGTTCTTAAAGTGTTTCATAATTTACACTTTTATATCTTGCTGTTTATATCCATTTTCTCTTCTTTACTCTGGAGAAATGTCATAGTTCAGGTTATTCTTTGTCCACATTTCTGATAGAAAATTCTGGAACTTAGAAAGGTTGTAGGTCAGGTTATGCCATGCACTGGCTTGCTTAGCATTGAAGATGTCATTTATGTCCCGGCCCCTTGGAGGTTTTATTTTATTTTTTTAACCTCTAACTTTTATCTACCTATTGCCTCCCTGCACAGTCTTTTTAAAGAGACACTTCATTTGGCCCATCTGTTTCTTAAAGTCTCCTTCTGAGACTTTGCTGTTGGACTATTTCTGTGTCTCCTATTTGCATTTTGCTTCTGGAACTCCATCCCCACTCTTGGTCCTCACAGTGAGGAAGACAGAGAATCAGACCTAAATCAAATAAAGAAAAAAAAATAGCTCTCTATCTCCAGGTGGTCTATCCATCCTCAGAGTTATATCGGGAGAAGATGGAACTGTGGTATGCCTATCCTTGTATCTGCAGGGAAAACGGGGTCCCAAAGCCTTGTCATTTGACACCTGCTACATGGGTTAACATTTGCAAGTCATATTAAGCACTCTGGTTCTCTTTCTCCTGATAGAAAATGTCCATAACAATCTCTCATTCTCTGACAAAGCTATTATGAGGAGCAAATGGTCTGTGAAAGTGAGTATTTCTTTGCTTTGTAAAGCTCTGTGTAAGGATACATCAGCCGTTACAATGATCATTTCCATAGGCCTCCTCAGAGCAATCAGTGGCAACTGTACCCTGGTAATAAAGTAAAAAGCATTTGAAGCCACAATGAATAATTACGCTCTCCTCTGTGATAGGTATGAACTTTCAACAAGAGACTCAGGTAAGTGAGAAATCAAATGTCTTTATTTTCTGTAAAGTAATTTTGGTTTGGATCGGTGTCTCATCCCTCCAGATGGGTAGGATATGCAAAAGGACAACGTTTTAAGGCATATCTAAGCATGGGAGCATCTCTCTCCTGATGGACCTGTCTGTGGTTACACCACTGAAGCACCTGCTATTCCACCCTTCAGGAGATAGGGTGGGCGGCTATGCTACTTCCTTGTCACGCTTGTGGCACAAGGTCCTTTAAGACGCTGGAATATCTAAGTATCTTGGATCTAGTGGTCCTAGATCAGTTGGGCAGTCATCCCAAGAGATCTTAACATCTCCCTGAGTGGTTCTTAACGTCTAGGCTAACTGCTAGCCTACAGATCTCCAAAACGTTCGAGGTTTTTCCAGAGTTAAAGTTCTCTGCCTCTCCAGACGTCTCAAGGACACCACCTAAAATCCCCTCCCCATCTGGAACCCCAGTCATCACCTCTTTAAAGTATTCTGTCACTTTGATTCAGATTCTGGTTGTTGTTATTATTATTATTATTATTATTATTATTATTATTTAGAAAGGATACTGAGAAAAGAAAATAAAGAAAATCTATCTTTTTATAATGGTAGAAGAGAACATAGGGAAGATAAAGACAAATTGATATGTGTATGTGTATAATTAGCAATTAGAGTACAAATCCTTAAAACACAAAATAAGGTTGCCTGACTGCCACCCTGGTTTGCAGAAAGGTACTAACCGATTCATTGACTTGATGGTGAGTTCCCTAGTTATTGTACCAGATTAACCATACATTTTCTGGCATTCAAAACTAGAGGCCCAATGCACGAAATTCATGCAAGGGTCTCGGCCCTCGCAGCCGTGGCGGCTGCCTTGGGCTTCTTCCTGAAAAACATCGGAAGACCCTTCGGCTGTCCGGTCTAATTAGTATATTACACTTTTATTATTATATATAGGTTAATAGCACATGCAAGAGTTCAGCAAGTTGGATGAGAAAGTTCAGGCTGGGAGAGAGAGACCGAGAGAGACAGACTGTAGGGAGGGAAAAGGGGACGGAGAAGACAATGAAGAGAGTGGAGCAGATCAGTAAACATAGTAAACTGGTTAGAAAAAACAAGTTGTGGTTGGTCTTCAAATAAGTGATGATGATTGAGGAATGGTATTCTGTGGAAAATAGTTTGTTTTATAATCCTAGTAACTCACTGAAATATTAAGAAATGACAAAGTGGAAAAAAAAGTAATGTGCATCCAAGACATAGCAAATCTTAAATGTTTTCAAATATCATGTTTTTACTTACTTTTTCTTTTTATAAAATGAGTCATTTTCTACAATGAGTCATTGTAGAAAATATGGGAACTTAAGAAAATAATTACTCATAATCTATTACACAAACATGCATATATAATAAAAATGGCTTCACCAGTTAACTTTATATATATATATACAATTTCTTCATATCTTGAAAATTACTTGAATAGCTCATTTAAATAGTTATTAACATTCCCTTCTATAAATATATCATAAGCTTATCATTATTCTCTTTTTATTAGATGTTTAAGTTGTTTCCATTCTTTTAATTTTATAAATTACACTGAATTAAAAATCTATGTACATAAATTTTATCTTCATTTTAATCATTCCATGTTAAAGATTCCAGGAGATTAAAATTATTTAATCAAATGAACAAATGTGTTTATTACTCTATATATATAGTGATAATTTTTATCAATGATTAAGTTTTTAAAACTAACTTTTAGTTTCTAGTTTTTTCTGATCATAAAAAAAACCTTGTTTCATTAATTTAATAATAGGAATTCACCTTATTCTCCAAATGTGATCTTTATGAAGACCATGGAGGCCTTTGGAATTAGCCAAGTCTTAATATTTACTCATATTATTCTTGTTTCCTGATATTATAAGTAGAATCGGATAAGCAGATATCAGGATTACTTTCTGTGCACTTGGAATAAAATTCAGTGTTCTCTCACTTGCTGCTGATGTACCATGAGTGGATAGAGCATCAACTCAGAGACACGAGTCATGTCTGTCTCAGAAATATAAGTTCCGGGGACATACCAGCTAGCTTTCTGACAGCAAAGCTCACTATAGGTTAAACCCAGGTTGATGTGTATTGAAATCTGTTATTTTGCAATGAGAAACTTAAAGCTTTGGTAATCAATGTACAGGTCCATTTATCCTACATGCCCTAAATCCAGCACCATGATTTCCCCCAAATGGTATAATAACTGGACATCAGCCTGTTAATTTAAATGTGAAGAATTCCAAATAATACCTCCTGTCTGACCTCATCTTGCTGGGGGCCTTTAGAAAGCCAGTCAAGACTCTCCAGTGCTTCTGTCATATAGAAGGTGAAATAGCTGCTCCTTGCAACTGGGGCTCAAATCTAAATGGAACTCAAAAGACTTGAAAAGTAAAGGGGAAGATCAGTGTTCAATCCAAATTTTGCTTTAAGTATCAGAATCTGAAGCATTTTTATTTGTGGCATTTGTTTCCTGAATATGTTATGTTGCCTTAAAGAAGATAAGAAACTTTCATGTTATGGAAGATTCTCAAAAGAACAATGAACTTGTCAGAATAATTTTAGTTTAGATGTGTTTTGACTATCCCCTAACATTGTGGCCATGAGTAAATCTTTTAACCTCAAATATTGCTCTCTGATGAAAAATTAGAGTCACATCTTGGAAAGATTCAATATGATAGATAACATTAAATCCATAATGAAAGCATTTTGAAATTTGCAAAGTACAAAAATATAAAAGGGGGCAACCATGCAAAATACGAACTTTGGAGTAAGTCAAGTTCAGCTCCTGGCTGAAAACAATCAACGGGTCAATTGCAAAGGCTTTTTCCCTGACGGATCTCAAGGAAGAACGCTCCCTCGCCATCCCAGATTTGGGGCACAGCCCTTGCCCTGCAGTCTTTTAAGGTTTTTATTTTTATACTAGTAGCCCTGTGCATGAATCCATGCACCAGTAGCTCTCTACGGGGCCTGGCCACTCTGCGGCCCAGAGGCCCATCCGCAGCTGGGTACGAAACACCTCATCGCTATGGCGATGAAGCAAGTGTTCCACCAGGCTGCTCATGCTGCCCATTGTCAGCGGATGTCCCCCCACCCCCCAGGACTGGGGGGACTCCGGCGGGGCTGAGAGGACTAGGCGCTTCCATCTTGTGGCTATGGGCGCCGCCATCTTTGTGATAGAGTGATGGTTAATTTGCATATTACTTTTTATTAGATAGGATAATCCAATTTATGTACTTTTCCTTTGTTGCTCTATGATATACTGTTTTTGTACCATAATTTAATTGATTTTCTGGTACCACATTTCCATACTTCAAACAACAGTCTGAGAGGGCTTGGGTGCATTCATTTTTAAAGAGCCTTCCTTCCTTTCTTCCTCCCTCCCTCCCTTCCTTCCTTCCTTCCTTCCTTCCTTCCTTCCTTCCTTCCTTCCTTCCTTCCTTTCTTCCTCCCTCCCTCCCTCCCTTCCTTCCTTCCTTCCTTCCTTCCTTCCTTCCTTCCTTCCTTCCTTCCTTCCTTCCTTCCTTCCTTCCACTTTCTTTCTCTTCTTTTTAAACATAGCAGTTACATTTATTTTAGTTTCTTTCCTACATATCTTTCCCACATGAGCTCTGCCTTTTCATTTATTTTTTGTTTCAATTATTTTTCTCTTCTTATGTTTCTTTAACCAATGTTCATGTAATTTTTTTTCCATTTTTAAGTATTTGAAAGAATTACTTTGCTTGTAGTATTTTAAAGGTCTGAGTTTTGGAATATTTCATGCTGGCAAGCTAGAATCACCACAAGTTTAAAGAAGGCCCTGAGCTTCCTTCCTCTTGTCCACGGCTGCTGTTCTCTTCTCCTTCATGACCTGAGGTGACCCTTCTCAGTCCTACATGAGGAAGAGAGGGAAAGTAGGGTGAGCAGGACAAGAAAGAAGGGAGCCAAATAGCCCCGTCTCTAAGAATGCCCATTCTAAAGGACTTTAACCAATACATCCAAAAGCACTGAATTTATAACAATGCCCTTTGGATCTAAATTTGATTTGAAAAATACAGTAGGGCAGCTATTTAGTCTAGAAGGACAGAGACAGGGTGGTACTGTAACAGCTTTTAAGCTGGAACTGCCTTTCAAAGCCTCTCTGCTTCTTCAGAACTGAGCCCTGTCCTGCTCTTCCTTAACCATCCAGCCGGAAGCTCTCTCAGCCCTGCATTTCCCCCTCAGCTGTGGCATTTTATAAGGGCACAAAATAATAACCGCGAAGTTCTGCGTGTGGTGAATATTCGCCCACATGTTAATTCCATTTTATTATTTTATGACTCTCATGCGAAGGGAAAGATCAGTGTATAATATGTGAATCCTGGAAAGATTGATAGTAGGTTTCTCTAAAATTTAACCACAGCACTTCTCAATGCGAAATATCTAACTGACCAAAAGCTATAGGGAAGCACAGGGCAACCTATAAAAACAGCACTTTTACATGGCATGACCTCCTTATAAATTCCCTCATCATCTCAAACCTATTTTCTCCCCACTTCACACCCATATTTCTGATGAAAAACCTAAAAGCTTTTCTCTATTCTAAAACAGATCTAGGAAAGAAAATACCCTGAGAACTCACCTTTAGATATATGAGACCAGGAAAACAAGCCCACAGAAGCCAGAGCTATCAGAGTGGGGATTTAAAGGTGGCCAGTATCATCGAATATTAAAACTTGGTTTAACCAGAAGTGAGGTATGTAAGCAAGCTTAATTAGAAATACATATTATTGTTATTATTTGACTTCACAGTATAAAATGAAAAATTAAAGCAATCACACAGGATACGTAATCAGGAAGGAATAACATGTTGGAAAATGAGTCTGATGTTGTAATTGGTGTGTGCAATTAAAATTAATTAATTTTAGCTAGTATTTATGCATGCAAATATGAAATCAACAAATTTTAATTATTTAAACTCGTAATTATACTGACACTGATATGTTGCTGGGAAGAAGCGAGAGACTTCTCTATGAACTGTAGTCACCCTCAGCTATCATGTGCTATTGCTGATCAAATCAGGGAGATACTCTATCTACAGGATGTCTGTGCAATTGTGACTATATGCACTGCACCCCCTTCTAAACTTTTAAATTCAGATTAGCAGTTATGTTTTGCCTGTCAAATTTTCTATCACATCTCAAATGAAAAAAGGGACTTAATGTTAATTAACACATCATTGCAGGTACACTAATATTCCTGTCTGCTAAGCCCTTCATAAGATTCATTAACAACTACTTTGTGATGAAAGGACCCAGGGAGCAGATTAAAAAGTGGGAGGATATTTTTAGTGATTTCACTATTGATTTTACAAAATACTGAAGACTGAAGAACAATGTTTTAGGATTCCATAGTTGGGTAGGAATGAAGTCATTCTAATAAGTAAGAAGAGAGAGGGAAACAAAGGAAGAAAGTATCTGTCCGTCCGTCCATCCATCCATCCATCCATCCATCTATCTATTTCTATCCTATCTCTCAATCTCTTTATGTCTATATACAGGGTGGAGCAAAAGTAGATTTACAGTTGTATGTAAAACATACTATTCTTGTTTTATTGTTTGTTATTGTATTATAACTGTAAACCTACTCTTGCCCACCCCTGTATACTTCTGTTGTATATATAACTTTTGGGGTTACCTTTTCTGCCAAAAAGAAAAAAAATTATGGTTATAAATTTTTGTTTTATTTCTGCTTTTACAAATTAATATCTACATTTTACAGGTGTGCCAAACATCTGGGCTCAAATCAATTGTGCCTAGTCAAATGAGCAAACTTACATTCCTTAAGAGAGAATGATGACCCCTGTTGGGCATATTAGAAGCTCTGAAATAGCATTAAATGGTCACAAAATTATCATTTTGCCCTATTCCCAATTTTTCCTGAACACAGTCCCCGAACAGTCTAAGTGCATGTTTTTGACATTTATGTAAATGGCACCTCCTGCATGTATCACTGTGTCTTGTTCTTCTGCTCAATATTATGTTTGTGTCATCCAGGGTGTTGCTGAAGCTCCTGCATTTTTCATTTGATTTGATTGCTCTATTGTATTCCATTGTGCAGATATAACATATTTCCCATTGTACTGGTGGACTAGCTTAGAGTCCCTTTGCTATGTAAATTTTGACATACATATGTATATGTTATTTATTGTTGCGTAACAGATCACCACCTTTGCCATATTCTATTGGTTAGAAACAGAAATCTAGGCCAGCCTACACTCAGGGGAGGGGATGACACAGGAACATGCATAATGAGATGGGCCCTTTTGGAGGCTGCCTAGCACAGCATATTATACCAATTTTTTCAAATAAATGAAATCTTACTTTACAAATAAATGTCTCTTTTAGATTTAATTCCTGAATAATAGAAGTTCTGCAACAGGAACTTTGCTTAGCACTGAAAGCAAATAATCTCCAATCCTCTTAGCTATCCTGCAAGTATTACTATCCTTCTTTTGCAATTTAAGGAAGTATGGCTCAGCAGGATTATGTAATTTGCCTTTGGAAATTCTGGTATATGAGAGAGACCATATTGTATGTTTCAGAACCAGTGCTGTCAGCATGCTGCTTAAATATAGTAATAATTAGCATAAGTGATTACAGAAAATAAATATTGCTGTTGCTTATCCTAATTATGACGGTCACCTCCCATCTACACCAAACACAAAATAGAATCAAATGACTTTTCTCTAGAGTTCATGCTAGATGTATTCACAAGGGTCAAAAGTGACAGGTTATCTGTACTTCATATTGCCATCAATGAGTAATTTCAAGACCTTTTTTGGTTCTTTGAAATATTAGCTTGAAATCTATAATTTAATAATATGTAGGTACTCCAACCCAAGGTTAGTGTAATTATATGGTGTGCTGCAAAGTGTAACGCCGCTAGTTCTATGTAGCATTGGGCCAATCTAGGTGCAGACAATATTGGCAATAAATTTTACCAAACATTGTATATAATAAAAGGGTAATATGATATGCATATCGACCAAATGGTGGAACGACCGGTCGCTATGATGCGAACTGACCACCAGGGGGCAGATGCTCAACGCAGGAGCTGCCCCCTGGTGGTCAGTGTGCTCCCACAGGGGGAGCGCAGCTCACCCAGAAGCCAGGCTCACGGCGGGCAAGTACAGCGGTGGTGGCAGGAGCCTCTCCTGACTCTGTGGCAGGCAGACATCCCCTGAGGGCTCCTGGACTGAGAGAGGGTACAGGTGAGTCTAAGGGACCCCCTCAAGTGCACGAATTTCGTGCATTGTGCCTCCAGTTTAGACAGAAAAGCATATTTCATCTCATTGTTTTTAAAGTTAGAAGAAATAGAAATTCTCCTTTTTAATGACCTTTGTTTCTGTTTTAAGTGATAAGTTCTTTTCTTATATAGGCATGCTTTATTTTATTTCCTCCAATCTTTTTTATTTGTTTTCCTTTTTATTGAATTTATTGGGGTGACACTACTTAAAAAATTATATAACTTTCAGATGCATAATTCTACAACACATCATCTGTACACCGTATTGCATGATACATAGGTATTCTTTAAAGGATAGCATCAAGAATCTGGAATCGATAGTCATGTCTGGCAATACCCACCTTATTTCATTTCTGATTGAAGGCCACAAAATATTATATATAGATTCCATTATGCATAAATGTATATTTTGGAGAACATTTCTTCTATCAACATCTCTTCCTTGGACAATTTTAATAAACTCCTAGCTGTACTCTTTGTTTTCACTCTTTTTCCTCCTATTTGTTTATTCACTCATCAATGAATATTAACCTTCCAGGTGCCTGCTTTTAGAAATCTCTTTAAAATGCTCATCTGATCACGTCACCTCTCTGCATGGTTCTTTATTGTCTTCAGGACATATTTCAAAATGTAGACTATAGAGCTTCAGGCCTACCTACTTAGCCGTCTGCTATTATAAACACGTACTTGGGGCATCCAAAATAACTTTTCTACCTTAATTACTCTATCCTGTTTTATTCCTACATCATTTCCATTCTAATCTGCTTTTCTTACTTTGCCACATCACAATATTTTTATTTACTGTCTCAAATCTTATCTATGTTTATTACTCAACTCATAAGTATAGTAATAAAAATTAATATAGCATAGATAAGCTGTGGTAATCACCCAGGTGACATACTGGGTACCTAGTAATGGCATTAAAGTTCTATTGGCCCCACATAAATCATTGGATCCCAGCACAATGTTTCTTGCATCCATTGCATAGCAACGATGTTATTTCCCTTTGGCAAATGGAACCTTTCACCTGAGTTGTCCCCTGTGTTTATCAGTTCAATAGCACAAGAAGATGAAATTAGCCAGTGAAGATTCTCAGATTTCAATTTTGGGGAACCATGAACATATTCTCTGATGAAAATGTTTCTCTCTTAGGAGCTAGGAACTCCAAATTATCCAAGTTTGATGTTGGTCAAAATATGCAAATTTTATCATTGATGTTGTATTTCATTAGATTTCTGATAAATACAATACAGTGTACAGATGACATATCATACAATACAGTGTACAGATGATTGGGGACAAGAAGCCAACATTCTAAAAGGAACTTATTAGGTGAGTGAACCCCTCCTATATCCACCCTAAATTCCTGGATTCAGGAAATTTGATTGTGGGGAAATGCCATTACTTAATGGTCACTGGTTTAAGAATTGTCTCGCACCTTCACCCCCCTGTTGTCTGTCTCCATTGGTTAGGCTTATATGCATGCATACAAGTCCTTTGGTTGATCACATTCTTTAAATAGTACCCTGACCTTATGTGGTGGTATAGCTCAGTTGTGATACAACTCTTCCTCTAGTAAGCCATTTCACCATTCTCACAAGTCAGTTGCCTCTGGGTGATGGGACACATGGTATACCAGCAGATACCATAGGTCCTAAGCCCATTGCCTCCTTTATTGTAAAAGGAGGTTTATCACCATTGAAAAATAGTGTGTGATATCATGGCAAAGAACACATCCATCTGTCAGTCTAAGATGGGGCTGATGGAAGAACTGAGGACAAACTTGCATTCACAATATTTATCTATTTCTATAAGGACAGATTGCTGTTCTTCCCACAATGGAAATGGTCCAATGCAATCAACCTATCACTAGGTAGCTGGCTGATCCCCTCTACCCATCAGTTCTGGGAATGATGCCATATCAGTGCTTAGGTTTGACCTCTGTTATTGGCAATTTGCATTCTCAGTGGGTATAGCAGTGAGCTCAGCTATGGTGATGGGGGATTTTGTGTTTCTGAGCCTACATGGAACCTTCACGGTTGCCAAGTGTTCATGAGTCCATTAAGCAAAACCTGGAGTAGCTGAGAAAAGAGGCTTAACTTTTCTCTTTTCCACCTGGTTATTGACAAATTGAGTCACAGTGAATTATACCTATAAGATGTTTGTATGGGGTACAAACATCTCTTATTTCCATTCTGAGATGAACATCATATATTTCTTTTCTAGAATTCTTAGGCACTAATTATTCAATCTCATTCATTGATTTTTGGAACTTAAGTCAGGTTTATTTCCATTAATCTCAAATTTATTTGATTATATTAATCAGTAACACCTTAGTAAGCTACTCATCTATTTCATTCCTATGGGCTCTGTAAAAAAATGAGTTACTGTCATGTATTCCTGAATGTCAACACACTTTGATTGCAACTCTGTCCCTGTGGGTTATTGCAGTAATTACACCCACCTGGTAAAGAATAATTAAGTGCCACCAGGTGGTCCCTGCCACTCCAAGATCATATTATGCTCACTAAAATAGGAAGCCTAAATTGGTAATGGTGGAATGGGAGGCCAAATCCCCCTTTATCTTCAGACTGAAGAGACCACAACAGACAACTACCTGTAACAAAGGTTTACAAGGATGCTGCTGTTGTCCTCATCAAAGCTTTTTAATGATTTAGTGAAGAGAGTTTCCTCTGAGCCCCCGGAGGGTTAGCGTCTATTCCAATATTCCCAAATCACTTAGCCTTCAAGTTCCTTTCTCTGTTTTATACCAGAGAAGTTATGGAATCTCAATCTTGTTGCATATAGTGTACCAGAGAATCAAACTCCAGTATAACAAGAAAACTTACATTCACTCCTAGGTCATGAATCTCTGTATTCTGACGTTCTTTGAGTAAAATCCTTAGAAACTCATTTCTACCAATATTTCCAGATTTCTTCCAAAGCAGAATGCAATTATCCCTCTGGTTCATGGAGGGATTTTAGTCTCTTTGCAGCCAGAGGACAATAAACAATGAAATTACATTTAGTCTCAGAGGTGAATCAGCATCTCCTTGTGAAGAACTTGGACTAAATAGGATCCCTTAAATGTTTTCATGCAATGGAAAGCTAGTTTCCTCTGATGGTGGAGAGGAGATTTTTATGCTGGAAAAGGAAGATTTTGCAGTTCAACATTTTCAGCTTCGTCATCAGTATCTGTTGAAATGTTTTCATTCTAAGTATCAGAGTCCTCATTTATTCTTAACTTTAGAACTTTTACTTTAGCATACATCCTTGGCAAAGCCAGTGGATATATCCCTATCTCCTTCTCTGTCTCTATCATCTCTATCTCTATCTCTATCATCTCTGTCTCTATCTATCTATATCTAATCATCAATCTAATTTCATAGAGAAGGAATAGGTATTCTGGATTAAAATAAATTATAAAAATAAAACTGGAAAGGAAAGCCTTTTTGAAAAATGACAGATGGGGGTCAGAATTGGTTTGTGGTAATAGGATAAGTTAATGATTAATTTTAATATTCTATGTCCCTTTGCTGATTTTATTCTCAAAAGAGATCTTTTTGTTGGTTATGAATATGGATTTATATTTTATATTCATAATCTGCCATATGTCAAGCTCTTATGGTAATTTCTACAATTTATATGATATGTGTGAAATCAATTATCATTTTACTGTTTGATTTTAAAATTTTGCACCTTGGAATAATTTTCTATCACCAAGTTACATGTATATTAGCCCATTAAATATTTTAATACTACGATATATATTCATGCAGTGTTATTTATTTTGTACCATCTTCTTAATCTCTTTCTCTCTCTCTCATTCTGTTCCTTCCCTCCCTTCCAAACTCTTTCTCCCTCCAGACCTGCCTCCCTCTTTCTTCAACTTTTTCTTTTATGTACTTGCAGGAGTAGTCTGACTTTCTGTCAACAACATTTATTGACTTCCCCATATTTTCAATAATAATTGAAAAATTCCTCTCATATAATAAAGTTAAACTATAAATTAATGGGTCTAATTATAAACTCTATTCTGTTCAATTAACCTATTTTTTATGAATACTAGACTGTTTTAATTACTATTACACTGTAGTATGTTTTAAAATCTGAAAGATCTAGCGCATCTCTCTCAGTTTTAACATATAATAAAGGTGTTGGTTTTCGCATTATCTTCTTGATCAATAGTTCTGTTGTTGTCTAACATTTTGCTGAGACTTAGAATGTGCAGAAGGAACTGTTTGCACCCAGAAATATGATAAACTTTTTCTTTATTTATATCTTGGCTTATGTCCTTCACTGAAGTGTTGTAGATTTTATGATAGACCATTCAAGTTTTTAGTTAAATCATTCCTGAGCTTTAATTTTACTGCAAATGACCACTTTCTGTTTACATTTTTTTAATATAGCTGGTATCTAGGAAAGCTTTGGATTTGTTTATGTTGGTCTTTTTGTTAATACCTACTTCCTTGAACTTTTGGTTTCTCTACGAAGAAAATTATATTAATTGAAACAGTGACATTTTATTTCTTCCTTTCCAATATTCACATGCTAGTTACTTATTTTTCTTGTCAACTTCTATTTATCATATATTCCATTGCACTGAAAGAAAAAGGTAATTATGATAGCAGTTTTTCCTATCTCCTTCCTCATTTGATTTTGGTCAAAATATAGTAAATTTTATCATTAAAGCTTTATTTCATTAGATTTCTGATAAAAATCTTCATGATATTTTCTAAAATATAAAATGTCCTATTTTTAGCTAATACAGTAAACTTTGACTATAAATATTGAATATTTTACTGCTATTGGCATCTGATTGAGATTATAACATTCTTTAATCTCTTTGAATTTCTCAAAGTATTAGAATAGCTTAATATTTTCTAAAATTAAACTACTTCTGCATTTCTAGAATACAGGAATCTCCTATACACTCACAGAGTTGTTGATTAGAGATTTAGGTTTTTTATTCTGTTTATATCTGTGCTTGCTTATACATTTGAATTTTTGGACTGCCAGTATTATAATTTGGGATCCAGTTATGAAAGACATATAAAACAAATTGAAGGGATTTCACCATATTCTATGACTTGTGACATTTTATAAAAGTTGAAATATTATATGTTCAGCCATGTATTTGTAAAACAATGCATGGCATTTCATACTCTATGGCAGGCATCTGGTTGAGCTTAGACATGGGCTAATTTAACTATCTTACTACTCAGTCATAAGCAAAGATGAAATATTGCCACTTGTGGACCTTGAGAATATTATACTGAGTGAAATAAGCGAGTCAGAAAAAGCTAAGATCCATATGATTTCACTCATACAGGGGGAATAAAATTGAAACTTGTGGACACAAATAGCAGGTTGGTGGTTGCCAGAAGGAAGGGGGTAGGTAGGGGTGAAGAGAGGGTAATCTATGGTGATGGATAATATATGAAGATTTGACTGTGGGTGATGGATGCACAGTGCAATATACAGATCTTGCGTTATAGAAAGCTATACCTGAAACCTGTATGATCCTATTAACCTATGTCACCCAAATACATTTAATAATAAAGAAAAGGAAAACACTTGATGCTCTTATTATCCCCCATAACAGAGATAAGAAAACCTCTTCTCTGAAGGCCAGAACTCAGTGGGAACTGCAGGCACTGAGTTGGGAAACCTAAATGCAGAGGGAGTAATTCAGTCCTCGAGTTGCCGAGGTCAAGGAGGGCACTCAACCACCGAAGTCAAGGTAGATGTGGTTGCTATAAAGGAGAGCAGAGTCAGAAAGCATAGTTTGACTTGTGCAGACCTGTGTCATTGGCTTATTGATCAAGACGTTCCCAGGAGTGAAACAGATAGGAAGCTTACTAAATTCTCATTTGACCTGTGAAAGCAGAAAAATTCCAGGTCAAATGAACAAAATCTAACAGTCATCATAAAAACAGTCATGGCTCCTCAATTAATCCTGAGACTTGAGTCAGTTTACAGGTCCAGATCCCCTTGAATGAAAGGGAGGCCCAGTCCACTTGAGAAAGGACACTGGTATATTACTAAAACTTTACACTGTTAATCTTTCTCCTAGTCTTCCCTGAAGGGGTCTAAGACCTTTTGCCAGGGTAAGTGTACATCGGAGCAAAGAAACTAATTTTTATCCTCAGACTTTTTTAGGGCTATCAGAAACTGTCTCTGAACTGACACTGATTCCAGGAGACACAAAATTTCACTGTGGTCCACCAGTTAAAGTAGAAGCTTAATGAGGTCAGGTGGTCAGTAGAGTTTTAGCCCCTGTCCATCTCACAGTGGATCCAGTGGATTCCCAAGCCTTTCTGATGGTTGTTTTCCAAGTTACAGGATGTATAATTGAAACAGACATACCTCACAAATAACATAATCACCACTACATTGGTTCCCTTTCCTGTGGAGTGAGGATTCTTATGGTGGAAAAGGCCACGTGGAAGCCACCGGAACTGCCTCTACCCAGTAAAGCAGTAAACGGAAAGCAATACTGTTCTGCTGGAGGGTCTGAAGAGATTAGTGCCACCATCAAGGACTGGAAAGCTGCCAAAGTGATGATTCCCACTACATTCTCATTCAGCTAACCCAGTGGTCTGCAAACCGTGGCTTGCGAGCCACATGCGGCTCTTTGGTCCCTTGAGTGTGTCTCTTCCACAAAATACCACGGCCTGGGTGAGTCTATTTTGAAGAAGTGGCATTAGAAGAAGTTTAGGTTTAAAAAATTTGGCTCTCAAAAGAAATTTCAATCATTGTACTGTTGATATTTGGCTCTGTTGACTAATGAATTTGCCAACCACTGAGCTAACCTATTTGGCTTGTGCAGAGGACAGAAGGACCTTGGAAAATGATAGTGGATTATAGTAAGCTTAACCAAGGGTGACTCCAGCTACAGCTGCTGAACCAGATGTAGTTTCATTGCTTGAGCAAATTGACACACTCTCTAGTATGTGGTATTCACCTGTTGATCTGGAAAATTTCTTTTTTTTCCATCCCTGTCCATAAAGACTAGCAGAAGCAGTGTTTTTTTTTTTTTTTTTTTAAGCTGGTAAGACCAGGAATACATTTTCATTGTCCTACCTCAGGATATATGAACTCTCTAGACGTATGTCATAATTTCATTTACAGAAATCTTAATTGCTCTTCTCTTCCATAAAATATTGTACTGGTCTATTATATGAATGCCATCATGATGACCAGACCTAGTAAAGATGAAGTAGCAATTATTCTAGAGAACATTTATTGTCAAAGGAACTCAAAATACAAGTAGGTTGAAAATAACCATTCTCTAAAATCGTAAAATACAAACATACCAAATCAATATGCCTTTTCAAGACTCCTCTAAAAGGAAAGTTGTTAAATGGAGTTCAAGAATTCCAAATTTATGACAACCTCAACAACGACAATTGGTCACTAAATCTTAAACAGCAAATAGCTGGATATTTATTTCAAAGAGACATATTTGAACTCCACAATGTATTTAAAGCCATTGGGAAATCTCTTGTATCAAGTTTGTTCTGTAGAAGGCTTTTCTTTTTACTCTCTCTGAGGCTTTGGGGATCAGGTCTTATCTCAAAATCCATGTTGGGAGCTCAGTAAAAGGCAAGATGTCAGCCCTTTCTGATAGACCTGAAGAAAACTGATGCAAGTGGGGGAAACTCTCTCTACTTTTCCCTTTTCAGTTTGCCTTAGATAATCCTTGAAAAGTTCAGGTGCTTACTGGAGACTTCTCTGAGGGACCTCCAGGGATGCCAAGATTTCTCTGGAAACTGTTTCCTGCAAAATCTTTAATATTTTCTTCTTTCTCACACAGATAACACCAAAACACTTATTTTCTTTCTTCTCAAGGAAGTTCTGTTGCACTTTTCTTTACAGATAGTTTCTGGAGGGGTGAGAAAACATTTTAACAGAGTGAAACTGGAGACAGTGTGTGAATTTTTAAATAATTAATGGGTTTTGCAAAACAAGTTATGGGTTAGATAGATAATGTTTATTATTGCTTTCTGATTACTACATTCTTTCCTCTAACTTTGGAGCCTTTTACTGGAGATACAGCATCTGCTAGACATGAAAAATGGAAGCAGCAATATTCTATACATATAATAAAAAGCATTTATCATTGGACTCCTTAATATAATCTGTTATTTTTTTCATATATGAGTACATTTGAGAGGAGGGAATATGTCTCAATGAAGAGAGAGTTGGGCACAAAATGTCACAAAGGTTGATATTCAATCCACAGTTGATGTTAATTTCTCCTGCAATAGAAGTCACCAAATGGTTTGATGATCTCATCCCTGTTGAGATGAGAGGCTAGAATAAACTTGTTTAGACCTAGAAATATAGAATATTATTTTATACTAGGGGCCCAGTGCACGAATTTGTGCACCATAAAAGGAACTGTGGGCCACTAGGCTGTGGTGGGTACAGGGACGGGTCTTGGCCCATCTTTCGCACCCCCCTGCCTGGCCCCTTCCACCATGGTCCCGGACCCACCATCACTGTTCCCACACACTGATGGTGCCCACTCGCACCCGCTGATGGTGTAGAGCAATTGGGGCCAGCGCCAGCAGCGGGTGCTAGTGGGGCCGACACCACCAGCGGGTGCGAAAGGCGGCTGCTGGCCCCGATCGCCCTTCAGGAGCAGGAGAAGGTGAAGAAGCCCTGAGGGGCGATCAGGGCTGGCAGCTGAAGCGTGCACGCACTGACAGCGCCGAACGATCGGGGTCGGCGCTGGACACCGGCCACGGGTGCGAGTGGCAGCTCCGGCTCTGGCAGTGGATGGGAGCGGGGCCAGCACTGGCAGCAGGTGTGAGCACCAGGTGGGACCATGGTGCACAGGAGCAAAGAATGTTCAGTCACTACCAGAGGCTCAACCCGATGATAGCGACTGGCGCCCCACCTTGGTCTGGCACCCCTGCTTACCTGCTCCAGCATCCTGTCACGGCCAATGCCCACCATGTTCTGTGCATGCCCCCTGGTGCTCAGTGCATGTCATAGCAACCGGTTGTTCAGTTGTTCGGTTGTTCTGCCGTTCGGTCTCTTTGCATATTAGGGTTCTATATATATATATATATATATATATATATATATATATATATATATATTCTCTGCATTCTAAGCAGTGTTATCATCTTGTCTATACCCATGTAGCTTTTGTTGCATGACAAAACACCACAAAACTAGTGGTTGAAACAATTATTGTCTGCCTGTGTTTGGATGGCTTACTCTTCTGGTGCAAGCCACTTGTATGATCTCTGGTGGCCTGTCTTACACATATATCTGTGGTCAGCTGGTGGTGGGCTTGTGACAGGATGATCCTGTTTGGCGTCACTCATATGTCTAGTGGTTGAGAGGCTATTAGCAAAGGTGACGTGGTTCTCCTCCCTATGGTCTTTTGTTTTCTAACTGGTTAACCCAAGTTTATTTACATGGTGTTCATGGAGAACTTCAAGAGACAAAGGCTACAATGAAAAATCACTTTCAAGTATCCATAAGCCATATAGTCAAGCCCAGGGTTTGTGTACGAGGAGATTACAGAAGAGGTGAGACGTGAATGAATTGGAAGGTGTTATTGCAATATCAGTCACACAGTTCTTTGCTTCATTCAACATATAACAAACCAAGGTCCAAAATCCTTACACAATTTGGAGGACACAGTCCCATGATACTTTTGTCTGATTACTTTCCACTTCTGTTCTGATCCAAGTTGCTCTGTCCCTGTAGAACTCCAAAAACCTTATATTTCTTTTATAACAGTTGTTTGCATGCTTGTCTTCCTTATAAGATTCTGAGCTCTTTGAGTGACGGACCCCTCCGGCACACTATAAATACAGCATCAAGTAAATAACAACTAGATGATCAAATGAAGACTTAGTTGGTAAATAGTTTTCTCAAAGGGAGTTAGTTCTACGTGCTGAATGGACATACATGTTACCACTCACTTTGTAGAGCTACTGATTAGTAAAGAATGAACATTACCCAAAGAAAGTTCTGGCCTTTGTCTTCAGCTCCTGGGAGGTGATCTTTACACCCTTGGAATTCCCTGCCTGATAAGAGTACAGCCCAGCAAGCTAAGTAATTCTGATGTATGTTTCAAATTTAAGTACCACTGATGTAGGTTCCTGAAGATGTAGTAAAGATATAGTTTTCTCTGAAACACCATGGAAAGTGATTGCATCATTGAATGGCTTTAAACAAGGAAGTATGACTTTACGTATATTTAAAAATGGCACAGCAATGGCTGTGTTGTGGACAATAGGGAACCTGAATAGAAGTTGGGAGATCAGTGCTTGTGGAGCTGCCATTATATAGGTGTGAGAAGATATGGGTACAAGTGCTGCTGAAGGTGGAAGGATATGGGATATATTTGGGAGTGAAATAAAATTGATTAGTCTTTAAATGAAGGACCTATCAGAGCTTCTTTAACACTGATGTACACTGTGAATCTCTAAAGGAATTATGTAATATGTCAGGGTTCTGCATTTTTATTTGATTATGGGATCCTTTGTCTTTTATACCATTACACATTTATAGAAAATCTCCCAGGATGCTTGTCTCCAGGGAAAATAAGTACAATTTGCAAAACATTCCACTGTAACCTAGAGAGGAAGAGGTTAAATACTTTCTAATTTACTAAGTGATAACTGTATAGCTTTAAAAAGAAAGGCAGCTTTTGAGACTATCAGTTGCAAGCAGGCTAACCAAGTGGTTTTCAAAGACAAGTCCCACTTCGGTAGGTAGGTAAGAGAGACCTGCTCTCTCTGCAAGTCATAATTATAGTCATTTTCTGCCCAAGTGGTCATTTAAGAATATGTAATTATAATCAAATAGAAAAAGATTGTATTTAGTTACATATTTATTTTAATAATTTATTTAGCAAATCCCTTGAAACATTATAAGGAGGTATTTGGCCCAGGATCTATGCCAATTATAATATTTAATTTACTAGCGTATGGTTTTTAAACCCTTTACTCTATAAATGTTCAATACTTGTTATGTTTCTTTGCAAGGTCTAGGTAAACTTACCCTTTTTGGATAAATGTAATACTCGGCACCCTCCCTTTTATACTAAAACATCTGACAGCAAAATACATTAAACCCTATACTCTGGAAGCACAAACATTTAGAATTCATGATTTTGTTTAATTGTTTTTATTTAATGCACATATGCCCTGTGTTTCCAAAATATTCAGATGAGACTGGTAAAGTACAACTTAGACCAAATAAATGATCCCTGCCTGGGCAAGGCCTGGCACCCATATTCAAAAGACGCTTCCTTAGGTGTATTCCACCCAATGGGTCTTCATTTGTAGGAATGTGTGCCTTTCCCCAAAGTCTAGTGAATCCTTGCCAATGGGACCAAGAAAAATTTAATGCAGCAAAGGAACTGACTTTGCAAATCCTTCATATACTATTTAAATTTTCTCTATTTCCATTTATTTGTTCCAACTTTAGATAATATGTTCTCTTAAAAGGAATATGCAGCCACACAATAAAAAGTGCTCACAGATCATCTTGACACTGCCAGCTTGGCCCACTTTGCCAACCAAAGCCTTTATAAGTCCCAGGTGCCCTGTGTCCAATCAACTGATAAGAGGTTTATGAGATTCCCAAGAAGTTCGGAGTACACCGGGCACTTTTGAGATTAATGTGTTCTTTGGGACTCTTTCAGAATCACTGACAATTTATGTCTTTTAAAACGGAGCAGTATTTAAAATAATTTAAGATAACTCCATAGCTTCTGAAAGTAGCTGAACAATTTTCAATGAATAAAATAACTGTTTAACTCGCAGGATCTGGTTCTTCATTACTTAGGAAAATATATTGTAGGTGAAAACTTAGAGATTTATCTTCTATGAAACATGTAAAATATGCATTGACCATGTTTTGGGGAAGATAAAATCACACAACATTTATAAATGCCAGGCATAATAGCTCATATTGCAAAGACTTAGTTAATAGAGTTTAAATGAATAGATAAGTCAATCAATTTATCCAGCAATCACCAAGACCTAAATCCCTTATTGTTTTAGTTTAATGGGGATATGGCATAATGTTTGATTATTAAGTCATGCACATTATAAAACAAGTGTTCATAAAGTAGGGGATATAGGAGATCTTTCTGTGTAAGGTGGGACCTATCAGATTCTGGCCTGCAAATAAGAAACAGGTCTATAAAATGACTCCTGGATGACAGCTAGACCTGCCTACAATATGTTACATAAGTCATGGAATTTTTCTCATTTGCATAAATGAATTTGACTTGCTCTTTTACCTCCCATCAAGAGATAGGAAAATCTCTATGAAGGCCAGAGTGCTCCGCTTATGAGGTTATCTGAGGATAGCAAGATAATGCAGGAGTGGTTATTATAATCATTTTAAGATATAGAAACAGTCTACTGAGATTTTAATTGATAAAGCCATACACTTTGTGGCAAATCTAGGAATCATTCCTATTTATCTATTTTCTTCCCAGTTAACTGTTCTGAATTTCAGTTTCCTCACGTGTAAAATGGGTTAATAACACCCATCACGTAGCATGGCTGTGAAGTTCAAATGAGATAGCAAACGTGAAAATGCCTTAAGAATAACAAAATGCTATACAATGCCCCGTTACTCTCTGGGTATTGTTTCTCTATGGTTGCTGACATGTCCTCAGATTGTGACTGCTCCTTGTTGTCTGCAATGAGGAAGGCGCATTTTTGAAACTGGTGATATCTATTATATAGGATGGGGCAAAAGAGTTTATTCTTGTATTGTTATTTACTAATTATTGTATTATTTTCCATATGAACAGTTGTAAACCTATTTTTTGCCCCGCTCTGTATGTCCCTTATCCTCTATCATGAACCTGTGTGTGTGCTTTGGAGATAGGAAAATAGTTTTTCAGGAGCTATTCTATTGGAAATGGCCTTTGGCACTATTCAGGGATGTTACTGTTTTTAGTCCCAGATCTCCATGAATTACCCTTAGTCAAGGCACCATCATTTCCTGTGCATCTGTAATACTCATCATTGTGGGTAATTAAATAACCCCTATCTCTCAAAATGCAAGTTAGGGGAATTTACTAGAAGAATGTATTTGAAAGATCATGGCTTCCGTAAGTGACAGTGGGACCCGTATTGGTTTGCTTTTTGTCCACTTGAGGTTGGTGGGAATAAAATAGCCTTACAAAAGGCATTCATGGAATTCAAGATTCCTTTGATCCAGTTATGCTTCCAAGAACATTTTGAAGAAGTGAGGGTGATCAGTTGCCGCTCTGTGCCTTTGAGATGCCCCAAAGCTCCACCTGTTGTGTAATACCCACTGATCACAGAAATCTGATGATGGCTGGCATTTCCAATTGCTAATCTGGTAGAACTGCCTCCAGATTCTGATGAATGGCATTAGCAAAGCAATACTCCATATGCTCCAAAATTGGCTTGAATTTGTCCTCTTTTAAATGACACTGAATATAATTAAAAGTGTCAGACTCATAAAGTTCATGTTCTCATGAAACTTCCCTACGAAAAACAGAGAAAATGCCCACTCAGGAGTCCTTTGGCAGAATATCTGAGGCGCCATCATGTTGGCTTAACTTGTATGAAGGTATTTTTAAAATCTTTGAACAAATTCACTATTGAGGTCTTTTCTGATCCTCGCTTTTATATTGTCAATGATTTCATCTTTCCTCTGTTCAGCAGAATATTTTTTTCTCTTTCTGAATTTCCTTTTGAAAATGCTGAGCTATTACTAAGGTACAGTAAACAGAACTCTTCTGTAAGAATGCCTGTTTCAAGTAAGCCCCTGGGCTTTCATACAGGACAATGGAACAAAATTTGTTAATTATCATTTCCCAGACTGCATGGGTGAACTCTGACAAAGCACACGAGTGGAAAAGCTAACAGCACAAAATGTTCCTATCCAAGGTCAGGGTATTTGAGCCCAGGGAATGATATAAACACTGAAAGTATTTATTTCTGTAAAGAGAACGGTTTGGTTCATAATAAGAAAGAACTATCTAATAATTAAGGAAGACTGAAGACTAATGGCGTGAGATGGCCAGTGTCCTGTCATTGGAGGCATTTTTTGCAAATGCTTAGTATGTATTGAGTTGCAGTGTAAAAAAGAGGGGTTAAATAACAGATGGGAGAATGAAATACAGCAGTGTTTTGAAAACTGTGGGCCACACTACATTAGTAGGACATGAAATCAAAATAATGCATCTTGATTTGAATTTTAAAATAAATATGTTAATTTTTTCACAAGTAGTCATTCATATTTATTGCAGAAAACAGGCATATATAGGGAAATCAAAAAATATATATAATCCAGGAAGAGTATGATAGAGATAATCACTTTAATTATTATACTTTCTTTTAAACATTTTAGTCTGTGTACATATATACTTAAATATATTTATTATCTATATATGTATGTGTATGTATTACATACATATTTAAATATATGCATATATTTTTATATCCATTTAAATATATCTGTATATTTAGGGGATCCATCTTTGTCACTTGATTGGAAGGCTACAACTGATACCACAGAAATGCAAAGGATCATAAGCAACAATTATGAACAATTATACAGCAACAAATTTGACACCCAAAAGAAATGGATAAATTCATAGAAACATACACCCTACCAAGACAGAATGATGAAGAAATATAAAATCTAAGCAGACCATTTACTAGTCAGGAGATTTACTCAGGAATCAAAATCCTCTCAACAAACAAAAGTCCAGGTCCAGACAGCTTCACTGGTCAATTCTACCAAACATTCAGAAAAGAATTACTACCAATCCTTTTCAGTCTTCCCCTTAAAAAGAAAGGTTAAAAAAAGAAAAAAGCCCCTAGCCGGTTTGGTTCAGTGGATAGAGCATCAGCCTGTGACTGAAGGGTCCCAGGTTCAATTCTAGCCAAGGGCACATGCCTGGGTTGCAGGCTCCATCCCCAGTAGGGGGTGTGCAGGAGGCAGCCGATCAATGATTCTCTCTCATCATTGATGTTTCTGTCTCTCTCTCCTTCTCCTTTCCTTTCTGAAATCAATAAAGAAATATATTTTTAAAAAAAGAAAGAAAAAGGACATCCACAAATCAATCAGTAGTATGTGTAGAGACAGCTTATTCTGGATTTAATTTGCATATCTCTAATGACTAATGGGCTTAAACATTTTTAATGTCCTTATTTGTCATTCATATATCTCCTTTGTTGAAGTTTTAGTTCAAATATTTCACTCATTTTTAAATACTGTGTTTTAGACAAAAGAGAGGCATACTCATAAATAGAGAGCAGGGAGACAAATCTGGTGTGGAGGGCTATTGGGAGGGCCTGGAGGGATTGAACAAAAAAAGGAAAAAAAGAAGGAAAAACTCATGGATACAAACAACAGTGTGGTGATTGCAGGGGGTAGAGGGGATTTAAGTGTAGGAGGGTATAGGGGGAAAATGCTGATAGAAAAATAAGTCTAGAGGCCTAGTGCACAAATTCGTGCACCAGTGGGGTCCCTTGGCCTGGCCTGCAGGATCGGGTTGAAACTGGTTCTCTGACATCCCCTGAGGGGTCCCGGATTGCAAGAGGGTGCAGGCCAGGCCAAGGGACCCCACCGGTGCATGATCGGGGTGGGGAGGGACATGGGAGGTTGGCCAGTTGGGGAGGGACTATGGGAGGGCTCAAGGGCATGTCTTTCCTTTCTCACTCACTTCCAATCAGCCAGATCCCAGCAGCAAGCTAACCTATCGGTTGGGTCATCTGCCCCCTGGTGGTCAGTGCACGTCATAGTGAATGGTTGAGTAGCTTTAGCATATCATTAGCATATTATGCTTTGATTGGACGACTGGATGACCGGACACTTAGTATATTAGGCTTTTATTATATAGGATAAAGAAAACGAAAAATAATAATTGTGTTTTATTTTTCCCCCCACTGAGTTTTCAATTTGTTATGTGTTAAGTATAAGTCATGAATTAGATATAGAATTTGCAGACTTTCCCCCCATTATGTTGCCTGTATTTTATTTTCTCAATAGTCTTTTGAAGAGCAGCTGTTATTAAGTTTACTGAGGTTCAGTATGTTAGTTTTTCTTTTATGCACCTTGCTTCTGTGTTATATATAAGAAATCTTTTTTCAACATGCAGTTAAAAGTATTTTCTCCTAAAAGTCTTACAGTTTTAGGTTTTATATTTAGGTTGCTGATCCATTTTGAGTAAATTTTTATATAGGGTATGATATATGGATTGAAATTCATTTATTTGGTAATTGAATATTCATTTATTCCAGCACCATTTGTTGAAACAAACACAATCATTTCTCCATTGAATTGCCTTTGCACTTTTGCAGAAAATGAATTGATCATATATGTCAAATCTATTTTTAGATATTCTATTTGTTACATTGATCTATATGTCCAGCATTTTAATAGAATAAATATAACAGAAAAGGAAAGGAAAGGAAAATAACAGGGGAGCAAAAGACAGAGAAGGAAGCAAAGAACTCATTATAAGGGCAATTATAGTTTCATGAAACTTCTTGTTCAGTTAAATAGTAGATGATTGATTGATTGATAGATAGGTTCTCTCTTAATTCCGTTTTTGCTCTTTGCAATGGTTCATAAAGGCGATAATGTCTTCTACCTTCCCTCCTATGTATGTTCTCCTCCTCTTCCACAAAAACTGACTTTATGGCTAGGCATGTGCCCATATACGTATATATTCCTATAGTATTTGCACCTATGTGTGCCAGTATTTATTATATTACCAATGGGATTTAAGCCGAAATATCATATCATGGGGCAGGTTTGAGGAGCTTTTATTTTGACTTAATTTATTTTGTCTCTGAAAGAAGTGCTGTCATGCATACTATGCCCTACTTCATTCTTTCCTTTCTAATCTTTTCTAGTGACTGGAAAGAGCATGTTGGCTTGCAAATTGGAATATCAAGCCTATCCTCACCCATGCTGCAAGGTTCCTGAGCTGTTGAAAATTTCATAGAGCGAAGCTGTCATCACAACTGGGGGCAGCATCACAGTTCATTTTGGTAAGAAAAAGTCAACTTGAATTTTGTGGGGTTTTAAAATCTCTTGTTAATTTGGATTCTAATGTTACTTGAAATGACATAGCCATCCTTCCTTTTGACAGTACTCCTGATTTCCCCTCACCACTGTGCATGATCTCATTGTTTGCCCCATCTTTATAAATCATGCCACAGTGCTGTTAGTTTAGACCCATGAAACTTGGAGTCCACTTTGACTCTTTTTCTCTCTTCTCATCTGATCCATCAGCAACATCTCTCCATTCAGCCTTTATAACATGTCTAGAAATTACCTTCTCATTATTTGAACCTGGTAAGAGCCATAATCACCGTCTCTCCTGTGGATTGATACAGTTACCTGACAATTGCTCTCCCTGCTTCTACTCTTGCCGCCTTAACTCAACTCTCATCTGAACAACCAGAGGGAGCCTATTTGGAATGTGTCATATCACCTCACCCTCTGCTCAAACCTTCCCAAGGCTCCTCGCTCACTCAGTAAAACCCAGCGCTCTTCTGATGTCCTTCCAGGCACCAGCGTTTCTGACCCCCAGTATCTCTCTACGGTCTCCTCTTCATTTCTGTTTTTATCTCATTTCCACCCATCCCAGATGGCAGGCTGTTGTTTTCTGCCGGATGCTTTCTTGACCCAGATATACTCATGGTTCACTTCCTCCCTACATTCAGGTCTCATCCTGAATGTAAACTCATCTGAGAGGAGTATTTTTTTTTCACCCATATAAAAGAGTACCCCTTCTAACACTTTATATCCCCCATACTTTGTTTCATATTCTTCACAACACCTAACCTCACAGTGTTAGCTTTTGAAATTCTTCCGTTGGCTCTTTCCTCCCAGACTCCAGGGCTTTGTTTTGTTCACTGATGTATCTACAGCACCTAGAAAAGTGCTTGGCATACAGATGGTATCAACTCAAACACTTGTTGAAGGAGTGCATAACTGGAATTAGAAGAAGAGGATGAGATATATGCTTTTGAATCATGACTATGATACTTTCTACCTTGAAGGTCTCCAGTAATTAACTTACCTCTAACCCTCACTTTCTTCCTCTCTCAAGTGGGTGTAAAACTATCTACCCGAGGGTGTTGGTGTGAGGATTAAATTAAATTATCCTAGTTAAAAAAAATAAATGTCCCGCACAAGTCTCTTCAGAATGATGGATCCAATAAGAGTTTGATAAATCACTTCATGTTTAAAAAGTGTAACCAAAGGCATCTAATGATTTTGAGGGAAAGTATCTTGCAAAATTTTCCGGGCTAATGGCATGAGTAAATTCAGATAATCTCCAAGCATTAAATAGAATTTACAATGCCTTAATTCAATTCTCCAAGGCCTTACACATCCATGATTAAGAAATATCTGTGTGTTTTATGACTTGTAAAATGAATAGTATCTAGTATTATATGTCTGAAGTGTTCAGCTGGAAGCTTGGGAGCCTTTGTGGCTTTTGGCAAACCCCCTGAGAGCAATCCTGGTGGAGAGAGATTGGCACATCCCAATGAATGCCTTGTCCCCCAGGAAAGGCTGCTGCAGTATTTAACATGCTCTTTTATTGCTCTACTCACATGGAACATGCCTCCCTTGAGAGTACAGTCAACTCAGACCTCAGTTCCCTTTCCACCAGAATAATCCAGAGACAAGTTAATTTGGAAACTCTCCTATCATCCCTGACATATTTGCCAGTCTTCACGTCATCTGGTGGACTCCGTCTTCCCTTACCTCCTTGTCCAAGCTCGTCTAGCCTTCCTGTCCTGTGTCCCTAGCTATGTCTGCCTTCCTCCATCCCCAGGCTTTCCATTGTGCCCAAAGAAGTTCAGTTTTACTCTTTAACATCTTGAAATTTCTATTCTCCTCCTGGCATTAAAAAACATATATATTTCTTTTCTCTAATGAGGACATCTGCCTCCTAAAGTTATCTCAAGCTTGTGCTGCTCATGCTTTTGTACTTCATAGAACTCAGGATCTTTGGATTTTCTGGTCGATTTCATTGTTTGGTAATTTTAAAAAATCACTTCATTGAGGTTTCATTGACATACAAAAAGCTATACAGGTCTAATCCAACTTGATAAGCTCGGAGAAAATGTGTACCTTAAAGCCCTCACCACAGTCAATGCCATAAACATCCATTACCACCATTTCTCCTGTCTTCATTTTTTGTATATATGATACAAACTCTTAACAAAGATGTTCACCTTAGCAAATCTATTTTTTGTGAGCAGACAGAGTTTATGTCTTTTTAAGGAATACCAACCCAGAAGTGACATGTACTTTTTAGTATGTTCTACCTGGTTACATGTTGTCAATATGTCTGTCTTATCACTGGTGCTAGAGCACTCCTCTCCCTTGGTAAAGGCGGTGTTTGCTGGGTTTCTCCACCATAAATTTTTCGCATTTCCTTTTGTAAGTAAAAAATATCTTGGGGATATACTTTGAGATCATGCAAATAGCCTGTGTCTCCTCAAACATCAGCTCCCTGCTTTTACCATCCATCATTAAATCCTGCCAGTAGCGATCATTAGCATGAAGCTCTACTTGTAACTTTTTATTCCATCATTGCTTCTATATTTGAAATTCTTATTTGAGAAAGAACTCTCTCCCTTTATGTCTGTATGCATGTTTGTGTGTATGCATGTGCCTATTTATCCATTTGGACATATAGATATTAATTTTGTTTTATGATTTTTATTTATTTATTTATTTTTATTATTTTTAATTTTTTTATTGCTTTAAGTATTACAAATAGTAGTACATATGTCTCCTTCCCCCCCCCCATTGACCTCCTCCTGACCTCCCCTACCCCCCAGTACATGCCTTCACCTGCCCGCCCTCCCCCCCGCCCCAGTGTCTTATATCCATTGGTTGTGCTTATATGCATGCGTACAAGTCCTTCGGTTGGTCTCTTACAGCCCCCCTCGCCCAACCTCCCGTCTTCCCGATGTAGTTTGACAGTCTGTTCAATGCTTCTTTGCCTCTGTATCTTTTTCCCACCATTTCTTTCCTTTAAAAAGTTTTGCCTCTACAGACTAGAAATAAACATATAATAACAAAACAACAACAAAAAAATGTTTAAGTCCCAATTTCAATGTCCAACAGTTCTGAGTCCCCGTTTCAATGTTTTATGATTTTTAGTCTACTACCATTATTACTTATTTAGTTGCTCAAACCATTCCAGTTTTGTCTCTTGGAAATGCTTTCTGGTTGGCTTCTGTGCCATTTTTGACAGGACCTCATCCTTTTCTTGAGAACTTGAAAACTGTTCCACTGCCACAAGATGTTCTAGCATCCTGCCTCTTCTCTTCAAAGCTCTAGTTCTGGTTTTCATGTGATGCTGTTAAATCTTAATTTCCAGTGTTTCTTTAAAAAATGTTTGCCAGGATATTTCTATTCTGCAGTATATTGTAATATGTTTTCCTAAATAAATCTTAATCTGCTTATCAGTGCATTTCTGTTTCCATTTGTAGATAATCTAAGAACATTAATGAAAAATTTAATAACTTCCATCACAAAATTAGAAGGTGAAAGACCTTGGAGTAGGTCAGTTCTTCTGATTCTAGCATTAGTGCTCTCTGTGCCATAGCACTGAGCCTGTCATAATGGGAGACATATAGCATCTCCTTATCACAGATTATTAAGCACTTAAGGCTCTGTTCTTATTAAACCATGGTGTGCACAGTGCCTTTAGCTACCCGAAGGCTCCCACTAGGGAGCCCTCACCCCACACTCACATTGTCCAAGGTTTTACATCTAATGTCTGAGAATATGAGATACACACTCAGCTTTGCCTGGCTTTAAACACTGCTCTACCCTGTCATTCCTGAAACCAGCAATCTGATGGCATGTGAAACCTCACAAGGTTTCTGTTGAAAAATATTAGTCAATGGGTATCCAAAAAGCTTGGATTTTTATATATACTTTAATCAGCTCATAACTTCAAGGAATTACTTGAGAAAAGATGAATAGCACAACTTTTTGCTTAAGTTATGAAATAAGATGGATCCCTTTTGTCTGTGGCTGCACGTGATCTTAATTTCAAAATAATAACGATAAAAGACATGGTTCAATACTAAAGCGCTATGGGCAAGAGGACACACACACACACACACACACACACACACACACACACACACACACACTTCATTGTGGCTATTATTTTCTGAATCTACAATACTAGTTCATGTCCTGACCAGTGTGACTTTTTAGGCAGGGCCAGTTGAACTTGATCCTGGCAAGCCACCTAGGATGTACGTTTCCATAGAAATTTCACAGAAATGACTCCAAATAAGAGAAGCTAATACATGCTATAACTTGTCGAGGCTGAGAGAAATACAAAATTCCAATGTACTTCAGCAGCATGAGCTGTGGAGCATGACAGTTGCCATAGACTTCCCAAGTGTGTGCCTCTTTTTGATTTTAGGTTTCCTCATCATTGAAGTAGTTTTGATAACATCTGCCCCGGGAGGGAGCTGGGAGGATGAAGTCAGATACTGTAGGCAAAGCTATCAGCACACTGCCTGCCATGGATGGACTGCTCTGTTAACAGTGAGGGCAGCTGCTGGCCTTACCACCCCCATCATGAACATCACTATCATCTCTAGTATTAAGATTAATCAAAACCTCCCATGCATGGGCCTGTCTCTAGTCTGGAATGTGGATATTCTTTCCCTTCTCTGTAGTACAGGTTTAGCTGACTTGGGAAAGCTACACGTAAAGATCCCTGAAAATGCTTTGCTAAGACCTGAAATTGGTAACTATGATTCTGGCAGTGATTGAAGGACAAGAACCCACTTCACGCGGCAATGCATTGTAACAGCCTCAGAGAGGACAATTTCCTGCCCCATGACAGTTTAACTACTGCCATTTTCATCTCAATAGGCAGAATAAATACCACCTTCACAAGAAGTGCTCCAGATAGGCCAGCGAGTATTCCACTGACTTTTGATGCAGGATCCACCGCGATTATAATTGTTATATTGTCATGTTTGTTTCGTGCTTTGGAAAAACCAGCTAGAATATTGAGCAGGATGCTGTTTTATAGAAATGTTAATGATATGTTCAACTATATGAACATGAAGCAGTCTCTCTCTTTCCATTCTCCAGATCTTTCTTTTTCTCTTTGTCATACAAACGTTCAGATTCTGGGTTCCTTGTTCTTTAGATTAATGTCCATCTGACTTCTGGATGAAGTTGTAATGAAAGATAGGAACAATAAATGATATTGCTATATTCATATCTCTTCAACATTGTACTAGAGATCCTAACCGTAGAACAAGAAAAATCTATACATCTTAACAGAAATGCCATTAATTGCAAAAAAAATGTTATTGTATAATATCTGCAGATCCACAATTGAAATTATAATAAATTTTATTATGTTCTTTGGATGTCAGTTACACATTCATGTAGCTAAACACCTGAAACATCTTATTATAAATTAAAATATTTTAAAATCTATATTAGTAACTAACTATGTATATAAAATAGTTAGGAGTATGTTTCCAAATTTATTAAATAATTTTATTGAGAAAATAATTAAACTATTTAGGGACATAGAATAACACTTAAATGGAGATATGTATCCCATTTATGCATAGAAATACTCAGTGCCATGATAATGATGCTTTAATCCAAATTTGTAAAAAAAATAACATATCATTTAAATCATATTCCCACAATTGTTTATGAAGCAAGACTAGATAGGAAGTAAATTACTAAGCAGCACATCTTCAGTGCATTCTCTTTTCACTGGGTTTTGCTCAGTGAAAGAAAGAAAGTGCTAAGAGGTCACCAGATGAAATATCTTAGTAAACTTTCTTGTGAAAACCCACCTGAAAACGGGAGACTGGTGTTAGCTGGCAAGGAAGATTTTACCAATGCAATTCTATTTTCAGGATATACCTGGTTATCACGGATTTCTTTTGGTAAAGAACCTGTCACTTAGATCTATAGCATGTGGCTGCATGTAAACTGTGTATCTGAATGCACTATGAAGATATTTCATGACTGCACACCTTGTGGAGAAAACCTCCTATGCTTATCTGGGTCCAGAGAGTGTCTTGTTACCAAAAGAAGGGAACTGTATAGCATTGGACTTCCCAGGTTTCTCCCTGCTTGTATCTGGGCATCAAGATCATTGTATCCTTGGAATTGGTAGTGAAGTTTAATATTGGGTAAGGTTTCTGTTTCATGGTAGTCTGATGCAGCCATCTTATCCTTTGTAGTTTCTCAAATCTAAGTATTCATATGGAAGAATAAAGGGGAAAATGGCATATGGATTTTTTTAAGAACAATTTGAAGTATTGAAAGCTTATTTTAAATCCATTCTATGAAATTGGGTAATAGTGAATGGAACAAATACAACAGAGCCAAAAATCAGAAAGTAAAAAGTAAATCTCAGAATGAGAGGAAGTATTTGTGACAGCATATTTTGTGTATGCCCTTGTCCTCTCACTGAGAAAATGAATCACTTCGGAAATATGGTTAACACATTCATTTTTAGTCAATACCAAACGATGATAAACTTTTTTATGGCATACATTTAAAAAACATCTTTCCTTTTTAGCGAACTGAAGAGTCATATTCAATTTATTAAGGACATCAGAAAAACATCAACTGGACTTCAGAAATAATTTATGCTCTTCTAAGATATTTCTGATAAAATTTCACAATTTCAAAACTAACTGTTGTAAATTTAGAATTTTAAAAGAAGATTTCCATTTCTCACAGGCAGTATGTTCTTTAAGGTATAGCTGGTTTAATGCTTCCATGATATGCCACATTTAGATGGTTTCCATGGAGACAATTTCTGCTTAAACTTAGGTGAGAATGTAAGTTAATTTTACATGAGTTAAGAAAGTGGAAATTTCATAAAATGAATGGTAACCTTATCTATCTAACTAATCAATTTTAAACCCTTGAGTTAGTGAAATATTTTTAATCCATTTTTTGTCTCCTTGTTGTCCTTTGCCTATTTCCTCCTCTATCTTCTCCCTGCTCTCTCCTTTATTCTTTCTACCTCATCCCATTTCCTTTCCCATTATCCTCTGAGCTTCACCTTCTGCTTCCTCCTACGACTTCTTAAAGAAAACAAACGAGAAATAGTACAAATGCTAGCAAATAACTCCAACTCACATCTTAATCTCAGGTTTCATGATTGCAGTGGACATTGCCATCTAGATGTCCCTCTGACAGTTAAAATGAAGCATGACATAAGCAGGACTTCTCTTCACTCCCCTTACGCTTCCCAATATCTCTATTTTTGTTCATGTAAATATAATGATTCCCGGTGTCCAGGCTTAAAACCTCAGATTTATCTTTAGTTCCTTTCTCTTCCTCTGACATTTCCACCCTCATGTATCAGTTCTTTGACAATCTCATTCCTGAGATGCCCTGTCCTTTACTTGAGATGTCGTGGAAGTAGGAAAAACTATTAAGAGACAGAAATTGGGGGTTGACTGCTTGGTATTGGGTCTTAGTTCTACCACTGACAGGGAGGATGAGTTTACAGAAAGCACTTAATCTAGACAATTGGCATAATCAAATGTCATTGGATGGCTAAAACATAAAATGAACTATGTGCATAAACCGCTTGGCAGGACTGAATGAATGTTAGTTTTTATTACTAGTAAAAAAAAAGAATTATTTGTTTTCATTTAGGTTTTCCCATTTTCTTCCAAAACGACCTTCTGGCCTCCAGACTCTTACCTTTGCCAATTTATCCCATGTATTTTTAGGGAGGAGTAGTTATTCCTTACTCCTGACATTTTATTTTATGTTCTTGGAATGCCCCTTCTCACTAGAGTATCTGACCTGATTTCTCTTACTGATAAACATACAGATGAGCCCATCTTGTTTGACTTGGATCACCCACTCTTCCTTTGCAACAAACTGACGACCAGCCGGCTTTGATTCCGTGTTCTAGGACTGGCTGTTTACTGTAGGCGGGTCTAGTTCTGAAGTTCAATTAGTAGGCCCTTCTGGTTGTCACACTGAGCTCTAACTTAGCTGCTGTCAGCAATAATGATGACAGTCCAGCAGCCAGTATCTGCCGTGGCATGATTTTGTTTCTCAGAAGCTGAGAAAATCAGTTCCTCTTCTGATGCCTCTTGGAAAAGCACACCCATACTGCTACCAGAGCTCATTCTCATCATGCCATTCAAAAGGGAATTAAAGTGTGTATTTATTTAGTCACTCATTTAACAGGTATGAGCTCAAGAGGAGGATGGGGTAGTTGGAGGGATGCCAGCGTCTAAATAATGTCTGGTAGGTGCTAGAAGGCAGATGAAGTAAAGCCACTGTCTGCTGGGCTTATGCTATTTCTCACTGATGCTTCAATCTAAGGCTTGAAGATTTATGGGATTGCCACCATGCTGAACTTTTTCAAGCCAGACTGGTTGTAGAGATGGAGAGCCTGTGTTTTGTGCTTCTACTGCATTTACTTTATTAAGCTCCCATCAAATTTATGACACCATTCCCTGAATTGTAATTGTGTGAATTTTCATTGCAGTTAGCCAATGAGAGAGCAAGCTTCTTGATGAGAGCCACTATATTTCAAATAGCTATGCCAAGAACTTGTACCGAGGAGGAATGCCAATAAATATCCAATGAATGAACTAATTTACACCAGTAGGAATTGTATTATCTTTTTAATCAAGCACACATGCATTTAGTATCAGCTTCATCTCCCAATAAGCAGTTTTCCTCCTTGTGTATTAAATTAGAATGATAATACAAAAATTATATGAAAATTAAATAAAACAATACATGTGAACACACAAATCACAGTACCTGGTAGTGGTCAATGCATGTTAGTGGACTCGCACATTGCCTAACTATTGGGTAAAATATGTGTAATTGGTATAAACCTTCACTTCCATACAAAGTACAGAAAGCCATTGGTTTTCATTATCAGTTTCTTTCAGTTGCCCATTATAGGTACTTGAGATATCTGCTTTGATATTGACACTGTTTTTTTATTTAGTGTATATTTTGTAACAGTTCATACCTGTACTGCACAATTTACGTACTTGGAACTGATGGTTTGCCAAAGAATTCAGGATGGCTGACAAATGCCCAAATAACCATCCTGAAGACTTCATTAGGAGCTATATTGCCACGTAGAATTAATGACCTTTAGCAAGGCAATAGGGCATGCTCAGTGTGTTCGCAAATCTTACTAACAAGATGCTATTATGTAGATTTTTTTGTTTCAGTTGCTTGGTTACCAATCTCTATAAATCTTTTCATGTTGCTCGCAAGAGTTAAAAATAAAGGAAGTGTTTGCACTTTTTCATTTTTCTTAAAAATAACATGTACATACAGACTAAAAGGAGGAATCTCTCTCTTTAGGGAAGGTATAGTTGGATAAAAGGAATTGCAGGTGAATGGAGGGAGTGACATCATCTAGGTAAAATTCTGGGAAAGGAGAAGCTGATAGAGAGTATTTTGGAAGAGAGATGAAGCAAAACAAAATCAGGCATTAACCAGCAAGAGAACATGGATTAAAAGATCCTAACATCACTACAAACAAAGCTAGTGCCCATTCATTAACAACAAAAGAGATAAGCTTCTATTTCGGGTACTTTATTTGGACAGTAACGGTTTATTTGATGGGGTTTGTTTGTTTTTAAATATACTTTTATTGATTTCAGAGAGCAATTGAGAGGGAGAGAGATAGAGGAATATCAAGTAGGAGGGTTATTGACCATCTGCCTCTTGCATGCCCCACACTGGGGATCCAACCCTCACCGATCCTGCTCCTGGGCTTCTGCCCCGGCTGGGAATAAAACCATTACCTCCTGGTTCATAGGTCAAAACCCAGCCATGGAACCATGCTGGCTGGGCTATTTAGTGTTTTGTTTTGTTTTGTTTTGTTTTTTACTTATTGACTTGTCTGAAAAATTGGTAAAGGAGGTTGCTTTCTTCTGAGCATCCATTAAGTTGCGTTTGGTTCATGGGCATTGGAAAGAACTTGATTAACACCTCTGACTTCACGTTTTAAACTCGTATAAAACTGAGATTGAAATGAAAAGAAACAGTAACGTTTTTAATATTTTAATTGTGCATAAGTGAGTAAAATTTATATTAACCATGTTTAAGTAAACAGATAAGTGGTATTAACTACATTCATATTGTTGTGTAATCACCGTTACCATTCATTTCCAGAACTCTGATCATCTAGCAAAACTAAATCTCTGTATCAATTAAACAATAACTCCTTGTTTTTCCCTCCCCTTAGCCTGACCCTGGCAACCAGGATCCTACTTTCATCTCTGTGGTTTTGACTGCTCTCAGTACCTCAGGTAGGTGAGGTCAGACAGCATTTGTCTCTTTGTGATGGCTTATTTCACTTAGCATGTCCTCGGGGTTCATCTATGCTGTAGCAGATGCCATAATTTCCTTCCTTTACAAGGTTGATTACTACTCTATGGTATGTATTTACCACATTTTGCTTATCATTTAATGAACATTGGTGTGCAAATGCCTGAAGACCCTGTTTTCAATCCTTTGGATAACACCCAGAAGCGGAAATGCTGAATCATATAGCAGTTCCGTCTTTAATTTTTTTGTGGAACTATTTTCCACAGAGGCTGTACCATTTTACATTCCCACTGACAGTACAGAAGGATTTTCAACTTATCTATATGCTCACCCACACTTGTTATGTTCTGGGTTTTTGTGTTTGTTTTTTTTTTTTTTTAAATAGTAGCCACCCAAATGGGTGTGAGGTTGTATCTCATTGTAATCTTGATTTGCATCCCTGGATGATTAGTGATGTTGAACGTATTTCAAATGATTGTTGGCCATTTGTGTATCTTCTCTATCGAATGATGTCTATCCACGTCCTTTGCTTATTTTTGAATCATTCGTTGTTGTTGAGTTCTATGAGTTCCCTATACATTCAGGATATCAATCCTTTATCAGATATATAATTTGCAAGTATTTTCTATATTTTGTGGGTTGCCTTTTTTACCCTGTTTTTAGTATCTTTTGATGCAAAAAGGTAGGTGGCTGAGTTTATATGGTGGGAACTTGTGGGTGTGGGCCTCTGACTGCCTCTGTTCCTTCAGTAAAATGCAAACAAGGGTATCTACTGATAGTGAATATGAAGGGGAAGCAGTGGCATTTTAATTTGCTTGGTGTTTTTATTTGTGTGTTTTAGACTTGGTTTTAAATCTATTGGGTCCTCTCTGTCTCTGGATCTGTTTTTATTCATCAGTTTATGTTGTTCATTATATTCCACAAATGAGTGAGATCAAGCAGAGACAGAGAAGCATCAATCAGACCGTTAAACTTCAGAGGGAAGGTAGGGGAGGGTGGGGGTAAGGGGTGATATCAACCAAAAGACTTATATGCATGCATATGGGCCTAACTAGTGGACACAGACAACAGGGGGGTGAGGGCATGAGTCGGGGGGTGGGGGCAATGGGGGAATAAGGACACATATGTAATACCTTCATCAATGAAGAAAAAACGAAAAAAGCTACAAAAAAGAAAACATAAAATCTATTGGGTCTTGGAAAAGATATCTAATAAAAGTGTGAAATGTGACGGATACTTTTCAAGAGGGTATGTGTACTTCTCTAAAAGTCTTCTCTAGATCTCACTCTTCTTAGACTGGAGGATGAGTGCATGGCAGCTTTTGAAAGTGTTCTCTTACAACGACCAAAGATGGGACTTGGGAGGCGAAAGACAGGAACATTTCAGTCCAGTAACGTATTTACCAACATACATACATCCTCTCACATCTACAGAGACAAGAGAGGGAACATAGCCAGCTACAAAGTATTTAAGAGCAGTGAGCAAGTCTGAGAATTTTCAGAAGCCATACAATTTCCCAACTAAGAACAGTTCCATTTAATTTGTCAGGGATATGCGCTCATCTGTCTCAAGTGATGAAAGATCGCAGAAAGATTTCCAGGCAGAGAAGGGTTTCCATTTAAACAATAAACTCTAGACACTCTTTCTAGGCAAATGACCTGAGATCTAGTCTATAATTATGACAAATAGGAGACAGCAGCACCACATGTCGAGCTCATCAGCACCCTGCTTCTCGACCGAGACAAAATGCAAGTGATCATTCATCATTTCAATTGTATTAGCCACCATTTGTCTGTATTATTTTAACATTAACCTTCCTCACCTAATATCTTTCAGCAGAATTTACTTTCAATTGCTCAGAGAGAGGAGGTGACTAACTTTTTTTTTTCCATTAATGCACTTGGTGTGTGGGAGGGGCATCTTAAAGGACAGAAATTATTATTTAGGCTAAACAATAACCACTCAAAACTTGAGGATTGCTTGTATCTGGTTGAGTGGTTTTAGGAGAAGATAAAGGAGACAACAGTAGCATATATCGTATGGGGTGCTTGCATATGTGTGTGTATTTCATACACAAATTCCAATGTATAATATATCCCAAATCAACACAACTGTGGGTGCACAGACCAAAATCCAGTTATTGACTATTCTTTTCCCCAACCAAAGATAAAAGTGGCTTCTTTTGCCAAAATATGAACACTTTAAAATCTTTTTCATTCCCTTCATACTTGGTTGGGGAAGAAGTGACAGTTGGTTAACGGATCCTTTTCTGTTTCTTAAATACCTTTAGGGAGATAGGCATTTCTTGATGGCACAAGTACCCGCTTGATGTCTTAGTCTGGAATAAAACTCAAGCAAGAGAAACAGAACATAAACGTTTTCGGAGGCATTAGAATGTCAAGCTTCTGTTTCCGGGGTTGGCAAACTTTTTTTCTAAGTGGACAAATAGTAAATATTTTTGGTTCCATGGACCATACTATCAGTCACAACAGCTCAGCTCTGCCATTGGAGCTCCAAAGTAGTTATAGATAATATGTAAATAGATGGATGTGGCTATGTTCTATTAAAACTATATTTACAGAATCGGGGGGTGGGGGTGGGCAAGATTTGGCTTATGGGTCACAGTTTGCTAACTCCTGTTCTATCTTACAGCAGTCTCCTCCTTCTCTGTTAAAAAAATAGTTATTGATGTTCACCCTAGGAGATATGTAACAAATAATGAAAAAAATATGGTTGGAAATTCAAGAAGCTTTAGTGACACAGGTATAGATTGTCTTAGTAAAAAAACAAAACAAAAAACATATAAAATTACCCTTGGCCCTAACCAGTTTGGTTCGGTGGATAGGGTGTTGGCCTGTGGACTGAAAGGTCCCAGGTTCGATTCCAATCAAGGGCATGTACCTTGGTTGCGGGCACATCCCCAGTAGGAGGTGTGCAGGAGGTAGCTGATTGATGTTTCTCTCTCATCGATGTTTCCAACTTTTTATCCCTCTCCCTCTCCCTTCCTCTCTGTAAAAAGTCAATAAAATATATTTTAAAAACAAATTATCCTTGATATTGACCTCAATTAGCAAAATGGGTGTTTGTAAGAAATCTGGTTTCTTTACCAGCACCGAGTACTGTGTCCATCAAGATGGTGGAGGGGGTTATTGAAGAATCAAAAATTGAACATAACTGCTATATCCTCCTGGGTTGACACTTAACCAGAGAGTCGTGATGGGCCTAGGACAGCACACACACAATATTAATTCTCCAGTGGCCTCTGTGTCTCTTGAAGAGAACAAGGTCCAAAGGAGAAGATGTAGTGTCTCCAGGCTCCTGCTGTCACTTGTGTCTGGGTGGTGGGGATAGGGAAGTTCAGAATGGATGTGTTTCTGCTATAATGCCATATATGCATGTGTGTGTACCAGTGTGTGTGTGTGTGTGTGTGTGTATCTATATCTAATTGTGTATGTTATTCCACATGATTTCTGCTTTAAAGCCCACTGAAAACGACAGGGTTTATGAGGAAAATAGAATATAGGAAAATCATTTAAAAATGTATGAAACTGTAACCATAGCACTGGAAAATTATGGAAAATTAAAACAAAACAAGAAGCGGAAAAAACTAGCACAGTTACATCTCCACTGTCACCAGCATCATTATCACAAGCATCTCAACCAGCTGATTTCTTTGCAGCCTTAGACTGGAGCGTGGGCTTTTTCCTTAGGAATGAGACCCTTGAGGTCATTTGCTTATAAGGGAGAAAAGTTCTCTAAAACTAAAAATCTAATGCAGAGTGTGGGCGTCTTCACATTCAATTATTTTAATCCTGGGGGGAACGTCTTTGCAGCTCCTTCATCTCTATTCCCAGGTTCCCCATGTGATTTAACATGATGGAAAGTATGGCAGTTTTTCATGCCACTAAAACAATTGTATTTGTTTTCCGTCGCTGTGTCATACATGATCACAAGCGTAGGGACTTAAAACAAGGAACATTTATTAACTCACAATTTCTGTGGGTCAGACTCTGATGGGCTAAACGGAGTCCTTTGCTCAGGGTCCCACGTGGCTGCAAGCCAGTGTCAGCCATGTGTTGCTTTTGGGCCCTGGGTCCTCTTCGAGGTTCACATCCTTGCATCCTTGTTGGCAGAATTCGGTTTCTTGCTATTGCAGGGCTGAGGCCCGCCCTCTTCTTGCTGGCTCTCAGCGGTGGGGGGGTGGGGGGGACGGCTCTCAGTTTCTGGAGGCTGCCATAGCTCCTTGCCATGTGTCTTTCTCACAGGCTCTTACACACCCTTCTCACAACATTCTAGGATGGGAGGGAGTCTCTACTCCAGTCCACTAAGAGGAAGTCTTAGAACACAGCCTCCAACCACATTCAAAAGCAAATGATTACATAAAGGGGACACCGCGAAGGCCTCCTCAGGGTCTATCAACATACCAACCGGTCACTGTGGGTACTAAAAGAAGGCATTTCTGTAGGACTTCCACCTTTTAAAATTTGTCCTTATATATTTTTCTTTCTTTTAAAAAAATATTTTTTTATTAATTTTAGAGAGGAAGAGAGAGAAACATCGATGATAGGAGAAAATCATTGATTGAATGCCTCCTGCATCCCTCTTACTGGGGATCAAGGCCGAAACCCAGGCATGTGCCCTGACCAGGAATCGCACCATGACCCCCTGGTTCATAGGTCAATGCTCAACCACTGAGCCACACCCGCCAGCTGTCTTTATATTTTGCTACATCTTTCTCTTTACATGTGAGAAAACTTATCCTTGGATGTTTAAATAATTAATGGGTTGGGGAAAATTTTATACAAACCAACATTCCTTTAATATCATAATCACATTACTCTTCTGTTTACCAAGAGGATGTGAGAAAATTTGGATTAAAAATGAGTTGCAGTTAAATAGTTATATTCCTCTCACTGTGTACTACAAACAACTTGTGAATTTCCAATATATTAAGAGAGGGTGGGTGAAGACACTGAAAGATTATCAGGCAGTGTATTGGCTGAGATAAGGTAGGATATGGCTCAGGGTTCATGGGTTTGACTTGGGTGGAACTCTCATTATTACTAGGATTATAAGGATGTGGGGAGCTTTGGGGGTCAAGAAGTTATATTGCAGAAAGCAGGGTCATGTGATAGATAAAACATAAGAAAAATTTAAACATAAGGTATCATTTTTCAAAATGACTAGTTTCGATGCCAGTTTGTAGAGATTGAAGAAATAAATAAATACCTTTAATATTAATTCCTATATTTCTGGCTAGCCGTGTTAATAAATAAGCTAAGAAAATATCAGTTCCATTAGCCCTCCTTCCTCAGTTCTCTATTGTGCATAGTTTTACGTAAAGCTGATGTTTACTTTTTTCAATCCGTAAATACCTGTCTTTGAAATGACATGTTTAATTCCTATTCCTTAATATTGATAGTGATTCTTAGTATATTTAGATTCAATTATACAAGACTATTTTGTTCTGTCCACTTAGCATACTTCCTGTTTATTTGGTTTGCTCATTTTCTTTCTGGTCTCTGTTTATTTCTGTTGAAAAGTTTATAATTATTGTAATTATCATTTCCTTTAGATAATTTCTCTTTTTGTTTTCTATTGAGAGTTTTTTCCCTGTATTTTTATTCAGGATACATTGTTGTGGATTTATTAATACTTATCCTACTTGAGACTCCTTGTATCTCTTAGGTATGAGAATTCTCTCAATTGTTTTTTAAAAACCTTAGCCATTGTCTCTTTGGTTTTTGTCAGAACATTCTCTTTCTATAACCCATGTATCTTAATCTTTCTATAATACTTTTCTCCTCTTCTTAAGAAAGTATATGTAATTTTTAAAAATCTGCCTCTTTTCTTTTGTAATAATGCTCTTTTATTTCTTTGATTTCAATTAATTTTTTAAATTTCTGCCATTATTTTAAACAGAAATGTATTATATTTTCATTCAGATCCCCTATTCAGGGTTGGATATCTCAAAAGAAAAAGTTTAGCCCAGCAGCATGGCTCAGTGGTTGAGCATTAACTTATGAGCCAGGAGGTCACGGTTCGATTCCCGTTGAGGGTACATGCCTGGGTTGCAGGCTCCATCCCCATTAGGGAATTTGCAGGAGGCAGCCAATCAATGATTCTTTCTCATCATTGATGTTTCTCTCTCTCTCTCTTTCTCTCTCTCTCTCTCCCCCTCTTCCTTCCTCTCTGAAATCAATAAAAATATTTTTAAAAAAGAAAAAAATATTATAAAATAGAGAAGATTCCTTGGTTAACCTGAGCTAGTAGGTAGACTTATCTCCCCCTCTTTCTTGAAGCCCTTTGTAGATTTGAGCTTCGTACAGGATCTCAGTTCCAACAGTGCACCTTAAAATGCCCAAGGCCTTGTGTCCTGATCATACATTGGCACTGAAATCCCAACTCAATTTGATAGAGGCAAAGGGTCTGCCTTTCTTTCTTCCCCTTCTGTCCTGTTCCCAGGGCAGCCTGAGAGATGCTTAGAGCTCTGGTTTAGTTTTCTCTTTATTTCAGCACCTGGTAATTTACTTTTTATTCTAAAGTGCTTTTTAAAGCCATATATATATATTATTTTTACCTATCCTGTGTATTTATCTATAGCAGGAGCATTTTCAAATCATCATAGTGAGAACATTATTTTTTATTTTTTTTTATTTAACCCATGCTAACTCAACGTTGTATTTCAGATTGCTTTATGCCCAGTATTTCTGGGAGGCAGTCCTGTTTGTTTTGTCTGCTGACTTTAATATTAGTGTGTATCTGCAAGTGCTTTGTAAGTTTCTGTAGTCTCCCCTTCAGCTAGAATTGTTTCTGAAGGAAGGTCTCAACGTGAATTGCGGGAATGTTCCCAAGTGTTAATTATGAGCTTTCTTCTCTGGGAGCCTTGTATATTTTACAAGACGAATTTTCATTTAATTTGTTGACTCAGGGTTTTACAATTTTAATCGAGGTTAGTATCCTTCATCTAGAGGTAGCCCAGGCTCGTGTTTCCAGGCGTTAGCCAAATGAAGAGTGTGTCTAGACATCTGGCTTTCTAATGCTTCCATCGCGATAGCTGTTATTGCTGTTTTCTTCCTGGTGTTTGTAGGGAAGAGAAAGACGATTATTACCTGTACTTTACTACATCTGGCTTTCTTGTGGATATTTCATCCCAGACCCAGTCTGTAAATCTGTATATGTTTCTAATAAACTGTGTTCCTTTTGGCTTCCTCTCCCATTTCCAGCTCTGGCTTACTAGTGGAAGTCCATCATCTCTACTGGTACTGTGAGTCTCCTACTTGCTTCTGAGGTTGTCTGTACATCTTGTAAATATTTTTGTCATGTTTTATCTGACATTTATATGTGTGAGAAGTGTGCATGAGGCAGAGGCTTCCTGTTCAACTCAGTATGCATGCTAACCAAAAATTAAGAAGCAGGGAAGAGGGAAAAAAAAAAGAGAGGAAAAAACTTCATGGACACAGACAGCAGTGTGGTGATCACCAGAGGGAAAGGGGGTGGGAGGAGGTAAAAGAGGGTAGAGGGGAGTAAATGATGATGGACAGAGACTGGACTTGGAGTGGTGAACACCCAATGCAGTGTACAGATGGGCATGTTGTAGAATTGCGCACCTGAAACCTGTATAATTTTGTTAACCAGTGTCAACCCAGTAAGTTCAATAAAAAGAAGTAGTGACTAAGGACAAATAAACATAAGAAACCACAAAGGGGGCTCCTGCTTCCAAGTAAATTGGTGAAAGTAGTGGCAGCACATCCGTCCTACCACAATATCTAAAAGAGTTCCAAATCAATCTAAAAACTCAGCTACATCCCATTATTAAAGACGCCATAAAGATGTAAGAGAAGAAGAAAAAAAAAGATGTAAAAGCAAAGAGGACAACATGCACTAAAATTCTAAGCACCAAAGAACCATTCTGGGTGAGTGGAGATAATTAACCATTGGCCAAATTGGGACATGGATGGAGGCTCCGGCTGGTTGTTGTTCCTGTGTCTTTACCATGAAAGCAATGCACTGGTAGAATTTTTTAAATACTAATGATTGTTATTATTTTATTATTAATTTTGTATTACTAATTTTTAGAGAGAGGAAAGAAGAGGGAGAGAGAGAGAGAGAGAGAAACATTGATGTGAGAGCAAAACTTTGGCTGCCTCCTGCACACCCCCTACTTGGGATCTAGCCTGCAACCCAGGCATGTGCCCTGACCAGGAACCGAAATGGCCGTTTTTCAGTACACGGGGTGACACCCAACCATTAAGCCATACCGGCCAGGGCTCACTAGGAGAGTTTTGATTGCTGCATGGACTAGCCTGGCAGATTGAAATATAGAAGATGTTTTGTTTTCTCCAACATACTTTCCCTGGGATCAGGTGCAGCATGGAATACTGGAAGCATAGCATTGACATACAGAGCAAAGCCTTTCTCAGGCTCCCAATATGGAGGACACAGAGCCTCAGTGGGAGAGGGTCTGAATAAACATTTCAAGTGTTTTTCTGCAGGGATAAAAGCAGAGGTGAAGGTAGCCTAAATAAACCTGCAACCTAACTACCATCTGGCACAATTGTGTAATGAGTGCAGGTAAGCTGCCACTAATCCTCTCTTCCCGATAGAGGCAAGGGTGAATTCTGTGGGAGGAAATCTACTGGGTGTTTTCTCTGACCACAGTGTAACTAAACTAGAAATCAGTATCTGCAACTAAGTTTGGAAAGTAGACATGCATTTCTAAAAACCTATTGATCAAAGAAAATTTTATAGGGCATTCTTTTAAATTTTGAAAAAGAATTATGTGTCAAAACTTAAGGGATGCAGCTAAAATAATAATAATAATAATAATAATAATAATTATTATTATTATTATTATTTTTAAATCTTTTTAATCCTCACCCAATGATATTTTCCCATTGATTTTTAGAGAGAATGGAAGAGAGAGGGAAAGACAGAGAGAAATATCGATGTGAGAGAAACACATCAATTGGTTGCCTCCTGCATGTGCCCTGACCAGGGCATGGACCAGGGAAGAGCCTGCAACCAAGGTATGTGCCCTTGACCAGAATTGAACCTGGGACCCTTCGGTCCACACAGCAATGCTCCATCCACTGAGCCAAACCAGCTAGGGCTAAACTTATGACTAAAAATGTGTATATTATAAAACTGAAATACCAATTAGTTAAATTCCATCGTAAAGTGCTAGAAAAATAAGAGCAAACTGAATTCCAAAAACTGAAGAAAAGAGATAAAGATAAGAACATAAATAAGAAAGATAAGAGCAGAAAAATAGAAGATACAATTTAATCAACAAAAACTAAAGTTGGTTCCTTGACAAATAATAAAATTGATAAGCACCTGTAAAATTGATCAAGATCAGAGAAAGATAACACAAATTACAAATATTAGGAACAAAAAAGGAGACATCACCCTAAGTATCTTCTAGACATTAAAATGACAATGGGAATGATTAGAAGCAACTTTATGCTTATTTCCCAAATGAATTGGAAAAAATCTTTGAAAAATATGATTTTCCATTATGAACACAAAAAGAAATAGAACATATGAACATTCTTATACTTAAAACATAATTTAAGAACTTTTCTAGGTTGGGTGGCTACTCAAGTGAACTTTTCCAAATATTTAAGAAAGTAATAACACCAAATCTTTTATAGAATCATTCAGGAATAGAGATAACTCACTTTCCAGCTTACTTTATAAAGCAAGCATAATGCAGATATGAGAACTTGCTAAGGAAATTGCAAGAGAAGAATATAACAAGGTGATATACTTCAGAAAAACTTACAAATATTCTAAAAATGGTAAAAATATATAATTTAAACAAAATACTATGAAAAGTATTTACAAATATAACAGGACTCAAGTAAACATTTATCCCAGGAATTCCAGATTGATTTAACATTTGAAAAGCAATCAATGGAATTTACCACATTTACGGAATAAAGGAAAAATAAGTAGTATACCCATCTCAATTGATGCAGAAAATGGATTTGATATAACAATATTAATTCATGATAAAACTCCTAGAAAAGTAGTACAATTAAGAAATAAAAAATGCTGTTCATGTAAAACTCCAATGCTTGAAATTCCTCTTCATTCTGGTGGAGTTGTAGAGGCATATTTGGTGACTGTTGATCTTTGCTCAGTACTTTGGTCGCCTCAAATCTCACAGCCTCAGTTATCCCATAGGATACTGGTGGCAACCAAGCAAGTTTGTCCAATTCAGTTCAATTCAGTCTTGTGAGCATCTGCTTATATCTAACGTGCAGCTCTGAGCTTAGAAGATACTTGTCATCAGTAAAGGAAAGAAGGTAGAAGGAAAGCAAATAAATTAAAACTTTAACAATGGAAATAAAAAATGTTTGTGCTGCAGGGACACTATAAAGATAATGAAGGCAGTACATCGAATGGGAGAATATATGTGCAAATTATAGATCTTATTAAGGACTGGTATCTAGAATATATGAAGAACATTTACAGTAGATTAATAAAATATTCCTACTTAAAAATGGGTAAATATTGGAATAGACATTTCTCCAATGAAGATATGCAAATAGCCAATAAGTACATAAAAAAATGTTCAACATCAGCATTAGTTATCAAGGAAACATAAATCAGAACCAAAGTGAGCTATCTCTTGATGCCCACTAGGATAACTAGGATCAAAAAGTCCGATAAGAATAAGTGTTGACAACAGGCCATGGAGAAACTGGAACCCTCAGACACTGATGATGGGTACGTAAAATGGTGCACATGTTTTAAAAAACTGTCTGGAAGTTCTTCAAATGACTAACCTCAAAGCTACCTAATGACCCAGCAGTTTTATTCCTCAGTATATACCAAAAGAAATAAAAAACATATATCTACCAAAATACTTGTATAATGAATGTTTATAACAACATTCGGTCTAGTCAAAATGAGAGCCGAAGGTCTGAACAACCCAAATGCCCATTGACTGATGGAATGGATAAATCCCTGAAAGTGGAACACAATCCCCCCATGAAAAGCAATGACATACTGACCCCTGCTGCCATCTGGATGAGCCTTGAAACATTGTGCTGAGTGAAAGAAGGCAAAAGTCCACGTATTATATGATTCCATTCATGTGATTGCCCAGAATAGGAAAATCTGTAGAGGCAGAGAGTACATTAGTGGTTACTTAGGGCTTGGAGAGGGTTGGGAGAGGGATCATAACTACCAGGAAATGGTGATAGCCAAGGGTTCTTTTTTTTTTTCCCTTCAGCCTTGGTGAAACAAGGCCACCAAAAATGTGGTTGCCTTCCCCCACAAAAATGGGGAGAGAGAAGAAAGATGAAAGCATTCTTTTTAAAGTGATATAAATGTTTTAAAATTGAATGTGTGTGTGTTTTTTTTTTTTTAATGGCACACATCTATGACTGACTAAAAGCCATTGAATTGTATATTCTAGTGAATTATATGTTGCAGGAATTATATCTCAATTAAACTGTTTAAGAAAGAATGTCATATAAATGGAATCTTCAGGTGGAAAAATCCAAAGACAAGATTTAATAGGAAGGAAAAACAATAAGCAATCGAATGAGTGCTGTATCTTGTAACAAAAACCAATGCTGGCCTCTGATGTGGGCCCTATCTCCTGATAGGTAGCTTTATGGCTTTAACCAAAAGAGGTTGGTTTCTCATTTGGATAATAGAGAGATCATCACCTGCTTTAAAAGTTGTTTTTAGAATTAACTAAGAAGACGTGTGAACAGCATTTGCACAGTGCGTGGCACACAGCAAGTGCTTCAAAAAAAAAAAAAAGTGTTAATTTCCAACTCCACCTCCCTGTTCTATTATAGAGGCACGTTAACATCGCCATGGTTTTACATGCAACGGAGCAGCAACTGCCAAACGGATGGGGGACGATTCCAGTGGGAATGAGCTCTGAGGTGGGTTGAAGAATGAGAAGGATTTAACCAGGAGAAATTGGTGGGAGATGGAGAGGGAGATGAAAGACAGAGCAAAAGAGCTTACTTCATCTGGAGCAATGAGATGAAAGTGTTTAATAGATATGCAAAGTTGTACATTTCAATTTTAATTTTTAATAGTTTATTGAGAGAGAGAGAGAGAGAATGAATCACTGGCTCCTGCATGCGCCCTACTGGAGATCCAGCCTGCAACCCAGGCATGTGTCCTGACTGGGAATCAAACCAGTGACTGTTTGGTGCACAGGATGATACCCAACTAACTGAGCCACACTGGTCAGGACTGTACATTTCAACGTCAGAGGCAATTAAACCAAATCTTAGAAGGATAAGTGACAGGTCAGTGTGCTGTGTTTGGTATGTGGCAAAGGTGAGGCATGATCATAAATCTCCTGATTCTACATCTGAAGCATCCTTACAGTGAAAAATGGGGCTGTAGTCTCCTTTTTAAATGTATGTAAGTAGAAACAGTTGTAATTCATGACCCTATGATATCCTAATTCCGAGGTTATCGCACTTCGGTCAGGGTGAGGTGGTCATCGCTCCACATTCTCTCACGGATTCTGCCACCACCGCATCCTCGGTGAGACAGGGAGCTTCAGAGCAGTAACCGTATCCAATGCAGTATCCAGCCAGACAAAAATAGGCATGATCAGAATAAAATGCGTTATTTAAGCAAAATGTTTTCAATTGTGGAAGGTATTAACGTAAATTCCACATGTTCTTAAATCGTAAACATCCTGAAAATGCCTTAAAGAACAAATCATGTTTTTAGAGAGTCACTAGCTGAGACTCTTCAAAAGAGCAAGGGTATTTCCAAATATTTTGGGCAAAAAAAGTGTATAGTTTCTGATGCACTTAGAGAGGCAAGGCATAAAAAATAAGTGTTGGCATCAAATATTCATTGGGATATGTAATGCAAAGATTCCTTTTGCAGCAGAATAATATTGTAACTCCCCTCTGGTGACTACTCACGATATAAAATTCGGCAGCAATTCCAAGAGAAACTCCTTTATAATAAATAGATGATGCCTGTGCTTGCCGTCGCGAGAGCACCTAATGGCAGTACTTCAGTTTTTATCCCTCTCTGCTGTCATAAAAAGCACATTTCAAGCCTTTCGGGGCTGAAATGTTCAAAGGCACCTAACATCTTAATGCAAAAGTATTTAAAAATTACTTCCAGGAATAATGAAATCCCAAGCACAAGTTCAAAAAAAATGTATCTGTAGAAGTTTTCTGCAAGTGTATCTCACAGATTCCACATGCATCCACAGATAAACAGTAGCTATGATTGCACTCAAAGGAATATTGAAAGTGCATTACCCTTTCCATATTTCAGAACTGCCACTGTATGAATATAGGGTGTCCCAAATAATGCATATACACTTTGAATAATTATTAATTACAGTGGGTTCAATCTGAAAAGAAAGAAACATAAATTGAGCTATCAGGAAAAAAAAAGTTTGTATACATTTTTGGGGGACATCCTGTATATTCTTGTGTGTGTGCGTGGGTGTGTGTGGTGTTTGGTAGGAACTGGAATCTTTAACTAGTTTTCTCTGACTAGCTGTATGTTACCTTTTTTTTTTTTTTGCCACTTCTCCATCCTTTTCTTTTACAATTTGATAAATTTGATAAGTATAGCATTCAATATTTAGAAATAAATTATAGCTTATGCATATTTCTATATAAAGTTATGTTTTAATGTTACATTTCAGTTAACTGTTGTCCATAATATTATATTTAAATGTTACATTGGGTTTCATCCATAGTAGATGCAATGTTTACTGCCTTTGCAATGGATTAGTGCGGCCTTCCCTAACCTACTTAGTGAGTGTGGTAAATCACAATCCCTTCATTTTTTGTTAAAATTCTCCTGAGATGAATGAATACCTCTTACGTTGGAAGTCATGACCCTCATTTACATGTGAGGCCAATGCCTGACTCAAATGAGTGTCCAGAAGGCTGTCCCTCTTACCTAAAAGCAAGGACAACCAAGTCGCAAAATTTATGTTTGAGGGTGCTTCACAGATTAGGCCAAGGCTAGGCTTAATCTGAGATGCTTTTGCTCTGTTGCTTCCCTGTTTCTATTCTACTGCTTTCCTTCTCTCTCTCTCCTCTCTCTCTCTCTCTCTCTCTCTCTCCCTCTCTCTCTCATATATATATATATATATATATATATATATATATATATATATACACACACACACACACACACACATATATTCCCACCCTCACCCCCCAAGGAGCATCCCCTCAGTAAATCACTTATAAGCAAATTCCAATCTTAGCCTCTGTTTCTGGAAAAATGAACCTTAGCACAATAAATGCAACTACTTATCCTATATAATTAAAGGCTAATATGCAAATCAACTGAATGGCAGAATGACCGGTCGCTATGATCTGCACTGACCACCAGGGGGCAGACGCTCCATGCAGGAGCTGCCCCCGATGGTCAGTGAGCTTCCATGGCGGGGAGCACTGCTCAGCCAGAAGCTGGGTGTAGCAGGAGCCCCTCCTGCCTCTGCTGCCTCTGCGACAGCGCTAAGGAGGTGTAACTGCTGGCTTAGGCCCACTCCCCTTGGGCTCCCAGACTGCAAGAGGGCACAGGCTGGACTGAGGGAACTGCCCTCAAGTGCACGAATCTTGTGCACCAGGCCTCTAGTATCTACATATCTTTATCAGCACTTACCAGTCATCATTCTGTGGCCAAGGACTGCATGAGTGAAATGCTAAAAGGAGGCAAAGTTACAAGAACAATTCTACTTCCTACCTTATGTATTTTTTGATATTGTTTGGATTTTTGACAACTTATGCATATGTAGTATTTTTTAAACTTGGAGGAAATAAGGAGGAAAAACGTGTTAAAGAATTTGAGTTTGAGGTAAACGTATGTTGTGGAATCTCTGATGTATTCTGATGTGTACTCTTTGGATGCATCCACCACCCTTGGTCCTAAATTGATTTTTCTCCAGGCTTTCATAATGTTGTCCAGAACTTGTATTACTCATTACAAAATTATTTCCTCTGAGTATACAGCTGGTGATATAGGAGAAGAATTAGCCGCTATACATGCCTTTATGAACAGATTCGGGAGGCTAATATTCCGAACTGCAGTTCACCAGTTCACTTTTATTTCAAGTTAATGAGATTATGCAAGCAGTAATTACTTTCGTTCACATCTCTCTTTACCATTACTCAAAGCTAATTTAAATATCAAATTACTTTTTCTCTCTATTCTTAGGCAGTAAAAAAGTTGGACCCCCTCCGTTAAAAAGCACTTGAAATCTTCTTTCTGAAAACATTTCAGTTTATCTAGGCATGTGTTGGTGGGATTTTAATTGACCCCACCTGCTTTGTGCAAATGAAGCGGTTACCCATTTATTTTGCAGAATATATTTCTGAAGAATTGTTATTTAACTAGATTCCCAGCAAACTCTCATTTTAGATGGAGGGGTTTAGGGATGTGGGTGCTGACCTTCTTCACTTGAGTGTGTTTTTAGAAAGAAGTCTTAAATATTTGGGCATGAAATTAACCAATAAAGTCTATTCTATACACTACATTATAATGTTAAAATTTGAAATATTATGTAACGAATATCTCTGGCCAGCTGAAAATGTCTAGCTGTGCCATGCAAGTTGGTCAGTAATGTTAGGTCTAGTTATCAGATACAAGGTTTTTTGAAAGTTGAAAGTTTCCAAATTGTTGGTAATGTTTTAACTAACTTCTGTTTCACTCAGACTTAATGTTCTATGGTTGAGGCATTTCCTCAACAGTTTATGTATGTATGTTTGTGTGGATGTACACATGTATGCATTTATTTATTTTGGGGGACTCAGGATATTTCCAAAATTTATTTTTTTTCTATGCTCTGAGACAGAAGGATAAATGGCAGGGCAATTAACAAAAAATAAAAGTAGACATTGATCAAATTTTAAACTATAATCCTTTAAATATATTTTTATTGACTTCAGAGAGAAAGGGAGAGGGAGAGAGAGAGAGGGAAACATCAATGATGAGAGAGAATCATGGATTGGCTGCATGTCCCCTACTGGGGATGGAGGCCACAACCCAGGCCTGTTACCTGACTGGGAATTGAATGGTGACCTCCTGGTTCAATCACTGAGCCACTTTGGCTGGGCTAGATCTGATTCTTTATCCTGCTCCTGCAGTATCATGGACCAAAAAAATCATTTGTCTTGATTCTCCTATACCCGTGGTCGGCAAACTGCGGCTCGCAAGCCACATGCGGCTCTTTGGCCCCTTGAGTGTGGCTCTTCCACAAAATACCACGGCCTGGGTGAGTCTATTTTGAAGAAGTGGCATTAGAAGAAGTTTAAGTTTAAAAAATTTGGCTCTCAAAGGAAATTTCAATCATTGTACTGTTGACATTTGGCTCTGTGGACTAATGAGTTTGCTGACCCCTGTCCTATACCAATCTTCTGTGTTCCCATTTACTAATATTTTAGCTCTGTATTTAACTTAAACTCCCTGATGTCATAATCACTATTTTCACATTTCATTTGGATTTAGCAATATGTTGCCTATTGTCGTTTTCTTGCATTCCAGGCCCTGCTTTTGCTATCTCCTTTTGTGCTGAGGAAAATGTCTTCCAATTATTTGGTTAATCTGTGATTGGTAAGCATTCTCAGTCTTTGTGTGTCTGAGCATGTTTCCTTTATCACCTTCACTCTAGAATAATAGTTTAGTTGTGCATAAAATTCTCAGTTTATACTTTCCCTAAATGCTTTAAAGACAGTATTATATTCACTTTTCATTTTTGCTGAAGAAATGTCTTTTGATTCATGATCTTTCTTTTATTATAAAAGTTTGTGGGGTTTTTTTTTCCCTCCCTCTGATAGCTTTTAATGTTTTCTCCTATCCTTTGAGCTCATTTCCTTGTGTTTTCAATTTGAAAGATTATAGCTTTATGTCTAGACTTGCTATTTGGTACTTCTTAGGATATGCCTAAACCCTTTTCTTTCTATCATCTTTTTTTATTATCTCTAATTATCTGAAAGTCTCATTCGGTGTTATTACTTCAAGAGCTTACAATACAAATCCTTGTGTTTAAAGGGTTTATCGCTTCTTTCTTAGTGACCTTAGTATTCCTAAGGGGTGTGGTTGTCTCATTGGGTGCAGCGTCCAACCTGTGCCTTCCTACCATTATCCCTGTGCTGATTCTGCAACTCTGAGCACAGGTTTCCTGCTTTTGCCTCCATGATCCCCTGCATCAGCACCATGATCCCCTGCCTTGAACTCCACCATTATGGCAGACATAGAGCCTCCGCCCATCCCTTCTGCTAATGTCAAACATGGAATCAGATATAAGCAGACCCCTTTGACAGTCCATACTTTGCAAATTTGTGTTTTCATGGATGCTGTAACAAAGTGAACATGGAAATGTTTCTCTTCACTGAGATATTCCCCATTATATGGAAACCATAATAGAGGGTTTGGGGCTCACAAAGCTATAAACATTTAATGGATATATTTTCAATTTTATATATTTTCCTCCCCAAAATACATATAGAATTTCTTGAAGGTTCCTAAGTCGTGAAGCTTTCATATAACATCTGCTAGACTCAATTCAGGACTACAACTGTCCTTTGAAACTCTGACTCTGTTCCTGAACTTGGCTTCATTCTCAGGGGCTGCAGAGAACTTATAGCAAATGGACATTGGTGCCACCTGCTTTGTGCAAATGGAGTGATTAAAACCTCAGGTCAGAAGATGTGCCTGTGTGTTTCAGGGCAACTCTTTACCCAATTGGAATTCTTCCCTCAGAATGCTCTTCAAACTCTGTGTGTATTGCAATGCAAATAAGGGTTACTTTGAAAAATCGCCACGGGCCAGCAGTCTTCAAATATGTCTCTGATATCCCCCTTATTCATGAACAAAATATATTTTTTTCTCCTAAATTTGCTCAGAATCTTGTAGTAGAGGAAGACGGAGGCATAGATCTCCGCAGGGCTGTGTAAGTGTCATCGTGAAGACAAATATCACCTCCGGTCACCTGTGTTCAGGGTACAAAGGAACCACTCCATTGTAGGACATATCTCAGTGGAAGTTAGTATTACATGTGTGTTTCATTTTGTTTAGTAGCCACCTCAAATGACACTCTCATTAAGCTAAAAACTCAAAAGAAGTCATTTTCAAAATGTTTCAATTCTCCTCTACTGTGTACCTATAGCAGTTTTCAAAGGGGAAAATTAAGTAAAATAAAAAGAAATTTCTAACAAGTTCTTTGCTATCCTGACTCAACTGTTATTTTAGTTTCACACATTTCTTGTAGCTTTTATTACCATTAGTAGTGAAACTTACAAAGTGGAATGAATAACTTTGCAGTAATAGACAGGCTCTGTTACAGATTGTAGTTTAATTCAGACAGGCATCATAACCAAAAGCAAAAATATGAATCTAGTGGTTTTTGTAAGGAAGTAATAGGCCCTATGAAAGACAGTACTTTTTAAAATTACATAGATAAAGATCCTCAAAAAATGACAAGAAAAATAAAGTAGCTCTGATGACTGATATTTTCATGAATAAAAATTAAAATGGTTCATGCAGTACTTACCCACTTCCCTTTACATATATATCTAATATAACTATATATGCATAATGTAAATTAATATATATTTTTTCTATCGCTTTCTTTCCTGCTTACTTTTTTTCCCCCTCTGTGAAAGCACTGACTGTCTAATTTAAGTTTTGAACTTAAAACCCTGGATTCCTTTCCACTCTGTTGTAGATGAGCTAATTGTAAGATTTATAGTACTCATCTGAAATGTTGTGCTGAGATTTTTCAGTTTATTTCTAGAATTATGAAGACAGTGAATATTTTCTTAATACCAAGTCTAAAAACAGCAGGGTATAATTAAGAATAGTATGTGGGTAAATATTCCTAAAGTCACCTCTAAGTGATTAATCTCTAAACACTTTTCATGGATCTTGTACCTGCCACCCAAATTATTGCTTAATATCACTTGTGATGCTAAAAAGATGTTTGCAAAACATTCAGAACATTACTGAATAGATGGAAGTGTTCATTACACATCTATTTTGCTCATTTACAGTAAAATAATAGCAAAGGAACTCACTGGGCCAGCTTTAGGCAACTTTATTCAGGTCTCTGTGCACTCAAGATTGAGTCTGTTTAGCAAATACCAACCACCATCAAAAGAACAATTGTAAGGATCCAGAACCAAAATGGCAATGGAATAGAAAGACGTGTCCCGAGCCTTGTCCCGGAGCAGATAGAAAGAACAGCTGAGGGTTGCACGAGGAGTGTCTGTTGGAGAGTTAAGAGACAGCTATACTCGAGGAGAAGGTGGGGGACTGCTGGGCAGGGTTCTTCTGACCTGGCAGCCCCCACTGCTGCTGGGTTCCCTCCCAGAGCCACCCGCTTGGACCCGGAGACCGCGCCATCTTGAAGGGAAAAGTGGATGTTATTAGAAACCTGAAAATCTACAACTGTGGCACCCACCAAACAGCTGCGAACCCCAGAACACTGACCCTCAATTGGCACAAACACACGGATTCAAGGGAGCTCTACACTCCAACACAGAAAGGTCAGATTTTGCCTGGGATAAGGTGAGGTCTCTGGTCCCGGCAGGACAGAGAAATGCACGCACTGTGGAAGCTGGAGGACCAGGGGAAGTCTGAGCCTAGAAAAATCCGTGGCTGTTTGGGCTGGCATGATCCATGAATGTGGAAGGGGGTCCTCAGAGCTGCTACCAGAGGGGATCTCTAAAAAGCAACCCATTTTGATCTGACGCAGAAGGACAGCCTAAAAACTCTGGGAGTGTGCCAGCTGTTTGGACACAAGGGGGAATGTGCAAGCTTAAGAGCAAACCCGGAGTTCGCATGCTCGCGCTTTCTCCTCTTTGAAACCTTGTTTCTGATTACTGAGCCCAATACATCGGATCATCCAGTTGGGAACACCCTAGGAGACTGCAGGGGAAAGTTGTGTTTCTGGAACCAGGGGATTAGAGCAGGGAGTGACCATCAGAGAACCAGCTCTGGGGCAGCCCACTCCCACAAACCAGTGTTGAGTGCCATAGGGAAAGCAGGATCTAAAGCAGAGGCTAGAAAGGACCCATAGAACCAGAAGTCAACCCAGAAACACTGCCACCCAGGGGCTGAATCACAAATTGACTCCTGTGTAATCACAAATTAAGTAATACAAGAAAGTAAGACACACCGCCTGCTTAAAAATCAGGACTGGCTTATAACACTGAGGAGCAGAACTGCAATACTGTCCTGACTGGGAAACAGGCGTGCCAAACAGAACAATAGAGGAAGTGAATGACCTTCACTATTGCACACTTTATTTTTATTGTTTTTATTTTAAATTTATTTTTCTTATTTTCTTATTTTTTTTCATCTTTTAGTTAAGAAACTATTTTTTTCTTTTTTCCTCACTTGATTTTACCTTTTTAATTATTACATTTTTATTTTCAATCAGTATTATTACTACTACTATTTTTCCTTTTTTAAAAAAAAGTGTCATTTTACTTTCTCTTTATTTGACTTTGAGATTAGTGTTCTACATTCTATTTTCATCTTTCCTTTAGCATCATTCTACCCTATATCAACTCTATCTTTATGCCATCACTTTCTTCCTAACTTTTGCCCTTTTATTGTCCTGTTTCTCTTACCCTTTTCCTGCCTTAGATTTTCCCTATTCTTTCTTTTTACCCCCTGTTAAAATTTCATCCTACTTATATATCTAATTTCCAATTCCCTGCTCTAAGTTCATACACACCTCTCTCTTCTCTGTCTTCACTATCCAAAAATTGTTTCTCTCTCTATCCTTTTGTTGTTGTTTGCTTGAATGTTGATTATATCGGACTTTTATGCTTGTTTGTGAGATTCTTTTGCTTATTCTTTTTTGTTTTGTTTTCTTGTTTGCTTTGTTTTTGTTTGTTTTTTTTGCATCTGTTTTTCCTCGCCTCGCTTGATATTAATTGTTGTTTGTAGTTTGTATTCATCTCCAGGTACTTTTATTTGCTGGAATTAGTGGCTGTTCTATTGGAGTTTCCCCCTCCCCTATATATACAGTTTGTTCCCCTTTTCTTCTTATTCTCTTTCTTTTCTCTCTTACATTTTTTTTCCTTTTCCCAATTTCATTTTGGCACTCCTTTCTTTCTTTTATTTTTTCTCTCTTCTTCTTTCTCTCCTATCCCCTAAATTGCCTTTATCTGGTGGTCACCTTTATATGGGGTTATTAATATTGTGAATACATTTCTGTTCAGTGCCTTGTGAGTGGTACTTGGTTGTGTTGTATTTTGTGCCTTTAAACCAACACAGGAGAGAGAGAACTACATAACCAGACACCCAGAGAAGCAGAGACCATGGGGAGACAAAGAAACAGCCCGCATATGAAAGAAAAGTAGGCATCACCAGAAAAGGAAGTAAACAAAATGGAGGCAAGCAACCTGCCAGAGAAAGAATTCAGAGAAATGGTCATAAGGTGGCTGAAAAGAATGGAAGACAAATTAGACAATATGAGTAAGAACCAAGAGGAAATGAAGAAGAACCAAGAAGAAATGAAAAAAATGACATCACTGCTGTAAAGAACTTAATAGAAAGCATCAAGAGTAGACTAGAAGAAGCAGAGGACCGCCATCAGTGAGCTAGAAGACAATGTACGAAAAAATTCCCAAGTAGAGCTGCTTCTAGAAAAAAAAATTAAAAAGCAGGAGAGCCTAAGGGAACTTTGGGACAACACGAAACAAAACAACATCCAGCATAATAGGGGTCCCAGAAGGAGAGGAAATGGAGCAAGGAGTAGAAACCTTGTTTGAAGAAATAATGACAGAAAACTTCCCTAATATGGGGAAGAAAAAACCCACACAAATCCAAGAAGCTCACAGAGTACCAAGCAAAATGAACCCCAAAAGACTGATGCCAAGGCACATTATAATTAAATTGGCAAACACCAATGACAAAGTAAGAATCTTAAAAGCAGCCAGAGAGAGACAGAAAGTTACTTACAAAGGAACCCCCATCAGACTAGCAACTGATTTCTCAACAGAAACTCATCAGGCCAGAAGGCAATGGAATGAAATATACAAAGTCATGCAAAGGAAGGGTCTGAATCCAAGAATACTGTACCCAGCAAGGCTATCAATAAAAATTGAAGGTGAAATCAGGAGCTTCACAGACAAAAAAGGGCTAAGGGAATTTATTACCACCAAACCAGTGATGCAAGAAATGCTAAAAGGTCTGCTGTAAAGAAAAGAAATAGGAAGCGAAGAAGGAACACAGTGGTAAAGAATAAAAATGGTGACAAGTAAGTACCTATCCATAGTAACTTTAAATGTAAATGTATTAAATGCCCCAATCAAAAGACATAGGGTAATGGATTGGATTAGAAAACACGACCCATATATCTGCTGTCTACAAGAAACCCACCTCAGAAAAAAAGATGCATACAGACTGAGGGTGAATTGATGGAAAAAGGTTTTTCAGGCGAATGGAAATGAAAAAACTGGGGTAGCAATACTTATATCTGACAAATTAGGTCTCAAAGTGAAGGACATAACAAGAGATAAGGATGGCCACTTCATAATACTAACGGGAGCAATCCAACAAGAAGAAATAACTCTGGTAACCATATATGCACCAAATACAGGAGCACCTAAATACATTAAAAAAACTCCTGGAGGATATAAAAGGAGAAATTGACAGCAATACAATCATAGTAGGAGACTTTAATACCCCACTATCACCATTGGACAAATCCTCTAAAAAAAAAATCAGCAAAGAAACATCAATCCTAAATGACTCACTAGACCAGATGGAATTAATTGACATCTTCAGAACATTTCACCCCAAAGCCACAGAATATACATTCTTCTCAAGTGCACATGGCTCATTTTCAAAGATAGACCATATGTTGGGTAATAGGCATAGTCTCTTCAAATTCAAGAAGCTAGAAATCATATCAAGCATCTTCTCAGATCACAGTGGCATAAAACTGGAAATCATCTACAATAAAAACAATCCAAAAAATCAAATACATGGAGACTAAACAGCATGCTATTAAACAATGACTGGGTTACCAGAGAGATCAAGGAAGAAATAAAAAATATCATGGCAACAAATGACAATGAAAACACAACAATACAAAATCTATGGGACACTGCGAAAGCAGTCTTGAGAGGGAAGTTCATAGCTATACAGTCCTATTACAAAAAACAAAAACAATGGAAATAAATTACCTAACCCTACAACTCAAAGAGTTAGAAAGAGAGCAACAAGAAAAGCCCAGTGTAAGCAGAAGGAAGGAAATAATAAAGATCAGAGCAGAGATAAAGGACATTGAAACAAACAAACAAAAAATACAAAAGATCAACAAAACCAAGAGCTGGTTCTTTGAAAGGATAAACAAGTTTGATGAACCTGTAGCCAGGATCACCAAATAACAAAGAGATAGGACCCAAATGAAAAAAATCAGAAGTGAAATAACAACAGACCCCACCGAAATACAAAGGATTGTTAAAAAATACTATGAACAACTCTATTCCAACAAACTGGACAACCTGGAGGAAATGGATATATTCCTAGAAAAATATAACCTTCCAAAACTCAATCAGGAAGAATCTAAACATCTCAATAGGCCAATAACTACAGAAGAAATTAAAGCAGTCATCAAAAAGCTTCCAGCAAACAAAAGCCCAGGGCCAGATGGCTTCACAGAGGAGTTTTACCAAACAATCAAGGAAGAACTAAAACCTATCCTCCTCAAACTATTCCAAAAAATTCAAGAGGAAGGAACACTTCCAAGCTCATTCTATGAAGCCAGCATCACCCTAATACCAAAACCAGATAAAGACAACACAATGAAAGAGAATTACAGGCCAATATCTCCCATGAACATAGATGCCAAAATCCTCAACAAAATTCTAGCACTACATCAGAAAGATCATACACCATGACCAAGTAGGATTTATCCCAGGAATGCAAGGATGGTACAATATCTGCAAATCAATAAACGTGATACATCACATAAACAAAATGAGAGATAAAAATCACATAGTCATATCAATTGATGCAAAAAAGGCATTTGACAAAATCCAACACCCTTTCATGATAAAAACTCTCAACAAGGTGGGAATAGAAGGATCATACCTCAACATAATAAAAGCTATATATGATAAACCCACAGCTAACATCATATTCAATGGGCAATAACTAAAACCATTTCCCCTAAGAACAGGAACAAGACAGGGATGCCCACTCTCACCACTCCTGTGCGACATAGTACTGGAAGTATTAGCCATTGCAATTAGACAAGAAGAAGAAAAAAAAGGCATCCAAATTGGAAAAGAAGAAGTAAAGCTGTCCTTATTTGCAGATGACATGATATTGTACATAAAAAAACCACAATACTCCATCAAAAAACTAATAGACTTAATAAATGAATTCAGCAATGTAGCAGGATACAAAATTAACACCAAGAAATCTATGGCATTTCTATGCACCAATAGTGAACATACAGAAAGACAGACTAAAAAAGCAATCCCATTTACCATCGCACCAAAAAAATTAAATACCTAGGAATAAACTTAACTAAGAAGGTAAAAGACCTATATGTGGAAAACTACACGACACTGAAAAAAGAGATAGAGGAAGACATAAACAGATGGAAGAACATACCATGTTCATGGATTGGTAGAATTAACATCATCAAAATGTCCATACTACACAAAACAATCTATAAATTCAGTGCAATTCCCATTAAAATACCAACAGCATATTTCACAGACCTAGAACAAACCTTAAAAATTCACCTGGAATAAAAAGAGACCCTGAATAGCTGCAGCAATCCCGAGAAGAAGAACAAATTAGGGGGGATCTCAATACCAGATATCAAGTTGTATTACAAGGCCATGGTTCTTAAAACAGCCTGGTACCGGCACAAGAACAGACATATAGATCAATGGAATAGAACAGAGAACCCAGAAATCAACCCAAACCACTATGCCCAATTAATATTTGACAAAGGAAGCATGAACGTACAATGGAGTCAAGACAGTCTATTCAACAAATGGTGCTGGGAAAATTGGACAGATACCTGCAAAAAAATGAAACTAGATCACCAACTTTCACCATACACAAAAATAAACTCAAAATGGATAAAAAACTTAAATGTAAGATGGGAAACCATAAAAATACTAGAGGAATCCACAGGCAGCAAAATCTCAGACGTATGCCGAAGGAACCTCTTCACTGATACTGCCCCTAGGGCAATGGAAATTAAAGAGAAAATAAACAAATGGGACTACATCAAAATAAAAAACTTTTGCACAGCAAAGGGAACCATCAATAAAACAACAAGAAAGCCCACTGCATGTGAGAACATATTTGCCAATGATATCAATGATAAGGGTTTAATCTTTAACATTTACAGAGAACTCATACAACTTAACAAAAAGAAGATAAACGACCCAATCAAAAAATGGGCAACTGATCTAAACAGACACTTTTTGAAAGAAGACAGAAGGAAGGCCAAGAGACATGAAAACCTGCTCAAAGTCACTATCATCAGAGAGATGCAAATCAAAACAACAATGCGGTACCACCTTACACCTGTCAGAATGGCTATCATCAATATCAACAAACGACAAGTGTTGGTGAGGATGCGGAGAAAAAGAAACTCTTTTGCGCTGCTGGTGGGAGTGCATACTGGTACAGCCACTGTGGAGAACAGAATGGAGTTTCCTTAAAAAACTAAAAATGGAACTCCCATTTGACCCAGTGATCCCACTTCTAGGAATACATCCCAAGAAACTAGAAACCAGAATCAGAAAAGATATATGCACTCCTATGTTCATAGCAGCACAATTCACCATAGCTAAGATCTGGAAACAGCCTAAGTGCCCATCAGCAGATGAGTGGATTAAAAAACTGTGGTATATCTACACAATGGAATACTATGCTGCAGTAAAAAAGGAAGGAGTTCTTACCATTTGCAACAACATGGATGGAGATGGAGAGTATTATGTTAAGTGAAATAAGCCAGGCAGAGAAAGATAAATATCACATTATCTCACTCATTTGTGGAATATAATGAATGGCATAGACTGATGAACAAGAACAGAACCAGAGACTGAGAAATGTTGATCAGAACCTCAAACCTCAGGGAAGGAGCGGGTCGGTGGGAGTAAGGGGGAGAGATCAACTAAGGGACTTGTGTGCATGCATATGAGCCTAATCAACGGACACAGACAACATGTGGGTGTGGCATGAGTGGGGGGTGGAGGGTAATGGGGGAATAAGGACACATGTATAAAAAATAATAAAAAATAATAGAAAAAAAAGAACAGTTGTAAGAATTATTCATGGTTAATGCAGCCCACTCCACCCCACAGATCTAGAAGGTAGAAGCAGATAGATGACTGCACATGTCTATAAAGTATGTCAGATTTCATCCTCAATACTGGAGATTCATTAGTTATAACAGTGAATCTCATGTCTGAGCTTAAAAAGATATTTACTTCAAACTCATCAGAATAGATAAATTAAAAAGACTGACATTACCATGTGTTGGTGAGTACATAAATCTAAAGGCATTCCCATACATCACTGGCAGGAGTGTAAAAAGGTAAAACACTTTGGAATAAATTTTTGGCAGTTTCTACTAAAGCTAAATATATAAATTCCCTTTGACCCAAGAATTCCATTCCTGGGCATATAATCAAGAAAAATTGCATGCTCATGTATACCACATAGAATGTACAAGAATGTTTATAGATTCTTTAATCATGATAACTAAAGGCAGTAAAATGTTCCATATACCCATTGACAGTAATATGAGTGAATAAATCGTGACATATTGATAGAATATTACAGAGCAATGAAAAAATAGGCTTCCAATATACTCAACAACATGGATAAATTTCACAGGTATTTTATTGAATGAAAGAAATTAAACATGAAAAAACAATACGGGCTCTATGAGTCTGTTTATATAATGTTCAAAAACAGGCATAAATATTCCAATAAATTTTAGAATCGTAATTACACTTGAGATGTACTTTTGGTGAGGGGGTATGAGGAAGCTTTTGTGGAGAATAGGAATAATCTACATCTTGATTTGTATGATGCAGTTATATGGATGGCAGTCTATGAAAAAGGCAACCAATACAGACTTAAGGTTTGTGTTGTATGTGAGCTTTATCTCATGTTCAGAATATAACCACATCAACCTGTTTTGGGACCCAGAGCTCCCTTCTCTTTTCTGGAAGTAGAGCGAGCTCTGGTCTGTAAAACAGATCAATGTGGTTATACGTTGATTATGCCCAGGCCTATGACCATGGGGTATAGGGTCTAATTGAAACCAGCTGATCAGGAGGAGCCTGAAAACATGAAGCAGAGTAGAGAGAAGATCTTCCTGAGCAGTGAGAAAACAGAAACCAGGTTGTAAGCTAAGGAATGGCGATAGAGAACAGACAAAAGGGAGAATGTTCAGGAGTTTGAACCTTGGGCACAGGAAGAGGAAAATGTTTGTGTATTACCCGAGGGCAGGGAGACGGGAGCATCAAGAAGGCTGAGTCAAGTTAAACGCAAGATCTTCTCTTCCCCTCTCTTGGGTAGAAGGAGCTATGCTTTCCCCTGGTTCACTTCTACTCTGGGCTTTCTGAAGTTTGGGGGCAGGCTTTCCTATATGCTCCCTGAGGGTATACTCAACAACACTGAAAATATATATATAATCTATAATATGCCTAATTCAGTAATCAGCAAAGCATTAAGAGTGCAGTATCTCCCTCAAAGCTTTCTTAGTTTTTGCAACGCACGTTATCCTGGTCTATCACCAAAGATAGAAGGTAGTGAACAAGATATTAAGGAGATACATACATGAAATCTGAGCTGTTGCTAGAAATATAAATAGGTCCTAATGTAGACAGCACAAGTTTCTTGGATATCAAGTATTATGTCTTAGTCAATACTGAATTTATTCCATTAAATATAGGCCAGGATCAAAGCAACTAATCCCCATTTCTTGTTCCTGGGTGACTTTCCATGTGACATCGCATGGGAGAGTCCAGTTTTACATCTACTATCCAACGATAAACATTTTGCTCTCAACAGTATCTGGGTTTGGGTGATGAAATGTACAGTCATCCCACCTACCCTATAGGTCATCCTACTTATGTTCTTCACATATACAAATACATCATCTTAATGTTATCGTGTAATACAGAAGTATATTGCTTTTCTGCTTCCTCTATCAGTGACAATTTCATCTTTGTACTTGTCATGTGTTCACTATTTGCTGAGTAGTCACAGATAAAAATTATTACTTCTATAGTTTTCTATGGATTACTTCTGTGGCTTAAAATGGAAAGTGAATATGAACCATTAATGTGGGAGAGGATTGTTTTGACATATTTTGAAGTGGCTGGGGGAGCAGTATTTAAAAGGTGCAGGAAAACAGGTGCCTACCTTGGGCATGCAGAAGAAGCATTTATGAGCTAAGTAGATCCTAATTCAGGAAATAAAATATCTCTTGGATACTTCAAGTTATGCTAGGTAAAATTAATGATCAATCCATCATTGTTCATCTATCTCTTTTCAAACGTAGATAATTATACCATCAAGTTCAGGTCAAGTAGCTTGTTAAGTCGAGTTTATCCAGGATGGAAGTGCAGAAGAAGGGAAAAACCATCCATCACTTAAAGCTATATTAAGACAATTAAGCCCTCACTGCACGTATGTGCTTCATCAGCATGACTGTATACTTTTCTTAACATTTTTAGCTTCAAAGACTCTTCCTTTAATTGAAACCCAATATGTGTTTATTGCTGACACATGTTAAAAATCTTGCTTATACAGTGCATAGATCTCTCTCCAAAGCAATAGTCCTACATTGTTTGTTTCTTAATTAGCACAGACACTATATGAAAAATGCAAGAGACATCTGCTAGGTGGAATGCCTATTGGTTTTAATTGATTCTTTATTTTGTCCTGGGTAGATCAGAGGCACTGACAGTTTTGGCTTGTCTTGATTATTTTTATAATGAGCAAAATTTCCAGGTGCATTTAACAAACTAATTTGGAGGTATTTTTTAGAAAATTATAGATTCACCTCACATAGTGCTTGGTCCAGAGTTGAGCAGCAGCAAACATATATTATTATCTAGAATTATCTAGGGTTTGAAATGAAGTCAAATAATAATATAGAATCCTGATATCAGAATTATCTAAGCTGCAGAGTACAGAGAATTCATTACAACATGTTCTATTGACTATGAAGCCTTTTGAAAAAGTCATTAACTATACTGTGGCAGAATTTGAGGTATAAAATTCAAATAACTTTTACATTTTTTTTAAAATTAAGGTATAGCCCAATCAGTGTGGCTCAGTCATTGAGCGTCGACCTGTGAACCAGGAGATCATGGTTCAATTCCTGGTCAGTGCACATGCCTGGGTTGCAGGCCTAATCCCCAGTGTGGGGCATGCGGGAGGCAGCCTATCAATGATTCTCTCTCATCATTGATGTTTCTGTCTCTCTCTCCCTCTTCTTTGCTCTCAGAAATAAATGTGTGTGTGTGTGTGTGTGTGTGTGTGTGTGTATTTAAAATATTGAGATACAGTTGTTCCTGTGTTCTAGCTACTACCTGACAATTAGTGGTCTATGTACACACTGTATATGTGATTTCATGCAATACTCTCCCTATCTGTCCCCCACCCTACATACACTTTATATGCACCATCTTTACCCCTCTAGGCTAGCATTGCACACTGACTAGTCATTTACTTTTGACTTAACCTACTAAGAAGTCTACCATCTGAAATTAGGGCAATTTTTGCATTCATCATTGTATTCATATTTTCTGGCATAGCAAAGGAACTCATTGAGTAATTGATGGATGAATAAAATCTTGGGCAAGTTATGATGAGCTCCTGTCCTCATCTGTAGAGTGAAGATAACTGTACCTAACCATATTGCTTTTGTCAGGCAAATACTTCACACAAAATATTTAGTTCTACTAGTATATCTAAAATGTATTATGTACATCAGAGAATTGTTATGTTTTGAAATAAATTAATATGTTTTTCTTTTGATATTTTGTTTCATATGAGTATCTCTGAATTTACCTATAAATATCCATGGCCTTGATAAATATTAGGATTATTATAGCAGAAATACAAAAAGAAAAGAGAGCTGATAATTAAAATGAATTTTTAATTGGGTATAGGGAGTGGTGATGGTACGTTTGCACATATGTCAAGATTAAATGTACGAATTAATTATGTACTTATGATCAATGCCAATGCGAGGGGGATGCATATATATATATATATTGGGAGTCAACTCTATTCTAGTTACAGCAATGTCGGATTTGCAAATATTCTCTCAATAAGTCATCTCAACAGATTCTGAGTTTGGAATGATTATCTACATTTAACAAGGGAAGGGCACTCAGGTGAGAGATGAACTCAAGTGCCAGTGACGGACAATGGAAGTCCAGTTATCTGAGAACCATATTCCTTAGGGACCCATAGCCTAAGATGGAAGGAATGGGATGTTCCAGGCGGGGGCAAGGCCTGAAGGGTCCATCAGGAATCCCGGACTATGTCTGTGAGTTGCCTTTCCTAGTTTACAGTCCCTACAACCTTTAAGTCAAAGCAAAATAGAGTTAGACATGAATCAGGTCAGGGAGTTAGATCAAATGTAACGAAAGTTGGTTTCCTGAGTTGACTGCTGCAGGTTAAGGGTCAGAATTCTATTTTTATATATAGCCTGGCCACTGTCCATTTGTATATTTCAGTCTCTTACACTTCTCACCCACAGACAGCTAGATTGCATGGCTTTCAGTACTCACTTGAATTTAGATCTGAGAAAGGCCACGGCTAGACATCTGCAGCCAATAGGATGCTCACACGAGAAATCAGAGTGTAGGTGGTAAAATGAAAAACAATAACTACCTGCTCCTGGCCTCAATAGGGAGCAGTTACTAGCACTTCCGGGAAAAAGAGGGCAGTAGTGATCCTGGACTCTAGTAACCTAAGAAGAGACAGCCCTTTGCTGGTGGATCGTTAAAAAGGCATTTTGTGTTCTGCGGCCATAACTGAAGACCTTTGGACCCTAAACCAAAAGTGTCAGTCCTTCTGATATCCAGGAGTGATCTCCTTTTTCCAGTTCTCTTCCCTTTTTTGTGCCCTAACTCTTCCAGTACCATGCCCCTCTATTAATAGTTTTTTCCTGATATATTTATATATGAATAAAGAAAGAGAGGGGGAAGAGAGAGAATTTATTTCTATATAGAGGGTTCTAACCAATATATTATAGGTATATTGCTCTGGGGCAAAGCTTAATTTTTTAAAAATAAGACTTAAATTTCATTTAATATAAATAGAATTTATTATTATATTATATTATATTATATTATATTACGATTCATGACTAACCTCAATCTTTTCGGTAGAGTGTTGCCCAAGTAGGCAGATTAACAGAAGACGTGATTTTTTTTTTTTTATAGACCTCTGCGCTAAAAAATCATTGTATGTTTAAGGTTTTCAAATACCTTATAAATAATTACTTTCATTGATTTCATAAGTATTGTTGGTCCACAAACAACCATGCCCACTCAGCAATGCAATGCATATTATTCACTTGGCTGCACTGGAAAACAAAAGGTTGTCTCTCTTGTTTCTCGATCATGCTTCTTGTTAATGAATCAAATACCCTTTTAGAAGATAAAGAGTTGTGCTGTTTATCAGCATCTTTTTAAAGGCACATCTACACAGACCTAGGGTTCTTCCTAAAATAAATGTCCCTTATAAAGAAATTTAGATTTTCTTTTCCTTCAAAAGGTATATTTTATGCTTGGAAAGAGAACAAATTCTCTCTCTCTCTCTCTCTCTCTCTCTCTCTCTCTCTCTCTCACCTTTACCTCATTATACAAGTTTTTCTGGAACTTAGTGAGTTTTCCTGATTTTATGTACATAAATTCAGAGTTCAATTCCAATATGATTAGAACAAGGTGTGAGTAGAACTGAAGATAGCAAATTTTGCAGTAATCTTTCCATTAATAGATCCAATCCCTGCACATGTTATCTTAGAAATAATGCTAGTATGACAGCAAAAGATGAAAGAAACACGCATTTCTTTTCAGTCTAATCGACTTAGGGAAAACAAATAATCCTTTGCTAATTTCTTCCATCAGAGTAGGCATATGTTGTAAAGAATCACAGTTAGAACAAAAGCCAACTACATCAAGTGCCAAAAAAAAATAAATAAATAATGCAAAGAATGGTTTGCTTTCTGAGTATGTTAGATTGTGAAGGTTTAAAGAAAAGATTTATTTTAATGGCCTATGACATGTGAACTCTTTCTAAACAAACAAACAAATTCTTAAGGTTGATCCATACCTTTCTGTTTCAGATTATTTCAGTGTGATACTGACTTCTTCCATCACAGTCTATTATTGTGTGAAAGTTGCAATATAAGTCAAGGCAATTGGGTTGCAAAATAACCATTTTGAGGAAAGGTTCTTTTAAACTGATAGAAGTATCTTACAGTGTACAAGGTGACTTCTACTGCAAAACTAACTATCCCTAAAATGTAAGTACCCTTGTCTTAGTCTGTTTAGGCTGCTATAACGATACCTTAGACTGGGTGGCTTGAACAAGAAACATTTATTTCTCATAGTTTGGGAAGGTGGGAAGTTCAAGATGAAGGTTTGACAGATAAAATGTTGGCAAGAGCCACTTCCTAGTGCATATACAACCATCTTCTTGCTGTGTCCTCACTTGTAGGAAGGAACACGGAGCTCTCTGGGGGTCTCTTATAAGGACACTGATCCTATTCATGAAGGCCCCATCCTCATTACCTATTCACCTCCCAAGGCACCATCTCCAAATATTAACACATTGGAGATTAGGTTTCAACATAATGAACTTGGGGGGCAGGAGCACAAATATTCTGTCTATGGCAGCCTTAAAATAAGAAACACGTATAGAGACCAGAGGTCAGCCAATTAAGGCTCATGGGCTAAATCCGACCAGTAGCCAGTTTTTGTACAGCTCAAGAGCACTGTTTGGTTTTCACATTTTTAATGGATTATACACAAATGAAGAACATGAAACAGAGAAGGCACATGGCTCACAAAGCCTAAATTATTTATTATCTGGCCTTTTCCAGAAAACTTGACCCACCTCTGATATCGATCATGCTTTCTTTGGTCAGAAAATTTACATTGGGCTCAGCAGTGTGGTTCTTTGGTCTTTGCTAAGCTAGGTCACACATCTCTGTCAGTTAAGTGATTCTGCTTCTGAGGATCACTGCCTGTTGGTGGGGTGTTGGGAGTAACCTTGGCCTTATGTCTCTTATCATCCAAGAAGTAACCCAGCCTTGTTCACATGGTGGCTGCCAGAGCCCCAAGTGGGAGGACTGAAGTGCCAAAGCCCTCCCCAGGCCTGCCCTGGAGCTGCAGGGTTCACGTCCTTCATTTTCTATGGGCCAAACTGAGTCACGAGGTCAGAGAGACAGGGGAGAGGAGACATGGAGGTGTTTTTACAAACTATCAAACACGAAACCAGGAGCTTCAGGAGCAGAGGAACGTTACCTGGAACTGGAATGAGGAAGAGGAGAGCTTTCAGCCACCTGCACTGTTGACCCTGCCCTCAGGCTCTCTTGCTTTGGTTTTCTTTTCCATTTTTGTTTCTTTCTCCGTCTCTGCACCTCTCGCTCTTTTACCTCTGGTGTGGTCCTCACTTTCAGCCTTCTGAGGCCCAGCTTCTTTGCTTCTCTTTGTGTAGATGCCAAGTGTGTCTGTCCCAGTCTGGACATCATGAGCTCTTCTAGTGCCTCTGGGGGAATTAGGAAAAGTGAGCCTCTTCTCATGCAAAAAACACTGTTGGCAACTGAAGCCCAGAGTGGATTTCAGGGAAGATCATTGCACAGGGTTAAACCTGCAAGTTCCTTTTCAGGAGCTCTGGTCCCAGCCTGGTTCCAGCTCTCGAAGTGTCTTCTCGTTTTGATTATCAAGTGAGACTGACTCCTGAGAGAGTCTAAGTGCATCTAACTTCAAGTACCTAATTCTTTTCAAGTTATTTGGAGCTCATAGAGTGGCCAGTGGTATACTGTGTCCCACCACCTACCCTGGAAGAGAGCATTAGCTGAGTCCCTGAGAAGCGGAACTGCTTTAAGAGATAATATAGGAAGGAAATGATTATAAAAGAATGGCTTGCACTCATGAGTATATTTTATGCTGGAAGTTGGAAAAAGTCTGAGCTTTATTTTATTCTTACCTACAAATTGTGGTGACACAGGAACACAAGAACACACTATAATCTCTGTTGTATATTTTATGCATTGTGTAAAGATAGCATAAGCCATACCTAGCCTACATTAAAGCTTACTAAAGAAAAAGGTCTTGCTTCCATAACTTTTTATTGATGGACACCTGAATATTAACATAATTATATTAATTTTATTTTTTAGTCATAGTTGATGTAAAATATTATATTAGTTTCAGGTGTATAACAGTGACTAGATATTTATACAAATTTTAAAATAGGGTCCTCACAATCCATTTATCATTATATCAATGTCTGGAGGGATGTAATACCTGGGAAATTTAATAAAAAGCACACAAAAACCAGTTAAATATTACTAGACATATCACCTTGCAGTTTGCTCAGGCATAATTACATATAATTAAAATGTACCATCAGTTCTGCTGTAAATTTCACTAGTGAAACATTTAATTACTTTTTAATAAGGAAAGAGGCTATATAACAAGTATAGATTTTCCATCTTTATCCAAATTCTGCTGGCACTCTTCTGAATGATCCAGGCTCTGTTTATACCCTTCCTACTGGTGTGGAGAAACCAGTATGTGCTCTGTGCTCACATATTACTAGCCTCAGTTTCTAAGTGTATTATGAAGCCACACTGTGTAAGTAAACTATAAGTATTTACGTGGGGAATCTTATTTCTGGAAGAAACCAGGAATGACTTCTCAATCTATTGGCTCAGTACTATCTGACTTGCTTCGTGAAGGGTGAAAAGATATTCTACACTTCATTATCTCTTTAGCAAAAAGATCAACTGGTACTCCAGACCTATTTCCATAGTTTTGTACCCCTATATCTTTGGTAGCAAAAATTCAGAGATCTTACTCTTATAGCATTCCATGTCCTACGTTGGGTGGGTTTGGGCCATGTTCATTTTTCTGTGTCTTCTATAATCTTTTCAAATCACTTTAAGGGTAAACTGAAAGGTGAGTTTTGTGAGCAAGCAGACTTGACTTTGAATCTCAGTTCCGTAAGTTACTAGCACAGTTGGGTAAAATGTCAAGAAGACACTTATTTGCTCTAAGTCTCCATTGCCCCAATTGCAAAAATGGAAGTAAAAATCTGCGTCTCATAATGCTATTGGGAAGATTTTAAAAAATTCATATTAATCACCCTGTGCCCGGAACAATATTAAATGATCAGAAAATATGTTATTTTATATTTTTAATTCTCTCTGAGGAAAACTCTTCTACCCTCATCATATTCATAGAGGTTAACTGGAGACTCCACTGCTGTTAATATATCGCTAACAGAGACTTACTGTGTGAGCATTTCTATACTCTGTGAGGGATTAACCTCTCAAATGCTGCACTTTTGGGATTCAACCACATGCAAATAAACCCAACATATTTGGCACAACCCTGTACAGAGCTGATTTACTTTTTCTCAGGTTACAAGGAATCCGAAAGGTAGGAGGTCTAGGATTATTAGCGCAGTGATTTCAACAATATTGCTTTTATCCTCTGTCCTGCCATCCTTTGCCCTTAGTCACAGGCTAGTTGTGTAACCTAGTATGTCTGCATACTAGGATGGTAAATGGGATGGAGGGGGAAGCAAAGGCGTGCCAACTGAACCTGTCATTACTGATCTGCACACAGATCTCTTACATACCCTGGCCACTCAATTTCTGCTCATGTCACATGACAGTGCCTTTACATTTTTTTATTTGTTTCCTTTTTTTTTTTTTTTTTAAGGTGAGCATGTTGCCTTACCAAATAGCTTTGCAATTCTGTTTGTAGAAGGGAAGTAGAATGTGATTATTCATAGGCAAATAGATCTCTACAGGCACTTCAAATTTTGCTTCTCCAGAAAAATGTTATCCCTCCCTTCTTTGGTTGAAGATATAAGGGTGATATTCTCCAAGTAAAATAATTCAGACTTTGGTAAATATAGTGTTGAGTAAATTTCTGCCCATGGATTGAGTTATGAGGGAACAGTAGGATGATAGGATGGTAAGGGATGTTGTTTTCCTAAAAAATAATACAATTATTCCCATATTGTAGAAGTAAGCTAGGAAGTATGGCAGCATATGAAGACTAAGAACTGAAACATATTGTACAAGGAAAGCCAACTGAAATGAGCTTATGCTTGGGAGTATGTTTCCTCTCTCATGAGGAATATCAGAGTAGGTATACTATTTATAGGTTTTTTTAAATCCTCTTTACTATTGCCTATGTATCATTAAAATATTAATTACTTACAGAGCTAATATGATGGTGTTTGAGATAAAGTCATGATTCAATACAAAGAACTGGCCTATTACAAGTCTTTTCCCCTGTTGCTGACATTTGGGATGAATTAGCAGTGGTCTCTCAAGGGAACTGTGCACAGTAACTCCAAGAAGTGCCTGGTAGTACACTATGAGGTGACTCACAGGAAGAAGTGATTATGAGGTTCTTTCAGGGGATGGGCTACAGCTAGGAAAGTAGTTCAAGAATTGAGACAAGTTCTACTTTTCCCAAGATATATACTAGAGGAAGATGTTTCTTGACAAGATGGAAGCTGATGTTGGGTTATAAGGGTATGAGGAGCAAGGATTTAGAAAGAGTCAAAAAGTGGATACTAGACCCTGCATTGCCATTCACAGGAATGTGACCTCATTTTCAAATATATATTCTATATAATAAAGAGGGAATATGATAATTGGCCATCACACCCTCACAAAGATGGTGGCACCCATAGCCAACAAGGAGGGAATATGCTATTTGACCGCCACATCCTCAAAGATGGCGGTGCCCACAGCCACAAGATGGCGGCGCCCAGTCCCCTCAGCCCTGCTGGGGAGGCAGGCATGCGGCACGGCTGGGCCCGCCCTGCACACCTGCCTCCAGAGTCCCCTAGTCCCCTCAGCCCCCCAGCCACCTAGGGCCAGCCCGAGGCGCAGGCAAGCCTCAGATATCGGCTACACAGCTGCCCAAGGCTGGACCAAGGTAAAGGCAAGCCTCAGATGGCAGCTGCCCAGCCACCCAGGGCCGCCCGAGGCTCAGGTAACCAGGGCTGGCTGAGGCTTGTGCTGCCGGCAGTGGCAGCAGCAGAGGTATGATGGGGGTGTCGCCTTCCTGTGATTGCCGGGTTGCCTCCCACCCCTGAGGGCTCCTGGACTGTGAGAGAGGGCAGGCCGGGCTGAGGGACACCCCTCCAGTGCATGAATTTTCATGCACTGGGCCTCTAGTATATAATGATTTCAGAGAGGAAGGGAGAGGGAGAGATAGAAATACCAATGATGAGAGAGAATCATCAATTGGCTGTTTCCTTCATGCCCATCCACTGGGGATGGAATCCAAAACCAGGCATGTGCCCTGACCAGGAATCGAACCCTGACATCCTGGTTGACCTCATTTTTATTGGTCACAATTTCTATTTCTGCTAAGTCGAGGTATTATACCAGATCAGCTCCACCTTCTTACCTGAGAAAATTTTCTGGGACTCTGACTTTCAATATAGGCTTACTGAACTTGGAGAGGGTACAAAATGCTTTGCAATAAGCAAGGTCTGGAATGAGCTGCAGATCACTTGCTCCAGTTTGTTCTCCAGCCTGGTCATGAGTGGATCCAACTGGCAGCAGGAAAGAGCCCTGCAAGTTTGTGTGCATTTACGATAGGTGGTGTTACTGCAAATGTCATTATCAAGGACTTGCCCTCTGTTTCCCAATGGAGACGCCATTTTATTCATTCTCCAGATATTCATAATGAGTTATTCTAGGCAAAATTATGTTTACAGAGATTGCCAGAGAAAGCTGACTGGGAAATCATTAGTTATGGTATAAATTTTAGGGAAATTGCTACTACAATGTTATTGAAGTGCAGCTAAAAGGAAATTATGTTTATCTGGGGGATTAAGACTTCATTGGGAAGGTGGCCTTTGAACTGAGCTTCAAAACTTGTGTAGGGATTTAATGAGTGCAGAAGGCAGATGGTTCATTCCAAGGTGAGGAAAGAATTATTTTTAAAATGGGGTTATAATTTAAAAGATTATAACAGAAAGGTGCACCACCAGATCCATAGTGTTGACTTGGAAAAAAGATTTAGAGATAACTTCCTTTCTTTTCTTTTCTTCCTTTCTCCCTCTCCTCCTTTCTTCCTTCCGTTCTCCCTCCCTTCTCTCCTTCCTTCCCTCCTTCTTTCCTTTTCTCCCTCTGGTGTTCTTTTTAACAGATAAGTAAGCTGATTCAAGGAAGAAGAAGGGATCTATCCAAGGTCACATTGCTCATTACTAGCAGCTGGGCCTTGTGCTGATTCTCCTGACTCCCAGGCTGCCATTAAGAAATGACAGATGGAGTCATATCATGAAGCACCTTGCTTTCTAAAGCAAACAATTGCACTTACTATTGTAGGCAGTCAGAAACCAATGCTGTAGCACAGCCTGGCTTGTGGTTTGGAAAGGTAATTCCAGAACTAGTGGGAAAAATTTGATTAGAGTTAGGTTGATGAGTAAGTAAACAGTGGTGATTTTCTCGGCAAGATCTGAGGAATGTCATTGAGAAGGAATGGGAGAAGCTGAACGCCGACACAATGAGGAAAATTGCCCAAGTGCTACTATGTCCCACGTATGGGGCCTAAAAAAATTTATCCCAATCAGCCATTCTCTATAGGCCTAGTTACCTATGAACATCTACAGTGGTGACAATTTATAAGATCTTAATGGTATAGAAAGTTGAATATGTTCCCTTTTTCAGTTTCCATTTATGGGAGAGAAAGTTGGCATACGGAGAGGCGGTCTTGTTAGCTCAGAAAATAAATATATGTATTAAGGAAAAAGAGAAGCAATTGAATCATATATCTAAAGAATACTAGTGACTCTGCTAATTGCTCAGCTGAGTCCTACATCATTTTATAGCCTGTCTAGCATGTTATCTGCAAGTAATTTCCCCAAACATGTTTCCTCTCCTTCAATAGCTGGTGCCATGCTTCTAAACTTCTGTTTTCTAATTTGGATGAATGAGTGAACTTGGCTGAGGGGATGCGTTGTCAAAGCTGATTTATGTTGCTGTCAATCTGAACTGCTTAGCTCTGCAGCTAAAATTACCCTTACGTGCCCATTGTTCAGTTCAGAAAAACACCGTCTGTTCTATTGTTCAGCCATGGCCAGGATAGCCAGGATACCGTTGTTGTTCTTTTCCCTATGCATCGAGCTTTCCGACGGTAATGGATGATCTGCTGCAGAGGTTTGTGGAAGCCTCCCAGGAAAGGCAAGAGCAGTTTTACAAATGGGCAGCCGTGTGCTCCGGGCGATACCCAGCAAAAAGATCTGAAAGCCAAAAAACTGCCCGCCATTTTTATTTTCATGGAATACATTCAAGCACTAATGAGAGAAACCAGTTTATTTTTTTTTTCATTATGGCATAAGCCTTCAAAACTGTAGTGCTTCTTTCTTAGGCAAAACAAGAAAAGGCAGAAAGTCAGAAATATCGTAAGGGATGGTCAGTGATTGTGTGTATGAAGCCTGGAGTGATTCATCCCAAAGGTAAAGAGCAGGCTTTTCCATATATACCTTTGCTGCTTCAGAGTCCAAACAGGAAACAAAAGCTGTACTCAAATTAGAATAATTTGAGAAAGGCTTATTTATAAATGAATTGTAATTTTTTTTAAAAGGACAGTGCACTGAATTTGGGAAAACTCCCTTCTCTTTATCACCCGTAGACCTGAGTGAGTGGAATGGTTAATGGAATCTAGAACTAGAGAGATATGTGGAAGGGTCCACCTGGAGGGAAAGAGTGACTTGGGTCACAGAGCACAACTAGCCTTAGCTGTGTCTCAAGAGGGAGCCAGAGGAACAGATAACTACCTACCTATTCGTTTTTCACATCTCCTGGGTTCCCCATTGGCTAACCATCACTGGGAACCAGAGGACCAAGAAGCCCCGTGCAGCTTCTAAAGTGATTACAAGTCAAACTCAAAGACAAAAAGAGAGGAAGAACAGTTCTTTTCCAAGTGAATTCAATTCCTAAGATCATCCTTTTATTATTATACTATTAGGAGGCTTAACATCACATACTTTACCACAGATGATTGCTATATATAGCGTGTCGCACATGTTGGAGATCTTCCTTTGATGAATGACTTCACAGAATTCCTGGACCTATATGTGAAGGTCTCATTTTCTTGGCTGATTTTAGTAAGAACTTCAATCGCTTTTGCTTTTAGCGATGCCTATATTCCTGAAGTAAGACCCTGTGTTTCGGCCATTTTGTATGGAAAGGTTAGACTCAAATTCAATGTAACATTTTGTTAGCTTTAATTTGAGCACTTTGTAAAATATCAAATATGAACATTTACCTGGTAATGTACTGTAAGAATAGTCCCCCCCGCCCCAATTTTATAATATACGTTAAATTGAAGAAATTCATGGACTTTTCCCGTTTGTAGTTAGCTTTCAAAAGTTTCTCAGTAAAATGTATTTCAGAAAAAAATTCAGTGAAGCCATTTTTTAGAAAAACAAAACAAAACACAAAACTTCTTTCTTCCCACATTTGAGCTAAGGAACAAGAAACAATCACAGCAGTGAATTAATTAATAACATCTCTCATAATCACATTCTTTTTAGAACAAGGGTCCTTTTCCTTCTTGTATTAAAGAACAGCCAATCAAAACACAGAGATAATTGTTCTAAAAACTCCTGGCCCTCCCTTTTAATATAATTATTTTAAATATCTAGGGAGAGAAACGAAGGAGACACAATCAGAGGAGGAATTAATTACTCTATTAACTTTGCTTTTACTCAGCTTCATTTATTCACAGTTCTGGAAGAGGCTTCCCCAAGGTCACCATTCCTTGTATCTGCCACCTGTCAGGGATGCTTCGAAACCATGCAGACAGATGGATCGCCTCCTAATGTTTTTGCTCCACTGTTTAGGTTTTTTTTTTTTTTTCCTCTTTCTGTGCTTTTTGGGCTATAGTTATCCAGAAGAATAAAAAAAATAGGTGTACTTTTGTTTTCATTCTTCTCTAGGACTTTCTTCAGTTTCTTAAAGATAATATGCACTGTCAAAAGTATACTTTATTTTCCTAACTGGTTTGGCTCAGTGGATAGAGCACTGGCCTGCGATTGAAGGATCCCAGGTTTGATTCCCATCAAGGGCATGTACCTTGGTTGCGGGCACATCCCCAGTAGGAGGCGTGTAGGAGGCAGCTGATCGATGTTTTTCTCTCATCGATGTTTCTCTCTATCCCTCTCCCTTCCTCTCTGTAAAAAATCAATGAAATATATATATATTTTAAAAGTGTACTTTATTAAATCTAGAACTTATTTTTAGAAAAGTAGCATACCTTTGAAGACATTTCCATTTTGAAGATGTGAGCTAAAATGCTGCAATGTGGATGATGACAGCACTCAGGAAACACCGCAGGGAGCAGAAAAAGGAAGAGGAGACCTGGGGAATACTGCCTCCTTCCCGCTACTGGCCATAAATGTCATTTTCAACAGTGACATTTATTGTTGAGATTCTCTTTGATTCCCTGCACATTTATCATCTCTTAAATATTCCCTTTAAACATGTTAAAGAGGATAAAAATAAATTGTTGTTCAAAATAAAATTGATCATGCATCTCTTTGTCTAGTGCAGTAGCATTCTTTCGATGAAAATTGTAGAATAAGTGAAAGAGTCTGTCATTGGATAGAGTTTAGGTGAAACTCCTATTTACGTTGTCTCACAAAAAAGAATGGCCATTGCAATTAACCTTATGTCCATTTTCTCATACTTTCTCTTCAATATTTAGGAATCCAGAGTTTGGATTAAAGACTGAGTAGATGTAAATTGCAACCTCTAGGTTATAATACCTAGAACTATAATAATTCTCATTTTGAAGAATTTGGAGGCAGAGACCTAGGTCTCTGTCCAGGGACACCGTGTCGTTAGGAGGTTCTGTCTAACAGATTTAAGTAATTATGTATTCCATTGCCCTCAGGTATTGCCCTCTATCTATCTTTTGCCCTTGGGTGTGATTCTCCTGAAGGGTTAACTAGCAATACTACAGTACTTCAGCACTCACTTTTATTATGTTCATTTCTCTGTCTGAGCTCTACAAGGAGGTTATTAAAGGATTTTCAATGGAAAGCCACCTGGAGCTTTTCTGTCTATTGGTTTAAGTTGATTTGATATCAAACATGTTCACAAAATAATGGAAACAGCTACATCAGCTTTTATGAACAACACTTCAAAATATAGTGGGTTAACACAACAGTTTACTTTAGCTCAGTTGGCAGAGTTCGCTGGGTGTTCCTTCTCATACATCTGTGGTCATCTGATGGTTCCAGGGGTCCTCAAACTTTTTAAACAGTGGGCCAGTTCACTGTCCCTCAGATCATTGGAGGACCGGACTATAATAAAAAAAAAAAAAGACTATGAACAAATTCCTATGCGCACTGCGGGCCCGGGGCGAGTCGGCTGCTAAGCAGGACAGGCAGTGGCACCTGACGGGCCAGATAAATGTCCTCGGCGGGCCGCATGTGGCCCGCGGGCCGTAGTTTGAGGACCCTTGGGACCCTACAGCAGCAGTTCATCTGATGGTCTTAGGCTCTACAGCAGCAGTTCTCAACCTGTGGGTTGTCACGACCCACAGGTTGAGAACCGCTAGCAGGGTCGCCTAAGACCATCGGAAAACACAGATATTTACGTTGCGATTCATAACAGTAGCAAAATTAGTTATGAAGTAGCAACAAAAATAATTTTATGGTTGGGGGTCACCACAACATGAGGAACTGTATTAAAGGGTCATGGCATTAGGAAGGTTGAGAACCACTGGTTTAGGGGGAGGATGGATAATCTATCAAGAATGACCTCAAATGTTGGTTTGGAAGTCTGGTCAGCCTATGGGGGCCTTTCATGGTCTCCCATCATTCAGCAGCCTACCCCAAGCTTCTTTGCATGTTGTATACTGCAGTGAATAGTCATCCCCCCACCCCCGAATTCTTGTTTCCCTGGAACCTCCGAATGTAACTTTATTTGGAAATTAATTAAGATCAGGTTATACTAGATAGTGGTAGGTCCTAAATCCAATAACTCGTGTCCTTATAAATAGGGGAGAGGACAGCAGACCCACAACCAGAGAAGAAGGTCATATGAAGATGGAGGTAGAGATCAGAGTAATGTAACTACAAACCAAGGTAAGCCAGGGTGCTGGTAACCACTGGAAATTAGGGGAAAGCATAGAATGGATTTCCCCTCAGAATCCTACAAATAAACCAGCCCCACCAACATTGACTTCAGACTTCTAGCCTCCAGAAGGGTTGGTAGCTTTTTTTTAAGCTACCGATTTGTGTCACTTCGTTATGATAGCCCCAGGAAACTAATAGTGATGGTTTCAGGGCCCGAAAGAAGAGAAAAGGAGAGTAAGCCCGTGTGCAAGGGTTTTTCAAGTCTTTGACTCTCATTTGCTAATGTTTCACAGGCCAAAGCAAGTCACAGGGGTAACCAGAGTCAAGGAATGAAAAAGAGTCCCCAGCTCTTGATGGGAGGAGCTGTAAGTTGCCCTGAAAGATGGAAAGGAACATGGACACATGTGGGGACAACATCTATCAGGTTTCGGTTTTTCTTTTATTGCATTCCACCTCTGGCCTGTACCCTATGATCCGTGGCTAGCATATGGCTCAAAGATGCCCCTGAAGAGCAAGTTCTTTCGAAAATACTATGAAGGAAATTATTAGATCAACTGATACAAAAGATCAGCTTGAATTGACTCTAGGCTGTTGAAGTCACAGACTAGGAATATGGTCTTTTGCCTAATAATAAACAACAATTTAGAGTCCAGTGGGACATTTGGACTGAACAATTATGACCCAAAATTTTCATAGTAACCTTATTAACATGGAGATCTCTTAGAAAACAGAGTAGACCAGGAAGTGTCCTAAGATCATATTTCTGTTTTTTTGTGTGATTTTTTTCCTTCTTTTACATAGCTATCAGCTTCATGGAAAGGCATATGTAACAGCTAACAGAGCATCTTTGTCACTGCTGATTTCTTTGGTGCCCTGGGACATTAAGAAAAGAACTCCTACAATTTCTTATATATGCTTGTTCAGATGGTAAGCACCTCACTAAGCTTAAATTTCAAAGGACTTGGTTCTTTTCAAAATGCTGTAAAGACATTATTAAACAAACTGGCAAAAGCATCACATGGATGGTGGATTAGAGAAAAATACTTAATCAATATAAATTTATGAATGTGTCAACTCTACTAGTGGCATATAAGCAAATATTCCCATTCTTAAGAAATACTCATGGAAGTATTAGGGAAGGGGGCATGATGTATACAGCTTACTTTCAAATTGTTCAAAAATATGTAAACATACACATATATGATATAGGTAAAATATTAACAATAAGAAAATATAAATAAAAAAGCAGGCAGGTGTTATTTTCACTATTTTTATTTTTGCAACATTTTTTTAGTTTGACATTACTTCAAAATGTAAGGCCTAACATAAAAAGAAATATCTTGGTCCTCTTTTACAAAATCAACTGACAACTAAGTCATGTCAATTCTAATTTCTCCTTGTTTCCTCTCTAATATTGCACAGTTGTTGTTGTTGTTTTTTTCCTGGAAAGAAGGTGACTGCCTTATGTGGAAAGATTTTGATTAGGTCACATCTACTTTGGAAAGGCCAAGTTCTTATGATTGTTTTACTCATGCAGAGGGTCTAAGTAGGCAGCAATCTGTCTGTCAGGCTGTACCAGATGTCCCAGCTATTAAGTTGATCTACTCCTCAGTGCCCACATTCTTTCAAAGGCAGGCTAATAGGGGAGAAAAGCAGGTAAGGGAAATGTCAAGGAGAAAGGCAGTAAAGGCTGGGAATTGTATTCTAGTCTGTTTTGTAAACAGGAAGATGGATAGAAAGTAGAAGCGTTTTGTTCAATGGCCCTCACTGAACATGAAAAATAACTTTCCTATATTAATAGACGGCATTAGGTATATTCATACATCCCTTTTATCACAACCAACTCAGTCATGCAGTCACAAACTCAATGATGAATAAGAAAAACAGTCCATGTCTTAAATATCGTTTATTCGGTTACCAGTGTGTCAAGAAACTCATCGTGGTAGGGGGTTTAAAGGTGAAATGGCTTTATTTTTCCATCAGTGCTTTGGAGAATTTCACAGTGCTTTCCATTAATGATGTCGTGAGAATTCCACAGCTTCCCATTCACTAGCAGTTATTAAAATGTGGGCCATGTTAAAGCTTTAAAAACCAAATCCATTCACTAGTAGTTATTAAAATATGGTCCATTTTAAAGCTTGAAAGTCAAACTCAATTTAAAATTCATTTCCTCACCGTTCTCTACATAATCCCCCATTCTCTTCCCCTCCATTGCTGCTGCCAATGAAAATCTGAGCTGAGTTGCTGACTGGGGAAGGAGAGAGTTAGAAGCTTTCTGATTCCGAGACTCAGACCTCTTTTCTGGTCCAGCTCATCCAGAGAGCTGCAACTGGGTAGAAGAGGGGCAGAGTGAAATTTCTCATTCATTAACCAGACAAGGTTTGAATGCTCTTGGTATGGGCCACTCCTGTTGCTCTTGACCTTTCTTGTCCTCTAAATAACAGACATGTAAGTCCTGCCTCTCATGGAATGCATGTTTTACTACATTGTGTGGTCTCCCAATTTACCTTTCCTTGAACCTGAGTTCGGCAATTTAAATGGGACCAGATGACTCAAGCTTGGCTACCAATTGACTCCTAATAAAATACTTAGGTGTAAATCTAACAAAACATGTACAAGACTTCAATTTTGAAAATTAGATCTGTACCTAATATTGTATTTAATTGTTTATGTATCTGTCTTTCTCAGACTACAGTTCTTTAGCAGAAGTCATGTACAAACATTTTTATATGTTTGAATTAAGCATTCTTACTTTTAAATGGTATATATGTTTAACAAAGGGATTAAAATGAATGAAATAACGACAAGCATGCATTTGGAGCTTTGGAATGTAGAGATTAGTTTGAATGGAATGTCTTTTAATCAATGTGGAAGCCAGTTCGGGCAGTGAAAGCTAACACTGCCTCATGGCGCCTGTCATTGAGAAGGCTAGATTTCATTGTGATTAGAATCTTCAAATTACCTTCAATCTTTCTCCATGACACTTCCACTTTCTCTACTAAACATGCTTGAACTTTAGCTCTGAAAAAAAGAAGTCTGGATGTGTAGGAAGCCTGTGGGAGGAAAGGTAGATACAGAGATGTGTCTACTGACTCACTGCTTGCCTTTTCCCCAGAGATCTACCTGCTCATCCTAAGAACAGAAGAGCAGTTAGCTAATTAGTATCCCTCAAGGAAAGTGTTCCAATAACTGGCCTTATTTTCAGTTCAAGTTTTTGATCTCTCCCTCTCCTGTGACTTTTTTGTTTTGTTTTATGACAATTTCTACACTCTCACCTTCTAAATTATATGATCCTTAACGGTAAGAGTGTGGCATTATTTATATTTATATCCTTCACAGGTACAGCACAGCCATAGGCTTTGCTCATAGTATGTCCTCGGAAATATTCCAGGAAAGAAAGAACAACTGTTTATTTATTGCCTATGTGCAAGGCATGATGTTACATCATGGGGACACACCAGTGTGAACAAAACAGCTATGGAAGTGTAGAAGGAACATGTCAAAATAAATAACCATATATGCAAATGTAAACTTGTAAAGTATTATAACTAACATTAAGGTAGATAATTGATTAATATAATATGACTGAGGTGAGAGCGGAAACTGTGCTCAGGGTCAGAAAAAGGCATCTCTGAAGAACTGACATTTACACTAAGATCAGGGCTAAAGGTTTTAATAGATATTAATTAATTAAGATTTAAATAGAAAACAAAATAACATTCTAGCAAGATGGAACAACTTCTGTGAAAGATAGGCAGGATCTTGAAGAACTCAAATAATCTAGCAGAATTGGGATCTGTCCCTCCACCCCATAATCCTCTTCACTTTTCTTCCATATAAGAAGTTAGAAGATGGCCATCACCCAAACAAACACTTCACTAAGAGGCAACTCCATCTTGCTTCCATCTGAGATCTATAGCAGCTGGGAACGTTGCTTCTCAGTGAGGTACACAAACATGCGTCCCCCTTGTTACCTGAAGAAAATTTCTATTAAAAAGAAGTCTTATTAGCACAGCCAGTGTGGCCCAGTGGTTGTGGTTGGGCATCAACCAATTGAACCAAGAGGTCACTGGTTTGATTGCTGGTCGGGGCACATGCCCAGATGGGGAGCATGCATGAGCTGTGTTTGATGCTTCTCTCTCATCAATGTTTTTATCTCTCTATCTCTCTTCCTTCCTCTCGCTCTTAAATCAATAAAAACTCATCTTCTTTAAAAAGTCTAATTACTCCACAAAGGTTGGAAGACATAAATAATCAGGTAACTTCAATGTAAAAACCACCGGTGTCTTTATTCCATTGGTGTATTTGTCTTCAGTAGGTGATTGCTGACTTTTACTGCCCTAAGCTGCAGCCTAAATATTATTTCATGTCATTTTGAGATGTTCATTTTTCCCATTTGACAATTCTAAATCAAGTGCTTTAAAACACTTTTTAGATTTGTTCAAAGTAGAGAGATAGTTTGAAAACACACCAAATCTAATTGTAGGAGACTAAAGTATGGAGGTGAAAAGGCCTTACATCTTTTGTCAGCAAAACTGCAGCTGTCCTACTCTGGCCACATCATGAGAAGGCAGAGTCCTTTGTAAAAGACAGTAACAGCGGGGGAACTAAAGCAGGAGGAAAAGAGGAAGAAAATAGGCGATGGATTGGCTCTGTAGAAGAAGCCATAGGCATGAGTCTCCAGGGGCTGAGCAGGGCTGTTGAGGACAGGACACTGTGGATATTACTCATTTGTGGAATGTCAGGAATCAGAGATGATTCAACGGCATGTAATGCACACAGTAAAGATTTACTGTGAATGAATTTTATATGATTTGAAATTAATTATTGATGGATATACAGTGAATTGTAATTTTTCCACTTCCTTGATATTATCAAATCGTGGTGTGTGTGTGTGTGTGTTTTTAATGACATTTTAAAGGTTTTATCATTAAGGAACGAAAATTTGTTGAAACCTTAATCAACCTTGATATAGACTAAAATACCTATGCCTGCTATTATTATTAGCCACTGATGTTCCAAATACTTTGAAAGGCTAGAGAAGACTGTTTTGTCACAGTAGACCTCAATCAAGCCAAGTAGCATAAATAAACACGAGGTTAAAAAATTAGCAAGTTCTGGAAGATTCTGAGTGGAGGTAATTTGTAGACTTTTTTCCCCTTTTATTTCTTTTTGTTTTCTTTTTCAACTTGGAAAATTATCTGGACCAGTCTTTTGTAATTCCTATTCCAATAATTGTCAAGTAAGGCCCATAGCTTAGTATTCTCACAGAAACTGCAACCTCTATTAACCATCTGTTGTTCCTTTAATTATGGTTTACTGTGATAAGTCTGAAAGAATAGAGATGAAAATTAGGTAGAGAGTCCTAAACCAGAACCATTCATGTATCTTAGCCTAAGAAAATGATTTTATTAGACAACTTTATATTCCAAAATCCATTCAGATGTTATATAAGATAGATTAATTATCTAATTTGACACTGGATTTTAATAAATGTCAGATTTCAGTAATGTTTAGGTTTGGAATAATTAAAAGGACATCATAGGAAGAATATGATAAATAAATAAGAGTGTTCTGTATATAATACGTGTAACTATTTGGATCTCAATATTTAATCGACCTCTACCTTATTACATGAGAAAGATATCCAGGTAAATTCCTCTCTCCATTATAAATATAAAAGAAATTGCTGTAGTAATAAATCAAATAAGTACCTAATTCCATCCAGAAAATTTCTGGGGACATTGTGAGCACTCAAGACTTCAATAGGGGACCTGGAAAGCACAGCAGGGCCCATAATTTGGAAATATCTAATTTCACATGAAATAATATGAAAATAGCTGCCATTGTAATCAGTATCCCTCAACATTTAGGCTGTCACTAAATCAGTCACACATTGTAAATTTTCATTTTACTTTTTCTTCTTCAAAAATACTGTTTTGGGAGTGAGTTTTGGTAAAAAAGGTAATTGAATGAAAATAATATAATCCCAACTGTGGCTGAAACGTTTGATGATTGTGAGATGCTAGGAAAGTTATTCATACTCTTTGGTCTAGGTTTTCTCAACAATTAAAAACTTAAATATGAAACAAAAGTCATCACTTCAAAATAATCTGTGGTTTTCTCTTTTCTAACTTTTTTTTAAAAATGTCTGTTTTTATGAAGAAGTTTCTTTTTTTCATCCTCACTGAGGATTTTTTCCATTAATTTTTAGAGAGAGTGGGAGAGAGAGAGAGGGAGAGACAGAGAGAAATATTGATGTGAGAGAAACATCAATCAGTATCAAACCCGGGACTTTTTGGTCTGCAGGCTGACCTCTATCCACTGAGCCAAGTGGGTTAGGGCTATGATGAAGTTGATTTATGATGGGTACTAGAGGCCCAGTGCATAAAGTTCATGCACGGGGAGGAGGGGTTCCATCAGCCTGGTCTATACCCTCTCACAATCCAGGACTCCTCAGGGGATGTCTGACTGTCGGTTTATTGGGCCTAAACCAGCAGTCAGACATCCCTCTCACAATCTGGTACTCCTGGCTCCTAACCACTTGCCTGCCTGCCTCATTGCCCCAAACTGCTCGCCTTCCTGCCTGATTGCCCCTAACCACCTCTGCCTCGGCCTCCACCACTGTGGCCTCGTCTGGAAGGATGTCCAGAATGATGTCCAGAAGGTTGTTCAGCTGTCCCGTCTAATTAGCATATTAGGCTTTTATTATTATAGATAATTACAGTTTCCTTTTTATTTGGGTACTACAGGCCCAAATTTATTTTGGATTTGTTGGCCTTGTGGAATCTTCCTTTAGACGTTTTAGAAAATCTTTTGCTCTTAAAATATTGCTTTCATCACATTTTATGTCACTTTTCCTACTAGAAATCCATTTGGAGTTATGCTCAACTGTCTTCACTATCTTTAACTTATGCTTTCTTGTTCTCCTTGCATGACATTCTCTTCACTTTCCGTTTGTTTTAATATGTTTAATTTAAATATAATTCATATACCATAAAGTTTAGTAATTTAAAGTGTATAATTCAGTTGTTTTCAGAATATTTACAGAATTGTGCAAACATTGCCACAATGAATTTTAAAATATTTTTATCAACTTAAAAAGAAACACTGTGACAATTAATAATCACTCATTTCCCCCAAACTGACCCCTAGGCATAGGCAACCACTAGTCTACTTTCAGTCTCTATAGAGTTCCCTAATCTGGATATCTGACAAAAATGTATTTAGACAATATGAGGCCCTTTGTAACTTCTTTCACTAACCATAATGTTTTCAGTGTCCATCTGTGTTGTATCATGTATGAGTACTGCCTTCCTTTTTATTGCCAATAGTATTTCGTTATGTAGATAGATCACTTTTAATTATCCGTGATGAACCTTTAGAGTGTTCCTACTTTTTGGCTATTATGAATAATGCTACTATGAATATTTGTTAGAGGTTCAATTGTACCTTCTCCCCCCCAAAAACACTTTACATGTTGAAGCCCTAGCACCCAGTACCTCAGATTGTGACTGTAGTTGCAAATAGGGCCTTTAAATAGTAAAAATATGTGATAAGGAGTCCTTCGCATGGCTGTAATTGAATATGACTGGTGTCCTTGTAAGCAGAGAATATTAAGACACAATGCAGAGTTATTAAGAATACCATTTAAAAACACTGAAGTAAGATCATCTACCAGCCAAGTAGATGGGAGACACATTTCAGAAATAGTCCTACTTATACCTCAATCTTGGATTTATTAGCCTGCAGAACTGTGAGAAAAGAAAAGAAAAAAAAAGATATTACTTAAGTCAGTTACTTTGTGGTATTTGTTACAGTTGCCATGGAAAACTAAAATAATAATAATAATAATAATAATAATAATAATAATATACTGAAGTCTGTGGTAAAGTATGTTTTCATGTCTCTTAGATATGTACTTAAGAATGAAAGTATTGGGTCATATGATAACTATATACTTAAACTTTTGACAAATGGAAACCCTATTTTTCAATGTGCCTGCACCATTTAAGTTTCCATCAGTAGTATTAGAGGATTCAGAGGATTCTAATTTCTTCACATCCTCACCATCACTTGCTATTTTCTGTCTTTTTAAATTCTTATCGGCATCCTAGTAATGTGAAGTGATATCTCATTATGATTTAGCTAGAGGCCAGGTGCAGGAAATTTGTGCATGGGGGGCAGTGTCCCTCAGCCCAGCCTGCACCCTCTCCAATCTGGGACCCCTCAAGGGATGTCTGACTGCCCTCTCACAATCCAGGACTGCTGGCTCCCAACTGCTCGCCTGCCTGCCTTCCTGATTGCCCCTAACTGCTTCTGCCTGCCAGCCTGATAACCCCTAACCACTCCCCTGCCAGCCTGATTGATGCCTAACTGCTCCCCTGCTAGCCTGATTGCCCCTAACTGCCCTCACGTGCTGGCCTGGTCACCCCTAACTGCCCTCCCCTGCAGGCCTGGTCACCCCTAACTTCCCTTCTCTGCCAGCCTGGTCCCTCCCAACTGCCCTCCCCTGATGGCGTGATCACCCCCAACTGCCCTCCCTTGCAGGCCTGGTCCCTCCTAACTGCCCACCCCTGCTAGCCATCTTGTGTCCACATGGGGGGCAGCCATCTTTAACCACATGGGGGCAGCCATCTTGTGTGTTGGAGTGACAGTCAATTTGCATATTACTCTTTTATTAGATAGGATAGAGGCCTGCTGCACAGGTGGGGGCCGACTGGTTTGCCATGAAGGGTGTCCAGGATTAGGGTGGGGATTCCCTGGGGGCATGGGGTGGCCTGGGTGAGGGGCCTGTGGTGGTTTGCAGGCCAGCCACACCCCCTGGCAACCCAAGCAGAGGCCCTTGTATCTGGGATTTATTTATCTTCTATAATTGAAACTTTGTAGCCTGGAGCGAAGGCCAGGGCGGGCCAGGAAGATTGGCTTCCTCCATCGCCAGGGGCAACTCAAGCCTCCTGCTTGCTTCAGCTCATGGCCACTGCCATTTTTGTTGAGATTTATTTATCTTCTATACTTGAAATTTTGTAGCCTTGAGCAGAGGCCAGGGCCAGCCAGGAAGCTTGGCTTCCTCCATCCCTGGGGAAACCCAAGCCTCCTGCTGGCTCCATGGCTGCAGCCATCTTGGTTGGGTTAATTTGCATACTCGCTCCTGATTGGCTTGTGGGCATGGCTTGTGGGTGTAGCAGAGGTACGGTCAATTTGCATATTTCTCTTTTATTAGTGTAGATTTGTATTTCTATCATGGTTAATGATGTAGAGTGTTTTTTTCCATGTGCTTATTGCTATTCATATATCTTCTTTGGAGAAATGCCTATTCTAGTATTTTGCTCATTGTTTTTTGTGACTGAGTTATGTGACCTATCATTATTGATCAATTTTTTTTATATTTTCTAGACACAAGTGCTTTATCAGATACATCATTTTTAAATATTTTCCCATCCTGTGGGTTGCCTTTTCACTTTCTTAATGGTGTCATATCCAAGAAGACTTTTGCCTGACTCAAGGTTGGGAAGATATACTCTTCTAAGATTTTTTACAGTCTTCTTTTAAATTTAAGTATGTGAAAGATTTCAAGTTAATTTTTGTGCATAATGTGAAGAAAGGGTCCATTTTCTTGGTTTTGCATGTGACTATCCAGTTCTCCCACCATAATTTGTTGAAAAAACTATTCTTTGCCCCCATGTATTGCCTTGGTTCTCTATCAGTTAACTGTAATATGAAAGTTCATTTATAGACTCTGTGTTCTATCTCATTGTTCTTTCTGTCTACTAGGATCCTTATGCCAGGGCAATACAGTCTGAAACACTATAGTTTTGTAGTAACTTTTGAATTTAGAAGTGTGATTTCTGCAATGTGTTTCTACTTTTTAAATAATGCTGTAGCTGTTCTGGGTCACTTGCATTTCCAGATAAATTTTAGGTTCATCCTGTTAATTTCTACAAAAAATAATAGCTTGGATTGCAACAAGAATCATGTACTAGACTTTGTAGATCAGTTGGGGGAATATCACCATATTCTACAGTGTTAAACTTTCCAATCTACAAACATGCAATGTCTTTTCCTTTATTTAGGTCTCCTTTAATTTATTTTAATGGTGTTTTATAAATTTCAGAACACAAGTTTTACATTTCTTTTGTCAAAATAACCCCTATATATGTTATGCTTATTTTGCTCAACTGTTACAGTGATAAGTCAATCCTCTGAGATCATAACCTTGGGCTTGTGCATGGTTATCCCAGGATGACTTTGGTTTTAATATGACTCTTTAGTTACCTCTTTCCTTAGTATCTCTGTCAAGCTGTCTGCCTCTGTTGGTATTATATGTAGCTAAGTGACTCGACTAATTACCCCCTGATTGCTCTATTGATTTTGACAATGTTCCAAGCCATAAATTGCTCCACAACTTGCTCCCGTTAAATCCAGGCCCCTCTGCAGAGGTAATTTTTGAGGCCAGTCTTTGAAGTTTGTTCTCTTCTTAGCTGCCCCACTCCCCAGTTTTCTCTGATAAACTATCTGGCCTACATTTTCGTTTGATGCTTTCATGAAGCTACTGGCCTCTGCTTACTACTTAACACCTGAAATCGCCATTGTTTTCAAGAGCAACCTCAGTCTTAAACTTCTCTGTATTCTGTGTTAAATAAAGTCAGGCTGTTCAACCCAGGAGCGCTTCAGAGCTCTTTGTTTTCATGTCCTGTATCTTCCCCTGGGCAAAATCTCTATTGCACTTGCTAATCTTACAGGTATGGATAGCGGTTGCTTCTCTTGGGTTGACACCTGTGCTTTAAGAGTTGGAGGCCATGGACACAGACAACAGGGGGGTGAGGGCATGAGTGGGAGGGGTTGGGGGGATAAAGGAGGGATAAGGACACATATGTAATACCTTAATCAATAAAGAAATTTAGAAAAAAAAAAGAGTTGGAGGCGAGGTGGGGACAGTAGCTCTGGTTTTCTTAGCATGTCTCTCCCAGCATGGGCATCTGTGCTCTGAGTGGGCTGGGAAGAGAATGATTGAGGACCTAACATTCTAGTCTGTTGTTCCTGAAGTAGAAAGTTCACCTGTAAGTTTTATCTCTGCAGCACAGAAATGAGGATATGGTGAGAATGGTCTTCTTGGGCATACCCACACAGAGTGGAGCTGGAAGTGGGAGGAGCAGCAGCTTTGGTCTCAACTGCCACAGATGTTTGCTCTGCTCACTGAGATATAGTAGGCTTTTTCTAAAAAATAATTAAATAAATAAATGTTCTGTATTTTCTGTGTGACCTTCTGACAATTTCCATAGACTTTAAATAGTTATTTTTAAATGTAATTTGTACCAGTTATAATTGTCTCACTGGGGAGTGTGTCTATGGAGCCCTCATGCTGTCGTTTCAAAAGCAGATTCTCTTTCATTTTCCATTTGTCTTCCACTTCCCTAGTTCCCTATTGAACTGTGTGCAGTGCTTCATTTTTTAAAATTTTAATAGCTGTGTGGCTTATTTCTGTAAGTTTCAGAATTCATTTTCAAACCTCTAAGCATTTTTATAACTATTAATCTCTGCATTTATTTTCAAGTTTGCTTCTAATTTCCTTAAACTTTATTACAGTTGTTTTATCATCTCTCACATATTTGTTTGTAGTAAAATATAAATAACAAAATGTATACCATTTTAGCCATTGTAAAAGTATAATTCAGTGGCATTGAATATGTTCACATTGTTGTACTTTTTATTGTGTGTTTGATGAATAATTAACATAAGCCCCGGTTTTCTTGCAAACATATTTATGAGCATTGTTTGAGGCCTACAATAAAACTATGCTTCTCCAGAAAGATGTGTATTAGCATCTTCTGGGTGCCTAAGAAAATACAGAAGGAAGTACCTCCTGAGACATAGCCATGTGCAGTTAGTACAGTATGTGAGTTTTTTTGGGATGATCTCCTATGGTAGGTAGGCTGAGCAATGGTGCTTAAAGATGCCCTGTCCTAATCCATGGAAACCTGTGACAATGTAATCTTACTACCCAGGAAAATCTGTGAATGTAATTGATATAAAGATTCTGAGATAGAGACATTATTCTCAATTATCTGGTTGGGCCCAATGTAATTACAACAGCCCTATTAGAGTGGGGTAAGGGGGTCAGAGTTGTGAAAAGGGGATGTGAGGGTAGAAGCAGGGGTCCGATAAGAGACAAAATGGTAGGCTGCTGGCTTTTGATGGAATCAGGAACTTAGGTGGTCCTTAGAAGCTGGAAAAAGCAAGGGAAGAGATTTTTTCATGGAGCCCGCAGAAGGACCACAGCCCTTCATGTCCATTTTGCACGCACTTGGAGAATATTTAATTTGGATTCACTCTGCCTTGGAAGTTTTTGGGATTCTTAAGTATTTTGAGGAATTATGTTTGGATGGGCTCTAGGATTTTACCCCTCCCCTCTGTACCAACTGGCCGTTAAAACAGAGCTCATGTTCCATTGGTTTGGCAAATATACTCAGGAGAAAGTTCCCTCTGGGCTTTCCTTTTTCTTTTTTTTTAAAGTATTTTTATTGCTTTCAGAGAGGAAGGGAGACAGAGAAACATCAGTGATGTGAGAGAATCATTGATCAGATCCCCCCACATGGGATCAAGCTCGCAACTCAGGCATGTGCCCTGACTCAGAATCGAGCCTTGACCTCCTGGTTCACGGGTCAGTTCTCAACCGCTTAACCACACCGGCCAGGCATGGGCTTTTCTTTATTCTTTCATTTTATGCATTTATATAGGTGCCGGCCTCCTCTCTTATCTGCTTACTGACACTTTTAAAATATTCTGTCCTGCCCTGGCTGCTTTGGCTCAGTGGATGGAGCACTGGCCTGTGGACTGAAGGGTCCTGTGTTTGATTCTGGTCAAGGGCACATGTCTGGGTTGTGGGCTCAGTCCCCAGTAGGGGCATGCAGGAGGCAGCCAATCAATGATTCTCTTTCATCACTGATGTTTCTATCTCTCTTCTCCCTTCCTCTCTGAAATCAATAAAAAATATATTTAAAAAATAAAATAAAATATTCTGTCCTTTTGTTGTAATTTTGTTTTACTGTTTGATAATTGTTTCATCTAGAATGTGGTATGAGTAGCCTAACCTGCCATATTATCAAAACAATACAGTAGTATTATTTCTTCAGTTTTACTCCACTCTGGTCTGTTTAAAGTAAATTCTTTCAAAGCCTATAATGAAATGAATAATGGAACTACCGAATCTGTATTTCATATCACCTAATCCTTTTATAATTATAAACCTTATATTTGTTGTTGTTGTTTATTTTTAGGGGAATATCTAAATCCCTTTTTAAAAATTTATTATTTTGCTCTTTAGGTAAGCATATCTTATGTATGTATTTAAAGATTCAGTTTTATAGTTACTATGTTACATATGTTTTAAAATATCCAATATTTAACTTACCTATCAGACTGCACAAACATTTTAGATAATGTAATATTACCTATAATCTCCATACTTATTTAAAAGTCCCATTCTCTTTGTCAGCTCAGTGCTGTGTTCTTGGCTGTAAATAGGTTCTTTCATTATTTGTTATCTTTTCCTTTCTTGGGAATAACTCTCCTGGAATGGTTGTTGATTCTTTGTACTCATCACATGCTTAGGATTGTCAGTATTTGCTAAGAATAGCTGCTTTACACAATAGGCCATTTGGGGAGCAATAAGTTATACTGCTGCTCTGTTTCCCAGGGTGTTGGAGAAGGAAAATGCATGCTGATGTATGGGATTGCTTAGTGGATTTTTCCTGCATATTTGATTGCCCAGTTTAATCAAACATTAAAAAGTATCCATTTATTGATCTTTCTTAATTGCAACATCTTAACTCTGTCAATACCAAAGGGGCAACAGGGAGACTGTACCGGGGATAATTCACCTGGCAACCTCCAAGGGAACCCAGACTAAAGATTGTGTAAATGACCTCTGTGTCTCCTCCTACTCCCACTACCTACATCTTTAAGAAGGAAGCAAGCATTTGTATGCATTAGTCAATGGAATCCTCTCTTCTCTCCACCTTTTAGGAATTTTGAACAATTCTTGAGACACAGAGAAGTCCACTTTTTGCTTTCCAGCAGAAAATGGTAATAAACTCATGTATTTTAATAGCTTTTGGGAAATACAAGTAAAATATAGCTTGTGTCTGGTCCAATATCTTAAAATCAATATCTAACATATTGAAATTAGTGTAAGTAAATTAAGTATATAAACTATGACTCTGCAAATCAATAAGTTAAGAGTAAATTATTCAATAAATCATGTTGGTACAATCATTTAACTGTTTGAAAAATTGGAAAAAAATTGTCAGATCATCATGTTTAAGAGACTCCTTTACTCATAAGACAAATGGGAAAAATGATAGATTTGACAATGTAAAAATTGAATATTTCATACAGTAAAACATGCAAATCACACAAAGAATTTGGAAAAATAAATATAGGACCTATGCTTTCATGTTGGAAATGCTTAAGACATATCCTATTTGAGAAAAGATTATTCTTTGGAGAAAACAGTTGGATAAAGTGATATTGTATATTGGTATCAACTGATGAAAATAGTTGAAATAACAATGGTAATTCAGTAATAGGTCTAATAATATTAATGTTTTAAATATTAACTTCCCTGTATGTGGTTTAATTTAATGTTAAACAAAGGAGTCCATTTGACCTAAGATCAAAGATATAAGCACCCAGTAAAAATATTTAAAAAGAAATATACAGGGTCCATATGAAAAATAAAAAAACTTTAATTCACCTGAGAAATATGGGTAAAATTAAAACACATTGTTTTAGACAATGAATAATATTATATGCCAATTCTTCATAAAATTAAGATGTTGACATTATTATCACATTTACAGTACAATAATAATTATGGTACCCACAAGATAGGAAGATATATTGAGGGAAGAGTTTGAAAAATATTATTAAAGCCCTAGCCGGTTTGGCTCAGTGGATAGAGTGTCAGCTTGCAGACTGAAGGGTCCTGGGTACAATTCCGGGCAAGGGCATGTACCTTGGCTGCAGGCTCCTTCCTGGCCTGGGTCCTGGTTGGGGTTCATGCAGGAGGCAACCAGTCGATGTGTTTCTCTCACATCAATATTAATTTCTCTCTAAAAATCAATAGAAAATATCCTCAGGTAAGGATTAAAAAAAAAGAAGAAAAATAGTATTAAAGATTATCCAAAAGGATATAAAACCCTGTAAAATATGAATAATGAAGGAATCTTGTTGTACTAAATATAAAGAAGTTAATGGTACTAAAGACAGTCAAAGCAGATTAATGAACTGCACCAAAGTGTCTAATAATAGATACATAGGAACCTAGAATATGCACCTCAAATCACTATGGTAAAGAAATGTATTCAATTAATTATGCTGGGGTGAGGGACTAACTCTCTCAGGGAAGATGATAAAGCCAGATACCTTTACTAAAATTAAGTACAGTTGGCACCAAAATATTAAACTAAAGAAATATAGAATAAGCAGAAACCATTGAATAATCTTCAGTATTATATAATCTCTATATCCTTGAGGATGTTTTGAAACTTAGAAACTATAACAATGTATAGCTACATTGAGATACACATGATAAAGTCACTTACCTGGCAAAAATAACATCACAAACTCAAATAAAAATTGGAAAAAAAAACACCCCACATATAACAGGTAATGAGCAATATCTTAATATCTAATAATTCTTACATATCGTGAAATAAGCTTGCATTTACCAATGTAACATTGAGAAAATTATATATTAGACAGCCTACTAGGCAAATATCAATATTATAAGAAAAACTAATCAACTTTATTAAACCTTCAAAACTAATTAAAGTAATATGTTTAAGACATATAATTAAAAACATCAACAATTACAATATACAGTGGCACAAAAAATTAGGGAACAGAACAATTTCACTTATTTGTACATGGTAAGTATGTAAATAGAACAACCTCTGTGAATGGCTATTGATTATTGCATATCAGGAAGCCTTAAAATAATGAACTCAATTTGACCCATCAATTTCACTATAATTCATCCAAAGGTAAGAAGCATTTTAGTTCCTTATTAAACAACATCTATAGAGTATGTTCTACATGCCAGTCACTGGGATGAGCATGTCAAACATCACCTCATCCAACACGGGCAGTTCGACGTGGTAGTGGGAAACTTTTGATATCCCTCACATGTGAACACTGAGACCCAGAAGAGAAAAATCTATGTCTCAGATGTTGCACAGTTACTTTGATTAAGTAGCAGCTGCTTTTCATATACCTTTTGATATATATCATCGTGTATCATTTAATGACGGGAATATGTGCTGAGAAAAAAGTCATCAGGTGATTTTATCATTGTGCCGATATACGAGTGCACCTACCCAAACCCAGATGATAGAGTCTACTACACACCACGGCTGTCCGTTACAGCCTATTGCTCCTAGGCCACAACCCTGCCCTGCTTGTTACCGTATTGAACACTGTAGGGCACAGCGAAAACACGCTGTAAAAGATAAAAAATGGTACCTGTGTAGGGAACTTATGATTGGAGCTTGCAGGACTGGAAGTGGATGGCGGGGGAGTCAGTGAGTGAGTGGTGAGAGAATGTGACGGCCTAGGATGTTACTGTACACTACTCTAGACTTTGTAAACACTGTACACTTAGATACACTAAATTGATAAACATTTTTGATAATGCATTAACAATTTGCTATAATGTTTTTGCTATATGAAATTTTAATTTAAAAATTTTTTTGAGTTTTTGTAGTAACACAGATTAAAACACAAACACACTGAACAGCTGTACAAAATACTTTCTTTATTATTCTTAGTCTATAAGCTTTTCCCTAGTTTAAAATTCTTTATTTTATTCTTTACTTTTTAAACTTTTTTGTTAAAAACGAAGACACAAACATACACATTAGCCTAGGCCAATGGTCAGGATCATCAGTATTGCTGCCTTCCCACTCTACATCTTTTCCCACTGGGAGGTCTTCAGGGGCAGTAACACGCAAGGAGCTGTCATCTCCTATGATAACAAGGCCTCCTTCTGGAATACCTGCTAAAGGACCTGCCTGAGGCTCTCTCCGGAAATATGGATGTGGTGGTTTGCTTGGTCTTATTCTTTCTCCCCTCATAGATTTCCTCGTAAACAGATAACGTGCTGTGAACATTCCCCTGTACTAATGAAAACCTTTCGGTGTTGGGGTCCATGTTTTTAAACTTTTTTATGAGCTTGTTAAGGTCTGCATAAGTTCCTCCAAACCTTTTACTGTGCACATTCTTGGGAGTTCTTCTTCTTCTTATGTAGTTTCTTTTTCTCTTGCTTCTTCTTCAGCTATGCATTCCTGTTTCAGTTCCAACCACTCCTCATTAGTCAGTTTCTCAGGAACCACCTCTAGGGGCTCCTCAATGTCAGAATCATCCGCACCCAGATAAAGGGAGTTTGCCGTCTCATCCACAGCCTTGTTGATATTTGCAACCTCTTCATCCTTGGTAAATCAGTTGAAGCCATGAACTATGACAACATTAGGTGTTAGCAATTTTTCAGTTCCATTATAATCTTGTGGGACCACTGTCATACTGGACATAGTTCATCATTGACCAAAACATTGTTATGTGGCACATAACTGTATATGTCTACATATGAAAGTCCGACATTCTGGAGTCCCTTTAAAGCCAGAAACATGACTTTATAAGCAATGAGAAGCTTCTAAGGTTTTTTGAATAGACAAGTGACAGAGTTAAGGTGTGTGAGTATGTGGTGTGTGCGTGCATGTGTGTGTGTGTGTGTGTGTGTGTGTGTGTGTGTGTGTGTGACAGTTAATATGGTGGAAACACCTGTGGTGAATTTGATTTATTACAAATTGTATGTGAGGAGAAATGCTCAGAGCTAGACATATAATCTGAAGTGTTATAATAAAATTTGGGAAAGGAAGAGAGAAAGTCTGAAAACAGACGTGGTAATTTATTGATTCTGACATTAGCAAGATCAGAAGAATAAGGGAGGAATCAACACTGTTTACACCTGGGGTAATTACTGAAAAGCATCCTGAGAATATTCCTGAGCATCTCCTGTAATAAGTAGTGATTTGCTTCCTTCTGAACACACACATTTAGCCAAGAGTAGAAAACAGGTGGAAGCATTTTCCATGTTTTGTCTTATCTTTACAGGATTCTAATATTTTATTGCAAGAATAACAATAATTAGAGCAATGTAAAGCAATATGAAGGCTTCATTAAATTAGCAATTTAAACTTGTGCTATATTAGCATCATGTTGAATTATTACTCATCCTTGCTAATACAGCATTTATCAGAGAATTACACTGTCATGCCAGCCTAGTGTGAATAGAAACCCTAATGGGGCATGATGTAATAGCTGTTATGAAATATACTCACTATTAGGAATATATGCAATTTTTCCAATAATACTATTTTGGATTTTCCCATAGGTATCCTCACCAAAGTATGGGACAGTGGTGGGCAAAGAATATTGACAATGGAGAAGAGAATTTGTATATCTTGAGTATTATCTTGAATAGTACTCAGCTAAATTATTTTTGTCATTCCTCCCTTAGGAAATGTCAATATATATTTTGAAATAAGGGGCTTCTTTTAACCTGTTGACTTTTAAATTTTTTTTCTTATTTTAAAATCAATACGTTATTTTTTTTTCTATTCTGGTGGCAGGTTTGCTAAAGGATTGTTCTTAAACTCCTTAGATGTCCCTAAATGTATGGTATATTCTTACTGTAAACAAGAAGTTCATAGTGAGCCAAATGTAGTAAGTGACGTAGAGATGTAGAACTTAGTTTGGATCTGTGGCAAATGATCCTTAGATTGTTTTCATGAAGTGCAGGGCGGTGAATTTAATGTAGTGGCATCGGGTACCTGCTCATGCTACACAAAATAAGCTGTGGGCTCTTCCCAGGTGTCTAAATACGAAGATACGCAATGTTTTATTTCTTTGGTGATCATTTAGTTTTGTGGATCTGGATGGATGAGAAATCTTGAGCATCTTTTAATTAAATAAATTTTTAAAAAATTTAATAGTTCAGGATTCAACTTTATTATTATACCAGAGGCCCAGCACAGGAAATTCGTGTGCGGGTACGGTCACTAGGCCTGGCCTGTGATCAGGGCCATCTTCCCCGACCCCTGCTGCCACCTACCCCTGGTTCCCCGTTCACCATCGGGTGATCAGAGCCTGCTGGCCGAGGGGAGGGACCGAGAGGTTGGCCTTTCCCGCCCGCTCACCAGGCCCACCCCAACCGTAGGTCGCCCTGTGTGTGAGGCGACTGGCAGGGCGGGGGCCTTGGCCTGGCACCGCCTGCATCCCCTGCCACCAGCCCTGGTTCCCCATTTGCCATCAGGTGATGAGAGCCTGCCGGCTGGGGAAAGGGACCGAGAGGTTGTCAGTGTGCCTCATAGTGACTGGCCAAGTGGCCATTCTGGTCATTCCGCTGTTAGGGTCAATTTGCATATTACCCTTTGATTATATGGGATCCTTTGTACTATGTCCTTAGTTCTCTTCCACGCAGTCCTAAAGAATGTCATTCTCATGTCTCCGATTGTTTTTCTTGTGGTTTTTATCTGAGCTCCCCTTCCACCCCCCCATTCTTACAGTCCTTACTGTCCTCAGAGGTTGACACATCACTTGCCACTTTCTGGAAATATCATCCACCTCTTCCTTTTATGCATCTCTTTCTTTCTTTCTTTCATATATTTTTATTGATTTTTTTACAGAGAGGGATAGAGAGTTAGAAACATTGATGAGAGACAAACATCAATCAGCTGCCTCCTGCACACCCCCCACTGGGAGATGCCTGCAACCAAGGTACATGCCCTTGACCGGAATCGAACCTGGGACCCTTGAGTCCGCAGGCCGACGCTCTATCCACTGAGCCAAACCGGTTAGGGCTATGCATCTCTTTCAATAACTGATTTTAAATTCTGTTTCTCCAAAGAGACTTTCGCCATTTCAGTTTATTTCTTTACCCGGCACCCATATCCTACCTCATCTCTCATTTGAGATATAATATGTTCTTCTTTAGAGGCTTGTGCTTGTCTGAAAACTTTGTCCCTGGGTTTGCTTCAATCCATTTATGATCCCGGTGACTGACAGTGAGGTGAAGCCAATTGATACAATTGGTGAGGGGTAATGGGAGATCCCCTACGGAAAGAGAACACACAATTATGAGTAAAACATTAGATATAAAACTAAGTCCTCACTTTGAATAAGAAAATAAACCAGGAAAAATACTATAGTATTGTTATGAATGAGCCACCTGCTATTCCTCTATAATGCTTTTCCATGTATTTTTGGCTAAATATTCTTTAATTCTTCTACAGCATCTTCATAGAGGTGGGAATCGTTTTTGTACTATCATCTGTAGAGAGAAGACAAGGGTAACTCAGTACTTTCTCTAGTATGGTTGCTTAAAATCTGTTGTAACTATTAGCGGCAGTCCTGATAGTAGTAATAGATGTAGACGTTTAGGGAAATTTCCCTTTCACTTTACTTATAAATAATGTCATTGTTAATAAGTGTTTGTTAATGCAAGCTTTATCAAATTTCTTTCATATATAAGTTGTAAGATTGCAGTGCATTCAAGTTTTCTCATATAGTGACTTAAATATCTTTTGAAATGACCACATACATAACCAATTAGTTGCCAGTGCCTTAATTTTAGTGGCGCACGAACATCTCATGTTATCTGTGTTGATGTTACTGTTCATATCAAATCAGCAAAAAACTGAATTTTTTAAAATGCGTTTTCATGTTTCATGCTTCTTCATTAGGCTTTTCAAACAATTTACGGATGTAGTCATCACTTCTATTTCAAAGTGGTATTTTACTCTTAATTAACTGCTACTTTTACTGATCTCATTTTTGTAGGGTTACATTTGCTTCTCTGTTTAAAAATATTTATAATTTTATCATTGGGGGGGGCTTTATTTTATAATCCACTTCTATCTAAATCTTCTGCCTTTTGTTTATTAATTAGAGATGAGAAAAGAAGCTACTCTTCAGAAGTCCACAGCACAGTCTGCAAATTCTCAGTCATTTGATTAAAATGCTCACATCTTTCCATATTGTTGTTAAAATAATGTAATTCTGAATGACCTTCTTCTGAAATGGGCCCCAGCAGTGTCCAGCGCTATTCCCACGGCATACAAAGTGGCAACATCTAAAAAGAGACAATGATCTTAACTAATCCCGTTAAAATATTTTCCTTCACAAAAACCTGCAAGTACGCATGCGACCGAATCACGGGGCCCTACAAAAGCCTCAAAAAGGGATTCATGCAAGTGAGGGGTCTGGTGACCCCTCAAGTGAGTTCTCAAGTGTCATCAGAATTCATCTGCCTGTGGCTCTTTCCATTTCCTGTGATCTTACCTTGTGGTCGGGAATAGAGAGGACAGGCATTAGCTGGGTGTAGATAACTTCAAGCAAACTCATCCATCTTGTCAAAAATCCATCAAAAAGTGTGTGTGCAGTAGACAAGCGTATACTGGTAAGTGAGCATGTCATTAGGCAAGAGCATGAATTGGTGAGAGCATGTTTGCAACGGATTGAATAAATACAAGCGTGCAAAATAAGAAACTGACTAAGAGAACAGGAGTTCATGTGCATGCACTCGAAATATTTTGTGAAAGGCTTAGGATTTGTTTGGGAGAATTTGAGAATAAGTCTGGGTGTGCATGAGAGTTGGGAAGCACCAGAATTTGAATGAGTAACTATGGATTTACAAAAGATGCTGAGTGTGGTAGAATGTTGCTTTGGAATGAATTGAAACAATCATAAGTAAAATAAAGCAACAAAGAGACCAAAACTTCTCCCTGCTGCAGAATTCATGTGTTCTGCCCATCACCGTGACAACTTACAATACATAAACAACATCCAAGGCATAATCAGGAGAGATGGAAAGTTCAAGATGCCAATGCAAACATTTCCTCCACTTGAATATGCTTTTCATCAGATTTTATACCTTCTTTCCTTCTTTTAAGATCTGTGTGTTTCATTTCACTATTTCATTATCCATGAAGACTTGGTTATTTTATTGATTGTATTTTTTTACATTTTTATTTATTGATTTGAGAGAGAGAGAGAGGGAAACATTGATGTGAGAGAGAAACATGGATTGGTTGCCATGACCTTGGATCAAAGCTGCAACTCAGGTATTGTCCTGACAAGGAATCGAACCAGCAACCTTTTGGTCCACAGGAAAATGCTCAACCAACTGAGCCACTTCGCTCAGGCATTGATTGCTTCTTGGATTTTCCCAAATGGGAGATTGAACCCACAACCTTGGAGTATCTGGACAATGCTCTAACTAATTGAGCTACCTGGATAGGGCTAAACTTGATTTTTAAAAATTAATGCAGCAACTCTAGATGCCTTATCACTAAGGGTATCTAGCATGAATAGAGCACATGAGTTCCAAATTATATAACATTTACATATTAAACAGAAGAGAGTTGCAGGTAAGTTATTCCAAGGTAAAATGGAGTATTTGTTATCACTAAATATGCTGTAGTAGAGGGCTGTGGGTATCCTGGAAGACAAAGGCTGAATATGCTGAATAAATAAGTCACCGTGATTTTGGTCTCCCCACCCTACACAAGTCATATTGAAGTTCTAAGACTCAGTTTCTGCTGCATATAGCAGAAATCCAACTATAGTTGCTTAAAAGCGACAGAAATTTATTTTACTGCAACATAAAATAAATTCAGATGTAAGCAGCCCTGGACTAGCTTAGAAGCTTTAAGTCATCAGGGACCCAGACGTTTTTCAGCTCATCTCTGCCATCCTCAGGTCACCTATGGCAGATTAAAGGTGACACCGACTTTTTGCATTTCTCCCGTTGCGAAATGAGGCCTATGCCCTCACTCCTTGAATCTGGGCAGGATCTGTGCCCACTTTGAATAATAGGATATGGCAGAAGTGACACTCTGCCAGTTTCCAGGCCCATGCCTCGGGGCACTGTCAGCTTCTACTTCCTCCTTCTGGAAACATTTGCTCTTAGAGCTCTGAGCTGTCAGGCAACAGACCCAACTACCCTACTGGGGAGAGGATGCAGACAGGCTCTGTGACTACATGGAGAAGGAGAGGGGCCAGGCATTCTTATCCAAGTGCCAGAAATGAGAGTAAGCTGTCATGGTCCTTGCAGACCAGCCCCGCTTCCCAGGTGAATTTTAATGAGATACCTCACGATGTTCTATGGAACAGAAGAATCATCTGCTATACAGAATCCATCTTAGCATTTAAATTTTTGTTTTTCAAGGCCACTAAGTGCTGGGGTATTTTTAATGTACTGGTAGATAATGGCATCAGCTTATGGTGCAGAAAGAGCATAAGCCATCCTATCATGGTTCAGGAAGCCTTGCATCAGAAAGGGGAAAGGACAGAAAATGTACATGGTCTCTACTTTTAGGAAAACTTCCCAGAATTAACATATAACACTTTATTTAACTACTAGAGGCCCAGTGCATGACAATTCATGCACTGGAGCAGTGGGGTGTTCCTCATCCTGGCCTGCCCCTTCTCACAGTCTGGGAGCCCTCAGGTGTGGGAGGCGACCCGGAGGTCAGGGGAAGGCTACACCCCCATCACACCTCCTCTGCTGCCACTGCTGGCAGTGTAAGCCTCAGCCTGCCCTGGTTACCTGAGCCTTGGGCCAGCCCTGGGCAGCTGGGCAGCCGGCATGTGAGGCTTGCCTGCGCCTTTGGCCAGCCCTGGGCAGCTGGGCAGCTGAGATGTGAGGCTTGCCTGCGCCTCTAGCCGGCCCTGGGCGGCTGGGGGTGAGGGGACTGGGGGACTCCAGAGGCAGGCTGGGCAACAACATACCTATATTGCATTTCCTCAATTATCTTATTAGTATAATCATTTTTTTCTCATTAATGTTTATTTTTAACATTCTAGTTTTAGAGTAGATTTTTGTACACAGCAGAATTGAAGAGAATGTACAGACATTTTTCATATACCCTCTGCCCCCAGAAATGCGTAGCCTCCTCTGTTATGAACATCCCCCACCAGAGCTGTACCTTAGTTACAGTTGTTGAACCTGCATAGACACATCATTAGCAACAGAAGTTTAGAGTTTACATTACAGCTCATTCTTGGTGTTGTGTATATCCTATGGGTTTGGACAAATTGATCCGCGGTTACAGTATTGTACAGGTTATTTTCACTGCTCTAAAATCCCATGTTCTATCCATACCAACCCCTAGCAACCACTTCTGGAAAAATCTGTAGACCTTTCTACTGTCTCCACAGTTTTGTGTTTTCCAGAATGTCATGTGGTTGGAAACATACGGTATGTAGCCTTTTCAGATTGGGTTCCTTCACATAATAATATACATTTAAGGTTCTTCCATGTCTTTTTATGCTTAACAGGCATATTTTTAACATTGAATAATACTCCATTATATGGATGTACCACAGTGTATTTACCCATTCACCTACTGAAGGACATTTTGGTTGCTTCCACATTTTAGCAATTATGAGTAAAGCTACTATAAACATATGTGTGCAGGTTTTTGTGTCAACATAAATTTTCAACTACTTTGGGTAAATACCAAGGGACACAATTATTGGAACATATAGTGAGAGTATGATCTTGTGTAAGAAACTGCCAGACTATTTTACAAGTGGCTGTTTAAATTTGCATCCCTAACGGCAATGTATGAGAGTATTGCTCCACATCCTTGTCATTTGGGGTTGTCGTTGTTATGGGTTTGAGCCATTCTAATGTGTGCTATTCTAAGGTGTGTAATGAGCATCTCATTGTTTTAGCTTGCATTTCTATGATGTGGGATATCTTTTTATATACTTAGTTGCCATCTGTTTATATTTTTAGTTGAGGTATTTGTTAAGATCTTTAATTCATAGCTTAATAGGGTGGTTTGATTTTTTTGTTACATTTTAAAATTTTTTTGTATTTTATATAAAAGTTTTTTATGAGATTTATCTTTGCACATATTTCCCTCCAGTCTGTATCTGACTTCTCACTCTATTGATATTTAATTTTATTAAATTTTATTAGGATTTTTAACTTTATTACAATCCAGCTTATAAATTATTTCTTCAATGGATCACATCTTTAGTATTGTATCTGGAAAGGCATCATTTAAGATTTTCTGTATGTAATCTTCTAAGAGTTTTACATTTTACAGTTAGGTCTAACATCAATTTCAAGTTTATTTTTGTGAAGGGTGTAAGGTTTATGTCTCAATTTTATTGATTGATTGATTGCATTGGGCTGTCCAGTTGTTCTAACCCCATTTGTAGAAAAAACTATCTTTGCTCCATTGCAATGCCTTTGCTCCTTTGACAGAAATCAGTGGACTGAAAACAAGAAAGCCCAGTGCATGGAAGAATGAACATATGTGCCAATGCTATTTCAGATAAGGGTTTAATCTCCAAAATTTATAGAGAACTCATACAACTTAATAAGAGGAAGATAAACAATCCAATCAAAAAATGGGCAAAGGACCTAAGTAGATACTTTTTGAAAGAGGACATACAGAAGGCTGAGAGACATATGAAAACATGCTCAAAGTCACTAATTATCTGAGAGATGCAAATCAAAACGGCAATTAGATAACATCTCACACCTGTCAGAATGGCTATCATCAACAAATCAACAAAGGACAAGTGCTGGCGAAGATGTGGAGGAAAAGGAACCCTCATGCACTGCTGGTGGGAATGCAGACTGGTGCAGCCACTGTGGAAGACAGTATAGATTTTCCTCAAAAAGTTAAAAATGGAACTCCCATTTGACCCAGTGATCCCACTTCTAGGAATATATCCCAAGAAACCAGAAACACCAATCAGAAAGGATACATGCACCCCTGTGTTCATAGCAGCACAATTTACAATAGCTAAGATTTGGAAACAAACTAAGTACCCATCAGCAGATGAGTGGATTAAAAAACTGTGGTACATCTGTACAATGGAATACTATACCACTATTAAAAGGATGGATGGAACCATTTGCAGCAGCATGGATGGAACTGGAGAGCATTATGCTAAGTGAAATCAGTCAGTCGGAGAAAGATAAATATCACATGATCTCACTCATATGTGGGATATAATGATCAACATAATTTGATGAACAAAAATAGATCCAGAGACAAATGGCAGGGGAGGTGAGGTGGGGGTTAGAGAGCAATCAAAGGACTTGTATGCATGCATATTAGCATAACCAATGGACACAGACACTGGGGCGGTGGGGGCTTGCCCCGGGGTGGGAAAGTCTGGGGGGGGGGGTCAATCAAGGGGAAAAAGGAGACATATGTAAAACTTTAGACAAAAATAAAATCAGTTGACTGTATTTATGGAGGTCTACTTCTGGGCTCCACATGATATATTCCAGTGATCTATTTGTTGTTCTTTTGCCAATACTACACTGTCCTGATTACTCTGTCCTACAAACCTTTATCCTGACTTTTTATTAAAATGGTTCAGATTCTACTATTTCTATGAAACTGAAAACTTTAAGCATGCCATGGTGTATGTCTCAAACATTTAGCAGTGATCCTAAAACATGGGTATTTGATATATAATTGTTTACAAAAAGCAAAGACATTGCATCTGGATGAGGTGAGCCCTAGGAGATCTCTGCACACATAAATAGAGGAATTCAGAAAGAAAGAGAAGCCTGTTTATCAAGCAGTAATTGAGACATTCCTTTTCATCCCTTTCCTACTGCTTGAGCTAAACACTGAGAGGATTATTTTCTTTTTGAATCTAGATATATATTTTATTTTTTCAAAATGTTCTAAATATATATTTAGATTTAAAACCTTCACAATTAAATCGAATTGGCTGTGTGAAGAACTGGTTCAAAGTGCTATCTTTCTCACTGGGTAGTTTGGGGCATCACCCTAGCTCACAAATCCTATACTGGATTTCTATTGTACAAAAAATTGGTGTTGAGAGGATTGGATAAAAGTTACAGTGTATGTATTCAAGAATCTGAGAGTTCAACAGGAAAACAAACACATAAATGAAGCTAATGTTACCTGGGTTGATTTGGTAATGGGCAGCCCAGGGACTATATTGAAACATGGAAGTGGTGACTCCAACCTTCACAACAGTGAGGGAAAGGATTCCTGAGAGCTGACAGCAGAACTAAGTGTTGAAGGAGTGGTGAGTCAGCAGGGGAAGGGGTGGTAGGGAAGAGAGTTTCAAACAGAGTTTAAATTCTCAGCAATAAGGGCACCAAAGTGTACTGTTTGGAGCTTACAGGGTAATCAAGTTTCACTTGAGGAAGCAAAGAGCAAACTGTTTCCCTCCTTGCAGTGTCTGTAGTTAAATCTGCACCCAAAAAGGCAAGATTATCACATGGACTGCACTGGAAATGTTTACAAATAACAGTAAAGAGAACTCTGTACTTGCTTTTGACTCTAGACATACCTTTCATTTGTTTTTAAATGGCCTCATAAATATTGTCCTACATGACTTTTTTAAAAATTTCCACAATTGAAGAGTTGATCATGTACTTTAATTGCAAAGGGACATGGAAGGAGAATCTTACTGAATCGAGATGGCACGTTGGTTACCTCTAATGAAAAAACTCAGCGGACTGAGTAATAGGACTTCAGTGGGTTTAGAAAACAATAGGTAGATGGGTTCAGAGTTTTGAATTGCTGCGTGCAATCAACTTTGCCGTGGTCTGCTTAGAAACTATTTTTCCTGGCTGTCCCTGAGGAGTTCTAAGTTTGTCCTCTCTTTGACTTTGAATCTCTGTGTGTAGTGGTTTTTAGAAAATTAGCTTTTATGTGATCAAACTGTTCGTTTTTGATTCAGGATTCAAAGCTTTTGTAATTGTGTTCAGAGTACAGTAAAAAAAAAAAAAAGTAGAAATGCATCTTTAATGTATGGAGATGGGAAATGAGCAGCCGAGTGAAACTCCTCTGTGAAGGAGAGAGTGTGCAGGTCATTGGGACTGTTGAAAAGAATAGAAATGAGATCCTGTCAAAGGGGTGGAAGAATCGGACTCAACCTAAGAACAGAGCTGTCCAAGGAAAATTTAATAATGCCTCCCTTCATTAGTGGAGGCAGAATATTAGACACTTATAAGAGTGCGGACAATTTAAAACGTGGCAAATACCGACCGCCTACTTACCCACCTCCCATGTCGTGAGGAATCCAATTATCGGGCATTTAAAACATTCCTGTTGCATACACAGCATTTGCTGAGTTTTAGCAGAAATGTACAGTAGTTCATATGATATTGATGACTATCCATGACCGAAAAGGAAGAGGCATATTCAGGTAATATAAATTAGGTGATGAGAGGGTTTTTTTTGAGCTTCAAAAATAAAAAAGCTGCATAATTAAAATCTCCTCCAATTATGCATGATGGTGTGAAAACCAGCATATGTCTAGGAGAAATAACTGTCTTTCACATTGGATTTATTTTTTTTAGATTTCTTTTTTAAAAAATGCACCTTTTTGCAATCACCCCCATGGCACATGCTCATTACCAGGGAAAATAAAATGGTTATATGACTAATTAGATTTCACCTTATCCGTTCGGGACAAGCCTGACAACCGCCCCTTGTTATCATAAATTAATGATGCCTCCCACATTACATGAAACGATCAGTGGTGGTTCATTACAGCCATGTCCTCGTGTTCTGTAAATGTCAAGAGATTAAAGGTGAAAGCTTCAGCTTCACATTTCTTGTCGATGGATTTTTAAAAGTTCAATGTGGTCGGATTATTTTAGGGCGTCAAGGACAGTTTCTTCATGACACCAAAATGTCTAATAGAAAAATCTAAAAACTTGTTCAAAAGCTTCTATTTGTTCTTACTTCTATTCATGTCAAATACTCTGTGTTATTGATTTTTTTAAAAGTATACTTTATTGATTTTTCACAGAGAGGAAGGGAGGAGAGAGAGTTAGAAACATCGATGAGAGAGAAACATCAATCAGCTGCCTCCTACACTCCCCCTACTGGGGATGTGCCTGCAGCCAAGGTACACGCCCTTGACTGGAATCGAACCTGGGACCCTTGAGTCCCCAGGCTGACGTTCTATCCACTGAGCCAAACCGGTTAGGGCGCATTGGTTTGGGGGTGTGTGTAATAGTCCACTGACAAGATAAACCAATGATTAGAGTTGTGCAGAAAAAGGGCAACTTTTGTGTTTCTCAGAGTGCATGGTGAATTCACTTTGTGCACAACACGGCACTCTTGCACCCCCAGCGCGCGCACGCGCGCGCATGAACACACACACACACTCTAACGCTGGCACAGTTCCTTTAAGATGTTCACAGCTTTCAGAAAGTCTGCTACTTACAAACCTATTTGATTTACTTTAGTTCAGCATCTCCAAAGTTTTCCAGTTAAGGCAATCTCTGTGTATGTGTTGTAACTTCTTGTAGAATTATTGTTCCTGAAACAAAGTATGGGACAAGCTCTGTTAGATGACAATACTGAGTATTTGTGACTCATTCAATGTCTCAAGGGAATAGATTTTTAGCATCGCGACTTGAAGAGTCAGTGTATCCCTGTCACCAGTTGAAGGCTTTTGCTGTCCTAGAGACCCCTGTCCTCCTCTTGCTCCTTAATTGTTCCTAGTGGGATTCAGTAGAGAATCAGAGCTCTTGGGTGCACGTGATGGTCCTAGGAGTTTTTCCTCATCTGGAAAATGGTAAAGCTGCTCTAAACTATTTCTAAGATCTTATGGAGCTTTAACTCTGATGCCTCGGTGACCTAGCCCTCTGACTGGCAGATTAATGACAAAGGGAGATCACATTTCCTATATGCTTTACTTACTTCATTATTGTTTCTCAATATTCAACTATTTCAAAAAATACTGTAGGTTAAAGGACATGGAGCACACAGGATCACTGGACAACATAGCTGTACTAAGAGAAAGAAAACAGTAATGTTTCTTGATACACTTTTTCAGTGTTGCGTGATTATTTTACTTAAGCTGTATTAATTGTGGCTGGATACTAACCCTCATATCTCAGAGGAGACGGAATCTCAAAAAGTTGATGTAAACTGTTCTGTAGCTTATTTTACCTACAAACAAGAGGGTTAGGATGCAAATCCAGGTCTGGCTAATTACAGTTTCATTTCTTTTTCATATTATTATGCTGGTATTAGCATAGAAACAACCAATTTTAAGTTGAATGAGAGGTAGGCAATGGAAGAAAATGACATTTTAAAAGAGTAAAAAATAACCAACAGAATCTGCATGACCCCTCATATATGACCATGGTGAACCTAAAAACTCTTTAACTTAGGACATGTTCACAGAAAGTCAGAAATACACATCAAAAGATTGAGCTGAACACCTGATTTGTATCCAAACTATAAGATTTTAAGAGCGTATTTAATTTTATTTTTCATGTTCATATTTTCACTTACAAAAACGATCTTAATGTTTGGGAAAGGACACGTCACAGGGGAATAAGAAATGTGTAATGGCTTTTATTGAATTCTGGAGAAGTATGGACTACTAATATGAGACTAAACCCACACAGGAGTAGGGGGGTTGTTGATCTGCAGAAATTTAATGTATGATGAAATGAAAACAATTTACTGGGGGAAAATCAGTTGCTTGTAGTCATTTAGATAGTCTTTTTAAAAAGTTCAGTTCAAAAATATTAATGTCCTATAGAAGACAGTATTTTTTTTACCATACTTTTAAAGAAATTGCCTATAAATTTCCTCTCCATAAGAAAATTTAAAAATTCTGTCACTAATAAGGCAACTTTTCAGAGAAAACAAAAGCATTTGTTTATGTATGAAGAAGAACCTAGATAACTAAATACTTTCCTTTTCTTTCTTTTCATTTTATTATATTGTACATTGGTTTCATTAATTCTCACCTGAGGTTATTTTTCCATTTATTTTTAAAGAGTGGAAGGTGTGTGTGGAGGGAGGTGCGGGGGAGGGCCGCAGGGAGAGAGAGACATCAATGTGAGAAAGACACATAGATGGGTTGCCTCTTACACGAGCCCTGACCAGGGATTGAGCCTAAAACCTAGATACATGCCCTTGCCCGGAATCAAGCCAGGGACTTTTCAGTCTGCAGGCCGACACTTAGCCAAACCTGCTAGGACCTAACTTCATTTCTTACTAAGTTATTATTTGTGTTGCTAGAGAAGTCATGATGACAGTCTTGATGCAATGTGATAAAAGGGTTAAAATAAATGAGAAGCATTTTTTTTTTTTTTTTAGGAAAACACCCAAAGGGAAAAGAAAGCCACAAGAAAATAGATTCACTAATGAACAAGGAAGGGCATGAAATTAATGATGACTCTAAAACGGCTGAGTTATTGAACTCATTTTTTAAATCTGCCTTTAACAAGAGAAATGAAGCAAAGAAATATAGACAATTAGGGAGTAATGAAGACATTGCAAAAATTGATCTAGCCAACAGAAATATAAGGGGATGCCTTACTTGGCAATCACTGGGCGATCCCCATCACCCTGAGTTTTATGGGGGATTGGTCAGCCGGTTCACCAATCCATGAATATTTACTTTTGGAAAATAAAAGACTGTGTCATATCCTTGGGGCATATGGAGAAAACACTCTTTGAAAAGTATCAGAAACTTCTGCAGCGGGGGGTGACCATCGGTACAAGGTAGAGTTTAATACCCTGAATATTATTAAGAAAGGAAAACTGGCAGAGTGCCTTCAATAAGAATAAATTTTTTTTTCTCTGAAGAGTTGCCTTATCACTGACAATAAGAAGCATATAATTCATGGGTATTCCATCACAAGCCCACAAAAGAAACTGAAGAAAAAACAGGAAAATTCAAACATTTGGACTTCAGATAATTTCTGGTTTGGTGAGTCACCCAATTGTGCATGAAAAATGAATCAGAGTGACTCAAAGAAAGGTGATTTAATCATGATTTTGGAAATAGGTTAAAGATCACCGTGAGTGATGAAAATATATGCCAAATTTTATAAATGACTAATGGGGTTCAGTATGGGTTACTGTCAGTTCTGTTTTGTTTAGAGGCTTCATTACTTATGATTAGCAACGTGGTTGTTTAAAAGAATTTAAAATGGTGTTATTCTCTTAAAGTCAGGGAAAACTTAAAACAACCAAAGAGGCAAAGGATCAAAGAAGTACTATGAATCTCAAATAGCAAGGTGTTAGACTCACACTACACATTAATCATTTTACATGTAAATGGTCCACAATCCAATTAAAAGACAAAGTTTGTCAGACTGATTTTTAAAAAAACAACAGCTATATGTTACAAAAAAAAAAGTACTATGAATCTCTAAATGGACTCTTACACTGATAAGAAGGAGGAGATAAGAGTTCTTAGGACCTCAAGGGTCTTAGCTAAAGAACGTATGCAATCTCTTGCCATTCAATGAGACCGAAGTCCAACAATGAGATGGCAATACTGCTGACGTGGGTCACTGCTTCTCCCCCTTGATCCCAGCTACCCTAAAACGCTCAATGCCGGAAAGACTAGTAGGCACCTTTTCTTATTTACTCAGTGAGCAGCACGCCAAACAACGCATCCCGAGCACTGCAGAGTCCTAATTAGGCCACGGGAAAGAAAAAGCAGAATGGACACAAAAGGGTTTGCAGATGAGGGAGAGGAAGGCACTCACTATATCAGATGACTCTGAGTACCGTAGCTCAGGGTTCCAGGTGCCTTTTGAAGAAATTCATAGAAAGTGCCCAAATTAAAGAAGATAAAATTTTTTTTGATTGAGTTGGTGCTAATATATTACTGACTAAGGGAAACATGTGAAATAAGAAAATTTAAAATGGAACACAGGGATAGAACAAGCAGTGATAATTTAACATTTCAGAGGACTAACTCAACAGACATATATTGTACATTTGTGTGGGAAACTCAGATGTGACTCTAATGACTTAAGCTGATAGTGTGACTTGGTGCGCTTGTTGGCTCGCATTTCACTCATAAGATGGAAGAGTGTTCTGACTGCCCAGTTCAAATGGTTTAAGAGTGCTATGGATGAAAGGCCACCACTTCTCAAAGGGGATGCACTATATATTTTCCTTCTTTTATATAGAAACAAAACACTTCCTCTACATTAAGGACAGCTCTACCCTATCACATACTTGCAATGCCTGACACACTGACCACTCTTACTACCACTCACAGCACCCGTCCAGGGCAGTCATTATAATCCAGACATCACAGATAAGGAGAGAGACAACACCTTTACATGGCACTTCCAGTGTCACACAGCATGGAGGTTGTGAGGCTGGACACTTAACCCAGGTAAAAGGCTCCCAAAACTTTGCTCTTGCTCCATCTATTGCCCCACACCAAGACTGACTCACATTGTAAAATATTATGCACGCGCCTCTCTCTCTCTCTCTCTCTCTCTCTCTCTCTCTCTCTCTCTCTCTCTCTCTCTCTCTCTCTATAAAAATCTGTGCTTTCACCCTTCTGGCATTGCCCTCAACAGAAAGGAACTGAAATAGGTTCTTGTCAGAGTTAGTGATCTTTATGGGATTGCTAGTCATGAAGACATTTCACTCCCCTGCAAGATCTGTGTTATATTAGTCTAGTGGTCACAGTTCTCACCATGGTCTTTGATGACCTGCCCATGATTCGAGGCACTTCAGCAGGCCTGTAAACACAGCCACTGCCTATAACTCCCATGGCAGGACAGTTGCAGTTTCTGTGAACACTATGTTTTTCTTGAATGAAACTCAAGATAGGTAAGGTAGTTTTTGCCTTGTTTGCTTGTTATGGCAGGTCTGTATGCACAATATATTACACAGGCATCTCATCTCGGCAGCCTATGGCTTCACATTCTTAATTCAAGGTTTTGGGGTTCTGTGCCAGACGTCCGAATATTTGTTAATAGAGATTTAGATGTCATTAGCTTCCTTAGAAGTTCTGTGTCTTCCTGAGCATAGCGTCAAATGAGAATATAATGATCATTAACTAAGTAGTTCATTCTATCATGTTACATACATGTGCTGAGCTCTGACAGTGCATCAGGCACCCCATCCAGCCTGAGACACAGAAGCCCAAGACAACTGTCTCTAAGTATCCTCATCCTATAACTGGTGGATCTACTAAATTATGAGGCATTTCACAAGGGTTTCCCGTTATTTGTAGAAATAGTAAAGTTTACTGATGACTTACCTATTATATAAAGTAAATTCAAAGTTTTCCTTTTAATAATGTAACTCTTACTCTCATGATTCTAATATGCTTTCCTAAATGTAGAAATAATTGAGTTACTGAGTTAGGACAAGAAATAATTTATATTATTTAATATTCCCTCGGGAGTATGTTGCATAAGTGAACTTGGCCATTAAAACAGAAAAAAAAATAAGTTTAAAAACACTGGTAATTGGGAACAAATGTATATGGATGACAGTGCAACCACAGGCAATGTGTTATATAAAGCACTATTGCACACAGAGTATACTGAATAAAGTTTCCTACCAAAGATGGAATTGGAAGTGGTCCATGAAAAGGAATCAGAATGACCAACCCTACCAGTGCAATGGCATGGGACTGGGGAAAGGATTGCTGGTGTGGTTAGAAGCAATGGTTTTAAAGTTTGTGAGCAGAGCAGTGGGATGTGCTAAGTACAAGGTGAAGGTACGTGGGGTTATTTTAAAACAATGCTGAGGGTATTTGGACTGCTTGCATAGTCATTGGCAAGCCCACATACATTCATAGGAAAGTTCAAGACATCCCCATTTTCATAAGGGTTCTTTTCAATTTGCACTTATGACCTAGGTCAGTGGTCGGCATACTCATTAGTCAACAGAGCCAAATATCAACAGTACAACGATTGAAATTTCTTTTGAGAGCCAAATTTTTTAAACTTAAACTTCTTCTAACGCCATTTCTTCAAAATACACTCGCCCAGGCTGTAGTATTTTGTGGAAGAGCCACACTCAAGGGGCCAAAGAGCCGCATGTGGCTCGCGAGCCACAGTTTGCTGACCACTGACCTAGGTCATCTGGGGGGAAATAGGCTCTAGGTTCTTTGAGAGTCAGCTCTCACAATCTGGACAATGTAAATTCCAGACCCAAAACTGGTACTACTTCAAGGGACAGTTGAGTCCCGTACACCACGATGTCCATCCCCCTGTCCATCATACACTGGTTCAAGAATAAACTCCCAGACCTTCAATCTCCACCACACCATCAACCCAAACCATGCTAGATGCCCTGCCTCACTCAGAGCCTTTGATGCCTTCTTCAACTTTCAAATACCTGTCTATGCCCTTGAGGCCTGCTCCTTAACTAGAAAATGCTCGGATGTTCTTAACTCCTTCTCTGAGTGTTTTTGCATTAACTGAAACATGGCTCTTACCCAGTCTACCTTTTCAAGCAGCCCATCTCACCTATTGTAGTGGAAGCCTGGGCATTTTGTCATGGGTCAGGTTTGCAAACTGCATAGGAGTTTTAAGCTGGTCACATTCAGCCCAGGTGAGATCAGGGAACTCTATGGGGAACAACCTGTTTAGGAAAGCCAATGCATGCAGAGAGGGTCTAGAAATTAAGAAGGGAGATATTCCATAAGAGCCAAAATAGTAAGCAGACTTGAATCTTAATTGCTAGTTATTAATGCTCTTTTTTTTCAATATCCCATGTTTCCATATAGAGTCTTTATTTAAGAAGTTTTCTTTGGGGAGGGCAAAGAGAAACATGAACTATTAACATTAATAAAGTATAAACTCTGCTGTATTTGAAGTATAAATAAAATGTAATATGAATACATAACCCCCCCCAAAAAAAAAACAAAAAGGCTTTGTTTGTGCCCAAAGAGGTCCAGTTTGATCACTGAGCTCCCATAGTATTGGGTTTTGTGCTATAGCCATAGTGAATTCCCATCAATTCCCCAAAGTATCAAAATCTATGTTTTTCCTTTTCTTCTGTCTGAAATGTCCTTTCCCTTCCAATACCTTTACTCCCTTGGCTAACTCCTGTTCACTCTGTAGATTGCAGCTTATGTTACTTCATCCTGACATCACAGACAATTTGTCCTTTCCCTCATGTTAGTACATGTCAGGCTGTCCTGCCACTGCTTGTTCCATGCTCCTTGATTTCCAACACCTGGAATGGTATTTGGCCTCATCGGTGCTCAATAAGTGATTGCTGAATGACTAAATTAATTGAACAAATACATGATTGAATGAATTAATTAATCAAATCAGTGAATTGATGGATATGTAGATATTTGTTGCTGGCTTCTGAGTATGATTCACATCACAGAGAAAATTATGTTGTATGAAAAGAAAGAAGTCACGAGAACTGAGTAGCTGATCAAGAGAACCATGCTGAAGTAATACTCTATACATTCTTGCATCATTCATTCATCAAATATTTAATAAATGCCTAGCTGTTACATCAAAAGTGACACTTATTTTTTTAATGTACTCAAACCTTTATTGGATGCCTACTGGTTATGTAACAAATTATCTTTGCTTCTTTGCTCCAATAGTTTCTTTGTAGTTTTTCATATAATTTAGAAGCCAGTAATGAGTTAAACCATTTTTAAAACCTGCCGGCTGTACATATAGAACACATGTTTAAAAGCTTGGTAAATATTTTCTCTCCATTCCTCTGCAGGAATTTTAAAGCAAAGAATAATTGTCAAACTAGGCCCAATGTGCACCTTTCATGAAAAATTAACCTGCATATGCATATACAAAATAAGTGATTGCAAATGAATAGGGAAATTAGCTTCTGTTCTTGCTGTGTGGAGCTCCCATTGGTACTGTGGTGATCAACATTTAGATCAGCTATGGGCCTGAATTCAAGTAAAGCTCTGTTGATACAGGATGTTCTGTGAGCTCCAACACACACTGGGAACTACTTCAAAAGTTGATTTTAAAAAAAATTTAGTTGGGATTTTTTTTTTAATCAAGGAGAAACTGGACACATGCAAAGAAGAATGCATAATTTAAATTAGAGCTGAGCTTCTGGATATGTAGTCAAACAAAGTATGTTGTCCTGACAGTGGAGAAATGTTTCTGGATGGGAAGAGGATGCCCGAAGGTTCCGGACTCCATTCCTTATAACTCCAATGCCTTGTGGCATAGCACCGATATTCTCCTGAGCTGAGAGTTGGTTCACTCCCTGTCCACAGAGGACTTAGTGATAATGCTTGCTGTGCTTACCAAGGTGTGGAAGCAAGCCGTTTTCATCCAAAAACACAAATAGAAAATGTAACTATCTTTGGGAATTTATGTAGTATCTTTATTAGTATAAGGACAGAGGTTAAAAGGGAGAGAAAGGCATGTAAAATTATTAATATGGGTATTGAGATCTATAGACTAAGGTAGATGTGGATCATTACTGCTTTTAAATTAAAGATATTCTCTACTGCAATTAGAACCAATTTCCAGCTTCTCCCCCTTCCCCAGGTTATATTCCAGTTAAACTCTGCTTACTGTGGACTGGGTAGTACATATTAAATCTTTTACTTGTCTGAATTATTTCAAGAGAAACGTTTTGTGTATCATCCTTCGGGGGGGGGGGGGGGGAGACCATGTTTATTTTCAGCAGTTCTTCTGCGTTTCTCGAGTAACATACAGGAAACCAAATCTCATCTCATGTGGATCAAGAAAATTTCAATGATGTCTGACAGTTTAATGTAAAAAGGATATAGAATGTCTGTAGCCTTCCTTAAAACTAAGTAAGACAAAACTAAAGTACTCATGCAATATTTCACAATCCGGTCCTAGTTCTCCCTCCCATCACCATAACAACACATATCCCAAGCATCTTTGACATTATTAGCATCTATGAGAAAATAAGCCTTCCTTTGTGACCTTTACCTTGAATTTGTGAATGGTTGTCTTTGGAGGTCTTGTATTTTTTTTCTCTTGAGAGGTTTGGCAGCTTAGATCATTATGCATCTACTTAGGATCAGGGGAAATTATCTAAATGGAACGAGATGTTATCAACATTTTGACATTATGCATATTAAGCTCTTCCTTCTATATAGACTCAATGGACCAGAAAAAACAAAATTAAAGAAAAAGTCTTTTATAGTATCTAAATAGCTAAAAGTTAGTGGAGAGTGATCCAGTTTAATTTCTAGGGGGAAAGCAATGCAGACAAAAGAAATCAAGAGTTACATAAATTGTAAGAGAAGTGAGTACAAGGAATGTCTGACAAACGGCACAGAAACTTACGTGGCAGGAGAGGAGAGAGCAAGAGGAGGACTTGCAAGTGGAGGCCGGGCCCAATGGGACCATGTACGTCTGTGAGGATTTTGACTGTTGCTCTTAGTGACAAGAGAACCCTTTGAAGCAATGTGTTTTTCATTGAGGTGACACTTACATCATTTGGAACATTTCCTTGTGAACTCTTCCGTGATATGTTGTGCATTACAGCTATTCTCAATTACTTCAGATAAAGGGAGTCCTACAACAAATAACCTTTGGTGACTGGCTTCTTTCACTTAGCACACTGCTTTTAAAGATCAGCCTCTTAATGGACCATCAAGGTCACATTACAAAGTGGTATGCAAAGTGGGAAAGAATTGGTAGCTTGCTGCTGCTTCTGCTTTTTATTTTTATTTTATTTAATCATCTATCACACCATGGAAATGAAGATGTTGAGAACATAATTAGTTCCATGCTCCTGATGTTCAGGAGAGAGGGTTGGGCTGGAGGTAAGTATATAGATTGATGAACAGGAGAATCTTTCCAAAGATTGAGCCCTGAGGTTGTTCACTCATTTAAAAACCAATGAAAGAAGGAGAAAACAGAAAAATGAATTGGAAGGATCTATCCGTGAGGTAGAAGGAGACCAAGAGAAAGTTGTATCTGCCCGGCCGGCATGGTTCAGTAGTTGAGCATCGACCTATGAACCAGGAGGGCAAGGTTCCATTCCTAGTCTGAGCACACGCCTTGGTTGGGGACTTGTTCTCCAGTGTGGGGCGTGCAGGAGGCGACCAATCAATGACTTTCTTTCATTATTGATATTTCTGTCTCTCGCTCTCACTTCCTCTCTCTGAGATCAATAAAAATATATTTTTTAAAAAAAAGAAAGTTGTATCTAAGAAATTAAATTTGTAATTGAAATCCACCAAAATGACGGTGCATTTGTTGTTTATGTAGTAGATCAAGACTTTTCTTACAATTAAGTAAGTTTGAGGTTATCTGACCAGTTGCTATTGGTGACTCTTCTATCTAGCCCTATGCAAAGGGAGGGGCACTAGTTTATGTTAATACTAAAATTCCTCCCTTTTAAAGCTCACTAAAAGATCTGAACTCCCATTAATATCCAAGGAAACTATGCTAGAAATGGCCCGCAATGCTAATGGGAGCTATGAATTTAAATTTTCATTGACATAATAAGGCCAGGTGTTTTAAACACTGGCAAAACTCAGTGGTGAGGGCAACAGACAGACATTCAATGCTTTATAACCATATTGAAACACGTAATATTTATTAAGCATCTTCTTATACACAAAATCATTCTAGGTCCTCAGAGTTATGCAAAGTTGAATGAAGCACTTGATCTTGTTTTTCAAATAGGTTGCCATTTAAATAAGACAACATAGCTGAGATAATACATTTTATAAAATGCTAATGGGAAGGAAAAAGTGATCCAGTTCACACAGAGACATAGCAATGCAAAGCATGGAAAGATGCACTTAGCAATAGAGAATAGGAGAGAAGCCATAGGAAAGGAAAGAATAAGCATCAGGGGGCCAGAGCCAAATTTCTACCAATTAGTGGTGTCTGTAAACAAATCTCTCTACTAAGAACCCCAGCTGCCATTTGTTTTTTTGTAATGTGCCTAGTATCATTTTCAATACATCCATATCAATTTCTGTAGTCCTCATAGCAACCAATAAGGCGGGAGACATTTTTTATTGTGTGCCTGTTCCACATTCCATCAACTTACTTGTGTCCAGCACACTCCGTCAGCACCTCCCCACAAATGCATGCTACAGTGACTCTCTGCATTCCTCCCTTTCAGATGGTCCCTAAAGCCTTACAGTGCCACTCAGCTTGCAAGCAATTGCAGTTTGGGAGCAATCCTCAATCAGTGGGGGAGGGGAATCAAGGGATAAATACCTTGGCTTTCCTGCCTTTGGAGGGATCATTTGTTCCCTGCAAATCACTGGGGTAAGGGGTCCAGCAAAGGGGAACATGGACTGGTGCACAGTGAAGTCAGGTTGACATCAGGAAGGTGCTTGCCTCTCTGTCAGTCTAGCTTGGGGAACCATGGATTGGCTATGAAGGTAGAGCCAGACAAGGGCATGAAATCCTGCAGGATTCTTTAGTTAAGCTCCTGGTTAACATCCCCGGACAAAGAAACCTTCTCTCTTGTTCCTCTCCTGCTTCCTTATACTCACTTGCTCCAGAGCCAATACTAACCTGCCACGTGGCTCTAGAAGACCCCACGTGCCATGGACTACAGCTAGAAACACAAGCCAACCTAGCAGGTGCTGGGCTGGACGGGACTTTCTGCTGGAGCAGAAACTCTCAGTAGTGGCTTTGATCTTAGCCCTGCTGAAGACAAAATGGGACTTGATCCATGGCTAGATGGAGGGAAATGGGACTTTGGTGGGGAACTTCCTTAATGTTGTAGCCTCAATAAAGCTTTCCACAAATACCTCATCCTCCTGGGGGGCGGGGGAGGCACTCAGGAAATTCTTGTTCCCATTTCACCCCAAGAGCTCCATTTCCACCAGCAACAACAGGTAGGGATACAGAGGACACCCCTCGGATAATACTACCTTCTTCGCTCTGCTTTCTGCAGTTCCCTCCCAATACATTCACTGCAACCAAATCCGTGTTTCAGGCACTGTTTGCAGAGAACCCAAGCTAAGGTAGGAACAAATTGCTCCGACACTATAATAGGTTTAAAAATAAGGTTATAAATACTTCAGAAGGGATACAATCCAGATGTGGCCCCTGATCTTCCAGATTAAGTAAACCGAAACTCTTGGAATTAAGATTTTCATTATTTAGTTGTTATAGATAACTAAAATATGTATAGAGTCAACTATGGAATCCTATGATTCTACATTATAATTTCTTATGCATAAAAGAAGGAAAGAAATATTTTCTTGATAGGAATTTAAGACCTAGAACACTGAATATTCTGGGTACGAAAAGTCCTCTTATCCCCCTACTCTTCTCACTATAAATTAGTAAAAGAATATCCTCATTGCCAAAGCCGGTTTGGCTCAGTGGATAGAGCGTCGGCCTGCAGACTGAAGGGTCCCGGGTTCGATTCCGGTCAGGGGCATGTACCTTGGTTGCGGACACATCCCCGGGGAGGGGGGGTGTGCAGGAGGCAGCTGATCCATGTTTCTCTCTCATCGATGTTTCTAGCTCTCTATCCCTCTTCCTTCCTCTCTGTGAAAAAATCAATAAAATATATTTTTTAAAAAAAGGATATCCTCATAGTTTAATCTCTGAATGTTTTATTTCAATAGACAATGCATTGGAAACGCCTGTGTTTGGTATTTTTTGAAGTGTTCATTGTGTTCTCTGACTCTTGGTTACAGTCCTTTCTCCCAGCTTTATGGAGACTTAGATGACAGTCACAGCCTGCATTTGGATAGTGTTTTACTGTTTGGAGTGCTTTCACATATGCTCTTCCATTTAACTGTTGGAACTGTATTCCATGAGCTACATTCGAATCATTTTACAGATGAGGAAACCTATTGCATTGACTGCATCTTGCCCGTGCTGATGAACTTGGCAGAACGAGGTGGCGAAAACACATCTTCTTGTTTCCAAGGCAGGCTTTGGCTTCTGCAGCATCACCATTTATGAAGCCTTTGACTACAGCCAATGCGGAGGAAGGCAGTAAAGACTGAACTCTCTGGGTGAACCACGTGCAAAGGAAATGGTTTCGGTGTGTTTATAAATAGCTAAAAGACATCAATTGATGTCTTCAGTTCTCTGCATTTCCACAGCACACGCAGATTCATGAAGAAGATGGATTCTAATAAAATTTACAGAAAAGAACCGTAGTGTTAGGAGTACCAAGGAATCAAGTTAAAGACCCTGACAGGACTAGGCAGTTATTCAGCTCCTCCGCTGGTGATTCCTACCACTGATACCTCTTCAGTCTCTGGACCTGCAGTTTACTTATGCTTAAAGTGCTGCTGATAATCTATAATCAAATCAGAATATAAATGAACTTACGTGTACATTCAAATCATAAATTGCTGTGTGACCACCTTGTGCTAATTTCTAACTGCTGGCTCTCAGCACACTTGAAAAGGGGGAAAGGAAGAATCTGCGTGGGAGCAGTTAGCAATTTGCCCTTTCTTAAAAGTCAGGGAAACCATTTTTTTAATTAGTCTTTCTCCATCTGAGCAGTTTGCAAAGGGCAAGATTTTCTATGTTCTTCATCTCTTCATCCAGCTGAGGAGCAATAAATCCTTTAAATCTGTATGACATTTTCATGCGATCTTAACAAGTCAACAATACCTAACTCTTCTACCCTATCTGTAATGTCCCAAGCAAGCTCTGTTTACATCATAACCACTTCCTCTCTACAAGTTGTCAATACTTTAATTTTTTATTGTGGCCACAAAAAAGCATAACAAAATTTACCATCTTAACCATTTCTAAGTTTACAGTTCAGCAGCATTAAGTATATTAATGTTATTGTGCAACCATTCCCATAATTTTTTCTTTCTTTAAAACAATTAAACAATAAGGCACCATTCTCCCCTCCCAACAACCCCTGGCACTGACTAGTCTACTTTCTGTCTCTTTGAATTTGACTAAGTACCTCAATCATTATCACTATCCATTCCCATATCTTCATTCTTATTTTTCTTTCATCCTCACCTGATGCTATTTTCCATTGATTTTTAGAGAGAGTGGAAGACAGAGGGGAACACAGAGAGAAAAATCAATGTGAGAGAAACACATTGATTGGTTGCCTCCTGCACATGCTCTGACCAGGCCTGCAAACATGGTATGTGCCCTTGACTGGAATCAAACCTGGGACTCTTCAGTTCGCAGGCCGGCGCTCTATCCACTGAGAAAAACTGGCTAGGGCCCATATTGTCTCTCTTTAAAACCAACAGCTTATACAGAGTAAGCAAAGTAAAGTATAGGGAATATAGTCAATAGTATTCTAATAAACTGTGAGGTGTCAGATAGGTACCAGACTTATCGGAACAATTACTTTCTGAGGTATATAAATGTTTAATCACTATGTTGTTACCTGAATCTAATATAGTATGTCAACTGTAATTGAAAAAAATAATAAAACACCTCTCTGTTTTTCCCTCCCCAAAGTCCCTGGCAACCACCATTCTATTTTGCTTGTCAATTTGACTACTCTTAAGTTACCTTAAGTAAGTGGAACCATACAGTATTTGTCTTTTTGTGACTGAACTGTTTCACTTAGTATAATGTCCTCCATATTAATGTATATTGGAGCATGTAACAGAATCTCCTCCCTTTTTAAAGGCTGAATGATATTATATTGTATGTATATACTACATTTTCTTCATTCATCCATGATGAACACTTGGGTTGTTGCAACCTCTTAGCTAGTGTGAATAGTGCTACTCAGAACATGGGTGAATGATTTTTTTAATCTTAAGCTTTCAATTCTTTTGGATATACCAAGTGGAATTGATACTTTTATGGTAGTTCTATATTAATTTTTTAGGAACTCCATAGTTTTTGCCATAGCAGTTGCATCATCTTTTATTCCCACCAATGATACACCAGGGCTGCAATTTCTTTGCATCTTCACCACTAGTTTTTATTTCCTGGGCTCTCAGTATAATGTTTTATAGTAGCTAACTAAACAGGTATCCACAGAGGTGATACTTCATTGTAGTTTTGATTTGCATTTCCCTAATGATTAGTAATGTTGAACATCTTTTCATACGTTTATTGACGATTTGCATATTATCTTTGGAGAAATGTCTATATAAGTCTTTGCCCATTTTTAAGAATAGGGAATATGTGAATTTATTCTTACTCAGGAGCCATGTTCATCATCTCTGTACCTTTCCAATTTTAGTATACACTGAGTGGCCGGATTATTATGATCTCCTATATAATAAAAGGCTAATATGCAAATTGTCCCCTCGACCAGGAGTTCGACCAGCAGGCAGGCTAGCCAACAGCCCATGTCTCCCCTTGGCCAGGCTGGTTGAACCCCATCCATGTGGGGGTTCACACACACACACACACACACACACTGAGTGGCCAGATTATTATGCGTTCAGAGATCCTAATAATCTGGCCACTCAGTGTATGCCCTGCCAAAGCCGGCACATATAGATGTTGTTTCTTAATGAGAATTTTCAGTGTTTTATTAATACATTTTCCTCTTCTCAACAAACCTTCCCCCAACTATTCACCTGTGTCCAATGTTTTCTCCTTTAAAAATATTAGAAAGGGGATTTGTATTTATTTTTAAAACTTATTTCTTGTTCCTCTTCAGGTCATCAGCTCTTTACATTGCTTGATCACTGGTAGTCTTTGTGTTTTGGGGGATTTGGTTTGGTTTCGTGTTTGTTCATGTTTCTAGATTTGGGGGAAAGGAAAATTTTAAGTTCTGGCTTAACTCTGCCACTTGAAACAACCTAATCAAGGTGGAGATGAGTAAGGAGCAATATTTCAACCTTGCATCGAAAGGGGACATAAATCTTGCTGGGTTTTTTTTCATTTTAATCAGAAGTTCTTAATTTTCTCACCATTGATATAAAAATCATTTATGCTTGCACTGCAACCAACATAAATCATTAACACAAAAGAATAGTAAGCAACCTTTAATCAATATTACTTCCTTCTGTGCAACACTGTGAAAATGAAAGAATACAATTTGTCATTGATCATAAGTCTCACAAACATTTAGCCAGGACCCTGTATCTTTCCAGCACTTTCTTTGCTCCAGCCACACTGGCCTTCTTTACATTCTTAGGGCAAATCAAGGTCATTTCCTCCCCCAAAACTTTGCACATCTTGTTCTTTTTATCATTTTCATTGAGGTCATAGATTAATACCATCTCCTTGGAGAGGCCTTCCTGAAACCTAACCCAGTAGTGCCGCCTCTTGACAGTCACTTTCTATCATTGCATCTGCTTTATTTTCTTCACAGCACAAATCACTTTCTGAAATTATGTTATTAATTATTTACCTGTGTGCTTGTTTATTGTCAGCCACCATCAACAGCCACTCAAATATATGTCCCACAACTGCCAAGGCCTGTATCTTTGGTTGACTTTTATATCCTCAGTGTCTGAAACAGTGCTTGATTAATAGCATGTATTTAATAAATCTATGTTGAATGAATACAAGTGATAAGGTCAATCAAGAGTCAGCAAACTTTTTCTATAAAAGGCCAGATAGTAAATGCTTTAGGCTTTGCAGGCCATATGGTCTCTATTGCAACTGTTCAACTCTTCCACTGTAAAGCAAAAGCAATGAAAGACAATACAAAAGTAAATATGCAGGACTGTGTTGCAATAAAATTTTATTTACAGAGACGTGGATTGGGCTGGATTTGGTCTATGGGCCAGAGTGTGCTTACTGCTGGAGTAGATATCTTGTTATTAATTTTGGTGTCAGGGCGCACTTGCAAGTTGATTCAGTTGCTGGTGTTTGCCAGGAATTTGTTAGTAATAATAAAGAGCCAAAGGTAAAATTGGATTCACTTCAAATATATAGGCAATGATTAAGATAAAGAGAGCATTCCAGATTTTCTATATAGCATTATGATTATAGTGCACTCAGAGGCTTCAGTGGGAAGAGGAATATTGGCAGTAAATATAATGTGTGAGTGGAAGAAAATACTTGAAATCATCTTTCATGTATAGCAGGGGTTCTCACACTTGAATGTGCATCAGAATCACCAGTCATTGTATACACAGAGTTGCTGATCTAGTAAACCTAGGCTAGTGCCTGAGAATTTGTGTTTCTATTTCCACGTGATTCTGATGCTGGTGAGAGAGAGGCTGGAAAGTGGAGAGAAAATGCATGTTAAGATATGAGTGAGGCTTGTTTGGCTCAGTGTATAGAGTGTCGGGCCTGTGGACTAAAGGATCCTGGTTTTGATTACAGTCAGGGGCATGTGCTGGGGTTGCAGTCTCCATCCCTGGTAGGGGGTGTGCAGGAGGCAGCCAATCAATGATTCTCTCTCATCATTGATGCTTCTATTTCTCTCTCCCTCTCCCTTCCTCTCTGAAATAAATAAAAAATATATTTTTTAAAAACAGGTGTGAGTGAGGAGATATAGGTGATAATAGGGTTTGTGGGAATGGTAAGTACAAGACAAAACAAGAAAAATTTCCAGAAGAATTGCATAAACATGGATTAAAGATCATTTGGGAAAAAATATAAAAAGGACCCATATAACTACAACATTGTTATCTGGGGAAACAAGGTGAATGGTCAATTTGTTCAATAAAATAAGGGGTCCCAGGAGGAGGTTTGAAGGAAAGATATGTTTTATTTTTGTGTGTGCTGTTTGTGGTACATACACACATCCAAGTAGGATTGTCTAGGAGGCCTTTGGAAATATGAATGAAGCTAGAAATGGCTTCTAGACCAAACCATACACATTTGTGTAGCAGTCAGGAAATGGTTGGTCACTAAATTCATGGGAAAAGGTAAAATGGCCCTTAGCAGATACGTGGGACAAGAAGAGGAGAAAATCTCAGGAAATCTAAATGATGCCTGGCTAAGTACATGTTTTTGTTTGTTTGTTTGTTTTACTTTAACAGCAGTACTAGACTGGTAGTCATAGAGCTGCACTTGATTAAGTATGGCATTTGCCAGTACATTTCCTGATATTATGTTGGATAAAATGAGATACTCTCTTTGACAATGTAGGGTGTTAAGACCTTGTTTTGTGATTGTAGATGAAGGATGTTAACACAAGAGCAAAACAATGTGGAGGAGGAGGACGAAGCATGTATCAGCAGTCTCTTCCCTCAGCTGTATCTTCATGGATAGGTTATGTCCGGCCCTGCACAGGTGGTCTCTCTTTATCCTTCTATTTATACTTCTGCACTGTTTGTCTAATTTCTTGGTTGCTACACAAATTCCGTAGCAACCAACACATATTAAACTCATCTTTTTCTACTCCTTTCCCCAGCACAGTCATCATTTGTTCAGTCTTACAAATTATTGCAGATAAGAGTTTTATCAAATATTTTGAATTTGAATGACATGGATAAGGAGCCATTCAGATGGTTGTATGTGTTTTCTTGTCATCCTCCATTCAGTCACTAGGCCAACGCTGAATATTGAGAAATGTTTTTGCAATGTCATTCCGGTTGTGGTATTGATAACAATAAGGTATGCTGGCTGCTGAAACAAACAATACAGAATCTCCATAGGTGTGTATGTGCATGTGTGTGCATGCATGGGCCCACACACATAGCAGAGAATGAGGAGGTGTAGGGAAAGAGAGGGAGAAGGGAACAGGTAGCTCTGACCTGTACTGGTATCTCCGGGAAGATGGATTTTAGAGGGCTGATGAAAGCTAAAAACTGGATCTAACTGCTCCTTGAACTCCGCTGCTGCTTCCAGCTTTGTTATTACTAACAAATTTCTGGCAAACACCAGCATCTGAATCAACTTCCAATAGAACCATAAGTCAACCAAGAAGGAGCTAATCTCTGTTTCTTCTGCCTGGGACCCTTACTGGCACAAGCAGCAGGAAGGCAGCTTCAATTGAGAAATAGAATTGTAGATTCCCAGCCCCTCAGCATTAGAGATAATTCTAGGGGAAGGGTGGATTTTGAGTTGAGCAACAATAGTTTAATAAGAGGTGCAATGTGTTCTGACCTATTAATTGTACAGGTATTCTTGTGTCTTACCCCAGTTCTGGCAACCGAGAACTAATAGCAACTCGTATCATTATACAAAGCATTGTAATTTAAAGATTAGTGGTGTCTCAAATGAAATTCCTTGAGTCCAGATCTCTCATTGCTAAGATGATTAGGACTGTGGTTACTCTAGGAGGAGGTTGTTGCATTGCTTTTGCCAAGACATACATTACCCAACCCTATCTATGCCCATTAGGGATGGGTTTCATAATGTGGCTCTGATTCTGCCAGGTGATTTCCCCAGTGACAACCACTGGCTTGAAAAACTGAACACATGTGATTATACATCATCTCATAAAAGGTATCATCTTCTGCTGTTGGACTGAAATCCGCTCATCTCAGAAGCTGGTTTTCTCCAAATGTCCAATTTTCTAATTCACTCCCGAACAATAGGTTTGCTGAGGAAAGTTAAATTTCCAAAAATAATTATATTTTCCAATTATTGGCGAAGTTGGTAAGTTCTGCTTAGCAAGTGTTCCATTTATTTATTGCATTTAAAACAACTACTTTCAAATAACAATTTCATTAGGTTACATAATTTTGTGGGTTAGGAATTTGGGCAGGGCTCAGATGGTCAGTTCTTCTGCTCCAAGTGTTATCGTCCTGAGTTACTCAGTGCTATTTAACTAGAGGTTAGGTTTGTCTAGAAGAGGGTCCAAGATAGCTTCATTCATATGGCTGTCATCCTCTGGACTGATCTCAGGGAGAACCTCTCTCTGTCAATGGAGTTATAGGGATGCTTTATATTATCTCTCCAGCAGGATAATGGAGGCATTTTACATGGTGGCTCAGGTCTCAAAGAGATCAAGACAGAAACCCTCAGTCTTCTTAAAGGCTCAGAAATGACAGTCACTTCTTCTATAACTAATACAAAGGAAATATATTCTCCAAGTTGCCTGTACCTTTCATGGGAGATAATTTTGTAAAGGAGGCATATGGCCACATACATGCAGGCAGAATTAATCAGATTAGCATATGCTGATGAACTGACTAATTAGGCTTTCTTAAGCAAGTCAGCAATCTCAGGAACAGAAACCAAACAGAAAGTAGGCTTGGAAGCATGAGGTTCTGCTTTTCTGGTGATTTCACTTCAAACAATTGGAAAAATAAGAAGCATTGCCCATGTGCTCAGGCAGTTTCTCAAACAATGGTCTAAAATTATGTCTTAATTTGGAGATTGAGAAGATGAGCACAGCCATACATGAAACTCCACATGGGAGCAATCCAGAGGAAAGGCCGTTGAGTTCAGTCCTATGTTTAAATTGTGTGCCTTTCCCCCAACAATACAGAGAATCTGGGATTTTTAAAAATAATAATATATTCATGATCCATGGGGGCTCCAAAATCTTAAGTCTTTTACCTTGTATCTGAAGCATATGTACCACCTACCCTTTAACTTGTAACACCCTTAACTTGTTCATCTCAGCTCACTAAACCTTCCTGATGTATCCCCATCCTTCTTTAAAAAAAAACTTATTATTATCCTTATTATTACTTTGCTTTAGTAAGAAGTGGAAAAGAAGTCTTCATTATGTAAAATGTGATATATAAATCTATGGGGAGTGCTTCTAAAAGTAGAATGTCTGCCAAGTTCTCCAGCAACTTTACCAGTGTGTAATTAAGTACTCATTTAAACTATAGTTTTGTATGTGTGAAGGGAGAGTGGAACTCAGAAATAGAAGTTGTTGTGGGGTAGTTTTTCTCTCTGTATTTTCAAATTATATGTTAGTCTCTGATTTTGACAGCTATGACTTTTAAAGGAACAAAACTTGAATTTCAGTTCTAGTAATATGGTGGCCCAGAGGACCAGAAAACCCGGCTTGATGCAGAATACCTACTAGTAAAATGTCCTAGATAAAATATATTATCTAGCATGAAATGAGACAATCTTCAGAGGCTAGAGATCTAGAATAAAAGCAAATGTAGCAAATGTAGAACAATACTTAGAATTGATTACAGGATATTCCTTGGAGCATCTGATGACTTAAAGCTAAATATTGAAATCTGCTTTTGTGGTAGATGGGAGAAAAGCTTGAGATATGTGCAATGCAGGTGGGTTTGATACAAGACCCCAATACTAAGTTTGCATTTATGAAAGCCAAAACCAATGGTAAAGTAAAAGAAAAATAATGCAGAGAGAGATTGACAAGATAGCTGTGTGTCTTAGCCTTGACTTTGAATGGAAGGTAAAGTAATAAAAAAAATGTATAAATTCTGTATATGTGTGTGTGTGTGTGTGGGGGGGGGTGTGTGTGTGTGTGTATTTATTCACCTATACACATACTCAATTACTTTGAGAATTGCTTTTAAAAAACCCAATCTTGTATAAGTTTAGGCAAATTCATATATCTGTGTGATTAAAACTCACTCAAAAACAAACCATTTAGTTTAAGGTGATTCCTCATTGCTTAAATGCCTCCAAGTTAAGAGTAGAGGAATAAAAATAGTCTCTGGTGAAACATAATTTAACCCCAGGAATCAAAGATGTTTTACAGCTGGTGTTTCAAAAAATGTGAACTTCTCAGTAGCAATAACAAAAAAGGATAAATTTTAAAAATCCAGTATACAAAAAAGCCACTGTGAATAGAGATTATGGTGAAAGGAAAAAACAGAATAAATTAGATCATATACATTAAGGCAGCAGACAGAAATATTTATTTAAACATATTAGTATGACTATTTAAAGATTGCATTATATTATGAAGAAGGAATAAGTAACTATCAAATTAACAAGTGTATTTATAAAACCAAAATAGACCTTCTAACAATTATATATATATATATATATAGTTGTTATTTTTATATACATAATATGTACATAATTGGGAAATTATTGGACAATTTAAATAGCAGAGTAAACACAGTAAAACAGAGAAGTGGAAAAGCGATGATATATCTGATAATGCAGCAGACTACAGATATATAAAGAGAAGGAAAATATATTAAAAATGCTAAGTGACACTGTTGAAGGGAAAATCTAAAACAGACAAATGGAGATCTAAAGAGAAAATCTGAAATGGAAAAAGTTAATATTTGAAAAAAATGAGGATTTTCCAAAATTTATGAGATAAAATAAAATTATCAGATTCAGGATGCTAAAGAAATCCCTACATTAAAAATTGGGATAAAATAAAACAGTAAAAATACCTGACCAATATGTCATAATCTATATATATAAAAACCCAGGGTCCATAACGACTGGCCAAAGGCTCGACCAAACACCGGAAGTCAGTCCTGCAATCAGTGCTGGGTTGCCGTGGTGACCCAGCACTGACTGTCACTGTTGCAGATGCAGCAACCCAGCACTGACTACCCAGGGGGCTGCAAATCAGGCTTGGAGAGAGGCCCAAAGAGAGAGGCAGGGTCTGATCCACAGCCTCTGTGGCAGCTTTGATCAACCATTGCCTCTCTCTTTCTCTCTGGACTTTGCCAGCAGCCACGCCTCTGTTTCTCTCCAGGCCTCTGCAGGGGCTGCTGATCAGCCCCACCTCTCTGAGCAGGCCAGGAGATAGGCCTGGAGATGCTGACTGGCATAGAAACTGACCAATCAGAACCAAATCTGGGTCAAATGTGAGGAGCCAATGGCTGCCTAGGAGGCAGAGCTTTTGACACTGACTGGCATAGAAACTGACCAGGAGAAACCAAGATGGAAGCATAGGTAAACACCTGAACTGCTGCCTCACACAACAATTTCAAAACTACAACTAAAAGATAAAACGGACATCATACAGAACCACAGGAAGGCTGGCTGAGTGGAAATTCTACAACTAGAAGGAAAGAGAAAAGCACACTGAGACTCAGAGGAGCTGAGGAAGGCAGAGGTACAGAGGCGCGCGCATGTAGAGGGCTGGCAAATGAGAACGAGGCTGGCTTTCTCAATCAGGAGGGAGACAAAAGCTTCCAGGCTCATACAGGGAGAAACTGACTGTCTGGCAACAGGCAAAACTCAAGGGCGGCTTTCTCTCAGAGGTGCTTGCAGTGATTACCATGGGACACTGAGACCCAGGGTCCACTTAGGGCAGGACTGACGGGAAGCCATTGCTGTTTGCTCCGCCCTGAGACTCCACCCCATTCAAACTAAGTACGGAGGTTTTTGCATATGAATGGTCTGGTCCTTTGAATTCTAAACTTACCTAACAAACTGCTGCTGAGTCAGTGAGACTCAGAACATCCAAAAGAAGGCTCAAGGCTGCGCAGCAGCTTGCATTGCTTCACAGCTGGGCCTCATAAGGACACCTCCAAAACCCAAAAAAGAAGAGGAATCTGCAAATCTATCTGTACCTCCTGCTGGGTGGCCTCAGACAGAGGCTAAATTAGCACCTCCTTGCAGATCCAAGAACCAGTGTACCCAGGGGTCAGAGTAGGACCATCTATATCACAACTCCTCAGATCCATAAGGGACACACTCAGGGGGCAGACTCAGTGGGCACCAAAGCCCCACTGAAGCAAGTCTTGCCTCATAAGGGTGTCTCCAGCACAGAAGTTCTCCCATTGTAGACACAGCTGATCCTTACAGCCAATGGGCCTGGAGATCAATTCCTCCCAGTGATACCAACAACAATCAAGGCTTAACTACAACAAGACTGTGTGCTCAGCCCACAAAGGGGTGCACCAAGAGTGTCCACCTCAGGTACCTGGGGAGGCTGAGCCACTGGGCCCTATTGGGCACCTACCACACAAAGCCACTCTATCAACTCAGGAAGCAGCCAAAATGCAGAGACAAAGAAACAGGTCACAAATGAAAGGAATGGAGGAAAGCAAACAACTGGATATAGAGTTCAAAACTGCGGTTATAAGGTTTTTCAAGAATTTCCTAGAAAAGGCCGATAAATTTAGTGAGACCCTCGAGGATATGAAAAAGGACCAACTAGATATTATGCATACACTGACTGAAATTAAAAATAATGTACAGAGATCCAATAGCAGACTAGAGGATCGCAAGAATCAAGTCAAAGATTTGAAATACAAAGAAGCAAAAAACACTCAACTGGAAAAGCAAAAAGAAAAAAAGAATCCAAAAATATGAAGATAGTATAAGGAGCCTCTAGGACAACTTCAAGCGTACCAACATCCAAATTATGGGGGTGCTAGAAGAAGAGAGAGAGCAAGATACTAAAAACCTATTTAAAGAAATAATGACAGAAACCTTCCCCCACCTGGTGAAAGAAATAGACTTACAAGTCCAGGAATCACAGAGAACCCCAAGCAAAAGGAATCCAAAGAGGACCACACCAAGACACGTTATAATTAAAATGCCAAGAGCAAAAGACAAAGAGAATATTAAAAGCAGCAAAAGAAAAACAGTTAGTTACCTACAAGGGAGTACCCATACGACTGTCAGTTGACTTCTTAGCAGAAAGTATGCAGGCCAGACGGGAGTGGCAAGAAATTTTCAAAGTGATGAATAGCAAGAACCTACAACCAAGATTACTCTACCCAGCAAAGCTATCATTCAGAATTGAAGGTCAGATAAAGAGCTTCACAGATAAGAAAAAGCTAAAGGAGTTCATCACTGCCAAACCAGTATTATATGAAATGCTGAAAGATATTCTTTAAGAAGAGGGAGAAGAAGAAAGAGGTAAAGATAAAAATTATGAACAACAAATACATATCTATCAACAAGTGAATCTAAAAATCAAGTGAATAAAAAATCTGATGAACAGAATAAACTGGTGAATATAATAGAATCAGGGGCATAGAAAGGGAGTGGACTGACAGTTCTTGGGGGGAAAGCAGTGTGGGGGGTGCGGGAAGAGACTGGGCAAAAATTATACACCTATGGATGAGGCTGGGGCGGGGGGGTGGTAAGGGCAGAGGGTGGGGTGGGAACCGGGTGGAGGGGAGCTATGGGGGGAAAAAAGAGGAACAATTGTAATCTGAACAATAAAGATTTATTAAAAATATATATAAAAAAAGAAACTGACCAATCAGAACCAAATCTGGATGAACTGTGAGGAGCCAATGGCTGCCTAGGAGGTGGAGCTTTTGATGCTGACTGGCATAGAAACCAACCAATCAGAATCAAATTGGCTGGCAGGGGAGAGGGGTTGTTGGGGGCAAGTCAGGCCTGCAGGGGAGGGCAGTTGGGGGTGAGATCAGGCAGGCAGAGGCAGTTAGGGGCAATCAGGCAGGCAGGCAGAGGTAGTGAGGGGCAATCAGGTAGGCAGGCAGGTGAGCAGTTAGGAGCCAGGGGTCCCAGATTGCGAGATGGATGTCCGATTAGAGAGGGTACAGGCTGGACTGAGGGAACCTTCCCCTCCATGCATGAATGTCATGCACCAGGCCACTAGTTTAAGTATAAAAGACAAAAGCAACAGAAACTATAAGTAGCCAGAGGGAAAACAAATTTAGGAAAAATAATAATTAAACTGAGACCTGGCTTCTCAAAAACAAAAGGAGTTAGAAATCAGTCTAACAATATCAAAATATGGACAGGAAATAACCCAATCTGGCATATATATTTAACCTTAGGTTTGGGTAAAATTATGACATTTTCAAAAACAAAATATGTTTGCTATTTAAAGACTCTCATTGATGAACTATCTAAAAATGTGTATCTCAGATAAAAGGATTGTTAAAGAAGATAGTAAATATATGGATAAATTTAAAATGTTTACAACAGAAATGCATCATTTTGTGTGAAAAAAAATTAGGTAAATTTTAAATGTATAAATTTCATAACAATAAAAAATGAGGGGATTCAGTTAATAGTAAAAAATCCAAGATCTTTATTAGAACTTTTGACTTACCTAAATGTTTGAGTTCTGATCTCCTTTTGTATTCTTTTTATTCTATTTCTATTTGCACATTTTCCCATTAAACTATCTTCAGTTTTCATAATAGTGCCTTCTACTGTGATCAGTCTATTTTTAAATATATTTCTCAACTTGGATATGGCATTTTTCATATTTGGAATGCCCATTTGATGTCTTAATTCTGTGTTGACATATATTCATGTTATCTACTTTCCCCTAAATTTTCTTTAACATAAGGATCATATTTTTAATTGGCTTAAGTATGTTATTAGTTCTTTCTATCATACTTTTGTATTTTATTTCCTTTTTTCATGTCTAGTAATTTTTTAAAATATGTTTTTATTAGTTTTTAGAGAGAGAGGAAGGGAGCCTACAACCCAGGCATGTGCCCTGACCAGGAATGTGACCTCTTTGTGCATGATTCTCAACCAACTGAACCACACCAGCCTGGCAATATCTAGTAATTTTTAATTTAATGCCAGACATTGTAATAAGAGAGTCATTGAGGCTACAGATTGCTGTATTCAATCAATGAAAGTCCTCTTTCCTTTTGTTAGGAGAAGAGTGGGAAAAGATGATAACATTCACCCAATTTACAACGAACCTGAGCCAGGGGTGGGTTATAGTTTAAAAGACCCAGTCAGTATTTATTTATTTATTTGTTGTTTGTTTGTTTGTTTGCCTAAACTCACAGCAAGGATGAGCCCAACAAGGATTTTGAGAGTCTGGTTAGTTTCAGTCCCTTGAGCTTGGGGCAGGAGAAGGGCAAACTGTAGGAGACAGTGATCTATCACTTATACTTTTCAACTCAGGCTCCACTCTCTTAATCCATGTAACATTAACATATAGAACAATCTTGAGAGAAAACAGAAATTGTATTTGATGCAGGACTTCTGCCCTGTAGGTGCTTGTTTCCTGAGAAGCACACGATTTTGACTTAAATCTCCAGCTTCCCAAGCAGCACAGCTCCTAGAAAATACCTCCTGGGTAAAACTGACCATGGTCTTTGTTCCCTCAAATTTCTAATTTGTTTTGTTAGTGCCAATAATTGTTAAATCTTAATTTGCATATTTCTGCTACCCCCAGCAGAGCTTATCTGCCTGAGCTAGGCCCTCAACTTGCTTTCAGAAACAGAATTACCACCACCGCACCCCCCCCCTCCAAATTTAAAAGTTATAGATTTTTTTAACTGGAATCAAAGATATTCTCTCCTCTCTAGAATTTTAATTTCTTTTAGATTCTTTTCGATTTACTTGTAGGTATTTGGTTATTGATATGCTATGTCTAATTATATCTTGTAAATTTATTTCATGATCATTATTAAATATTAAAATATATTAGTATTTATATTTTCATCAAATAGCTACATTCACTTAATAACTATAACACTACACCTAAAGACTTTTTATTTTCTATATAAAATTATATTTGCAATTAAGGGCAGTCTTCTTTCTTTGTTTCCAAATCATGTGTTTTAATTTTTCTATTTGCCTCTTTGTACTAACTCAGATGTAGTCCAGTGGTGAACAGACCATTCAAAAGCATGTTTTTGTTGGTCATTTACAGCTACTCTATATAAAATTAAGAAATTACTCTTTTATTCCTGGTTTTCAAAGTTTTTTTTCTCCATAAATTGCTGATAAATTGTATCAGATACTCTTTTTATATCTATCAGATGATCATATTGTTTTGCATTCATGGGAGAAGTTGATCTATATTTCTCTTCTTTTCTAATATTCTTGTCAGGTTTTGAGTATCGGGGTTCTGCTGTCCACATAGAGTCACCTAGGAAGACTTCCTAAACGTGTTGGTAGAAGTTACTACTGAAGGTATGTAAGCATGGAGATTTCCATGTTGGAATGACTCCATTGTAGAATCTGTTAAGTGGTTGGAGAGTAAGTTGGTATTTTATCTCTTATACTAGATGCCCGGTGCATGAAATTCATGCACGGGTAGAGTCCCTAGGCCTGGTGAGCGATCAGGGCTGATCTGTGAGGCAACCAGCAGGGCCATCCAGGAGCCCCCCACTGGTACCCACCTTGGCCGGCCTGTGGCTGCCTACGTGCTGGCACCACCCCCTGCCGCCACCAATCAGCTCCCTCTGTGGGGCAACTAGCAGGGCGATCTGGGGATGGGGGAGGCTGGAACCCAGCTTGGCTGGCCTGGGGCCTGTGAGCTGGGGGCAGCTTTTGCATTGAGTGTCTTCCCCCTGGTGGTCAGTGCACATCATAGCGACCGGTCGTTCCACTGGTAGTTCTGCCTTTGGGTCGATTTGCATATTAGGCTTTTATTATATAGAATTAGTTCTTAGAATTTATTTATTTATTGGTCAATTTTCAAATGCATTGCCATGATTCATAATATTTTTGTATCTTTTTAATGTCAGAAGAATCAACATTCATGCCTCCTTTTCTTCCAGCAATCAGTCTCTTTTTGTGTCTCTTTTTGTAAAAGAAAATCTCTCTTGCTACTGGTTTATGACTTTTAGTAGTCTTTTGGAGTAGAATCATTTGGTTTTGGTGGTCTTTTCTAGTGTTGTTCTATATTTTATTAATATCAAGTTCCATGTTATTTTCTCCTTTCTGTTTAATTTGCTGTTCTATTTCTATCTTCTGTAGATGACTGATTTTTAACCTTCTTTTTTTGTAATATATTAGCACATCACCATTTTATAAATATGGTATTTTTCTTTCACTGAATTTAATGTTTTAAAATATTGTCTAATTTTTATCAATGATCTTTTATCCATTCATGTCGCGACCCACTGGTTGAGAACCGCTAGCAGGGTCGCCTAAGACCATCAGAAAACACAGATATTTACATTACGATTCATTAAGAGTAGCAAAATTACAGTTATGAAGTAGCAATGAAAATAATTTTATGGTTGGGGGTCATCACAACATGAGGAGCTGTATTAAAGGGTCGCGGCATTAGGAAGGTTGAGAACCACTGATTTAGAAGAATGTTTTAATTTCACATTATTTCTGATTTTTTTATGTTGTTTTGTTATCAATTTTTCACTTGGTTTGGTTTTCATAAGGGGGAATCTCAGTATATCAGTCATTTGAAATTTGCTTTGTGGTATAGATTTTAACAATTTTTGTAAATGTTTTATGTGTGCTTGGGAAAATATATATTCTACTGTTTTGCGGAGTGGTGATTTATTCATCAATTATATTGATTCATGTTGCTCGAATCTAATACATGACTTAATGTTTTACATTTATTTGATGAGTTAGTGATAGATTTGTGTTAAAATCATCCCTCTCTCTTCACTTGCTATGGTCAGAAGGAGGAGTGACAAAGAGCTACAATTGAACTTTTAGGAGAGACAGATAAATGTTTATGATTGTCTCAAGAGTGTGTGTGTGTGTGTGTGTGTATATATATGCATATGTTAAAACTAACCAAATAGGCCAGCCAGTATGTTTCTTGTCTCAAGAGTGTGTGTGTGTGTGTATATATATGCATATGTTAAAACTAACCAAATAGCCCAGCCAGTATGTTTCAGTGGTTGAGCATCATCCTATAATCCAGGAGGTCAAGGTTCAATTCCAGTCAGGGCACACGCTTGGGTTTCAGGCTCAATCCCTAGTAGGGAGTGTGCAGGAGACAGCCAATCAATGTCTCTCATCATTGATGTTTCTATCTCTCTTTCTCTCTCCCTTCCTCTTTCAGAAATAAGTAAAAACGATATTTTAAAAAGTTACCAAGTAGTACACTTTTAATATGCCAAATTTACTACTCAAAAAAGAAAGTAAAGAAGTAAATACACATGATTATCTTGTTATATGCTGAAAATCATTTGATAAATTACTACATTCATAAAAGAATATATTAGTGTATTAGTATTTGATAGAAATTTCTTATTCCATTGTAGAAAATAGTATATCCCTCACAATCACATACATCTACACAAAATGGCTATCATGATAACTAGTGGTGAAAAATTCAGAATTTTCCCCAGAGAAATGAGAATGATTTAAAGTCACCACTATTGCTACATATATCAAACATAGTACTATTTAACCTACATACAGTTGAATCAATACACAAAATAGAGCTTTTATAAATATTGACAGATGAATAAATAAATGCATAGGTAAAGGGTCAGACAACTGTATTTCTAGGAATATTTCTAATCTTCAGCAAACTTTTCCAGCTGTGCTTCTTGGGAGAACTATGCTTTTATGCCTTAGATTATTATGTTTGGTGAATGAACTTCTGTGAATCTAGACTGGCACTAGTCTGTGATCCTTAGGAGAACTTAAAACATTGTCACTGTGATTATTTTCTGTGTTCTGAAGCTCAGATGAAGAATTCTGATGGAATAAGACTGACAGAGGCCATAATTCAAGATTCTATTAAATTTGTACAGATTTCTTAGTGCTGTGTCTGGGAATCAAACAGGTGCTATGTTTAGTGACTCTTCTTCAAAGGTTGACTTTTCTGAAGAATTTTCTTGATGGCAGACAAAACATTGTGCACTGACATCTACTGTATAAAATAGCTATCATCCATTTCATTCAATCTCTTCCATCTGCTCAAAAAGCCTTAAAATCTTTGTACTGCCTTCAGTAAGTGTTAGCAACAAGAAAGAAACTTTATAGGTTACTGCTCAACTGCAAAATTAGGTATTTTTCAATTTAGTGTCAGTCTAAATTAATTTATCTCTGTGTAGGTAGCATTGAAATTAATAACCCTAAAAAGGATCAAGATTAGAAAGTAATGCTGCCAGTGACTGAGCTCGCTAAGAGCCTTTATCACTACAAGTTGATAAACTACATCTAATATAATTGGCCTAATTATAATACATTGGTTTCTTTAGCCAGGTATTCTTCGCGTCACTCGCTATTGATTACTTATGGGTCTCAGTTTGGCCAATTACACTTCTCTTTCCACTCCATCTATTTCTAAAACTGATAGTATATAGATATCAGTGTGCCTGTGTTCTGTATAGTTATGAGCTGCATTAAGGAGACAAGAAATAGAGAGGCAACAAGCGATAGTTTTGTCCTAGAGAGCAGGTCATAAAACAAGAGGCAGAGTGAATAACAGTTCTTTTGGATTTCCACCTATTGCTTTTAAGTGGAGTTGCTGGACTATATTTAAAACCTCATTATGCCATAGACCCCTGATACATTCTAGTTGATTCATTCCCACAAAACACTTTTAGTTATTTTATTTTCATGACAGATAACAGAGCACCCAAATAAAATAAAATAAAAACTTAGCAGTAACAAAAAAATGTTGCTATTTTTATATATATATATATAAAACATAGTCTGGGCTTAGAGAGTGTCACATTTGGGAACGTAGCTAATGAATATCTTTAAGAACTCTGCTTGGCTCCTACTCTACCAGCCACTGGATATCAGGTGTGGTTATTTTTTCATTTATTTCTTGTACCGATTGGCTCCTGTTATTTTCAGATGATTTCTATACTTCTAGGCATCAGGACCACATTCAAGGGCTGGAAACAGGATAGAAACTAGGACAGTGGAAGTTAATTATCAAATGATTCTCTCTTCTATTATTAGAAAAGAAAAATAGTCACGTGGCCTTCTCTTACCTCTTTCTCATTGGCCAAAAATTGGTAATATATTCATGTCTACATACAAGAGAGATTGGGGATATTCCTGGATTTTCCATTGTTTTTAGTAAAAAAGCCATGGATGTAATAGCTTTTGAGTATCCAACTGAAAGTGTATTTAAGAGGAAGAATGTCCCTTTTCTGGTAAGTGGAAATCTCCATGGCATTTTATTTCTCCTTATTTATCCTGAACAACTGTGTAAATTTCATGGAGAGACAAATTTGAATTCATGTACTTGGAGTTATAGCAGTATTTCCAGCTGAGTTCTAAATGAACATTAGAATCCTATATAATAAAAGGCTAATATGCAAATAGACCGATTGGCAGAACAACCGAACATCCGGTTGCTATGACATGTACTGACCACCAGGGGGCGTGTGTGGGCCATAGCAGGTGTTGGCTGTGGCGGGAGGGGGGAGCAAGTGAGCGGGGGCGCCAGACCAAGGCAGGGCACCAGTTGCTGTCATGAGGGCGAGTCTCTGGTGGTTACTGAAAATTCTTTGCTCCCATATGTCGTGTTCCTGTCTGGTGCTCATACCTACTGCCAGCACTGGCCCCACTTGCACCCACAGCCAGCGCCAGAGCCAGAGCTGCCACTTGCAACCACTGCCAGTGCCTGGCGCCAGTCCCGATCACTCGGCACCATCAGCGGGTGTAACGGCCCTGATGGCCCCTGAGGGCTTCTCCACCTCCCCCTGCTCCTGAGGGGTGATGTGGGCAGCAGCTGCCACTCACACCCACTGATGGCACTGGCCCCGCTCACACCTGCTGCTGGCGCCGGCCCCAATCACTCCGCACCGTCAGCAGATGCAAGTGGGATCAGTGCATGGGAATGGCAGCGGCAGGAGTGGGGCTGCTGGCAGACAGGACCAGGGGACAGGGAGGATGGGCCAAGACCTGCACCTGGGCCTTCCGCAGCCTCGTGGTGGTGTTGACAGAACTTCAGACTGTAATACCAGGAAGCCAGTTTCTCTAGGGGGCCCAGGAGGGGATTCTGCCTAGGCATCAGTGCAAGGCCTAGTACAGTGGTCGGCAAACTCATTAGTCCACAGAGCCAAATATCAACAGCACGACGATTGAAATTTCTTTTGAGAGCCAATTTTTTAAAACTTAAACTTCTTCTAACGCCACTTCTTCAAAATAGACTCGCCCAGGCCATGGTATTTTGTGGAAGAGCCACACTCAAGGGGCCAAAGAGCCACATGTGGCTCGCGAGCCGCAGTTTGCCAACCACGGGTCTAATAGCATTGTTAACTCTGAAACTAACTGGAAAATTGGGATGAGGAAAGGGAGGGAGGTACATTGAAGTGTTATTGCCCTGAAAGGGATAAAGTTGATCACCCTGAAACTTTTGAAATTGCTCCTCCTAAGTCTTGGGTATGGTTCAGGAAAATCTTAAACTGATAGTGTTTGGCCAAGTAGGTTGGAAATGAAGTGTCATAGATAAGTGACCAGTGAGAAGTCTAATAGTGTTTCAAAATGCATGCCGCAATGGGAGTGGGAAAGAAGACAAATGTGTGAAGAGACATTAGCAGTTTTTTTAAAAATATATGTTTTTATTGATTTTTTACAGAGAGGAAGTGGGAGGGATAGAGAGTTAGAAACATCAATGAGAGAGAAGCATCAGTCAGCTGCCTCCTGCACACCCCCCACTGGGGATGTGCCCACAACCAAGGTACATGCTCTTGACTGGAATAGATAGAACCTGGGACCCTTCAGTCCCCCGGTCCACACTCTATCCAGTGAGCCAAACTGGCTAGGGCAGAGACATTAGCAGTTTGATAAATGGATTTATTTATCCAACCCAAACTGCATATTTCCTATATCAAGTCTCGGTATTCAGTGAGCTAAGATGACAGAGATAGAAAATGATAATAATAATAATAATAATAATAATCAAAACCTGGTGCCTCTCTTTTAAGAAGTCACAAACTGGAGTGGATAAAGCTATGCCAACAAATAATAAGACTACACCAATGACTTCCATTTGGTAAAAGTGGTGATGGGTAAGAAGAATCCAAATATGATAATGAGGTTTCCAGGCCTCATGATGAGAACTGTCCAGGCAAAGAAGCAGGTGTTCTGTAGCAAGATATAAAGGATTGGCATTTGTGTGCAAGTTTAAGGTACTGGAACAGTGATGGATGTTAAGAGTGTGATAAGAGGAAAAGATGTAAGTAGGATGGACCTAAAAGGTAAAATCAACATAAAAAAGCCAAGAAGTTTGTTTTTAGCTAATTTTAACACAACATATTGCATTTGAAGTACCAGGAAAAGGCACATGTTTATAGCAGTATCTAGTAGTGAGAAGGAACTATTTATGGCATAATAAATGCAGTTCTAATGGTATGGATTGGAACCTAAGAGAAATTGCTTATCAACTTTAAAAGTTAATTTAGAAACCATGAAATAAAGGGTATCAACTATACAGTTTTGGTGAGTAAGGAAGTTAAATGTTCCTTAGGAAAATAGGCACCAGTGGTGAATCCAAGCTGGACCGCTTGCATGTTGTGATCAGAGAGGATGCATTTCTCCTCAATGGCATCCTTTTCTACCGGTCTTAAAAAACAAACAAACAAAACCAGAAGTGGGAGCCAGTGCAGTCACCATGATCCTATGGAACATCAAGATCTTTAAAAAGTATGTAAAATTTAAAAAGCAATGTAATTACTTAGAAGCATTCTTTTAAACTGAAAATAGTTATCTCTTATACGGTAGGCATTATACTTAAGCAATGGGCATTCAAAGTTAAATAGAACACAGTGCAATTCTTCAAAAGTGCAACTGAGAAAAACACACACACTGAAAATTATGTATTGTAAAGCAGAGAGTTTTATTAACTATATTTGTCTGTTTCCAAAAACAACTTTTTCATACTTTATTTCATTTGATTCTTTCTAATGCTGTGAGATAGCAATCTAGTCTTATTAGATTTGTTATTTCTATCTTAAGATACAAATCATGAAACTGAGTCATAGAAAAGTTTATTGACTGAACCATGGTTAGAATTTTGCAGGGTAAGAATCCAGGTTTTCTAACTGTGAATGATTGATGTTTGCATTTAAGTAATAATAGTCTGCCAAAAAACATATGGATTTCCCCCCTACTGTTGCAATGGTGACGATACAAAGCAAGACACCATGTCTATAGAAAACCAAAAAAAATCAATCATACCAGTCAATAATCCCATAAATTATCTGGAAAAGTTGTCCCCATGATGTTCTTTATGTGCACTGTCCGCCTCGTTTACTGATTTGACCAAACATTCTGGCATGACCTCAACACAGACTCATCGCCTAACACATTGGAAGAATATTTCACCCAATGCCTCAAAATGTCACTTACATCACCTTCCCAGATTGCCTTGCTGCCACTAACACATTTTTCTAAAATGAAAACTATCAAAGGAGGGCAACAAGGACTGCATAATTCATGCAGATGCTTAGTAAATCATAAAGATTAGGTGTTATCCACTATTATTTTCATTTTAATGATGGTGGAGAAGAGGGAAGGTAGTGAGGGGGTGAGAGAGGCCACTAGGGATCTCCACAGCCATTTCCAGCTGTGCAAGTCCCTAGTTTCCTAGAGGGATGCTCAGATATGTGTTATGTTGGTTGTTCTTTGTGTAACTCTGGACAACTCTTTTTTCATAAATCTGAAGATTGATGGTGGGAATTGCTATTAAAAGTTGTCCTCAGAATTGACAACTTCAATGTAAAGATATAAAAAAGAGATAATGAAATATATGTCCTAAGTGCCTGCTGCATGTTAGTCACTTTCACCCACTTAAAGCATTGCACTATAAAGGTACATCTTCAGAGATGGAATCTGAGTCTCACAGAGGTTACACACACCTGTGACCAAGCTGTAATTAATGGTAAAGGAAGTCCGCCCTTCGATCTGGGCAGTCCCTGCGATGCTAATGTACAAAATGCTTCTGAAGAGCCTAGTTGAGAAAAAAGCTCATGAAAAAAAGTCCTTAGGAGGAAAGCTGACACTAAAGAGGCATGAATTACCTGAAATGGTGAAGGAAGAACAACTGGATTATAAACAATCAGCTTAGGAGTCAGGGTTAGATGGTGATGCGTCTTTGTAGTCACACATTCAAGGGTTGAATATAGTTCGACATTTGTCCGCTAAATTGTGATTCAGCTGGACTACCACCTCTACTTTAGGCTTCTGTATTATTTGACATCACATCTGTTCTCTCTCGTGCCACACCTCACATGTTCTAAGTCCTCCTTTATTTCATCCATTGCTGCAACAGATAACTTAATGAAGGGTGAATTGACAAAATTTGCAGCTGTCCTCGTGTGTACATTTTCCTCCACAGGTGTTCTCAAAGACCATAGCCGGAGAGCTGCAGGAACTCATGCACACAAGGGGACATGAGGAATAGAACCCCTCTTGTGGCAACTCTGACCAATGGGGCGTGAGAGCTAGCAGATAAATGCTTCATTCCTTTAGCAGGAAATTGAGACAAGTTAGACATGAATGTATAGAGGAACCCAGAGGATTAGGTGCCAGTTGCCAGAGGCATAATAAGTACAATAATATATCTTTGTATTTGCTTTTTGTCTTTTCCTCTTTCATACTTGCGTTTTCCCCATTCTTGTTCCCTTGAATTAATTCCTAAAATAAACTACATTTTTTGTCTGTTTTTTCTTTTTTTCTTTTTTTTCTGAGAAGCCCAGACTAAGACAGGGCACTCATGGGCCAGTATAAGGAGAGACACTTTCTAGTGCTGACTTAACCTGCAGAGTGGCCTGAAGGTTTTCTATTCTCAATTAATTGTGTCTTATTAATCTCTAATAGACTTAGAACCTGACACAGACTTTAATCCCATAAAAGGGATTCATGAAGTGTTCATGATGTATCCAGTGAATGGATGGATGCATAAACCAGTGGAGTAAATGTGGCCAAGATTAATATACTCTGAATTAATGTTTAAGGTTGAAGAAAAGAGCCCCAAGTGATGTCCTCCAAAACTAGTGACAGGCAAAGTGGAAAATATGAAGAGGCATAGGGTTCATGCAGTCCCCATCATGACACTTGAGGACTGCAGTAACCGGACTCTAGTATAAGCATCAGTGAATCTGTGTTGTTGATCACAAATTACTGATATTTTTATATTGAATATTTCATTTTGAATGCATATTTTAAGTGATGGACTCAGAGACTGGTAATGGCATTTGTAGAGTTGTTCTCTTTGGATATACAAGCTGACACAGGGAAAAAAAAGAGTAAGAGTAGGGATATAAGAAAACTGTAAGAGATAAGGTAAAATTCTTGGGTGGTTAACACATACACCTATTTATTTCTATCTGAGAAAGACAATTGCTAGTCTTGGGTCTATATGTAGCTATATCTGTGTTAATCCTCTTGAGACTTGGGGCTGTGTTATGAAAAGATTTCTGATCTTGGCACTTAGAAATGTGCCTACTAAGCAATTGCCATTTACTGTTGGGTTGTACATCTACCAAATGAAGTAAATGCAAAAAAAAAAAATGTATTCAAGATCCTAGACTCCACTTAAAGGGTTAAAGGGACAGGATTCACTGGACTTTGAATCAAAATATTTGGTTTGAGTAGGTGTGTGTCTTGGACTAGTCATAGCATTCCCAAGGTCTTGCTTTGCTGTTGATAGAAGAGGTTGTTCATTCTTGGCATACCCGTCTTAAAGGGTTGAGGATGGCATCAGATGAATAAATATGTGATAAGGATTTTTCATCATACAATACCATGTATTCTTGAAGTATTATTGCTTATGTAAGCAGATCAGGCACAATTTAAATTATACACTATCATATGTATTTGAAGTATTATTGCTTATGTGAGCAGATCAGACACCATGCCTGATGTCCATATTTCCCCGAGCACCTGGAGCAGACTACTGTAGAAATGAAGCTTTTTCAATTGAGTCCTCAGAAGATTAAGAAAATAATTCAAAGGCTGAAGGGACTGATCTACAGGGAAGATTAAAGGAGGACCTGTAGTTCATCATCCTGTAAGGCAATGCCTAATGGAGGGTCAGGGCTGCAAAGATATATTTCAAAGGGGTAAACACCAAAGATGCGGAAGAGTTATTTCAGCTGAGACAAAAAAATAAATAAGTAAGTAAGTAAGTAAGTAAGACCGTTGAAAAGGAAATGGAAAGTATCTGGATACCAGAATATGATCAAAGTTCTCTTATTTGGAGCTTTTCAAGCTAATATGAGAAAAGCCTAGACTTTTCCCTCTTTACTCCATTTTATAATTTAGGTGGTCTCCAAAGTCTAATGTAGATTTCTTGATATCACTGCCCCCCTCCCCATATTAGATAGACAATCATCCCAAAACTATAACTAGCCTTCTGAATTCAAATGCTCATGGGAGAAATATCATAATAGAATATATGGGTGTTTTTTTCCCTCCAGAATGCCAAAGTCTTTTCCACTGGCCTTGTTTTTCTTTTCTTACCCACCATGAACTTTTCATTTCATAGTTTCTTTAGGGAATGCTTCTGTGACTGTACGAGTAGAACTAATTGAAAAGATCACATTTAATAGAATTTAAACTTACTGAAGGGGCAGATGAGTTTAGTTGCAGGAGTATCAGGGGAAATGTGACAAGACCCAGTAAGATCCTAAAAACTGCTCCGGCAATGCTGTAAAGGCAGAAGGAAGTGTTTATTTATGGGAAAGAAGACAGACGTTATTCAGCCTAATTTGTAATACATTTCCTAATACAAAGGGGCACACATCAGTATTTTTTTTTTCTAGCAAAGAAATTTGATCCAAAGGTGAGAAGAAAAAAAAATTTAAGTCCCTTCCTTTCTGAAAACAGCAAGACTATGTGTTGTTGTTTTTTCTTTGTGTCTAGTAAGAATTGGCATTTCACTAAAACAAAGCAGTTGTTTATTTGATCTTTTTCAAAGGATGAACCATAAGCAAATTTGTGCCATTGGGCAAGTTTGTCTTCAAAATTCAAAATCATTTAGAATAAATAATCCTGAGTTGGTGTTGAACTTCATAATTACCTTTTTTGTTTTTTCATTTCTCAAAGTCACTTCCTTGGATTTCTGTTTAGACCTGATCTTACTGGGCAGGGCCTGCTGATAATAAAGAATGATGAGGTCTTGATCTACAGCTTAGAGCAGTCCCATGTATATTTTATTTTCTCGGCAATGCTAGGAAATTTGATTCCTGATCCAGAGGTTCCTCCCCCCCCCCCCCTGCAACTCAAGTCCTCATGTTCTGGTTCTTTCTATCCGGACACTCTCATTTCCATGGAAAGTAGCCATTCTGTGAGTCTTTTCATTTGGGCACTGTCATCCTGGATGATGTCGAGATTTCGTCTTTAATTCACAACAATAATCAGTTGTGGATTCTTGCTTCACTTAACTGCCCTCTTTGCAAACTCTGTTTGTTGTTTGTTTTTTCATTTGTCTAATAAGATGACCTCAAACCTATCACATGCCTTAAATCAGGATTTCTCCACCTCAGAACTGTTGATATTTTGGGCTGGATAATTCTTGGTTGTAAGAAATGACCTGTGCATAATAGGATACGCAGCAACACCCGTGACCTCTACGCAGTAGGTGCCAGTAGCAAACAGGACCATCCACAGACATGGACAATGTCTCCAAACATTGCCAGTATTCTCTAGGGGCAAATCACCCAAGTCCAGAGCCACCATTCTAACTTCATATCAAGAAAAGCATTTTCTCCTGCAGCCTGCTGACATAGGTTTTGTGCAGTTATCTTGAGGACATTCCTTAAGCATAAGCTGACCTAAACTATTAATTCCGTATTTGGTAGAATCCCATTGGGCCTTTACCCATCCTGCAATCTAGCAGATACTGGCTCTGCTCTCTACTCCCTGTTTAAATGCTGCTTCTGCGTCACCAGATGTGGTCTGATCAAGGCTCCCCTGACAGTGTGCGCCCTGAGCCAGCCAGCTTAGCACAGCTGGTGCTGCTACATTCAGTTACTTGTCTCTTTCTGTGGTTGCAAGCAGGCGTGTGCCAGTGTCTGTCTCTGTGACATCTGGTTGTGCTCCTCTCCTCCCTGAAATCCTATCTGCATGCCCACCTCCCTTACCCATCCCCCCACGCAGCCTCCTGCCTCCCCCCCTCCCCCCACACACACCTGAAAGAAGTTTGCAGTTTCATTTTTGTGGTTTACCTCCCCCCGCCCCTGGTGACAACTGGTGACTTGAGAGCAGCCACATCAGTGAGGAACTGTTTCTCCACCTGGACTGTGTCTGGGCTGAGAGCGACCTCGCGGCTGTGTTCCCTCCGTGTCCACAGCTCTGCACGGTGCCAGTTGCAGAAACGGGTGTGAACTATAACCAGTACCTGTATAGCCTGACGCTATGAAAGGAACATTTGAACATCCATGCCTCCTGTTTACACACTTTTTGGTACTTTAATTCCAGGCATGCTCTATGATGCCAAAATCAAAAATTATACATAACCATTATTTTCTATACTTGGCAATAATAACCACACATTGATTAGAAGTGTATAATTCCTGTTGAAGACATTTAACAAAAACGTTTGTTTCCATTTTGTCAACAGCACCAACCCTTTGGACTCTTTTAAATAATCACTTATTCCCTTAGTACAGTGGTCGCGAGCCACATGCGGCTCTTTGGCCCCTTGAGTGTGGCTCTTCCACAAAATACCACGGCCTGGGCGAGTCTATTTTGAAGAAGTGGCATTAGAAGAAGTGTAAGTTTAAAAAATTTGGCTCTCAAAAGAAATTTCAATCGTTGTACTGTTGATATTTGGCTCTGTTGACTAATGAGTTTGCCGACCACTGCCCTAGTAGAAACCTGTTAGGGGGATGTTTCCTGTGCTTTGCCAGGGAGTAAAATTGTGTTGCAAATGTAGTCTCTGGAAACATGATGCTCACAGATTTATTCAACAGGACAATCAGGCCACCAGGTATTTCGGACAAAAGAGATCTCCACCTACCTAGAGAATTGCTAAATTGTGGCACCTCTGACATGCAATAACCTCCACTCCACACGCCCTCCTTCCTCTAATATCTCCTCTCATTTTTAAATTGGATTGTCTTGTAATGTTATTGAGTTGTAGGAGTTCTTGATATTTTCTGGACACTAGCACCTTATTGGATGCATGATTTCCTTCTTTTTTTCATTCTGTAGGATATCTTTTCTTATTCTTGATGATGTACTTGGATGAGCAACATTTTAAAAAATTTTGATGAAGTTTATTTTTTTTCTATTGAATAGCTTTTAATAAAGCAAGAGTTAAATAGAAGATGTCACAGGACTTCCATATTCTGTACTTTCTGAGCAATGTTATTTTTAGGGAACTGTTCCACCAGCTAATCAAAACCAATGAAAGTCTGTGTTACAGTGACCCATGGAAATGTGAGGCTAGTTTCCAGCCATATAACCCAACAACTTATGCTTATCTTTTGTTATAGAAATGTTATTTAAGTATATCAAGGGCTTAGGCACTGAGGGAAAAATACAAATATATAAGATATTAACCCTACTCTGAGGAAACCCACAGATTAGCAGAGGGGGTAGATACATAAACAACCTTCTCAAAGCCAACGGGTAAATGCTACAATGGACATTTTACAAAGTACAACAAGAACAGAGATAATAAAATAACAAACAAACTCCCAACTATTGGGAGGAGCATAGAAGTGACATTTTCAAAAGGTCTTTAGATTACAAGATGGACATTAGGGAAAGGACATTTAAGCTAACGGGGCCAGCTTGAGCAAAGTCTTTGATTACTATAGAGAGGTTGGATGAAGCAACTAGTGTTGATGCTGAGGAAGCAACACACCTTTACTCTTGGGCTTTTCAATTTGACATCTTGATGGCTATTCTTTAAACGTATTTGTTAATATATAACTCATGTTTCAGAAAATCCATTAATGTACATAATTTTAATGCGTCTTAGTGCATCCAAAGGGCTTTGTAACCATCATCAAGAATTAAGTTTATAATTTAACCCCCCCCCCCCAAATGCCATACCCATTAGCAACAACTCCACATTCTTCTCACCCCTCCCCTCTAGCCCCTAGTCCTTGGCAACCACAAACTTACTTTTGGTCACCCTGGATTTTCCTAAATGGAATCATACAGTTATGTGATCTTTTGTGACTTGCTTCTTGCACTTAGCAGAATGTTCTCAGGATTTATCCTTCTGCAATGTGAATCTGTACTTGATTCCTTTTTACTGCTGAATAATTGCCCATTCATTTTTAATGTTCTAATTGATTTGGTTGTATTTGCATCTGCCATGTGCTTTTTGTTTTGTATATATGTTCTGTTTTATTTATTCCTTTATTCCTCTTTTTCTGCTTGCTTTTGTATTGGTGGGTGTTTTATAATTTAACATGTTAAATACCTTTAATGATTTCTCAAATACATTTTTAAGTTATTAGTGATTGCACAAGAGCTTTCAATATATATGTTAACTTATCAAAATCTACTTCAGATTTATACTTTTACTGGAACTCTTAATTCCTGGGGGTTTTGCTTGTTTTCAGCCTGGAAAACTTCCTTTAGTATTTACTATGAATCAGGGATCTGATTGCAACAACTCTCTACTATTTTGTTTTTTCTGGGACTGTTTTTATTTTGCTTATTCTTTTGAAGGAGACTTTTTTTTTTTAAATATAAGATTCTTCACTGAGTGTTTTTTACATTCAGCATTTTAAATGTTCCATTCCACTGCCTCTCACCTTCATTGTTTCAAATCAGAAATCGGATGTTAATATTATTGGGGTTCCTTTGTGCATGTTGAGTCATACTTTTCTTAGTGTTTTCAGATTTTCTCTATCGCTGGCTTTCAACATTTTCATTATGAGGTGCCTGAGTGTGGATCTCTTTGTGTTCATCCTGCTTGGAAATTACTGTGCTTCTTGTATGTGTTTTTCTCATTAAATTTGAAGATTTTTTTTGCCAGTATTTCCTTGAATATCTTTTCTGTCCCTTTATCTATTTTTTCTCTTCTTGTTAAATCCATTACAAATATGTTGCTGTGCTTAATTCTATCCCAAATTTCCTAGCATTCTGTTAATTTTACCTCATTTTTCCCCTCTGTTCTTCAGATTACATAATCTATATTTAAGTTTGTTAATTTTTTTTCTCCTGCTACCACAAATCTATTGTTTAGCCTCTTTAATAATTTTTAAAATTTTAGTTATAATAGCTTTCAACTCTAGAATTTTCTTTTGAATATAGATATGGCTGTAGATGTATAGATATAAGTACAGATATAGATATATAGGTTTTCTGTCTCTTCATTGATGCTTTTTATTTGATGAAGCATTGTCATTATACTATCTTTTAATTCTTTAGACATGCTATTTGTTAGTTCTTTTAACTTATTTATAAAACCTTCTGTGAACTCTCTGTCTGCTAAGTTAGATATTTGCTCTTGCCTCTCTTCTCCCTCTGTAGTAAGCTTTATTGCTTTCTTTTGTTACTGAGTATTTGGCATAATTTCCTATTTCTTGGCATGTCTTTTAATTTTTAATAAAAACGGGATTTTTTTAAAGGAAAAGTAGCAACTTTAAATAATGATTCCCCAACCCCTGCCTAAGACATATATTTGTTAATCTCAATGTAAAAGATACAGAGGCAAAGAAGCATTGAACAGACTGTCAAACTACATTGGGAAGACAGGGGAGGTTGGGCGAGGGGGGCTGTAAGAGACCAACCAAAGGACTTGTACGCATGCATATAAGCACAACCAATGGATACAAGACACTGGGGTGGTGGGGGAGGGCGGGCAGGTGAAGGCATGTACTAGGGGGTAAGGGAGGTCGGGGGGAGGTCAATGGGGGAAAAAAAGGAGACATATGTACTACTATTTGTAATACTTAAAACAATTAAAAAAATGGTAAAAAAAAAAAAAAAAAGCAAACTAAAGGGCAATAAGTATTTATATTTGAGATCCAAAAGGATAACTATTCCGGAAGCACTGATTCAGACAGAGAAACCCAAATAGTATTCAGATTAGGAGATAAAGGCAACGGGTGTTTATGAGAAAGGGAAGAAAACACATCAGTGATGCTAATTGTAAAGAGTATTTTTAAATTTTCAGCCTGTCAGTCATTAGTCCGGGAGTCACTAATAACTGCTTTCTCATTATCTTTCCGAACAGTAGGTTGAGGTACAATGTTACTTTAGGCCCAGCTCAAACATTTTTTTTTCTTTGCCCTGTTTTAACATTCCAAAGGTTTGAGGAGTAAGATGTACAAACAGTTCTTCTAGGATGGCAGCTCCGACTTCATTTTAAAGTGGCTTCATATATATATGAAGTAACTCTGTGAAGTTCAGTTCCCTCATTGTAGACAGCCTCTGATATCCCTGTTCACATTTCGTTTCTTATTTTCATCTTCTAGTCTGGCTACCTTGCTGTTACCCCTGGGCCAGCCAGCATAAGCCAGTTGTTGAAAGGTTGTCCTTGAGTCTGCTAGCTATTTATTTTTTTATCTTTTAATGTTGGATGTGTGGGGCTTTGAGGCTGCTATCCTATATTATGTATGTTCTTGCCCCATGTTCAGCCAGGGAATAGATGCTTGGAAGTTTCCTCTTTGATGGCTCCTGAGAGCATAGACAGGGGCACATGCCAGGTCTTGCAGACTGGTGGGAATGAGTGTGATTTTTTTTTTAAGTCTGGCTTTCTAGAAAGTTTCAGTGGGTAAGAGCAGCTTATTATTCAGCCTGTGTTTGATCAAAGGCTGTCTCTAAATTCTGTGTCAGTGACACTTCACCCTGTGTCGATGGAGCTGTGTGTGACTCGGGGAATGCTTGCAAGTCTGCCCAGGTTTTGCCCTGATTGCATCTGAGTGGATTAAGCCTCACACAAGTGCACAGCCTTACCAACCTCTGGGGTTATCTTGATCCCAAGAGGGCTTTTCTTTGTGATGTCTTTCTCTAGTTCTCTCTGCTAAACTTCTAACTGCTCTACCATCTTATATGTTGTTACCTCTTAGTTTCTCCCCACCAAGATACATCTCTTGTTTGACAAGGCCGCCATTGTGTAGGTGTAAAATTCTTGAGAAGTTTCAAACAAAGGCATTTCTCTAAGTAAAGCTGCAAAGCCCTCCAGCCTTAAGAACGGCCTCTTGCCATTGGGCACAATCCCTATGCCACTAAACCAGAGCTGGGAGCATGAGGAGTGAACCCTGCCCTTCAAGTGGGTATTAGATTCTGCTCTTCTCCATTTGCCCTTCCTGGAATGAAGCCTTTGCCCTAGTAGGTACCTGTGGGGCAGGGCGGGGGGGAGGACTCCGGGCTTCAGTATCCTCAGCCTGCCATGTCTCGGGAGATCTTTCACCTTTGAGTTGGGGCTGTGCAGGAGAAAGGAGTCTGTTATGTTATCCGTGCCCTCCAGAACAGAGCTTCTGCAGCACAAGACTGGGAGGGAATTGTGCTGGAGAAACACCAGTGATCTGCTTCTCCAAGGTTGAAACTGCATAGCCCTAAACTGGGAGCTAAGGGGAGAGGGAACACCTGTTTTCTGAGGTGTTCCCACCAGTTTCCATTTACATGAAGCAGGGTTGGGGGTAAGGGATAAGAGCATGGATGTGCCTCAAAGGCCACAGATCCTTGGTGTTGTACTGAGACTTAGTTTTTTCTTGGATAAATATATCTCTATTTTCTGTGTGCTTTTAGGAAATTTTTCAGAAATGTTAAATAACTGTTTTCATGCCTGGCCTGCATGGCTCAGTAGTTGAGCATCAAGCTATGAACCAGGAGGTCATGGATCGATTCCCAGTCAGGGCACATGCCCGGGTTGCGGGCTCGATCCTCAGTATAGGGTGTGCAGGAGGCAGCCGATCAGTGATTCTCTCTCATCATTGACATTTCTCTCTCTCTCACCCTCCTGCTCCTGTCCTTTCTAAAATCAATGAAAATATTTAGAAAAATAATAATTGTTTCATCATGTGAATTGTTGTTTTGTTTGATAAAGATTCTGTAGAACACCTCTCCCTTATGGAAGCCCCACACCCTCAGTTGGTTGTTTCTAACATGTAGTCAAAGAAAATTATTCTGCTTAATTAATATCTTCCCTCAATATCTAATTTCCTCCTGACCTCACTGAGGACATAAATAGCATGGTCATAAATTTGGTAGATGCCCATTCATTTAGGCTTCCTATCTTGGCCATATTGCTCCCAACCTTTTTATTTCTACTTTATATATTATTTAGATTTTAGTTTCCCTAGTTCCTTCACATCCCTGTTAATCTTCTCTCTGATTCTCTAAAAACAGCCATAAGGGTAGTGTGATGACTTATGCTTTCATTATTCACTGCTGAAGGGATCATCATATACCCTGTCAAAGGAGCCCCATATCAATTGTTCTCAAGATGAGCATCTTCCCCTTGTCTGGAAGGGTTTTAACTAGGGGATCTCAAATTCTATGGGGAGGGGACCTCAGATGCATTTCTATTAACTTGGCCTTCAAATTGGTAATCATTTATTAAGGTGATAAATTTCTTGTGAAAACAGACAACATTTTCAGTAATTTTGTTTGGATAAAAGTGTTTTTAGCAGACATTTGCTGGTTATTCTTGTGTTTTAAAATTTTCCATCCATTAGGAGCATCCTTAAGATATGAATAAAATTAATAATGATAATCTGCATTTAATAATTGACATTCACAACTCCCCATCAGGCATTTCCTCCACAACAGCTCTATAAAGTATATGGCGTACCTTTTAATTTCTGATGAGGAAACTGAAGTGTAGATCACTTCCCAATCTTGCATACTGCTGGCAGAAGTTTGTCTGAAGTCTGTCCTCTAAGTCTGTCCTCTTAAGAACTATATTCTCAAGTGATTGTTACAAAAGGACCTTGCCTTCACCATTTTGTGTATCTAAAAAAAAACAAAAAAAAAACCAGGCTGCATTGCAGCCATTTGCTTGTAGACAGGGGCCCTGGAGTCCCAAGCAAGGCATCAGACCCCTGGCCAGGAGACCTTAAATATTATCACCAGTCTGTGGAAACTCGTTCTTTTAGAAAACATGTGACCATTAAGTAATCAATTAATTCAAAATGTGTGCCACAAGTCACCATCTCTTCTCTCTCTGTTATCGCTGGCCCTGCCCTCTTCACTGGGCAGCATGTACCTTTTCACGACTCCCTCCTCTGCTCTGTAGGTTTTCCTCACCGCATTCACCTTCACGGTGCCGATCACACGACATCGGGCTTTATGTTCATTGGTTCCATGCCTCTTCTGGACTCTGAGGTCTGGTAGGACAATCCCTGAAGCGAACTTGACACATAGTAGGTAATCAATACAATTTGTTCCATAAAACCATAAACAAAAATATCTCGTCACATGAACTGCTGAAGACAATTGCTGACCGTCTGAAGTTCTCATGTCTATAGGAACACTTGCAACATGTTCTCCTTATTTTCCTTTCTAATTTTCTTTTAACCTTTCCCTTCTTTCATATCTTAGCAGTGAAGTTATTTGGCTTTCCTTTGTTAAGCATACCTCTTTGGTTAGACATAGTAAATCATGGAAATGTTCTAGATATCCCTGACTATCCAGCTCAGTGAATTTGAACTTAGATTTTAATGATGAGTATATAATCTTTTCTCTCTTATACTTACCACGTAGCCCACTGATTTTTTTTAGAATGTAATTCTGGAAACCTTTCTTTTCTCTTTTATTTATTAACAAACACTCATCTTTTCAGTCCAATTTATTAATGGCAGTAATGTGAACAGCACTTCGGTTGGTGATTCTGGTCATTGAAAAGCAAGTAGGATGTGCACATGTTCTCCAGGTTCTTACTATCACAGGGAGACCAGACAAAACATACATCTCACATGCACAGACAGCTCTTACACATATTCTAAAAGATGTTGAAGATGTTCCCCTGGAAAACAAGATGCTCTGTGATCTAACATGAAAATCCTGACTCTTGATCCCACGCACAGTACATGATGGGAAAAATATGTAGTTCTTGGCTCCAGGTAGATATGTCCTGAGAATATCATGACCTCTGGCAAACAAAGCCAAAGTCGCCTCACACAGAATATTCACTGAAGCGAAGTGTGGCAGGGTAGTATGTTCTGGATACTGGAGAAGAAAGGCCACTTTCTTTTTTTGCCATCCATTTTATATATCTTCCTTTTTAGAGGAACTCCATTCTCTTGACCAGATACTGTAAAGGACATTCCCAAAAGAATAATAATTATCTATAGGCTTATGGCAAAAACACTGTAGATCTTTACTTCCCGCTTTGGAATTCTGTGTCTCATAAAATATTTTTATGTTTTTTGTTGCTTCAGTTCACCTGTGTGTTCATGAAGCTTTCACCGAAAATGTTATTTGGACTTGGGTACATTCAAAACTGATGCCAGCCTTTCACTCAGCTCATTTTCCTTGTAGCCCACTCCTCCATCCCTCTGGGGCATCCGTCAGAACATCTGGAAGGAGGGTTCCCAGACGTACTTGCATATTTTCAGGGTCAGTCTTCTGCCCCGTGTTTGGGCAATATTAAAATCTAAGCCATTTCTTCAATATATATAGTAATATTCAAGGATGGTTCTCAACTGAAATTTCCAGGAAACACATAGTGAAATGTTAAAAACAAAACCAAATAGAACTAAGTTTGAATGTTAAAGGCAGCAACCATCTTTTCATTGCTCTTGGGTTTCTTGGTTACCTACTTAGTGTTTTAAAATGATATACAATCTGCTTCTCAGATGTCAAAGCCCTGTTTTCTTCTTGTTATTATGTTTTCTGATGCACAAAACAGATCTTTAGTTTGATTTTCTCTTTGCTACATTTAAAGTCATATTTCTTCAGTTCACCTTCATTGTCTGGTTGGATACTAAATGTGTCAAGAGTATGTTTTCCAAGAAATAGGAATTTTCTAATTCTCTCCCTTTCTTAAGAGGTATTGCATATTCAGCATTGAGATTCATGTTTCTTTTACAGCAGTAAGTTCAATTTCACTCCTATTAGAGTAATAATAAGTTGTTTTTATTGTTGTTAAAATGGAAAAAAAAACTTAAAAAATCCCAGAACTAAATGTTTCTATCAGTGAACCTTTATCTATATCTTGAAACTTCTAGGTTTAGAAAGTTCACAGATAGTATTTTACTTTGAGAAATTTACTCTTTAATTCATATGTTGTGTTGTATTTACTTCTTTAATTTGTAAGTTAAAATTACCTCTCAGTGTTCTTATTGATTTATTATAGATATTATCTTTAGGCATACTATGACCTGTAATATAAATAGAAGAATAATTTTGCAGAGGGCTGTAGCTCACATTTTTATTAAGTAGAATCTTGGCCCATCAAAACTGTGTATCATTAGCAGAGAAGAAAACCATCCAAGTATATTTCAAGAAAACTACTAAAAGGGTAGACTAGAGCTTAAATTTATATTTTTTCCCCTTCTTCCCCTACTCTGCCTCAACCACATGTCACTGTGTTGCTCATGTTTAACACAGAAATAGTATGCTCCCCATAGTATGTACAGTTCCTAAATGTGTGGCTTACTCTAGAGCAAGCATGTAAAACTCAAAGGCTAACATGTGCCAAATAAAGGAGGCATGGACCACGAGTTTGACATGCTTGCTCTAGAGTGACACCCCACTGCTGTATTTAACCTGAGTTTCAGGTGGCAAGAGGTTTCAAAAGACAAAGAAGATACATCCTCAGGCCTCATGGAAGGGAGGGTCCCTCATGCTTGAATCTCTGCTGTTATGTAAAAGGAATGCAGCTTATACTGTTGATCCCTAATTCTTCTTTTACGTGAAGCATGCTACAAAAGAGCTATTTTTAAAGAAATATTGCAGAGTAGTTAGCAACATGTTAACGGAATCCGTCATTTTAAGCACTCGAGAGTGCTGAGTGATGCCATTTCTTGCCTTGTGAAGCATGGATAATACACAGAATGCTGACGAGAATCCTGCCAATCTGGTACCTCCAGATGGTTGGGAGATAGGAATTTATCAAATGGATTGCTACCTTCACAGAATACGTCATACATTTTCTCGTCATTTTTCTCCTTACCATATGCCTAATTAAGTGACATGTTTTAAAGAGGCTTGGATAAAATTGTGCAAAAGCTGGTGTCCAGGTGTCCAGGATAATTTGACTCAATTTCCCCATGAGTCTGATAAATTCATCTTCTTGTGCAATGTCATTAACTTAAAATCGTTGATATTTTTACGCCCTAAATCAGACACAGCTATAAATACATGTGGCTTGTATATATGGAATACAGCAAAAGGTTTGGTTGACAATTACTTGAAGTAACTTTGAAAATTTTAAATAAAGTAATGCAGCCGCAGCACATAAGTACATTACTCTCGTCCTACTGCCCAATAATTAAGTGACATAAAGTGACTGTGACATAAATTCACGTTTCTATTTGTAGCTTAATATACCATGTGCTCTCACTCCGAAGGAGATGGATGAAAGTGAAACTGAACTTTGAAAGAAATATTATGGCTATTAAGTTTCCTCATGAAATGTGGAAGAACTGACCATCACACATCATGATGAACTTTCTTCTAAATCTGGTTCCACAGGCTTTGAATTCAATCTTCCAAAAACTTGCTTCAAATGACTAATGAGTACATCAGACCCCTAATAGTATCAGATATTTCCCTGGGACACTCAAGGTGAGTAATGAATGTCCTTTTAAGATAAACCAACAGGGAATAGTGAAGCATCTTGGGGTAAGCAACAGAGGGAAGCAACTGTCAAACCTAAGCCTGATGGGATAAGTGTGGAGAGGGAGTTGCTAGAACATAGAAGGAGAATTGTAAGGCAGGGCCCCTGACAGGACAGGTGACCTATAAGAAGGAAATGCATCCACTGCCAATCCTTGACCTGCCCAGAAGAGCTCCAGGGGAATGAATGCCCAAAACTATGTCTTTCACTCCTTCTGACCCCCTGCTGTGCCTCCCATTGGCTGCACACAGCCTGGAGTCAGACAACAAGGAAGTGTCACTCCCAGATGGTAAAGAAGAGTGGGACATGTGAAAAATAGGTTTGTTATTGGAAATTCTCTAGGAGAGTAAATCGTAATCACAAGTTGTTGTTGTTGTGTTTACTATGTGTAGTGATGGTTTATGTATATATCAAGCAATTATGCTGACATATTAAACTTACACAGTATGGTATATGAATTATAATCTCAACAAAACTAGGAAAGAATACAGGGGAGGGGGGGGGGTCGATTTTATTGTTAAATGGGGAATAATACCCAGGCTCAGGTTCACTACTGACACACAATCCAAGATGTGGCTGGCATGCATCTTCCACATTATAGTCATCAAAGGAAATTATGTTGGACTCGCTTCTCATTGTTTGTAGAAAGTCCATGGATAGGTATGCAAAGGTGACATCTATCCCTCGGGCCAACATTCTGAAAGCAAAGATAGGGTTACATTAGCAGCTGCAAAGTAGATTTTTTACAACCCACCCAAATATCCATACTGCAATATCTTTTCCATTGAATTATCTCCTACTTTATGATTTACAATAGATCAACTAAGCTGAGGCAAATGAGGCTTGAAAGGATAGCAAAATTCAGTAATCAGGATAATTAATATCTTAATCCAATACCTTAGAGCAATATTTTAAAGTACTAAACAATGCAAAAAATGTATAATGAAAAAAAATCATAATTTTAAATTAGATGTGATCCAACCCTGCTCTTGAACAAGGCTGCCTCAGTTGCATTACCCTAATCCTTGTCCAATGACACAAACATCTGTCTTCTTATTTTCCCTAAACTGCACTGTAATGGCAAAAGTTTAAGGGTGAAAACGAAACAACTATAATTACCAAAATCATTTAAAATATAGCACATGTGTTGAATACATGCAATTTTTTTAGAGCTGACAATGAAATTATTTATTTGAAAGATAAATTCAGTCATATTCTTAGGGTCCAGGTTAAAAAGTCAAGGAGTACCTGTCAGTGTAATTCAAATCAGCTCCTGTATAAAACAACTTGGGCTAAAACCCAGGTGCTTAATAAAAGGAAGTCAGCACTTCTGGAAAGCTCTTTTCTAACCCTGACTCAGAAACCCAACCTTTTTCCATCTTGGTCTCACCATCTTCTGGCTTCCAAGTTGCAGCTGTCAGCTTCCAGATGAAGGAAAAGAGAGAAGAGGAGCCGGAACATGGGATGCTTAACGTCAACTTGCAATGAAAGGGACACACATAACTTCGCTGACTGCCCATCATCCAGAACTCATCCATATGGGCCCTGGTTACATAAAGGGATGTTAGGAGATGACATTTTATTGTGTTTTGGTGAAAAGTAAAATGGCTTAGTGATTAGATAGTGTTGCATCTGCCACAGAAGGACATAGATAATTTGAGAGAGGAATTTCGAGGAATAGGGGTAATACCCAAGGAGTCCATATCCATCTAATAATAAAAAGTCTATGTAGAGAGGAACAGAAACAAATGAAAAGAAGAAATTAGAAAATAAATTAGAAGACAGTGTTTTTAAATGAGTCAATTATTTAATTGTCATATTGACTGGAAACGAGGACTAATGAAGTATTGTCCACATGCCTGCACATTGGAGTTTCATACCCTCAGAGACAAAGGAAAGATTCTAACAGCTCCCAAAATGCCACAGACAGATATTCACAAAATGTGTACAGACTACCACCTGTTTTCACAGCAACATGGGACACAGAAGAAAATGACAAGTTCTTAAATCCCAAAGGGGACCAAAACCTAGGATTTTATTCCCAACCAAACGTGATTGCAAAACTAAGATGCTTTACCCATCAGATATGTTCTTACTTTCAATATCAAAGTACGCTTTATAAATATATTAGCCAGGATGTAACTTTGGCAAAATTAAAAGTAATTTAACACAGGAATGACATGAACTAAAGTAAATATTGACAACTAAGCATGATGCAGAATAGGAATTACAGTGTGTATACCTAGACTGTCCATTCCGTCTTTCTATTAAAACTGCACAGATCTTACACCAAAAGTAAAGGAATTCAAATGATTTCTAAAGTTGCATAATATGTGCAGTTCAGAGAATGACAGAGACCATTACAGCAAGGTTTAACTTTTAAAATGCCTTCAGAGCCCAGTCAGCATGGCTCCTATGAACCAGGAAGTCATGGTTTGATTCCCAGTCAGGGCACATGCCTGGGTTGCAGGCTCGATCCCTAGTATGGGGCATGCAGAAGTCAGCCAGTCAATGATTCTCTCTCACAGTGATGTTCCTTTCTCTCTCTTCCTCTCTGAAATAAATATATACATATATATTTTTTAAATGCCCTCTGAGAAGAATGAATTTATTTTGTCCTTCTAATGAAGACATGAGGAATTAATTTGTCTTAGCAATAAATGTACACTGCAGTAGTCCTGAAATAAACATTTATATCTACCTGAAATGGATACATTGTGGCAAATTGTAGATAAATAATACAGATTCTATTACCTAAGTGATACCCATTGAGCTCAGTAGAATACAGCGATTGGGTTGTATCATTTGTACACAATTTAAAGAACTGGCATTTATCAGCTTCTGAAATTAAATGCATCTGATTAATAAAAAAATATAACACTGTAGAGCTTCATATATTTATGCAACACACATGCAACATGATATAATGCATAGATTAAGTGATATATTTAAAAATCATGGCTTGGTGTGTGTGTTTTTGTTTGCTTGTTTTGTTTTTTGGTGGGGTAGTGAGGTAAAGTTGTCAGAGGGAATACATTTTAAAGAAATCACAGAAGAAATTCAAGATTGAGTTGCTAATAAGCTATACAATTAAAGAAATACAAAACGAACTCTAAGCACAAAAATCAATACAACATTCTATACCGCACAGTTTTGTCCAAAATATTTTATCATGACCTTAAACATGAATACCTCAATTAGGTTTGCAGTGAAAAATGAACATAAAACATTTAACAAACCAGGCCAGTGAATGAGGAGAAGACTGAGAACTCCAACTTTCTGAAGAAATTGAGCTTTGCTTTCAAAAAACAAAAACAAAACACTGTAAAATAGATCATACACGCATTTGCCTTGTTCTATTGGGTGGGAATGTGTTGTGAAATAGGGGCTAGAATACGCAGAGATTTGCATAGCAGATTAATTTAATTCCTTCGAAAAATTGCTAGTACGATTAACAAAACTCAGCCATTGGAATCTAATAAACAAAGTATTTAAACAACATATGGCTAGTTAAATTATACATAATAAGCAGAGATTGCATTTCTTTTCAAGAGATTACTAACCATTCAGTTTTAAGAGACCTATTAAGATATTGTACCAGTTTAATGGTTTGAGGTGGGGAGGGGGGGTGGGGAAGCAATTACCTCCATACATATGGCAAAGGTATTTGATTAAATTCAACATCCATTCCTGATGAAAACTCTTAAAAGTAAACTGTGACTATTTTAACAATAAGTAGAGGAGTAGGCAAAAGTAGGTTTGTATTTGTTCCTATGGAAAAATAGTCACAGAATATTATTACATTAGTTTTCTTAATTCTGTGGTTTTTGTACTCCCAACTGTAAGCCTATTTTTGCCCACCCCTGTATGTGTGTTAAGCCCAGACATGTATTTCAAGGTGAGAGTCAGCATAATGCTTAGGGTTACATCAAGGAAGCATTCTTGTTAAATGCAGGACATTACCATGGATACTGAAATCTAGGAGTGTGTCCAGGGCAGATATGCAAGAGAAAAATGCCAGCTTCGGTAGAATATAAACTCCATGAGAGTCATGGTTTGTCTTTTAATCAGTGTATGTTTATTAAATTAACTATCAAAGGATATAAATTAAAAAGAAAAACCAACATTATCCATATTTGCAAATTACTATGAGAATTTCGATGCCCCAGAGAAGCAACTAAGAGATAATTAGGTCTAAGAGGAGAAATCAATATATTGGTTGGTTACAGAGATACAAATAATTAACAAAAACCATTTATAATTAATATAAACTCTTAAGATTCTTTTAAGGCAAATAAAAATATTTGAATAAATGTATAAAGGACATAATTTAACGCTAGAAGGTATTTATATTTTTAAAGTAGCACTTAATGAATTAACTGATAAATTTGACATTTAACTATTTAAAAGGAATTATTAGTTACATATGAAAAACAGAATAAGTAAAAATGCCCCAGAGCAGGGTATATTCTACCAGCTAATGAAATATAAAGTGGCAGTTAAAAGAATTTGCTAATGCCCAGCCAGCATGGTTCAGTGGTTGGGTGTCAACCTATGAACCAGGAGGCCATGGTTTGATTCCTGGTCAAGGCATATCCCTGGGTTGTGGGCTCGATCCCTAGTGTGGGGCGTGCAGGAGGCAACTGATCAATGATTCTCTTTCATCACTGATGTTTCTATCTCTCTCTACCTCTGCCTTCCTCTCTGAAATCAATAGAAATATATTTAAAAAAAGAATTTGTTAATATTTCAGAAATACATTCTTTAAAACAAAAAAAGAAGCACAGAAATAGACTTAAGTAAAGATAGAAACATAACAAAATGAGACTTGCAATTCAAATGAATAAAATAAATGCACTAATTAACACACTGAGGCACCAAACTTGAGAACAATGAAAGCTAATTTACCTTCTTATAAAGAAAGATTTATGAAAGCATGAAAATACTAAAAGAAAATGTGTTGAGAACTCAGAAGGCATAACAAAGTGAGAAAGTGAAAGATGACTACATTGTTATTTAAATACAAGCCAATAAACATAAAGTCAAAGACAGATGATGAAATGGGAATATAGCAATTTTCAACACATATGCCTTACAGTGGGTTAATTACAGCTTTGTATTTATATTCATGCATATTCCTTGACAAATAATATGAAAAGACATTTTTACAGAAAGTAAGATAAATAAGTGAATTTTTATAAATTAAAAATAATTTGAATGTATAGACAATTAAATGTATATTAAAATAATAAGATAGCACTTTTTACCAAAAAGTTTAGCAAAATATAAAATGTTGATTATACAAGTGCTGTTAGGTGTGTGTGCAAACTTATTTTTTCATCTAGTTTTGGTGAGAATATAAATTTTTTTGAAGGTTGGCACCAACTACCAAAATTTAGATTGCATACTCTCTTTGACTAAAATTTTGCTTCTAGAAATTTCTTAGAGTCTGTGTCCCGTGTGAAAGGCTGTATGGTACTTAGCAGAAGGGACTGTTAATGTAAACCACTCTAATGTAATTTTATCTTTTAGTGCAATTTTATCTTTTAATACCTTGAGATCTTGTTTTTAAATCAAACCAAACCTGTTGCACAAAGCATACATTTCTTGAAGAACTGTAAGCTAGGACCAGGGTGGGCTAGGGAGGCAATTTGGCATTTTTCTTACTGCTAGTGACCTCAGAAAATTCACTCTTAGCAGTGAAAATTCTCTGTTAGGAGCTAGAAATTGTCCTATACATTATATATGTATATGTTGCTTCTAATTCTCCCATTCACTCATCAAATGACATAATCTTATCTGCATATTGAATGTAAGGAAGTTTGCTTTTCATGAATAAAAGGGAAAGTTCGGACCCCAAAGGGGAGGAGAGGTCGTAAGATAACACTGTGGTATATTTTGTGTAAGTAGGGAGAGGAGAGAATTTGTATTCCTGCCAGAGCTGATGTCTATTTCTGAGTCTGGAGAGAGGAACTAAGTATATTGCCTTATGGTAATCTCTAGGTCAATGCAATTAGTTTCACCCTGAGAAAAAAATTGCTTTCTTTAAACTTATATAATTTAACACCAGAATCTAGGAGTCAGCAGAAGTTAAATTTAAATTTATTGAAGTATTCTCTTAATCACCATGTGGTATAAAGCAAGATAAGCTTAGAGAGGCCTTTACATGGAAGCTGGGCAGAAGAAACTTCTCCTGCCCAAGAGTGCTCAAGTCAGTGGAATATTTATGTGAAGGAAATTTGGTAATTCCTACTTGTGAAAGCCTGCATACCAGTCAGGGAACTTACAAGTACAAGCACCTGAAAATCCAAAAGACCTGGCTTAACAAATGGGAATTTTGTAGCCTCAGGTAACAAGAAGTTGGGAGGCCGAGTTGGTGCAGGACCCATGAATGGATTGGTTCCATGATGTCAGAGCTCCTGATCAGCTTCTCTGTGACATTTGTCTCATGGCTGTACGATGGCTGCCAGCTGCAAAGCATCGTATCCTAAAAATAGGAGGGGAAATCTTAGATTCGTGTTTTCCTCTTTTTCAATTCATTTTATTGTTGAGAGTAGTACAGATGTTCCTTATTTATCTGCCGTTGCTCCCCTCCACCGCGCTCCCACCCCATCCCAGGCCTTTACCTGTCTATTGGTGTTCACGGGCTATGACTAATTTGTACTTCTAAATCCCTTCACTCATTGAGTGAGGATAACTTCCCAGAAGCCCTCATAGCATTTGTTTTATGTCTCACTGGCCAGGGTTGTGTCTCATGCTCCTATCAAAATAACCACTGGCCAAGGCTCAGAAATCCCCAATGGTCGTTCACTTTAATCAACAGTCAATATGTGGAATGAAATAGAAGCCCATAAATCACCTATGACCAAGGCTTAACAATCAGTGTCTGTAAAACTATTATTAAATTACTTTTAAAAAATGCAGACAAGCAAGGAATGGCTCCTCCAAAAAATTTTTTTAATGACTTTCATATTTTCCATTCATTTTTCATGCAAGCTCTTGTCCAAAATTTCACAGATTTTGGTAAATTTCTTTACTTTGTCCCATTAAGTTGTATAAATATACTATATCTTGTAAGCATTTTTATAACTACTTAATTAGTTTTCTAATTCTGATTTCTTTGCCAATGGGACTAAGATTGCTAGCATCCTTCCCAAATGAACCACGGTTCAATACAAAAGTAACTTTCATAGTTGAAGTGATACCACATCTTAGTCTGTAAACCTGTCATTAAATAAATAATGAAATATCATGAATCAGCCTTTTCACTCACTCATTTTTTTTTTTCAAATGAAGTTTTAAATTCAGGTGCTTCTATAGCCTCAGTTCATTTTAAAATCTCAGGATTGAAGCAGCCCAGTAATTTGGGGGGGGAAATCTGTGGATTTATTTTATTCCTACTGATGGGATTATATTGGTTTTCAGAGGAAATGTCTTTTGGTTCCAAATTATGTATATTGTGCAGCTTCTGTATGTATTTTCCAAGTGATTTAAATGAATTTGAATCAGCTCATTAGGTACCAGACTGGTGCTAAACATAATGACTCATTCCTAAATTAATATTGTCTACTCGGAACTACTCCTGTCTAAATCACTTTAATCACTGGAAACACTCATACTTTTCAAAAGGACGGCCACATTCAAATGAATTCTGGGACAGTTCATTAGGTAATGATGTCATTTATGTTTCCTGGGTCAGCAAATGTGTTTCTGCCCGGCTTTAAAAATGGACTGACTGTGAGCAGATACACAGGTACTCTGTATGCTTTTGACATTCACACATGCACAGAAGGGAGGCATTATGTTGGCATAAAATGTTTCAATTTGGGACTTTGCTATGTCTCAGATTCAGCCTCATTTTTTCCTTTTCTTAGCTTGGCAGCTTTATTGGACACATGTTCCCCTCTTTGAGAAGCAGTTAATGTGTCAAATGCTTTGTCACATCTCCCTGACACCAGCTCATTAAAAAGGAGGTTCTAACTGGACTGTAGCTTGGACACCATGTAAAGCATGCTTTGAGAAAGAGCATCATGTATGACGCTAACATTTTGTGCTATTCAAATGAAGGCTGCTGCTTTAGGAATGCCTTGGTAGCAATAGACATGATTATAGTCTTATGGCATAGCAGACTTCCCCCTCCCACTGCCCCTTGAAATTTAAGAAAAAAAAACAAAAACAAAAACAAACTTGGAGTTGAATGTGATTAGCATCTTAGCAGATTGAAATCAGCTTCTCAAGTGGTTCTTGAATGTGTATTCAAGAATGAATGTCAGGTGGACTTCACACGAATCACCAGGGAAGAATGTCCTGCAATCTCCTTGGAGGTTCTACTTCAGGGTGATGCCTCAAGAAACAAGTAACTTATCATAGTTCACAGCACTGGAAATAGACAGAGCTTGAACTGTGATTCTAACAGTAGATTCACTAATTCACTAATTTATTAATCCATTCAAAAGCACTTAGTATGGGGGACATCTATAGTGCTCTCAACAATAAAAATATTTTTTAAAAAGCAAAAAAACAAAAGCATTTAGTATGTAAAATATCTACCTGTTGCATGCTTACTGTGAGGTGGACATGACACTAGGATTTTTCAAATATTGTATGTAATTTAATCTTTATTACAATTCTATGAAGTCAGTGTCTTTTTTTAATATGTTTTTATTGTTTTCAGAGAGTGAAAGGGAGAGGGAGAGAGAGAAACATCAGTGATGAGAGACTCATCGATCAGCTGCCTCCTGCAAGCCCCGTATTGGGGATCATGCCCAAAACTCTGGTATGTGCCCTAACCTGGAATTGGACCGTGACATCCTGGTTCAGGGGTTGGTGCTCAACCACTGAGCAACACTGGCAGAACATTTGATCCTATTTTATAACTAGAGAATTTAGAGATATCAAATAACCTCCTAAGCCCTTAGAAGAAAAGTAAGAGGCATAAATGGGATTCAAACCCAAATCTGTCTGATATTACACCATTTTCAGAAAGAAATCCCAGACCCATATGGTCTCAACAGTGAGCTCTTCCAAATATTCAAGGAAGAAATAGTGCCAACACACATTAAACAAACTCATCCAGAGTGAAGGGAAAAAAAGAGAGAACACGTCCCAACTCTTTTCGAACACCTAGGGAAACCCAACACCAACCCTTCACAAGGACACTAAAGGAAAGGAAACTTCCCGACGAATTTCTCTCAGTCACATAAATGCAGTGATCCCAAAGCCGATTCCAGAAAATCAACATATAAATAGCATAATACATCACGAAACGTGTGGTTGATTCCAAGCATATAAGCTGGGCTTAACATTTGGGAAATGTATACATATGTTCACCAAAAGATGTGCGCATGAATATTCATAGCAGCCGTCTTCAGAAAGCCAACTTGGAAGCTACGCCAAGGCCTATCAGCAGCTGCATGGATAAATAAATGGTGGTATGTTCACACGGTGCAATCATCTACAGCAACGAGAAGGAACAAAACACAAGCCACATCGCAAATACAGTATTGAGGAAAACAATCCGGAAGGAGAAAAGTGCCTACTTAAGATGCAGTTTGCACAGAGCACAGAAACAGGCCAAGGGATCCACAATGTCTGGATAATGGCTCCCCTGGGGTGGAAGGAAGACCATGATTAGAAGGAGGCATGAGGGAGGCTTGTGTGTGTGGGTACATTGTGTGCTCCCTTTTCTTGAGGTATGAAGCTGTACACTTATGCTATGTGCACCTTTCTATGTATAGTCACTTCTCTACCAAAAGAAGGAATAAATGTGTCCTAAATGTGAGAGAGGCCTCACTTTCCTGTATGGGCAGAGAAAAAAAAAAGGGGGGGGGTTTATTCCCCTCTGCCACCCCATCTTGCCACCTGTCGCGTTTGTTATGTTAGTGACAGCCCTCAGGAAAACAAGATGCATGTGATGAGGTTGTGGTACATGAAGTATCGGGACTGTTTCTGATTCGTTTTCTTAAGGGACAGCCTTTGCCTTTCACAGATGATTATAGGTTTACATTTTCCGCAGGTAGAGTTGTTCCCTGCAGGATGAAACCGAAGCGATCCATTGATCGAAAGTACGAAAATAAAAGAAATGGTTGTGGGGGGAAAATCCTCCCTAATAGATCCATTAGATAAGTAGTTTCACTTTGAACAGCATCATTTACAGAATCAATCTTCTAATTTTCTCTTTTGGCAGATTTTCAAAGTTTTCAAAATATAGCTCGTTCTGGAATGTAAGTCCCACAGCTGTGGTGCTGAGTTAATTTTCTAATTTCTTAGTAAGAGAGTCAATCTGCATAATCAGTTTCTGAAACAATGGTGTGTGTTTCCCCTGCTAACTAGCTGCTTAAAGGGGAGGATTCTTGGATCTGTGACTTTATAAGGGAGAAAGATAGTGAAGTTAACTACAGTCCATTCCAATCATCCCATATTTAAAGGCATATATATATAGTGTGCCCAGCCCAAGCCTTAGAAATGTGATAGTTAACGTGTTAATAATGGCTACTAATTTGTAAATAAATCAACGCAGAGGATGAGGGAGATGGGGCCAACCAGCAATGACATTAATATTCATTTCTCAAGTAGGTAAAAATAAAACTGGCTTTTCTAAAACAAAACAAACAGCATTTTGTAAAGTATTGTGTTTTCGTGGAAACATAAGGATAAATGGTGACCAATAGAGAGATAGTTGGCGATTGGGAGTAAATGGTCAGAACACTATGACTTTGTGTGTCACCTTGTAACCAATGGGCCCTCAAGCAAGGGTTTCCAGGACTAAGCCATGATTAGATCGGCCTTTCGGTCAGAGGACTCAGGCAGTAGATGCTAAAATGGATCTGAGATGGTGTGGAGTTGATCAAGAGTAGCAGTGGAAACCTCCTCCCCCCCCCCCCACCCCCAATGAAATGCACAGCAGGGTAAAACGGGAAATAAAATTTGGGTGCCAAGTTCTCAGGTGCATTCTCTTTCTTTGTGTGTTTCTTTCAGTTTGTTTTACTGGTTGACAAACTATGGAGTCCTAGTTTCAGATATGGGAGTAAAAATATCTGGAAATCCTTTCAGTATAGCTGTAGTCTTCTTAATTTAAAAAACTCAGTCACCTGTGCTTTTGATGTGCCACGTAAATGCCCACATGAGATTTCTGTACACAATTGTAAACCCTTATGGGTGTGCATTCCTAAGTATCCTAAAATATTAACCCTTCATAGTTTGAAAGCCATAAGTATGAAAGATACACACACATACACACACACACACACACTCTAGAGGCCCAGTGCACGAATCCGTGCACTGGTGGGCTCCCTTGGCCTGGCTGTGCCTCTCATAATCTACGACCCCCTGGGGAATGTCAGAGAGCTGGTTTCAGCCCGATCCCCACAGGCCAGGCTGAGGGACCCCACCAGTGCACAAATCTGTGCACTGGGTCTCTAGTATGCATATAAGATCTTTGGTTAATCTCTTCCCACCCTCCCTCCTCCCCACTTCCCTCTGAGATTCATCAGTCTGTTCCATGTTTCCATGCCTGTGGTTTCCGCTCCTGCGTTGCGCATCTTCCCCCTGGTGGTCAGTGTGCGTCACAGCTACCAGGCGAATGGTCGTGTATATATATATATATATATATATATATATATATATATATATATATATATATATATATATCTTGAACTAACCATTACTCTCTTGGCTCCTTTGCTCAGCCCCACTGGACAAATACAGTATCTATAATAATAAAAGCTTAATATGCTAATTAGTCCAGATAGCCGAACAACCTTCCAGACGACCTTCTGGACCAAGCTGGGGCTTCAATAGCTGAGCCCCTTCCATGAATTCCATGCATCAGGCCTCTAGCCTTTCATAAGGAGCTCAGTATTTCAAGAACCCAGCACAGAGCTGGCCACCTGTTAGAGAGCCAGTGCATACTCACTGAACTGAACTGATTGGCAGATCTTTTAACTTTAACATATCAGGAGACTTTTTTTTTGGTCATACTAACTAAAAGGATTATAGTTAACTTTCCTTCTTTTACAAATTGGTCAAGAGCTAGTCCTATTCTGATGTGTGTGTCATTGTTTGTTTCCTGAACTTAAGCTAAAACTTCATGGGGAGCCGTTGTGTCACAATTAAGTGGAATATAATACAGGGCTATGAAAATCAGAATTTCATATTGAGGCTATGCAAGATTTGAGTTGTCAGTGGCCCTTCTGACCCTTAGGTTTGCCATTTAAGTCTGACATTCCTACCTCTGAACAACATTTTACCTAGAGATTTCTGTGAAGGGTAATGTGGTTGTTAATAAGATCCTTTGAGACTGTTTGAGGAAACGATGTGACATGAGAAATCTTATTGTTTTCTTAAATCAGAGAGCCAAGTGGAAGGTTCAAGAAATTATCAGCAACATAATACTCAGAAATATGCAAAGAGCAAACATCTAGGAATGGTGTGTGGGATGCACACCTTCCCCCTGTTTTTAATACTTACTCTTGCATAGGCAGCAGTAGTAAAAAAAAATACAGCTCTAACAAGAAAATATCCTTTAAAAGTTGTTGCTTTTGCAAAACAAGAGAATTTTATCTAGATCATTACAATCAGAGAGTTTGCTTTTGGTAATGATAAACATTAAGCACAGAAGACTAATTTCTATGATCCATATTTATTTTTTTTCTCAAAATGATGGCAAAAAATTGCTTTATTTTTCTGATAGTTGTTGAAGTCATCTTTATGAAGATACTCCTTTCAAATTATTCTTGAGGTATTAGTTTAATTGCATCAAATAATTGAACTGTTTTGCACACACAAATAGTATTCCATCATTTGGCTGTGATATGGCTCCTATCCTTCGTTGAATAAAAATCCATTATACTCCAACTGAAACAGAGATTAAATAAATTGGTGTTAGTTCCAAATGTTAAAATCAAGGCACTATTAGTGTTTTCTAGATCAGATATTGGTTGGCCTACCAAATACTCATTACTTTTCAGATGTCCAATATATCTAGAAATTCATTACACTGTTGCCCTTCTCTCCACCTTCCACCACTGTATCCAGTTACTTTTATTATTGACAATGGAGTTTAGGTCTGCCACCTGCTTGTTATGCCATTCTGCAGGATTGGATGTTGGGTTTCCTTCTTAAAATGCAAGGAAATTGAAAGTGTAGGAAAGAGAAAGGAGCAAAATTTGCCTAGCCGGTAACATGCTGTGTAGTTGAGTCATATTCTAGAATTGCTGCTTGTCCTCATATTTTCTTGAGCTAACACTTGCCAGAGGACATACAATACAACACTGGCTTACACTGTTGATTTTATTTTCCACATGAATTATTGCCTTATTATCCCAAATATCAGTGCTGACACAATGATGACGATGACGATAATGATGATGATGATGATGATGATGATGATGTGCTTGAGTCATAGAAAGAGTTTCCAGCCACAAATTAGCACAATTACTAAATGCTTTTGAAAAACGAGCATGCACCAAATGAGTTCACACATTAGAAGAATGAGTCTGGGGTAGAAACAGTGATATAAATTGTAGTGCAACTTATGTAATGTGATATAATGTAAATATTAATTTTAAAGTTTATAACTTGGCATTTAGCAGCTGTTGTTGAATTTGTAAGTACCCTCTGGGTGCCTGCAAATTGCAGTGCTTCAGAAGTGGAATGTGATGGGTCCTTTCAGTCTAGATATTTTGTTACAACAACTCTCATCTGCCGTCAACAAAATGGGCCTACATATGAGAAGATGGCAGCACCTAGAAGCTAGTTGATAGTGTGTTTTGGACTTTGGATAAGCTGCTTATTTTGAAGAGCTGCTGCCAATATCTCTTCCCACCACCAAACTGTCGAGAGCATTTTGTAGTCGTGCTTAGAGTAGTACATTTATGGATTTATCTGCCTGGGTGGTTGGATGATGAGATCACAGGCCTCATGTAACTTGATTAAGAGATCCGGGTAAGAGTCCTGCTTTGCTAAATATTAACTAACATTAGTGTTTAGGGGATTTTTTTTTGGTGAGGGGAGGGAAAAGAGGAAAGAAGGAAGGGAGGGAAGGAGGGAGGGAGGGAGGGAGGGAAGGAAAGAAGACATTTCATGACTGTACAAGACTTCCTTGGCTACATAAATCCAGATCATTCCAAAGCAGTATTACCCAATGGAAATATATGCAAACAATTTTTGTCATTAAAATCTTTATGGTAGTCACATTTAATAAGTAAAACAAATGGGCAGTTTTTCTTTTTTCTTTTTTTTTATTGTTTGAAGTATTACAAATAGTAGTACATATGTCTCCTTTCTTTTCCCCCATTGACCTCCTCCGGGCCTCCCCTACCCCCCAGTAGATGCCTTCACTTGCCCCCCCCCCCCCCGCAGTGTCTTGTATGCATTGGTTATGCTTATATGTATGCATACAAGTCCTTTGGTTGATCTCTTACAGCCCCCCTCACCCAACCTCCCCTGTCTTCCCAATGTAGTTTGACAGTCTGTTCAATGCTTCTTTGCCTCTGTATCTTTTTCCCCCCCATTTCTTTGCTTTAAAAAATTTTGCCTCTGCAGACTAGAAATAAACATATAATAACAACAACAAAAAATGTTTGAGTCCCAGTTTCAATGCCCATCAGTTCTGAGTCCCCATTTCAATGTCTAACAGTTCCTTATGTGTACATGTCAGCAATGATAGGTAAAATATCATTATGGATGAGTGTCTTAATCTGTTCAGGCTGCTGTAACAAAATACCAGAGCCTGGGTGACTTAGAAACAATGGAAATTTAATTTTCACCGTCTGGAGAGTGGGAAGTCCAAGATCAAGGCACCAACAGATTCAGTGTCTGGTGAGGGTCTGCCTCCTGCTTCATAGACAAGCAGTGGACTTCTCCCTGTGCCCTCACATAGCAAAAAGGGCCAGAAAGCTCCATGAGGTCTCTTTTATAAGGACACTAATCCCATTCATGAGGACTCCACTCTCATAACCTAACCACCTCCCAAAAACCCACCTGCAAATACCATCACATTGGGGGTTATGTTTCAACATGAATTTTTGGGGGCAAGGATGGAAGGACACAAATATTCAGTCTATTAAATATATTCAAATATAAAACTCAGAAGATTAGAGTTATAGCTTTAATATGTAACTTGGGTAAAATTTTGAATCTCTTGGAGCTACAGTTTTCATCTTTAAATAGGGTGATTTATTAAACTCCCTATCACTACTGTGGTTCCATGTGGTTCTAAGTCAGCTATATAAGGATGCTTGATATTATACTTCTTCCTTTGCCCTGATTCCTGGGTCAGTAGGTATGGTGGAAAGAGTTTTGAGAACAGATAAATCCAAGTTAAATCCCACACCTACCACTTAACTATATGACCTTGAATAAATTACTGGCTCGTCTGAAAAACAGAGATAATAATAACTACTTCCCAGAATTTTGCTGATGTCCTTGAACAATGTCTGGAATAAAATAAGCTTGAAAAAAAATCTTCCTTTTCATCTCAGTTACTGGGAGGCCATTTTTTTTGACACGTCTCTCCTGTATGTGAGAAAAATAGTTCTCTGCAGGAAATTGGCTTCTTCCTTAGCCTGTGCAAAGCAGTATGGGTAAGAGGGGGAACTGGGCCACAATCCATCCTAGGAAACAACTTCTGATGCTCCAGGGGATGCCATGCCTCATAAAAGATCTCCCCAGAAGGCCAGAGGAACCCAAGGGGACCAGATGGCCGATTAGGTAAATAAGCAGAGAAATACAAAGAAATGTTTCCTAAGACTCGACATATAATAAAAGCGATCCAGAGAAATAATGCCAAACACTGCAGGGGAAGGGTAGGAGAGAGAGGGGAAAACCTGACTTATGGATCTGTCTGCCTCTACAGCAGGAATCTTGGCAGCTTTTTCTTGTGGGCACAGGGCACAAGTGACTTTCAGCAAGGTTGGCATTTTGATCCATTGGCAAAGAAAGAATCTGGGACTTTTCCACATCCAAATTGCAAAAAATAAAAAATAAAAAAAATGCTGCTTTGTATTCCTTGTAATGTAAAATAAAGCCACTGGCATTGTAGCCCATCTTCTCTTACACCTTTCTTAAGTGAATAATAAGCATAGTAGGTTACGATGGTTACTGTTTTGCATGATTTGTCTAAGTAAACAAAGCTATTTCATATGTCAAATCATCATTATGTCTATTATCTCCTGTTTAATGTGTCCAGGAACATCATTTTTGATGTGAGCAATTTGCATATGCACATTGTCTCATTATCTTAATATAATACTGTTTGGGAAGACTGATTCTTAAATACATACTAGGAATACAATTACCCTGATGAGGTCTGGTTTAAATTATCAGAAAACTTTCTAAATATGTTTACATTCTGACTTGTATAAATTAACCATTAAAACAAAAATTAAGGATTTAGCAGAAAAGTTGTATGGTTTCTTAACTAGGCTTTCTTCTTACCACTTTTACACATATAGGCTGAGTATTCGCTATTAGCTTAGATGTTTAACATGTACTATGAACTGCTGGAGGGATAGTAATCAGTGAGGACTAAAGTAACGTAGACTATACACTGAGTGGCCAGATTATTATGATCTCTAAACACATAATAATCTGGCCACTCAGTGTATATCCTATATAATAAAAGGCTAATATGCAAATTGTCCCCACGACCAGGAGTTCGACCAGCAGGCTGGCTGGCCGGACCCCACCCATGTATGAATTCATGCCCCGGGCCTCACACACACACACACACACACACACAGAGTGGCCAGATTATTATGCGTTCAGAGATCATAACAATCTGTCCACTCAGTGTACATTATCCTATATGATCATTCATTCATGCACTCCTTTATTCCAGACCACATGCTATATGTCAGGCAGAGAGATAGAAGCCAAGAGTATAGTGAGAGTGATGACACGGCCTGTGCCCTCCGGGAACCCCCAGCTTAGCAGAACAAATAGATAAATGAGCAATGACCACTGACTTCTGTCTGGCTCTAAGCTGAAGAGCAGGCCCCCTGCTGAAAGCCATGGAGTTCTCCTGGTCATAATGAATACCCCTTGCTCCTCATACCAAATGCATACAGATATTTCAGTTTTAAAACCTTCTTATATCCAGAAAGACATGACTATTCTGCACTGTCATTGAGATTTGTATTTTGTACAACCTGTATCCTTACCAGTGCTCTTCCCATTCCATAAAAATACTAAATAAATTCAATGGAAGAGAGGAAGGGAATGAAGGGAAGGGAAGGGGAGGAGGGAGAATCATTCTCTTATTGTGTAGTTTGAATGTGCAGACCATGGGGTCAGAAATATACAGGATTTAATTCCTTGTCATCAATTTCTAGTTCTGTGACTTTGAAGAAAAAGCATTTGTGCTTTCAGACTCATTTCCTTATTTATACTATAAGGAAGAAGATACCTATGCCTTCCTAGTGTGGCTGTAAGAATTGGAAAAGGTGTTGTATGCATGCATACTAACAGATTATATAATACTAGGAATTCGTGCATGGGTAGTGTCCCTCGGGCTGGCCAGCGATCAGAGCCGATCTGTGGGGACAACTAGCAGGGTGATCTGGGGGGGGCCCCCCGCTGGCACCTGCCTTTGGCCAGCCTGGTGCTGCCTGCTCGCCAGCCCTGTCCCCACCAGTCGCCTCCCTTTGCGGGGCAACCGGCAGGGCGATTGGGAAGGCCCCCACTGGCACCTGCTGTGGCTGGCCTGGGGACTCCTGCGTTGAGCGTCTGCCCCTTGTTGGTCAGTGCGCATCATAGCGACTGGTGGTTCCTCCATCCAGTCAATTTGCATATTAGGCGTTATTATGTAGGACTGAGACACAACAGAGAAGGAGCCCTACATTAAAAAGGCACAATCCAGCCCAGCAGATGTGGTTCATAGCATCAATCTATGTGGTCATGGTTTGATTCCTGGTCAGGGCACATGCCCAGGTTGCTGGCTTGATCCCTAGTAGGGGGTGTGCAGGAAGCAGTTGATCAATGATTTACTCTCATCATTGATGTTTCTATCGCTCTCTCTCCCATGGTGTCTTCCACAGTGTTGAGCCTGTAGTAGGTATTCAACAGGTAGTACTTAGTTGATAATGAGCCTGAGCTTTTCTAAGAACATCCTTGGCGCTGTGGCAAAAGAATAGTTCTTAAGCCTCAAACATACTCTTTGAAAAATTCACCCTATTGTTCACAAACAAGGAAAAAACCTATTAGCACAGCAAGACTAAAAGTGTATTTTAAAAGCCGTACCCCAGTACTATTAGTGATGACTAAGTAATGGCATAAATGCAAGAGCCAGGAACATGCTCTGCTTAAGGTATACACCAAAGCCAGAGTTTTTTTCTCACAATGTGAAAATGCATCTAGACTTGTATGCACGTGCAGCATGAATAATTTTTCAAATGAATTACATTTTTTCACTCACATCTCAACATGTGTGTTCTTCACCGATGGGTGTGTCAGTGTCTTTTTTCAAAGTTGGGAGTTCTAAATTCAAAAGATACTGAGTTAATCCTAGGATCTTCTCTATCAAAGATAATGGGTTGATACAGTCTTTTATTTTACAGTTCCTCTTGTGAAAATGTAGGAGCTTTTGATTGCCGAGCCCTTTGGGGAAATTACAAAGACACGCTGTTGGCAAGCTGACCTTTGAAGAAGCTGTTTGGGGTTTAACAGTTCCTCTCACACTTAGCCTCCAAATCACCCCTCTATTTCTTAATATTGTAGTAAAACAGCTTAATATCAATGTTTAAAATAATATATGCAGACAGTAACATGCTGTGATTAAAAGTTTACTATTAAACAAGGGATTCAGCCTAAAAACTTACTCTACCAAGAGATCCAGGAGTTATTCAAATGGGATCTATTCGACCATCTTTGATGATTTCTGATAATGGTTCATGCTTATACTTCTGGGATAAAATTAACAGTCCTTGGTATGCCAAGCAATGTCTTTCATAATCCATTCCTAATTTTCCAGTTGCCTACTTTCTCCACCTACTGCGACTCCGTCCTAATTATTCATCCCTGAAAACGAATAAAACCTGATCACTCTGAATATTCCAGGCTCTCTGCTCTCTGTCTTTTATTATTATTATAACTGGAATGTCTACTTTTTCTTTGGGTTATCTGTTAAGTGCTGTAAAAGATGTATGTGTCCCCAAGGGGAAAAAATATGTATTATATCTCTTCTTATATTAGGTATATAAAATTAGACTAATTATAATGTTTGATTGTGCACAAAAATAGACTCTTTATTCTGCCATTTACTTGTGTTAACTGCACCCTCAGAGTGTTGAAGTTCCATGAGGTACATCCAGGCATATCTTGCAAGAGAAAGTACTCATGATTGTCTTCTTATTTTTAGGGGAGAAAATAAAAATTTCTCAGAGCCCACAGCAAATACCCCATCATATTCCTATGAATAGAATTGTGCCTTATGTTCCTCATTCCTGAAACGAATATCAGATTTTCAGAATTCACATAGTCTAATTATTTGAGGTGAATAGATCTTGAGATTCCACCACATTATCATTTTTCAGTCCCACGGGATCCTAGAAATAAGGGCAGAGATCATTGAAATCATTTTGTTATCATCTTTACATTTCAGTATCCATCCAAGGATAATTTATGGTTTTCTGGGCCCAATTCCTAACTATGAGGAAAAAAGCAAAGGCTTCATTTGATTGCCCCACTTATTGCGTGGTTTTAATCAATTAATTTTGTTCCTCTGGAACTTGTTCTTTTGTGTTTACACTAAAGGATTTTGGAAGAAATTATGTTCTCTGTGGTTATTGTGTGAATGGTCTATGATTTTACATCTATATCTCTGTTAAAATTAAACTTTAATAGATATATTCAGCCATGACAATGTATGTTGTAGCTTTAAATAAATCAGGGTAAATACCAGTGTGCTATTTAGGAAACCATGGAGACAGTGGAAATAGTTCTGCTAAATTAATTGGTAATAACTAATTTATCTAAGTTAAATTACTGAAAAACAAAGGCAATCAGCTGATTTTGTAACTAAAAGGGAATAACATTTCTAAAGAAGCACAAAACATAGGTCATTAATACCAAATATAGTATAAATGTGTTTAATGAAAAATGCCCTAATAGTGCTGAACTGTATCTACTTGTTGCTGGAATATCCTGGCAAGATTATTGAACCCCCTGCATCAGTTTTAACATTGGTGGAAAGGTAGCTGGTATACTGAAAACCAGAAGAAAATGTGTTTCTTATTTCTCTCATTAGATTTATAGGCTCTGTGATCTTGGGAGAGTTACTTAACTATTTTGAAGTTTTTCCAGTTATAAAGTTACCTGGCTCACATACAATCACATGAGGTAATCCCTGTAAAATGTGTTTTCTAAACTTTAAAATAAGGATAGTTTCAATATGGTGATGGTGATGATGGTGATGATGATGATGATGATTTCCTGGTTGATCTATTCAATAAACAGTTTCTGAAAATCTGTCCTTTATTAAGTACAATGAATATCATCTCTTTCAACATGTATAATTTACTAGACCCATGAACAAAAGTTTACATTCATGGAAAAGTCCTAGGAAGTATCCAAATACTCATGTTAAAAAAAATAAGTATTTATGACCTAGCAACGTGAAGGACAAATCAATCTTCTATAGAATGTAAGTATAATGTTCTACAGTACCTTATATTATTGCTAAACAAACATAATGAAAGTTTTGCCTACAGTTTTACTTTCTACCCATATAAAATCTTCAAATCATCCTTGACCATATCATATTCTTTATTTCCAAAATAATGACTTCATCCATTCCTTTCCAGCATCACTTTAACTCTTTCATTATCACTCATCCAGATTACATATTTCCTTCTGGATTTTCTTTCTCCTATGATTTCTTCTTCTGATCTACCTTCCCAGGATTTTCTAGATGGAATTCACTTTCTGAAATTCAAATATGTCATCATTTCCCTCCATAAACACTTCAATTGTTTCTTAAGGACTGTGAATAAGCCTAAATTTCTTAATTGGCCTACATTATCCTTCATCTTACTTCCAAATCCATTCCCACAATTCTCCAACCAACCAGTCTACACTACCCAAATATTGCAATTTCGCTGTGAACAGAATTTGTTTGGATATTCTACTCCCTCTTTCAGAACATCCTTCATTACCACTCTTGACTGAAAAAGCTTTTTTCATCAACTCTTAAGTGAACATAATCTCAGTTATACTAAGCCTTCTCAAAATAGAACTAATCTATCCCTCTTATAGAATTCTCTTTTTAATGTGATCTTAGTTCTTAATATTGAGTACTTCCAACAAATGACTACAAAAATCTCCCTGAAGTCCTCAATATGCAAAGAACTTAAACTATAATAATAAAAAATAGCACACTTGGTATTTGGGAGCAAAAGGTCCAAATATGCATCCTCAAATTACCCTTCCACTGGCTGTTTTGTCTAATTATCATTTAAGCCATTAGCAGGCCTCTATGAGATGCCAAGTGATTTCTTTATAAATGTTTCACAGAGGACAACTAGGGAATTGGTTAGGATAATGAGTCTGTCATTTTTACACATGCAAGTGCAGTATAAACAACGAATAGCATCATCCCAGTGTTGCAATGCTCAGTCATTTCAGGGCACCTGCCCAGGTTTCGGACTTGATCCCCAGAAGGGTCATGCAAGAGGCAGCTGAATAGTGTTTCTCTCTCACTGATGTTTCTGTCCCTCTCTCCTTCTTCCTTCCTCTCTCTTTAAAATCAATAAAATAATATATATATATTTTTAAAGTAATATGTTATCCCTGGCTGGTTTGGCTAGGTGGATGGAACATCTACCTGTGGACTGAGGGGTCCTGGTCAAGGGCACATACCAGGGTTGTGGGTTCCATCCCCAGTGAGGGGGCGTGCAAGAGGCAGCAGATCAATGATCCTATGGTTCTCTCTCATCATTGATGTTTTCTCTCCCTCTCCATTCCTCTCTAAAGTCAATATATATCCTATCTAATAAAAGAGCGATATGCAAATTGACCATACCTCTGCTATACCCACAAGCCACACCCACCAGCCAATCAGGAGGGAATATGCAAATAAACCCAACCAAGATGGCTGCAGCCACAGAGAGCAAGAGGGAGGCTTGGGTTTCCCTGGCAATGGAGGAATCCAAGCTTTCCACCTGCCCTTGCTGGCCCAGGCCTCCACTCAATGCTACAAAGTTTCAATTATAGATACATAAATTCCAACAGAAATGTTTGCCACCACAGAGTGAGCAGAAGGCTTGCCTCCACTACAGGCTATAAAGTTTCAATTGTAGAAGATAAATAAATCCCAGATACCAGGGCCTCTGCTTGGGTTGCTGGGCGGCATAGCCGGCCTCCAAACCACCACAGGCCCCTCGCCCAGGCCGCCCCATGCCCCAAGGGAACCCCCACCCTGATCTGGGACACCCTTCAGTGCAAACCAGCTGGCTCCCACCCGTGCACCAGGCCTCTATCCTATCTAATAAAAGAGTAATATGCAAATTGACCATCACTCCAACACACAAGATGGCTGCCCCCATGTGGACACAAGAATGCCACCACAAGATGGCCAGCAGGGGAGGGCAGTTGGGGGCGATAAAGCCTGCAGGGGAGGGCAGTTAGGGGTGACCTGGCTGGCAGAGGAGGGAAGTTGGGGGTGACTGGGTCTACAGGGAAGGGCAGTTGGGGGGGACCCAGGCCTGCAGGGGAGAGCAGTTGGGGGCAATCAAGCCTGCAGGGGAGGGCATTTAGGGGTGACCAGGCCTGCAGGGGAGGGCAGTTAGGGGTGACCAGGCCTGCAGGGGAAGGCAGTTAGGGGTAAACAGGCTGGCAGGGGAGCAGTTAGGCATCAATCAGGCTGGCAGGGGAGTGGTTAGGGGATGATCAGGCTGGCAGGCAGAAGCGGTTAGGGGCAATCAGGAAGGCAAGCAGGCGAGCAGTTGGGAGCCAGCATTCCTGGATTGTGAGAGGGCAGTCAGACATCCCTCAAGGGGTCCCAGATTGGAGAGAGTGCAGGCTGGGCTGAGGGATACCCTGTCCCCCCCCCCCCTCCACCCCGTGCACAAATTTCATGCACTGGGCCTCTAATATTTAAAGTAATATGTTAAATTTTACCAAAAGTTTTGCCCAATGCTTCTCAAGTAGGATCAACAAAATAAATGCAGATCTGGAGTTCTATATCAATCTGTATTTGAGTTAAGACTGTTTCAACTAAAAGATAAATTTGCATTTATTATTTTTTTAACAGATTTGGAAAACCTACATTTCTTTTCAAAGGCTTGTAACTTAAAAACTACTTCTATATTCAGTCAAAGTTTTCTAAGAGGAAGTTTTCTTCCAGCTAGAGATTTTACAAGAAAATGTTCAAATGAAAAAAAAAAAAATAGAAAGAAAAGGCTTTTAACAGGAAGTTAATAGGGTGGCCTAAATGGAACCTGAAATGGAAGAATTCACCCCCTTAATGTGATTCTGTGTGGAACTTCAAAAGAAAAGACAGCACGACAGGTCTTCACTAAATGCAAGAATGAGGGTGGGCTGCCGTTGTCATTAGCCCACTATGGTTGTTTCATTTCCTAATGTACTTTCCCTACAACTGAAGCAGTTGCCCATGGTATTTAGATTATTTAAGCACCCAAACAGTCGCTGGCTGGAAAATTAGAATGTCTCTCTGTGGACTTTATTCTCAGCTTTGTGGGGAGAACAATCATGTTGAGTTGTCATTTTTCATCTTAAGGAAAATGTGCTCCTAAGAACACAAGATATTAGAGACATATTTTTACACTCTTAGAAAAAGAAATGATAGTGTGACATTTCCCATTCTTTTCCCAATCATTGTCATGAAAATGAGAGCTCCAGATATGAATGGATATTGGTTATCTAAATGCCAATGATGATATTTTACATTTATAAAAATGAACGTTGATGGACTGTTTATGTGTTGTGTGAACAGTGTAGCTCTTTGCTTGGTGTGAGGTGACACTTGGAATATTACGTCAACCTGAATTAGAATTCATCTTCAGTCTTGACCAAAGTCTGAGACATAAAGTACTATTGAGTATCTACATTATTTAATCTACCGTTCTTGGTTTGTTTTTTGTGTTTTTTTGTTTGTTTGTTTGTTTTAATTTGGCTTTAGCTCCATTCAGAGTTGAATAGTTTTGCATAGGAACACAAAATACAGAATTTAATAGCCCAATAGAGCCTTTACTCGGAACAATATTTATGAGCATTTGATTCACATCCAAATGTCTAATAAGGAATATGTATGTCTAAGCTATTAATGCTTTATTCCCGTTGTCATCTAAATTACTCTTAATGGAAAAACTTGGAAGAGACCAAAGCCAAGGTGAGGTGTCAAGGCCAAGGAAAGGCCATTTCATTGATCAGGAGCAGGAAGATATGGAGGCTCAGTGAGATAGATCACAGGTTAAAGAAGAACCAGATCCTCTTTTGGTCCCAAGGACAAGAACAAAGCCAAGACAGGAGGCCTCAAAGCCAGGTGGAACCAGGAAAGCAGACATATAGAAAAGGGAGGTGATCAGGAGAATGTGTATGCCTAGCAATTCAATTGTATTGATGACATACAGTAGTACTATCTGAAAGGGCACAGGGACGGAACAGACACGGACTTCTTTATTCAAACAATTGTTTGGAAAAGAAACAACTATATGTGAGGGTGACAAAGGAGCAAAGATAGGTTGAGATATGTACAAGATAGCCTTTACTAATAATTATAGTGCAAGCCATAGAATTCAACTGCCTTCCTTCCAAAAGTGAGCTTGCTATACTGATTGCAAGTTTGAATTTCATGCGAATTATGTACTTGCAGTGTGACCTCACATTGTGTTTCTGCTTCTTTATTTTTCTTTTTTTAATATCTCTCTGCCTCAGTTTTCTAGTTACCAAAATGGGAATAATAATAGTGTTATAATCCATGTTAAGTGAGTCAGTACTGTGATTATGGATCATATTTCCCAGGATTTTGCTAGAGTAAAGATGGAAGCATTTGAATTGTAATGGCCATTTGGGATGACAAGAAGCAGTGAAATCTACAGTCTCCCCAAAAAATAGATCTAGTTCTTCCTGCTTGTCTATTCTGTCCTGCTACCTGGCATCACAGGAGGGGGTGGATCTGGGTGGGGCACATCTATAAGCTTAAGGAAATCTCTCATAGTCATGTGGTATTTACATCCTAAACACCATCAAGAGGAACAAGACAAATTCACAGGGAAGATATTAAAAAACCAAATGTGAATTGAAACCAATCACAACTATATGCAGCTCAAATCCAGCTCAATACCTGAAGAAAGCAAAGGGAACATTCCCTCTCTGTAGTTTCCTGACAGTAGAACCCACATGCCTCCTTTGGTGAAAAATAATATTAACCCTATTCTCTATTATTTTTGTTTAAATCCAATGTCCAGAATACAACAAAAAAGTGTGAAACATGTAAAAATATCTGAAAATATGACATACTGGCAAAGTGAAAATATACAATAGAAGTAGACCCACTGAGATTCTGGTATTAAAATTTAAAACCAATATATTTAAAGTAAACATTATAAATTTGGTGAAGGGATTATAAGAAAAGTTGACAAAAATGGATCAAATGATGGAGAATTACAGCAGTGAAAAAATGAAATAGGAAAATAAATATATAGAAATATGTATGCATTATATGATATCAAACATGTAAATATTTAAGAAAAACTATGAAACCCTGATGTGTGAAATAAAAAAGAACAAAATCCATGGAGAATTATTCCATTTACATGTTAAAGAAAGCTCAATATTTTCAAGATGTCAGTTCTTACCAAACTGACCTATATAGTCAACAAAATCCAGCAAGTTATTGTGTGAATCAAAATTCCAGCAAGTTATTGTGTGAATATAAAAAAATTAATTCTAGTGTTTATGTTGAATGATTAAAGACCCAGAATAGCCAATACAATATTGAAGAAGAACAAATTCAGAAAATTGACACTTCCTGACTTCAAGCAATTCTATAAAGCTGCAGTAACCAGATAATTGGTATCAATAAAAGAATAGACAAATAGGTCAAAATAGAAAGAGCCCAGAAACAAACCCACACAAATATACTCAGTTGATTTTTATAAAAGAAGAAAAGACAATTCAATAAAGAAAGAATAGTCTTTTAACCAAAATGATGTAGAAACAACTGTATGTCCCATGCAAATTGTTTAAATCTATACACAGAATTTACACCTCTCACAAAAATCATGTGAGGAAGGAGCATGGACCTAAATGTAAAATGCGAACTATAAAACTCATGTGAAATGACCTATGAGGAAATCTATGTGACCTCAGGTTTGTCAATGCCTTCTCAGACACAACACCAGAATTCATAAATTACCCTTTAGTAAAAGTAAAATTGTCTGCTGTGCAAACATTCTATTAAGAGCATGAGAAGATACGCCACAGACTGAGAGAAATTATTTGCAAAATACATACCTAATAAAGGACAGGTATCCAAAATATTCACAAACCTTTAAAACTCAACAATAAGAAAACAAGCAACCAGATTGAAAAATGGGCCAATGACCTTAACAGACAATGCTCCCAACAAGACTTACAAATGGCAAAGAAGCATATATAAAGATGTTCCCATCAGTGTGGCTCAGCAGTTGAGCTTTGATCCGGGAACCAAGAGGTCACTGGTTCATCAGGACAGGAGCCCGAGTTGCAGGCTTGATCCCCAGACAGGATGTCCAGGTGGCAGCCTACCGATGATTCTCATCATTGATGTTTCTATCTCTCTATCCCTCTCCCTTCCTTTCTAAAGATAAATAAAAGCATTTAAAAAAAGATGTTCCAGATCATATAGCAGTAGGGAATTGCAAATTAAAACAACATTAATATATCACCACGTACATAGTAGAATAGGAAAAATCCAAAACACTAACCACACCAAATGCTGATGAAGATGAGGAGTCACAGGAAGTTTCATTGACTGAGAGTGGGAATGCGCTATGATGCATATAGCTATTTTGGAAGACAGTTTGGCTGTTTCTAGCTAAACATACCCTGGCCATATGATCCAGCAATCATACGCCTCGGTATTTACCCAAATAAATGGAAAACTCACATCTACACAGAAACCTGCACATGCTAACGTCCCAATTAGTTTAAAAATCATTGTGGACAGTGTGTGTAGGAACCAGTTTGTAAGAGTCAATTAGGTGCATTTCTCCCTCTCCTGTTTTAGTGATTTTGTGTGGTTAGCTAAAGCCAGCCACATGGGGGATTTACAGCAATGGGAATCAGCCAATGCTACAGGTAATTATTTTCTGTCCTTGGGGAGCTAGATGTTAAATATCTTCTAGCACACTACTAATTATACAGTTTTGTTGGAGAAAGAGAAAAATCTAAATTGAAGACACAGTAGAGAAATTGACACTCACAGGTTGCTTTAATTACAAGGGTTCAAAGTAACTTTTACTTAGGCCAGTGATGAAACTCCAAATTTATACTAAATAGGAAGAATAAGAGTATGTTTTAAACATAGGTGTTCATGTTCTTAAGTAACGTTATTTATTTATTCTATCTCCTTGCTAGGGTCTAACAGATTCGTGAGGCATGATAATTACGAGTTCAACAATAGACAGGCTGACCAACTCTTACTAACCCAAATTGATTAAGCAGGAATAAATGTAGGACTCTGGAGTGTGGTCTTTTTCATTTGTCCATATCTGTCTTCTCTCTTAGCACACAATGAAGAATCAGGAATGAAAGCCAAAATGAAAGGAAGACCAAGTTCTATGTAGTCTTTTCCTCTTTCCTTGTGCTCCTCAGTTGTTTCACTTCTTAGCTGCTGCATGGAGCTTTACCTCTCAGACCTCCATTCCCATTGTTTTCTGTGACTGTCTGTCTCTTGCATTTGTGTCTTTGGAGTATTTTTAACCAGATTTAGTAACAACATGCATCTGTAGTGACAAGTATCTCATGAGGCGTACTGTGTTGCACTTCCACATGAGAGAGAGCAATGCAGTTCAGTAACACTATTCCGTGGTGTACCTCCTGCTGAGCAAAAGCCTCTCCATCACTTTAACCTTCCAGAGGGTTCTTTCTCCAGACTCCACATTTACTGTTAGGAAAGCCAACACAACTAGATCTCGAAAAAAGAAAATAAATTTATGAGGACAATCTATCCACATGTGTGTGTTGTTTCTGTTTTTCCTGCTTAGACTTTGGGCCTGCAGAGGGCCAGGCTTGGTCACAGCACGGTCACTTGCTAGCTCCCAGTCCCTTAATATCTCAGAGAATAAGTTTCCTTTCCCATAAAATAGGAAGGCAATACCTACCTCAAAAGCCATTAGGGGATTAAAGGAAATGCCCAATAAGCACTTGACACATAGAGAACGCTCAGTGAACCACAGCCTGTATTATTCGAGTTGTTGCTGCAATAACACTACAGAAAAGAAATGTCTATCTCTGTTAAGATGCACATATTTTTGGTAAGAGCTGAGCCTCAGTCAAACACAGATTACATATTAAGGTTCTCTTTTAGAATTGAGAGGGGGGTGATGTTAATTATAGTCATTTTCAAGTGTTGCTGGCATACAATCTCTGGGGACACTTGGTACAAATGCAGGTTTCTGTGTTCCAAGCACAGAGCTTTTGAGTCATTAGATCTGCTTGGGGACCTGAGGATCTGTGTTGTAAGAAGCAACCTTGGGATTCTCATGCAGGGAATTCCAGGGACAAATCTGGGGAACTACTGATTCGTTTCCACGATGGGCCATGTAGTCTACATGTGTTATCTTCTCGAATCTTAACTGTTCACTTGTGAACATAAATTGGAAAAAGCAAGTTGAAGACTTGAGATTTATTTAAATAGATCCATAATAGAGGATGTGTTTCAAACATTGCTGAGCCGACTCACAGATTGGTACAGCGCAGTGTGAGGCCTGGTAGGGGGGGTCACACATCAACTTCTATTTGCTTGATTTGGATCTTCTTGAGCCCTAGTAGCTCCCAGGTGCTCAGGGATGATTACCTAGGGATGCTAAGCACAGAGCAGGCTTCATGGCCACCTGACCTGTGCCAGCCCCACAGGGCTCTGCAGGAAGAAGGCCTGTACTTGGTCTAGTGCTCTGCTGTCATAATGTAAAATATTGCAATAATGTTATTAAGGAGTCTCCCATTTCATTTGGCACCGGCCCCACAAATGGGTAATTGAGGCAGCTTGGTGATAGCAAAAGCTTAAACCACTCTCAGCCAATAAAGTAATAGAATCTCAGCTATGGATTCATTTGCCCCAAATCACACTGGCCACAGTTCAGAGGCAGGATTTGAATCCAGGTTGGTGACTGATTGGCCATGAGATCTTTATTTTGCAAGTAACTGCGGAAGTCATTAGTAATTGTAGGCAGCACTACAATTAAAGAGCCTCAACTGAGTGGGCAAGGCAGGGCATTCTCTAAGTTTCAGTAACTAGTCCTACAGAAACACAACTAGGGACCCAGGGCCCTCCTCCCTGACTTAATCATGCTCAAATTCTTCCTGCTGCAGGGTTATGCCTTTTTTTCTTTTTCTTTTTTTTTTTTTCCTTTTTTTTGCACAGAGCGGGGTGGGGGGACTGCTGCCCCAGGAGATATAAAAATAATTTCTTCTTGTGCACCCCTATTTTAAACTTTAAAATATTAATTAAATTTTGTTCTACTCGCATTTTGAGTAGAGCAAAAAAAAAAAAAAAAGTGTTATTCCTTTTCATATGCTCCTCATGCCTCCTTTGTTTTACATTTGACCTGCAAAGCATTGCAGAATAAGCCCCATCTTTCCCTCCCTTCTTCCTCTTCAATGGCATTTCCCAAGGGTATTTTTAAAGTGAGGAAGAAAAAATAACACAGAGGGACTGTGGAAGAAGAAGAAAGAAATGCTAAGTGATTAAGAACCGTTTCACCTTTTTCCCATGATATGTATCTGACACAAAAGCATTTGGCTTTGTTTCATTTATAAATAGAACTGAGCAAACTCAGGAGCACCTATAACTTTCAAGCCCTAAGTATCTGTCCCAGCCAACCAGAAATACAGTCCAGACCTTCCAGACAAGACAAGAGGCTCACACCTGGGAGGCTGGGAGGTGAGAGGAAAGGGCAGCGAGAAATTCGCTGCCAGGTAAAAATGGGCTTGGTTTCCAGATTTGCCTTTTAAAAGAATATGTACGTTTTCACTGATTTCAGAGAGAGGAAGGGAGAGGGAGAGAGGGAAAGAAACATCAATGATGAGAAAGAAACATTGATTGGCTACTGGGGATAGAGCCCCAAACCCAGGCATGTGCCCTGGCCGGGAATGGAACTGTGACCTCCTTGTTCATGGGTCGAAGCTCAACCACCAAGCAACACCGGCTGGGCCACATGAGCCTTTGACAATTGCGCCAGTCTGGGAACCTTTTTTAGCTGCTCTGTCTCAGTTTATTCATTCCTGAAATAGCAATTATGTGATGCATCAGCAGGTAGATTCTCAACTTAAGTAAAAGTGGATTGAGAATGGACAGAAGAGTTTTAGGACCCTTTCTGGGAAACGGCTTCGGAGACATCTGCTGAGTCAGGGCTCGTGCCCATCATGACCACGGGTGGAAGGAGTGATGGCAAGATGGAGGAAGCATGCAGAGCTGAGAGAGAAAGAAAAAAAAAAAAAAGACCAAGATAGTGGGAGAACCAATGAAGGAGGGGATGTAGGCCGGTCACCAAATGAGGAGGAAGCCAGTGCAGGAAAAGCTGGTCGGGCAGAGCCCCAGGGAGGTCCTAGCAGTCGCCTGTCACACCTGTGAGGAGACCAAAGGCCCAGGATGGGGCAGGCACAGGGTTATTTGCCCACTAGCAAGCTTTGCCCCTCACTCCCACTTCCTGGTTCTCTGGTTCTTCAGAAGTTCTTGCCAGTCCTTTGCAGTTTTAGATGAACATTGCTCAGTTAGCTAGAGAAATATACACTGAAGAAATAAAGACATGGAAGGGGACAGTAGGATGACTAGGCTATGACCTTAGATGCCATTCTTCCTAGGGGCTTTTTTCAAGATAATGATTCTTTTTTAAAATATATATATATTTTATTGATTTTTACATAGAGGAAGGGAGAGGGATAGAGAGTTAGAAACATCAATGAGAGAGAAACATCGATCAGCTGCCTCCTGCACACCCCCTACTGGGGATGTGCCCACAGCCAAGGTACATGCCCTTGACTGGAATCGAACCCAGGACCCTTCAGTCCACAGGCTGACGCTCTATCCACTGAGCCAAACAGGTCAGGGCAAGATAATGATTCTTAAGTTGTAGTTAGCATCAGAATTCCATGGGAAAGTTTGTTAAATTGATTTCAGTGTTCACCTCCAGAGTATGTGATTTAGTAAGTCTGGGAGAAGGAACATATCTATAGGTTCCCGGGTGATGCTGATGCTACTTAGTCCAGGGACCACTGCTTGAAGGGAATAGTCTAACTGCGATGGAAAGCCCTTGTTGGGGCTCTAAGATTAGCATATTGATGATGATGTCTCATCTTCACGTCTCCTATTTTCAGTGTCCAGCTCCAAGCACCATCAAACTGCCATCAGAATTCACTGGATGCTGCTGGTCCCCCCGAAAATGTAGTCCTAGAGCTGATATCAATCTTCCCAATTTGAAATCCTTTTTTATGTCAGAGGTGTTTGATTATTCCCCACTTCAAAGGCCTATTTTGTTTTGTTTTCAGCAAAAGTTTCTTAGAGAAAAAGGGGTAAAATCTTTGCCTGGGAGTAACCTTTCAAAAAACCATTACAGAACACAGCTGCGCTTCTGAAAGGTGCATTAGGGGGACAGCTGTGGGGGAGGCATTTCATGGAAATCTTCAAGCCTGCAATTTGAAGGCCCTTTTAACCACCTCCTGTGTCCTAAAGACTTCAGCTTTCATTCTTACAAAATGATGTTTCCAGATTTTTCCTTTGGTCGCCTAAGACTTTTGCATGCCAATGCACGAACCCATATATTTTCATTTTATTTTGTTTTTTATTCCTAACTCCTTGGAGATGTACTCAGAGTTAGTTCTAGGCAGTCTGCTGCTGATGTATATGAACATGGCCATCTTCTAAAGAAAAAATCAGAAATCATTCATGTGACATTGGGAATAAATCAGTGGGTGAAAAGAGCAGGCTTACCTGGAAATGGGTTAAAGTTTGAGTCCATATTGATATTAGGCTGTGTCCTAATAGATAACTAGGAGGAAAAAAAATATGAGTCTATTTGTGAGGTTCTGTTGGATGGAATTTTCAGGATAAGACATTTTTGGTCTAGGTAGGATATCTACTCTACATCTCGCCTTGTATCAAATGGACAGGCACATCCTCCTCTGATTCTTAATAGATTCCTGGGGCAAACAGGCAGAGAAATGCAATGCTGGCCACTCGGCCAATTTAAAAAAGGTCAAGAGCTTCCAGAATGTTATTTCTTTCACGGCTTTTCCAAACTGTCAGATTATCTGTTGTTTTTTTCCTTCGTACCTTGTGAGCACCACAGCTGCATACGTGTACACCATTTAACAGCATGCACAGCATGGACAGGGACCAATCAAAACAGATCTGGCCATACACAGCTAGTATGACTATCCTGGTTCGTATTCGCTGCATCTCTACTCTGATCAGAGTAATGCTAAACCAAAGAAAACACACAGCTAGGCAAAAAAAAAACCCAGAAGTGGTCCCAAGAAGAAAGAAAAGAGAAAAGTTCTTATAGTAAAAAAGACATCCCTGAGAATGATCAGTCCTGCATTCTTAGCTCTAGGTTTGGTCCAGGATGGCTTCCAGTCAGATGTCAGTCAGACTGAGGATGGGTGCCAGGTGGTCCAGAAAATGGGCACCTGATGGTCTGGCTATGTTCTGTGCTCTGGTCATGTCCAATAGTTTGGATAATGCTTGTCAGATGGAAGTATACAGGGTATCCCCCCAAAATATATATGCACTTCGAATGATTATAAAGTCAATGTTTATTAATACCGATATTATAAAGTCAGTTCATTTTCAAAATTTAAAAAAATCTACAGAAGGGAATAATTTTTTTTTGCCAATGCCTGTTTTCAAACTGATGATAGTTCTGGTCCAGGCACTGCAGATAATGTGAAGCAATGGAATAGCAAACATCAACAATCATTTTGTTCGGTATTTGTGTGCCCTCAGTTCATCAACTTTTGCCAGTTTTGTACTGTAAACTTTATCTTTTATGTATCCCCATAAAAATGTATAATGGAGAAATTATCTTTGTTTAAAGCTTAGTCTGGCTTCACCCATTATTTCAAATCAGTTAAAACCTATAAAGGAGTGAAAATTAAGTGAACTACCAGCTGAATAATTGTAAAGGCCGTGTTTGTGCTTCAAATGTGTTCTCAAACTTCCAGTCGCATTTTGTTCAAAGCTTAGTCTGACTGAAAAGAAAGAAACATCAATTGAGCTATCAGCTGTTAAAGTGTGTATACGTGTTTTGGTAACACCCTGTATATGAGTCCTTCAGGGGTTAGTCAGCGTGTTGTCTGGAGGTCCAGATGTATATCCAGGCATTGACACAGGACTGGAAAGTTTAAAAAGTTTAAGTTCTCAGGTTAGTTAGAACAAGAATGGCGTCTTTTCTCATGCCTTAACCTTCAAAAGGTTCTTAATTTTCGCTTCTTGAGTCCATTTTATAAATTCCCTCTCTTCACTCTTTCCTCACCAGCTACATGTTTGGGGGAATTGGAAGAGAGGGAAAGAGTGAAACAGAACTTTGTCAGTACAGTTGTCCCTCAGTATTCTCAGGGGGTTGGTTCTAGGACCTTCCACAGAGATTAAAATCAATATGCTCAAGCCCTAGCTGGTTTGGCTCAATGGATAGAGCATCGGCCTGTGGACTGAAGGGTCCTGGGTTCGATTCCAGTCAAGGGCATATGCCTAGTTTGCTGGCTCAATCTCCAGTGGGGGGGGGGGGACGGGGGTTCAGGAAGCAGCCAATCAATGATCCTCTCTCACCATTGATGTTTCTCTCTCTCTCTCTCTCTCTCTCTTCCTTTCTCTCTGAAATAAAAATAAATAAATAAAAATATGCTCAAGTCCCTTATGTGAAATGGCATAGCATTTGCACAAAACCTGTATTTACATGTAGGCTACAGCAGGGTGTGCTTGCACATCATTTCATTTGCATAGATTCAGGAGCATTGCAAATTCAAAGGCTGCCTTTTGGAACTTCCTGGGACTTTTCACCCCAAATGCTCTGATCAGCTGTTGATTGAATCTGCAGTTGGAACAACCATGGATGTGGAGAGGGACAGAGACGTTGAGAATAATTCTGAGGTACCGCAATTTCTTTAACTCTTTTTTTTCTGATTTTAAGAGCCCAAGAGGCCAGATTTTAAGTTTAAATATCCAAGGTAAAATTTTCATCCGAGTATGAGGGATTTTTATATCTAAAACCCCACACATTTTATAATGCTTTAAATCTAAAAAGAAGATTATAGTAGATCATCTTCTCTGGAGGCATAGGTTTTGGGTGGGGCTAGAGAATATATATAAAATGCATTTGCTCTTTGCCGTTGTACTGACAACCATATGTAGGGGACCAAACATTGCCACCCCCGAGATGTGTCTCTTTGGCATGAAGATTATTTTAGGCTGATTATTTTTAGGGAACAGAAGACTCAAGAAGAGCCTTAGACCTTTTCCCTAATTGTGCAAAAGAATTTAGATAGATGGCCTGCTCAGGGAAGGGGGCTGTCATCATAGACAACTGTAGTTTTGTATGAAGGAGGTGTGATAGACAGGGAGGAACCCCGCAAAGCTCATTTCATCAAAGTCCTCTCTGTCCCATTGTTTCAGTGTGGCCCAGCAAACATTTGTTTACCAAATATTTGCACTTTTCCTCTTCCTCTAAATGACCATCTTTCCCCCTTGAAGTTCCAGACTCTTTCCCCTTCTCCTATTCAGAATGACATATGAACTCTCAATCCCTGACTGCCTGTGGGCCTCAGATTTTTATGGAGCCCCCGTACATATGAAATCAAATTTTATTTTCTTCTTCTAATATATCTTATGTGAACTTGAGTATTGGACCAGCCAAAGAAACCAGAAGGGTAGAAGGCAAAAACATCCCTCCCCTTCACATATAAGGAGGAGGATCTTGCATTAGAAATACAGCTAATCCCCAGAAGGAAGCTGCTATCAGTTTTCAGTGCCCATGTCCTAGCTCTCCTCCGCGGCTTGGTTTGGTTGGTTTGCTTGGCTCTCACTGGCTTTCACCCATTGTCTTGACTTTTTAAATGCCCTGTTCTCATCGGCATTATTTTCTCCGATCAGACACCTGGAATGATAGGCATTGGTAACCATGAGACTGGGTTTCCTGGGACCGACCTCCAGTTTGCTGGAGTCCTATTGAAATGCCAATCAAAGTTGGAGGCCGCAGGGGAGGAAGACGTCCCAGGGGCATTGCTATTCTGAAATGTAAATTATGGTTTTCCTCAGCTTCCCCTGCAGTCTTTATGATGTCCTCCTCCCTTTGTTCAGAAACATGCTCCGTGCATCTGGGGATGCTATCTCCAATTAACAGACCAATCTGCATGGAAGGCAAGGAAGACTATTAACGTTCTTAGAGTTAAGCTGAGAGCAGCAATTTTCCACCTTTTTCACCTCTTGGCACACATAAACTAATTACTAAAATCATGCGGCGCGCCAAAAAATAGATATTTTGCTGATCTGACAAAAAAAAAAAAAAGATTAGTATGTTAGTATGATTTTGATTCATTTACACCAGACGGCTATTGTTGTTTTGGCTGTTGTTACTTTTTTTATTTATTTTTTTTTATTTGACAATCTCAGGGAACAAAGATCGGTGCCCCTGACTAAATAGTCAGGTATTCAATGTTTTAAAAATTCTTGTGGCGCACCAGTGTGCCTGCCGTGGCAAATCAGTTGAAAATCGTGGGCTTAGAGGTTTGTTGGTTTGTTTTCCCATTGACCACGTCAAATTTGCAGTAACTTCCATAATTTGATGGTTTAGGTGGAATATGACAGATTCAGAACAGAAGAAAAACCCAGTAGGAATTATGCTTATTAGAGTTTAGGAATCATGATAAGCAACCTGTGCCAGCTCATTTAGGTGTGTCTGCCATCATATTTAAAGAGCATTTTATAAATGTAAATAGATAAGAATCTATTTTGTGATAAAAATTGTCACTTTGAAGTATCCATTTTTCTCTGACATTAGCAGGGTTTATTTTAATATCAGCTTGACTAAAGTTATGCCAGGCTTACAACTATCTTCAATTACCCGTAATGTACAGGCTGGGGAAAAAGCAGGCTTAGAGTTGTGAGTACACAAAACAGAGAGTTCATTCTTGTGCCATTATTTCTTAATTATTGTATTGTTTCTCACATGAACAACTATAAACCTCCTTGTGCCCCGCCCTGTACATTTCTCTTTGCAGTGATGCTCACAACCACAAGCCGTCCACAGGACAAGACTTTGTGGTAGTTCTTTAGTAAAGTGAGACATTTGTTTGACATCATAACACGGCAATGTAACCATACCCATAGAAGCAATTACACTGCATCTGTCTAATGAGAAAGTAAGTAGATGAAAATAATTCAGTATGCAGTGATCTCTATGTCACAAATGGACCACAGCGTGTAGCACAAATGATGGTTTCCCAACTGATGGTTATAAAAAAAAAAAGAGAGCGAGAACTTAAACCATCAGATAGGACCTCAAAAAAAAGTATGCTAGCCTCAAAATCACATGTGCATTAGCAAGCAAGCCCATATTCACATCACAACCAAAAATCTTTGGGCCAGAAAAGATCACCTCTTCCAGCTTCACTGCAGCCACCCTGGTCACCAGCAGCTCCCACCTACTCCTGCCCCTGTTTCCTGTTATGGCTCTGCTAAAACAGAACTCAAATCAGGTCACTCCTCTGCTCGGAGCCTGCCAACGCCTGCCCATCTCACTCAAAGTAAAGGCGTCATTTCTTTTAAGGGCCTCCAGGTCTGTGCAGAATCTTCCTCACCACTTGCTCACCTCAACCCCACTTCTTAGTACTCTCTCTGCCCGGAGAGTATAGGTCACACGCCAGACAATCAGCCTTCATGGTGTTGGGTTGTAAGAACTTTTGTTCTTGCTCTTCCCTCTGTCATGAGTTGGCTTCCCACATGTATCATTACTGTTGACTTCCTTAGATCCTCCAGGCTAAATAAGTCATCTCCTCAGTGAGGCCTCTCTGACCATCTTACTTAATGTTAAAAATCACCTCCTTTCGCTCATAATTTGTGTCAATACGAAATATCTGCATGTTACATTATACGGATTTATTTTGTTATGATCTGTTTCATTCCCACAAGAATATAGCTCCAGGTGGGCAGGAATTTGGATCTATTGTGTCCCCTGTGGTAATTTCCGAACCAGAACAGTGTCTGCATGTAAGAGATGCTCGATAAATACCTGCTGATTAAGTAAGTCCTTGCTTATAAAATGGTGAGGGTTGGATTCGATCTGTAAAAGGTTTGGCATTGTGTCTTGTCATATAGAAATCTCCCAGCAAATGGTGGTGATGATCATGTTTCTTTTTCTCATTGAAAGTCAAATGTAGGTGATGATGTTTGGAAGAGAGAAGAGTGACTTAAACTTAAGAGACAGACATATTTTAAAGTGTTCTAAATAGATCTCTAACAGACCTGATGAGTTCTCAAAACTATTTAGAAGCTTTGGACTTAACTTTATAAAATAACAAATTTCAAATTCAATTAGATCTCTCTCCATTTAAATTATCAGGAGAAAATAAATACAGTGACAGATGAAACGAATGTGATGAAAGGCTTCCATTTTTGAGTACTTCTCCTTATGTTCAAACTCAATAAAGAGCTGACTTGTCTCTGGAGTCGTTGCCAACAAATAAATGCACTTTAATGTTTTGGCTCCCCTTTCCACCGGGTGCACTAGCTCTGCCTTGCTCAAGGCCCTTCAGTTTTTCTTCAAGGTTCTGCCACTCAATAAGTTCACTACTTAAATGCTTTCAGCCATTGCCTGTGCTCAGATTATAACCAATTTTCCCTGGTTCCTCATTCTTTTGTCAGTTTTTTATTCTGTGCTACCACTAAAATATTTTTATATCCGAACTCTACTAGGAATATGAAAGTCTCTCACCAACATGTCAGCTGCCTAAGTGACTCCTTAATTTTTGTTTCCTTGGTCTGCTTCATCAAAAATCTGAACTTTCCCCCCCTTATCATAATTCCTGTATCTCTTTTTTTTAATGTATTTTATTTATTTTAGAGAGGAAGGGATTGGGAGAGAGAGAAACATCAGTGATGAGAGAGAATCATTGACCGGCTGCCTCCTACATGCTCCCAACTGGGGATCAAGCCCCCAACTGGAGCATGTGCCCTCACCAGGGATGGAACCATGGCCTTCTGGTTCATAGGTCAAAGCTCAACCAGTAACAGTGCTAGCCAGGCATTTCTCTATCTTTTCATTCCCTTTTCCCTCTGTAGTTGTAATTGCAGTACGATATATCAAAATAAATTTTTATTGTTTTCTGTTTATTACTGTCATTATAACATATTCCTGCTATATAACACATATTGAGACTAGATACCTAAAATATATATGCCTACCCCTCGGGTGAGAAATAAAACAGAAAAAAACGTCAAAGCTCCTTGTATATTCTTCTACAAGCATATTCTATCTTTTCCACAAATAATAACTGATCTCCTGAATTCATTATCTTTCCCATGCATGAATTTTCAATGTAAACCTAAACTTTTGTTCATATTTGTTTTCTTAAACAGCTAATGTTTTTTAACATTTTACATTTTATGTTAATGTTTTTCTCTCAGCATTATGCTTTGGAGATTCATCCATAACCATGTGTACAGTTACAGTTCATTCTTTTTCACGGCTGTATAGTATTCCAGCATATAACTATGCCACAATTTATTTGTACAGTTTATAAGTGATCCTTATCTGTTCTCTTTGTTCCTATGCTCTTTAATGCCCAATCCACCACCCAGTTGCTTAAATAATCTTTTTAATAGCTTTCCTAGTCAATTCTCTGCCCTGCTGAAGAATGCAAATAACCCTCCACTGCCTGTAATAGCCACACTAGTTCTCTTATGGCTAATATTGAAGATAATGCACCACAATGGTTTTCTAGTACCCCCATTCTCCCAAATACTTTCTCTATACCTTGGTAGAACATATCCTACTTTCATTTTCTAATAACACCTTCAAATATATTTCAGAAAATTAGCCACTGGAATAATTTTTCTTCTTTCTTTCTATCTGTTTTCTTATTATTTTAAAACTTGACTCTAAAATATAGTTCTTCATGACTTTTGCCTGATTTAAACCTGTTTCTTCTACTTTAATCCCTAACTCCTTCTCGCCTCTGTCAAAAAGCACCCATTCTATTAAAAATACATATTTATTGGGCATCCACTGGGAGTGGATGGGATGTCAAGGAAGATACAGAATAAAACATAACCCCTGTTCTTGGAGACTCTAACTAAATGTATATCCATAAAAAAGCACTGACAATTCAGCATGGTGAATAGCAGGTTCAGATTTTAGGTAGGGTGCTGTGTAAGCAGACAGGGGCTCCTTGCCTGCTCGTTGAAGAACAGGAGAGACAGGCTTTTGGAGAGCTAATACTGTGTCTGTAATGAGTTTCAAAGATAAATAACTAGGCAAGAAGCTGAAATATGCCAGGCAGGTGAAGGAATGCCAGGCAGATGAAGGAATATTAACAAAATCTCATGAATGATAAGCCACGTCACATATGCACAACATACTATGGAAATGGCAAGTTTTGAAACTGGAGAGGAAGGCAGTGATCCAATAGGAGTGTTATGAGGATCAATGAATTAATATATATATATCTAAAGTGCTTGGAACAGTGCTGGACATTCAATAAATACTCTATAACTGTTAGCCTAATAATCAAAAGCCTGGAATGTCAAGTTACAGCACTTGAATGGTGGAGAGTGTTCAACTGGTTTTAAATAAGGAAGTGGCATGGTAAGCTTTGATTTTAGAACCATGTGGAGACCATGTGAAGAGATAAGATAGGAAGCAGGGAAACTAAGGAGCACATGTTGCCATTTCTCCCAAGAGCTGCCAAGGCTACGGCAGAAGTAATAGCTACAAATATTAGGAAGAGATGAATTCAACAATGACTTAAGCTATTGGTCTGCTATGGACTATGTTAATTGAAGGAGAAGAAGGAAGATTCATGGTGGTAGATTAGTTGGCTGGTTAAAGAAGGTTCCACTAAGAAAGTGAGAGCATTTCCTGTGCATTCCTCATTAAACCATCATTCTCCATATTGTGTATGCTCTGCAAATATAGCTAATTGTGGCCGAGACTATGAAACAATGTTTTCTAATGAGGTGTATTATGAGATATGACATTAGTGGATCATGTACATTAAAAGCGATTACAGCAGTGTTTGCCCAGTAGAATGGGCACAGTGTTTGTTACCTAAAGAAAAGACAGGTGTTAATCTTGAAAAACAGGCTTTTGACAATGGTTCCTGGATTGAGACCGAAAGCCATTTGTTTTACAATTGAGAAAATTTTGCCTCCAGCGTACTGTAGTAATTGTGGCTGTCATATTCTTGTTCTTTCATTGTTCTATGAGATTAATGTATGTCTTGTAATGATAATTTCATAAATTGGCTTAAAATACAATAGGGAATATATTATGACAGTTTCTTAATATGGAGACCAAGACCTAACTAGCCATTTTAAATCTCAAGTCACTAATTCAGTTGTTTCTTTGCCTTTCTCTATGTGTACCATATACAAGGAAGTGTTTTAGGAAATGGGGACATAAGCATAAGAAACAATATTTCTGTCTTGGATAAGGTCACAGTTAAACAAATAAACAGTTATAATAGAACAGAACTGATTATGGCAGAAGTGTGCATAGGTCATGAGGTATTCTGCTAAGGGTTTATGATCCAGGGAAGAATGGGGAAGCATTGTAGTGTTTTAAAATGGAAGTGAAAACAATCTGAGATACATTTTTAAAAGAGTCTCTTTGCTGCAATGTAGAAATGGCTTGAGCAAAATCAATATGAGAGACAGAGGGATACGATATATGGCTGTTGAAATGCCCAACTGAGAGAGAATCAGTACCTTTAATAAGGCAGTGATATAGGATATGGAGAAAAAGAGATGGTGGCCAACGGAGTTTAGGAGTAGACAGATGGATATGAGAGCAGTGGTCTGTTGAACAAGTGATGATGTAGGCATATGATTTCCATCTAGCACCAATTGGATAGAGTTACTAGTATTTGTCAGGCGGGGTCATATGGCATGGTGGGTAAGAACATACTGAGCCTGAATGTGAATCCTAAAATTGCCACTTATTTAGCTGGGTGTCCATGGGCTTCTTAACTGATACAAGCTCCTTATTTTCAAGACACAACAATGACCAAAGACCTTCATTTCTAGAGGAAATAAAACCAGCTAAGTCCCATCAGTTATCACCCCTGGAGTGTTACTTCCCTAGTACCTACCCTGCCGCTTTATTGTGAGGCTTCAGCAGCTTAGAATTAAAAAAAGTGATTAAAATAGTGGCTGACACATCAGAAGCCTAATGTGGGTGCAGTCATCATTATCTTATTCCAACATCCAGGTACCTGGTTCTCGTAGCATCATGATGCCGTTACGAGTATTTCCAGATGAGGCACATCTCGTCTGTTCTAAAAGGAGATGGCACTTTCTTGCCAGAGCAGAGAGCAGTACCTAGGGACTTGGCATGGTTCTAGATACCTAACCTTGCTCCCACTCACCAGAACTTCCTCCCTCTTAATTAAGGCCTTGCTGGGCATCATTCAGAAAAGTCCCTCATGCTTAATCTGTGACTCATAGCCCAACCATTTGAATGGTACAAATGTTTCCTCGGCCGGAAGGAGCAGATGCTCTGGTGGAAAACAAGCAGCGAGTGGGTGGGGAACAAAGCAGGGAGCCTCGTAAATGCGGTGGAAGCTGGAGCTAAAGACATCGCAAGTTTCCCTAGGCGCGTCAGCTTATACAAACCCCTTATTTTTCTTGACACAACAATCATCAGAGACCTTTGTCTTCCAAGGAAATGCAACCAGCCTCAATTGCGTCACCTGCCACACACAGGGCCAGAGAGGGTTCTCTCCAGATAGCAATAAAAGAGTTATCAACTCATTCTGATACTCCCCTGGGACCAAAAAATCATCTAAGTCTGGCACCTAGGTACTTTCATAAGTTGGTTGTCATGGCAACAGGCGATCGCAACTGTTTTCAGGATTCTAGGATCTTGGCAATTCGCATGCGTTTCTCTGCCTCAGCTTCTATGTATGCACAGACATATGGACACCAGAACTGGTGCCAGAATTGAGAAAAGGATTTGAAATTGACGCCAGGATTCCTCTGGGTGACACGGGACCTCGGCCGACCTCACAGAGTTTAGCTTGCTCTGCATCACTGCTGAGAGCATGACCCATCTGGTTCCATTGCCTGCTGGGACTCAGTTGCTCCAGCTGTAAAATAAGGGGATTGGACTCAGCAAGCACAAAGGTTAATGTCAGCTCCAGAATGTTTTGGATCTCAGTAATTTTATAGAATTTGCTTCCAGGGTTCTTCATGGTTGAGCTTGAATATGCTGTTGTGAGAAGAGAAAATCACCTCCATTAGGAATATTGATGTAATTATTCATCCCTGATTGAGTACTTTATTGTTATTCAAAGGAAGCATTTAGCTTAGCTTAGTATTATATATAATATACATATATAATATAAAATGTATTAGATATAATATATTTAAGGCTATATATACATTTAAGGAAATATATATATATATCATATAAACATATATATATATTTGGAGAGAGAGAGAGTATAAGGGTATGAGTATGACCATCTCTCTTATAAAATGAATTTAAGATTTTTAAAAAAGCCACCAACATAGGGCCTCTGAGAGAGTAGATAGGCATTCCAATATTCTTTTTTTTTTTACTAATGATTTCATTTATTTGATTTATGACTATATGGCATACAATGTTGTATTAAGTATGGATGAGTGTGTGTATGTGCAAGTGTGTGTGCGTGTGCGCATGCGTGCGCATGCATGTGCATGCGTTAGAGACTATATATGCAAGTAAGTCTTCAGCTTGAATTCGAGGTCTATTTTCCCCCAGAATTTAGAAAAGGCTGTACTTTTTATGAGCTCAATAACTGTGTCTATCTTTGCACACTGTTTTTTCCTTCGCACTTTCAACGGTACTTGACAAATGGTAGATGATTAATAAATATTTGGGGAATAAAAGGATGAATATATCAATGAAATAGTTTAGGCCTACTTGAGTTTCTCTACATCTGCCTTTACAAGTGCCTCTTAAGAAAGAACACTCTGAGTGTTCTAGCTGTCATTGCTGTGTAACAAATAACCATAGACCACAGTGGGGGAAATCATTGAGTATTTTACACTCGTAAACTCTGTAGGTCAGGAATTCAGGAAGAGTACAGCGAAGTCCTATCTTTTGCCCCATAAACCTAAAGCCCCAGGAATGGCGCGAACAGTTGAGAGCTAAAAGATCTGAGACTAAGGGGTCCAAGATGCCTTCTCCACTCATAAGTTTGGTGCCTTGCCAGGACTGCTGATAGGCTAGGCTCACCTGGAACTCTCAGACCTCCTACCCGAGGACTGGCTTTGAGAGGGATGATTTGGAGCACGCTCAGAACAGAAGCGGCAAGACTTCTTTGGACTTAGCCTTGAAAGAAACCCTGTCACTTCTGCCATGTTTTATTGGTTGTAAGTCACTAAACTCAGTTCTGATTCAAGAGTAAGTGATAGCGCACAGTCCCAGTTGTGCTGGGTTGAGTGACCGGAGGTGGCAGAGAGGGTGGCAGAGCATGAAGGGTCTGTAAAAATGTCTGATGCCAATCTTAATGTTTCCTTTGTATATGGTCCGCCTCCTCCCTGAACGCTTTTACAGTGTTCTTTGTGTCCTTTGTATTCTGGGGTTTCACGTCATTATGTTGAAACATGCATTTCTCTTTATTAGTCTTGGTTAGCATCCTATGATTCACTTCAATCTTGAGCTTTTTATCTTTAAATATGGGAAATTTTTATCAAGTAGTTTCTACCTGTCTTTTTCTTTTCTTTTTTTTTTTTTTTCTTCTCGGAATGTTATTCAGTTCAGGACACTTCTATTTCGATTCTCCCTAGCTTTCCTTCTGTCCTGTGCTACTACCATCTAAGAAAATGTTTTCCTCTCATGTAACCAGAGTTCCATCTGTGCCCTTTCCTATATTTATACCAAATATTCTGTTTTCTCAGCTAAGCATTTGATACCAAAACATTTCTACTTGTTTCCAATTTCAGGCTTCTCCTCCTGACTCCCTATTGTCAGTATTTTCGCCCTTTTGTGTATATTGATTGTACTTATTTTAAACTAGCTGTACCCGGCCACGCGTTGCTGTGGCTCAGTCTGGTTAAATGGAAAAGAAAGAAAAGAGAAAGCGCACGTTTCTAATATGTTTAATTTCACAATGCTTGTGGGCACACAATATTTTTTTGTTGTTCCATTGTCTGTGCAGATATAGAGATTGTCTGGTTAGCGGACTCTAGAACACGCAACATATAATTGTCCATGTGAGAAGCAATCCGTGTCTAGATCTAAACCGCATGATTCTAAAGATTGGCCCTGAGCTTTGTTGATGGTGAGTGCAAACGCCAATCGAACTGGGAATTGCAATCTCTTAAATTGAAATGGCATATCGGTTGGAATCATAGAAATGCGAGGAACGAGGACATCTTCACCTTTGAAAGGTCCAGTCAAGATTGTTGCTTCTACGACGTTGCTCATTAATTTTTTTTTTTTTTTACTGCAAGCCGCGTGCCGTTGCAAAGCTTTGGCTGGTTGATATTTCGCAACATGATAATTGGCACGCCGATTTTCAATTGCAGTATGTGCGGTGGCATCCCTGGCAGATCGAGTGAATTCAAAAATTCTGTTGGATAATTAACCGCTTCATCTGCTTCCACAACAGTGTCCACGGACTTGGATGTGACTGCCTCGCTTTGAATGTTAGACTGAATAATATTGTTAAGTTCATAGACGTCTTTGTTCTTGGCCACAAGAGTAGCTCGTTCACTCAGCCAATCGTGATTCTTATCATTGATTTGAATATTGGGAAATACTTTTTCAACCAATGCTTCTTTTGACGTCACTAAATTGCAGAAGTTATGAGGCAATGAAATTCGTCCTGAGGTCAGATCAACCGGCACCTGTCCGTTTCCAGTTTCCAGCAATTGATGTGAGAATATCTCAGCTGATTGATCATTTTGCAGCTGGACACGCATATTTGTAGTTAATTTTAACGTCTTTATGTGTCGCCACAAAGTAGAGTATTTCAGGCAAGCATTTATTTCATCCGCTGGTGTCGATCGAGGAATTACAGGTAATGTTTGCCTGAAATCTCCTGCAAGCAATATTAATGCGTTCCCAAATGGTCTGAATCCAGCAAGCAAAGTTTTTAATGGCTCTGGCGGTTCTCCAAGTTGAGGCAGTTTAATTTTTCCGGCGGCGCAACACATTCCTTTCGTTTCTCCATTAAATGTCAGAGCCTTGCAATAAGGACACACTTCAGTCATAGATAGTGCCGATGAGAACATGCCAGCTCAAACTATAACCGTCAGCTGGGTTGTACCGGAATGCAAGGCGATTGTAATCGCGTGATTGCTGAGCACGGAGTCGTGTTTGACGCTGATCTGCTGTTTCTCGTTGACGTCTTTCAGCCACTCTCAGCCTGTCGCGTTCATTCTGTTGAGAACGAAGCAGATCTGAAGCTGCAGAACGCGATCGCCGTGCTCGCAACCGTGCATCCTCAAGTCTGGCTGCACGTCGCTCTGCTGCTTCCTCGGCATGCATTTGAGCCATTCTTTGTCTGTTTTGCTCATTCGCTGATGCCGGTTCTTCCTCAGTTTGATTTGCAATTACTCGTCGCAGTGCTTCCGCTCTGCGAGTATGACGACCTAGGTTTGAACTTCTGCGAGGCATTATTTGGATACTCATGAAATGAACACTATGGTAAATGACACAGCTCAATTCCAACGCAATGTCACACAAAATAATTAAATCAAAATGAAAATAAATTGAAATCTATGAAAATTCAATTTAACAATGCAATCGGAAACATTGAACTGGAATCGTAAAATATTTAGTATAGCGTGTGTTGCTTTTACATCCAAAAAATGGCACTGTTTTTCAAAAACATGTTTTTACCTGTCACAGGTGTGACATCTGTATAATAGTAGGTATAAGGTACATAAAAACATGCGTGTATTCGAATGCAACATTGTGTCAAGATTTCAAAGCAATCGGTGAAGAACTTTCAGAGATTTAAGATTTTGAACAAACGAACATTTACATTTTTATTTATATAAGATAGACATCAGATTGACTTTTTCCTTTGTTTGCAAAGTATTTGTAGCTTTCAGGTGTCTAGTCTTTTGGCCTTGATACCACCTCCATGATAATGTATAATGTAATAAATAGGTCAAGGTCTGGCCATGGGGTGCATCTCAACTGGGGATGAGAGATGACCCCGAGACACCACGTACCACAGAATGTCTTTGAATATTCCTCTGTATTGTCATTCTTGTGGACTGTCTGCCATCTTCCAGTACAGAAATCACCTTTAAGTGTTTAGATTATATTATATATTTTATAATATAGAAAATGAGGAAATTTTTTCTATATGTGTGTATATATATATTTAATATGTATAAAATGAGAGATATTTCCCATAGCGATAATCCTCCAGCCATGGGAATTAGAAGGAAGGGGCTAAAGTAATGAATACTTGAGAGTTGCTTTTTAAAAAAAAGTATATTGTTATTGCTTTCAGAGAGGAAAGGAGAGGGAGAGAGAGATAGAAACATCAATGATGAGAGAGCATCACTGAACAGCTGCCTCCTGCATGCCCCACACTGGGGCTTGAGCCCGCAACCCAGGCATATGCCCTGATACCTCCTGGTTCATAGGTCAATGCTCAACCACTGAGCCACACCGCCCAGGCACTCAAGAGTTGTTCTCATCTACCCTTTACCTCAGTGATTTTTTAAAAAATATTTTATTGATTTTTTACAGAGAGGAAGGAAAAGGATAGAGAGTTAGAAACATCAATGAGAGAGAAACATCAATCAGCTGCTTCGTGCACACTCCCTACTGGGGATGTGCCAGCAACCAAGGTACATGTCCTTGACCGAATCGAACCTGGGACCCTTCCGCAGTCTGCAGGCCGATGCTCTATCCACTAAACTAAACTGGTTAGGGCTACCTCAGTGATTTTATGCTGCTTTCATACTGACCTTTCAATACCACCAGCCAGTCATTACAATTTCTATGGAAAAAGATAAACAAATAGCTGCTTAAATGCCTTGCTTCTCTACTGCCTCAAGTCCACAGCCTATTTCTCTCTCTCTCTCTCTCTCTCTCTCTCTCTCTCTCTCTCTCTCTCACACACACACACACACACACACACACATGAACACACATGCACATGCATCAGAGGATAATGATGGCTTCACATTCCTTATTTCCCCAACTTTTTAGGGTGATTTTAAGGCAGGAGGCCAGCAGCCCATGTTAATTTTCCACCTCGGCAAAGATGGAAAGTTCCTCCAGTATTTTTTCTAATTAAATGCATTTTTGCATAAGAAAAGAGTAACAAAATGTCATTTTTTCCAAATGCTCCAATCATATGTGTTCTAATGATATGCCCAAAAGACATACATGTTTAAATGAAGCTTTTCTTAGAATTTTACTTTAGATATAATAATGATTATAATTATAATCAGCATTATCATCATAGTCATCATTGTAGTCCTTATTATAAATGTTCAAACCTATTCATTATTTCTTATATGTCATAGCCTGTAATAATCACTTCACATAGGTAGTCATTTGAGATCTAGGACCTCTGAATGGGTTCCTCAATAAGGTCATACACAAAGATTCAGAATTCAACACTCTACAATAAAACAAAATGAATGAGGAACCCTCAAAAGAGTACAGATAGGAATTCTGCTACCTCCTCTTCTCACTTCCTCAGCTCTTGGCCTTCCCACATTCTCCAGACTCTTGTCCTGAACTCTCTTCCCACCTCTACTGTTTTTTTACATATTGACCTAATTTCCTTGCTAAATTCCTTCCCCTTTACTCCAATTCTTTCTAGCTTATTCTGCTTCACAAAAGGTTTCTCTGGAACAAATGGATTCTAGGAAAAGGGTCTGAGCCTGGAAGATTGGATTAGCAACTGAAACCTTTTTGTTTGACTGGAGCAGTGGAACAACATCTCTGAGTAATTCTTTATTAATAGCTTTTCCATCACACATGTGTGATCGCATCCATTTCTCTCAGTATTATGGGTTAGGTATCATAACTTCTAGATATCACATCGCACATATTTTTTTATGTGAGACCAGCAAATCTTAAAGAGGTCAAATTGCTTGCCCAAGGTCATAATAGACTGTCTTGAACGTGAAGAAGTGAGGATTTACCAACAGATTATCTGATGTTGATGCCTAAGCTTTGATTACTCTACAATATTGTCAGACTTCCTCCTATGGTATATTTTCAAAAAGACCATCAAGGTCTAGACTCACATATAAACTCTCCCCTTCATCTGAATGTCTGCATCGAGCAAGATACTGTATTGAAAAGAAGCTGTCTGAGCTCTGATTTTGCTTCTGCTTGCTCAAGTGTATCTGCATTCCCAGAGAACTGCTCACCTGAGGTCAGCACAGCAATTTTAGCCTACATAATTTAATAGACCTGGTACCAGTGTAACAGCTATTAACAACCCATTAGTAATCATTCAGGCAAGGCTAGACAATCTTTTGTACTAAAGCTCTTATTGTGGAATTTTAAGTCATTAGATGAATAAATAATAAACTACCTACCGGAGATATTCAGTATAAAAGACTGCACTTGAAATGTCCTAGCAAATGTTATTAAATAGAATTAAGTTATCCAACTGTGGACCTGAAGCAGTATTTCTCAGAATCTTGCCATGCCCATGACCTTACAAGCAGCTCAGGAAAGCCAGTGCTTTTCCCTGAAATTAGGATTCATTTTCTAGTTGCCATGAAGCTGAGAGGAAGGTGTGTCTGCTCATTCAAAAGACACCCCTACAGAATGTCAACAATCATCCTACTTGCAGAAATCTTGTTATATTTGGTAGACTGAAGGACGAACAGGAGACAGATGGGAGCTTTTTAGACTGGATGCTTTATTTGTGGCTGTGGCCAAATTTCTAATAGCAAAGGAAAAGCAAAAATTTGTATAGGCACCTAGAGACTATTTTACCTGCCTTCATAATCCATTGTAGACAGTGTGCACCAGAAATCAACCAGCTACAATTTCCTTTCTGACATGAAAAGGAGAATTGAGAACACTTAATTCAATGTTCAGGATCCGCACATCTGTGAAAATGTAAAGCCCAAAAGTTAGGCTATTTACTTCTCTCTTGCAATATTCCAGATCCAAAATAATTGACTTCCTGGTACTCAGTAATTAGTAATGAATGAACTAAAGAATAAATTCACCTTTTTATTTCTGTCATGTTTTTGGAGTTTACAAAGTGTATTTGCTTGTATTATGTAATAAGAAATGGCAGGAATCAGTGCTATTATTGCCTTAAAAATAAAAGAAAAAACAAGACATGCATAAAAGAATGCCGTGGAAGAAACAAGAGTTTTGGAGCTAAGCACTGTAAATGTTACCTCTCTCACCACATTGGCTTTTAGTTTGGGTCATACTGTCTAAGCTCAGTCCCCTCAGCAATCAAATGGTAATAAAGGGATCAAATTTTGGAGTCACCATGAAGTTTAAAGGATTATGTTCAAGAAATAACAAATATCTAACAAATCTTCCTTCCTGTCTGCCCCACCCCCTAGCTTCCCTTATGAAAATCTTGAGTGCTGATCTTCGTCAAGGTGATTAGAAAGGTGTTATTCCATTACTAATTTTGCTCTTAGATACAGCCTCTTAAAATTTGCCAAGCTTGAGAAATATAAAAGTCTGATGGAAATTGTCCATTAATTTTACCTGTGGACCTAATCTTTCCTGGTCACTCACATGTTCCTATTCCACCCCACAGTGCTGTCTCGAGCCATATTAGAATCCAAGACAGAAGGAAAATTCATTAATGCTGATCTTGACTTTACATTTTTATATGGGTTCATTATGGATTTTTCTACATTAATTTTGATGTTTAACATATTGCATTGAAATGCTGTTTACCTTGATTCCTGAATTTTTTATTCTCTCTTATATTTTGCATCCAAGTCGAATGCCTCACTTGTCTCACCCTGGTCCAGGCCCTGCATCCAACTCTCTCCTTTCAGATCTCACTTTTCAATCTCATTTTTCACCTAGTTAAGGTCAGTATAAATCTGACTCAAGGTAGCTGCTAGGATAGTGTTCAAAGAATGATGAGGCTCTAACATGGGGTCTTAAAGTCCCCAGAAGTAGAAGAACCTTCTACTTTTCCAAGACATTGAGAACATCAAGACAGAGCATGAGGGATTTTAAGCCTGGAGTTTAAAGTGGGAAGATTTTGTTTGGTTTGATTGTTTGCAGGGTTATTTGTTTGTTTGCTTATTGTTTCTGTTTATTTTTGCAGCAAGCTATGATCCATCACAATTAGGGGTTGAGGAGATAAAGCTATTCCCTTCCCTGAACTCTGACATCTGATATTGATGTGCCAATCACTTCCCCAGAGCTTGGACTTAAAGACAATGGATCCAATGAGCTCCTTTATTATCTCCTTACCCTTTATCTAGAGGCCATAAGAACTGAGCTTCTCAGGGTTGTCCAGAATTCTAGACATCTCCATTTTCCCAAAAATATCAGCTTAGACACATGCACACCGAGTGAAGAGGAACCTGGGTGACACTGCAGGAGCTGAGCCCCGTGTTTCCCGCCCAGGATTAGCTCAGCTGGATTCAGAACATGATATGTGTGTGGTTGGGTTCACAGAGGGTCACTGCTTTTGCTACTCTTGCTGATAAAAATGAAGTGCCCAGCTTTGTATTGATAACAGACTTTATTTTGCCAGAAACTTTAAAATGAGAAACCAAATTGACTCAATGCCCCCAAAAAAGGAGAAAGTGTGACCAGCAAGATTAATTTGGTTTAGTACTTCCCAAAATATAGTCTTCCATAGGAAATTAACAATAATTAACATTTATTGCCTGCTTCTCAGTAGCCTAGAGCTGTTCTTAGTTCTTTTGTTATATTTAACCGCTGCAGTGACCTTATAAGATAGTCATTATTTTTAGACTTGCAGAAGGTCATGCTGCTAGGTCTTGAGCTCTGGTAGACTCAAGAGTCTGTACTCAAGGATGATATATATTTCTCAGACTATAAAGGAAAACCAGCTTTAGGAAAATCTAAACAAGTATTATTGCACAGAAACTTGGTTAATGGGAACTGTTATGAACTGAATGTTTGCCCTTCCACCAAAATTCATACGTTGAAGCCCTAAACCCAATAGGATGGTTTTGGAGTTGGCGACTTTGGGAAGAAATTAGGTCTAGATGAGGCCATGGAGGTTGGTCCCCATAATGGGATTGGTGTCCTTATAAGAAGAGACATCAGAGTCACTCTCCTTGTACCTTGTGGGGACATAGCTAGAAGGCAGCTATCAGCAGGTTAAGAAGAGAAGCCTCACCAGGAACTGAATCTGCCTATACCTTTATCTTGGATTTGTCAGACTCCAGAACTGTGAGAAATAAATGTCAGTTTTTCAAGTCACCAAGTCTATGATATTTTGTTATAGCAGCTTGAGCTGACCAAGACAGAGTCTGCGTATGGTAGGCATGTTGAAGCATGTGTATGTGTTTTGGAGAGCTGTCTGTGGTGAGGGGAGAACTCTTGAGGTCAAGATTTTGGAGGACAATGTCAAACAGGTTAAACAGGTTTTTAATTGTAAACCTTTTCAGAGCCATTGATAGGCTAAGGTGAACAGTGATGCTCTAAGAGAGGCGTTCCTAGTATAGGTTTGCCAAATGTACTGGACTCGGAATAACCCTTTGTGATGTAGTGGCTGCTAGATGGCCTCTCATGTGGCCCTGGCATCTTAGTGGTTAACAGTGGCTGACTGCATGGCAGCCAGAAGTTCGCTACCAACCACAGGTGCACAAATGCCACCACAATGTAGAATTCAGCCTAGTCCCTAGCTGTCATACCAGCCTCGGTTTGAGTGAGGAATGTTTAGCAAAGTGCGGCTGTGCATACCGGCCCCATCCCTGAGAGACAGAGCAGGCACGCGGCAGGGCTGGTGAGGCAGCCAGCTGAAAGAGACAGTGATGACTCAGGAAAGCTTATAGAATCGCTGGGGTTTGGTAACGGGCCCTCTCTGCCCTGGGGAAGGCGGAAGGAGAGATTTAATGGAGCTTGCTGGGTCTGTTACTGCGTAAGCCCCACCTCGGGGGAAATGACTAGCACAACAATATCAGGTGTCAGCACTGCAGACATTTGGCAGATGTGGCGTTGTCCTATTTACCAGCGTGCAAGCTGTGCGCTGAAGGCCAAGTGCGTGAGCCCAGGAGTATGCGTGGTGGGTCGGGGTGGATGTGAGCACATGGTAATTTTTAAATCCACTGCCCACAAGCAGGAGCAGAGGTTAAAGGGGGTGAAATTTGACATGAGGTTTGGTGCACAATGATAGAATTTAAGTTTTACAGCTGCATTTTTAAAGCAGCGCCCCACATTTACACACCCTCTCACACACAAGTGAAAGAAATCAAATCGCCCGTGGCACCCATGGGAGAGAAGTGCTATTAGTCGGCTTCCAAAGTGGTTGTCAGATCCTTGGAAATATCTTGAACCAGCGCTTTGCCTTTCATGTGACAAGGACTCTTAAAAGCCTCGTAGCTTGTTCTAAGGAAAAAGCAAGGAGTGGGTAGATGGGACTTATTTGAAGTTAAATTTGAGAGAAAAGGGGAGGCAAAAGATTTGTGTTAATATGTGATCTTTTATCCTTATTCTGCATCCTTATCCTCTGTTTGTCAGCCCAGGTATAGCCCAAAGTAGGGCTGGTCTCAAAGCAGGTGCTCAAAATATTGTATTGAATTGAATCCAATTAAATCAAATAGATTCCATAAGTGTTCACTTCTGTCCAAGGACTGATCCTGGATATAAGGGAAATAATATTAACCCCTAATGTGGTACATGAAGCAAGGGGGAAATGAGATCTATGTGTTCTTGAGTGGGCAAGGGTTTCTAGCAAGCACAAGACAGTCTTGGCTTTTAAATCCAGAGCCAAAGCAAGATCAGAAGTGAAGTTTCGACTGGAAGCAGAGTTGACTGAGAAGGTAATTTGGAATCTGGAGCCTGGAGAAAACCCCAGAAGTCCCATGTTCAGAGCCAGCCTCATTGGGATGCAGGTGGTTGTTAGAGTAGAAGGACTCCAGTCTAGGCTCCTGGTCAGGAATGGGAACAAGAGGTCCTGGCAGTCAGAGTGTGCAGCACCAGTTGTAGCCCATAGTGGTGACCAATGTTTTCTAAACTTCAGGAGCAATGGCCCAGAGAATTGTTAGGACTGATGAAATCCGAACAAGGGGTGGTTTGGGGCCCTCACCTCGAAAATCCTCACCTCTCTCACTATACATAAGCCAGAACACTGCAAAATGGTTAGATTGCTTCCTTTGTGTGCATATATGGGGTCGAAGCCCATAAGCCAAGAAAAACATCTGTTTACAGTTAATAAGATAATTTTCAAAAATAATTGCTATATTAATTTTGCTATTTATTTTCACATTCAGAAGAGAGAATTCATCTGAATGTGGGAAATGGTGCCACCCTGATCTTTCCATAAGTAAATCACAGAACCAAAAAGTCTGGCATGCTCTTGAAAAGATAGTGAATCCATCCTTCAAAGTCAAGGCTTTGTGGTATGGGGCCCCAGAACAATTAATTAGAAGTGTGCTAGAATCATTTAAAAATCTCCAGCATCTCACAACCCTGCGCTAACCATTCCTTAACCTTCCAAACCTTCCATTTCCTTACTTGTAAAATTTTGCTAAGAGTAATTGCCACACCTAACCAGTGCTCACTCTGTGCCAAGTACAGTTCTAAGTACTAAATGTGAATTCACCCATTTTAATCCCCCGTCATTCAATCACTCAAATGGTAGCTCCCATTTAAAGCTGAGAAATGGAGGTATGGGAAAGATAAAGAACTCATCATGCTGCTCCTATCTGAGATCACCAGCATTTGCACCAGGTCATCTGGTTTCTCAGTCTGTTTATTCCACCAGCAAATGATGCTTCCTTCCAGGGAAAATAATTCTTTTGTAATATGAATACAATAAAGGTGAAATGCAAAATAGTCACAGAGTAAGATCCAACAAACGTTGTCCTCTCGTCTTATCCAGCACTTACCTCCCAACCTCACCCCAGACTATGGGCAGGGCGAGAGGGAAAACACAGGGTTTTAACTTCCCAGGTTATTTTGATGAAACTCCAAAACTGAGATCCATTATGTTCTGTGAACCCATTGCATGGTTTTATAACACATTCTCAGGAGGTTCCTCCCTGACTTCCGACTTAATTCGAACATGAGGGACCGGGAGGTGCTTTCTTGTTCTGTTAAGAATTTGGTTTTACAGCACTCCTAGGAGTTTATGATTATGTCAAACATGTCACGTTTGTTTGGTATAAAATTGTTTGGCTCTCCGAGGGCTCTATTTTCTTTCAACATTTACTTGTACAATCATGGCATAGCTATATCAGTGGATATCTCGTGACAGCCAGCACATTCGGCTTCTTGAGTCTCTGACTCTTTCAAAAAATAAGGTCTGTGTGCAATGTGCTGGTACATTCACATCCATCCATCACTGCTGACTGAGTTAGACTCAGACCCTCCATTTCTGTGTGTTCCCCTTCTCACCGTCCTGGGCATCCTTATAGAGATCTTGGGTATTAATTGCAACCCTAACAGATAGCTTAAGGGTATGAACAATGTTAGACCAATCTGGAAGCATTCAGAGTCCCCACAAACTATTATGGGTTTAAGAGGTTGGATGGCTTTCCTTTCATGATCAAAGATGGGAAATACACTTAGAAGTGCCATCATTTTTTTCACACCTCTGTGAATCTAACTTCTGTGCAGGCTTATGAAGCATTTCAAAGCAATTTCAACGAGTGAAATAAAATAGGATGACTATATCTATGTGGAACGTTAGGATTCATGTTTGATTAAAAATAAATAGGAAATAGAAATTCTGTAGCATTTTTAAGTCTGAGATGAATACTGCCTGCCCCCCAAACCCCCATGGATTACGAAATCTTCTGATGGACCTTGGAGGATCCATGAGCCTCTGAAATAGTAATCAGAATTCTATAATTTTATTATGTGGAGAGGGGGTCCATGGGTGTTCTTTTTAATTTTTGGAGTCTTTAAGTGGCCTATGACATAGTGAATTAAGAATACAGAGCTAGAAGAAAAGAGATGTCAGCTCAATGTTCCTGTCTATACTAAATGAAAATTTGGCCTACATGTCTCTTGTTATATTTTTTAAATAGTTCATTCTGAGTCCTTTGCTGAATTTCTAAAGTGTGCCAAGCACAGTGCCAGGTGCTAAGAATCCTATAGGAGGGGAGCTCTTTGCCAGCCCTGCAGTGACTCCTCCCTCTACTTGCCTCCCAGGCTTGCCATCTACCCTAGCCTCTCTACTTTCTTGTCACTTGAAGCAAGTTTTCTAATACTCACATGCCCCTAACTTTTCCTGGACTCCACTGAGGCTAAGGAAATAATGAGATGTCTTTTGATATGTTTTTCATGTCTAGGAAGAATCTAGATGCTCTTCTAGCATGAGATATAGGAATTATAGGTAGAGAAAGTCAATCTTCACAGTACAAAATGTCTGATTGTATTTTGGATAATCCTGTATGATTTCAGAACTCTATGAAGACCTAAGGTCTTGCATTTCTTTATTCTCAGATTTTTAAAAACCCAATTCCGCCAGGAATTAGAAGTAGACATGACAGATATGATTCCTATCTTATTTTGAAGACCTTGCACCAAAAGAGTTGGATTTGGGGACTGCAGTGAAGGAAGACACAGGTAAAGGTAGGGGTCCTGAGAAGCAGTGTGGAGCCCCTCTTTTGACTGAAGCAGGTAGCCATAGGATGTACCTCTCATGATCTAGCGTGAAGGTCCTGGGCCTGTAGAGAAAGCAAGAGTTCCTGTATGTTGAGTAGGCAGAAGTCATTCCAAAATCTCCACCATACAATGGACTATGTGTAGCTTATAACTTAACAACATTCGCACCTGAGGTTAAAAACAGGTTGACCATTTTCTAGGAACCTATGTGGGCCCAACTGCCAAATAGAGAGTTTGATAGAAATGGCACCACTCTGCTCTTTTAGAATGTAACCAAACAATTCAATAACATTCTCTTAAGATGTGAGAGTCAGCCAACGTTAGGAATCTATGTACAACTGATTAAATAGTACATTGACCAAAGTTAAAGAAGCACATGACTTATAAAGGGAGGGGATGGGCATAACGATACCAGAAACCCCAAGCTTAAATAGTTACAGCAACTACCAGTTTAGCAGCGCTGAACTTTGTGGGAGAGAGAATGAACAAAACAAACCAGGAAGATATTTAATAGATAATTAAGGCCACTGCACAGCATGGGGGAAGAGAACTTAAAGGGAAAAAATCTATTCCATCCATTTACTCTGGTGAAACTGTGAAGTTAGCTCTGTGATTGAAGTTAATTGCAAGGGAAATTTCACATTATAAATCAATTTTTCCTAAATATTTCTCTCTATTTAATTGGCTCAGAAATATTTAAATATAATACTTATTTTTGCTGAACACTCCACAGCTCATGGAGGTAGAGCGGCTGCTGCTCCCAGGTCTCACATCGCCCCAGGTCTCCTTACTTACTCGGCACAAATTCGAAACTTGGGCATTGGCAGGGGTAGAATCTGTTTAAGTAAGCTAACATTTGTCTCTAAAGTGAGAGTCGATGCTTTTCCGTCAAAGCATTACTTTTTACACTTAAGATATTCTGCAATGGAATAAGGAAAGGTTTCTCTGAATTTCCAATTACATAAAATAAAGCAGTCCATATTGACTCAAGATGCCATAATCAATCATTTTAGCCAAGAATGGAAATATTTCTATGTATTATGTAATATCCTTGCAATGTCTGTTTGGGAGACAGGGATATATTTGGAGAAAACCTTATTTCACCTCTGTAGAATCTCTAAGATGCTTGCCATTCCTTAGGCTGCCATTCGGTAGAACAACATGGATTAGCAATTTAGTGTTTAATCCTTAAATTGTGTCAATATAAAAAACATCCCCATTGAGTCAGTTTATGTGATAGAGATCCAGAGTCACTCTCGTTCTGCACATCTGCTTGGCATGAAGGTCCCAGGAGTCAAGGAAGTGCAAACTCACCTAAGAAGAAGCTTGACAGAATTGAAACCATCTGAAAATCATTTTCCTGGATCTTCCTTTAACATATCTGCCATAGGAACCCCCCTTACTTGATTCTCCAAGCCAAGATTAAATTCCCAAGACCTCAGGATCTACCTGAAACCAGATGAACATTCTAAGTTCAACGTGGCTAAAAGCCATCTAAAACTGGGCCATTTCTCACAAAACAGGGACATGGTTCTCCAAGATCAACTTTTGCTCTAGGCTGGCCCTCAGTATGTACAGTGAGAGGTTGTATTTTAATTTTAAGGATTCAACTTTGATAGGATTAAAGCTGCATTTTAAGAAAGTGACTCCCAAATCTCTGTCCCTTTCATGCCAAGCATCACTATTCCTTCAGGAATCTCAGGAAAGTGACCTATTTCAGGGAGACTCAGAATTCCACCTTGTAAAATGCTGAACAGGTACCTCATACTTCAAAGCAGATCACTAAATAAAGGCTCAGTTAGATCAAGGCACTTAGACTTAAAAACCTAAGTGGGTCATAGACTTCCATACTGCTTCATTCTCTTCTTCATTCTCCACATTACCCCCACCACGAAGGAAGGGAAAATAAGCAAGCAAGGAAACAAACCACACACACACACACACACACACACACACACACACACACACACACACGAAAAAACAAAAACACTAAATCTAAATTTGGAGGCAGGAACCTCAGCCAGGTATTCAAAGACAGTTGGCTTGGATCAAAGTGGGGCATACGTCTGCACTGGCACAATAGCTTCCAGACTGGAAAAGAGAGACAAGGGCATTGGCTACCTTTCCCAGTGAAGGCATTTGGTCAAAATCTGAAGCAGGAAATTCAAGAGAAAGGGAGAGAAGATGGCTTCCATGCTTTAAGGCACGGTGACTTCACCCAGTAGGAGCTCATGATGAACCCAGGCTCTAAAAATAAAGCAAGCAACCCTTTCTGTTTTGGAAGGAGAGCAAATGCAGGCCTGATATATGAAGAGAAAGCAAATGAGCCTTGCAAAACAACAACAAACCCTTTCCTTTCCTTATTTTAATCCATTTAGCTTAACACTCAAGTCTGTGTGCAGCCATTCAGCCACTGAGGGGAGTGGCGAGTGTATCCCCACTTTATATCACTTGACTTTTTTGTACTTCCCATTGTCCTACATAGTTCAATAAAGAGCAACCATGCCAACATTGCCCGGATGAAAGACAAAACATGGGAGACAGTCAGATCTCCCTTTCACATGCCTAGTAAAGACAGCCAGAACCCCCGTGAGATTTTAGTTGGACTAACAGAGACATCCTAGAGACAAACAGCAGGAAATAAGCAAATCCGTGTCCAGTATTTCAGGTCTATGAATTCTAGACTGAGGTCAATGGCCTCAATAAGACTACAGGACTCTTTAGGATTATCTATTCCCTGCTCTGTACACACCCAGACTTGTCCTTTAGATTCCAAGATGCCATTTCCGCCAGTGTTGCCACCGCCAGTAAAATTCCACTCTGGGGAGTTATATATAGGACAGAGCTCCGCAGTTAGCCTTCGCCCTTCTTTTCAAATCTGACTCTTCATCTTTCATAACCAAGCACACATAGCATCAGCACATTTGCTCTAACTTTTCCTGTCTACTTTTTTTCTTTTTCTTTCCAAAGCAGTAACTTTTGTACTGCCTACCCTAAAAGACATGGAGATGCTGAAAAATAACAGAAGTTGCTATTTGCTTCCTTTTGTATGTAAATCTCATTCCTTCTCTCTTTACTTATATTCTTCACTCATTCTTCTATCCTTCAACTCTTTATTACTTTTTATAAATGTAAATGTCTTGCTGGCTATGATTATGTTTCTTCTTTGAGGTTCTTCCCAGAGTAATCTATATCAAGAAATGCAGAGGGAGGGTAGCTAACATGAAAACAAAAAAAGAAGCTCTGTAGCTCTTGCTACATCTCTCATCCTACAGTCATCTTTCTTCCCTACAATTCCAGGACATGTTTCTTCTTCTTCTTCTTCTTTTATTGTTTCCTGGATATTATAACACCTATTTTTTACTTCCTCTTGAGACGTAAATCGGTTAGGCCACATAATAAGTCATGCCAAAACTTAATGATTTAAAACAATAGCCATCTGTTAGGTTCACAATCCTATGCGCTGTCAATGTGTACTAGCTCAACTGAGCAGTTCTGCTGATCTGGCCAGGGTTGGCTGATCTCAGCTGGGTTCATCATTTGTCAGGAGTCAGCTTCCAGACTGGCTGTGGGCTAGCTGGTCAAAGGTGGGCCAGATGGAATGGTTTGTTGCATCCGCCCTCTCATTCTGCAGGCGAGCCCAGGCCTACTCACAGGGAGGCCAGCGCAGGATACCTCAGCACTGAGAGGAAAGGTTCAAGGTCTCTAGAGGCCCAGCCTCAGCACTCACGAGGTAACGTTTGGCTGCATTTCATTGAAAAACTCAAGTCAAAGATTGGAAGGGGGAAAGAGAGATGATTCTAACCCTTGTTAGGAGGGTTACAGTAATCCACCAGAAAGCAACAGAGGTAGCACAGGGTAGCTCTGAAGTTTAAATTTGGAGTCAGAATATCACAAATCTCATCTTGTACAATTTATTAGTTATATCCATGTTCTTTTCTGTGGTTCCATTTCTATATGTGAAAGGTAATAATAATAGTATATATATATATATATATATATATATATATATATATCTTATAGAGTTCCTAAAGATAAAATAATATTCATACTATAAATTATAAACTTAGTACAGTGCCTGATACATAGTAAAAATATATTTGAGATATTTATACTATTGTCATTTTTATTATTAGGGTTTTAGGCCTAGCTCTTCATTTATATAAGTTATGAATAATCTGTAACTTTTCAAGTCCTTGTGAATTATATTACCCCCACAAGCACCTTTTTGTCTTAAAGCGATACTACTCTTGTATTTGTTAACCCCTTGCATATTTGACCTTGGGGTGGCAGATGTGACTCCATTCTTCTTCTGACTCCATAACAGACACAGTTCATTGATTTTGGCAATTTTTCCCAGATATTTTGAACAGACATTCAGAAAGCCACTACCACTTGATCAGAAGTGGAACAAGAGATTTAAAAAAAATGTTCTTGCTTTACTAGAAAGGGGGCGGGGGGCAGAAGGTAACAAGACCCTCATATCAGAAGAACCTATTGGTCAATCTAAAAAGAAAAAATAAATTGCAAAAACAATAAAGACTGATTGGAAAGGATCATAAGTCTTCATGAAAAGTCAGAGCGATTATGAGGAAGCCTGTGGGTGAGACAATGGGCAGGCTCCTCTTCTGGAAATGAGGTCATGGCTTTACCTCTCCCCACACCCCTGACACTTTGCCTGAGTCCAGGTCAAGCCCAGCAAATAAAAAATTCTTGGTATAATTTTTAGAAAATTTAGCAATAAATGTATAAAGGAGTGACTTTCGACAAGCCATATAAATGCCCTGGATCTTATTACTCATCTGTTCAATGGGAATGGTAAATAGAGCTGATAAATTAAGAACTAGATAGGAGGTATAAAGAAACTGATTATGGTACATGTAAGAAATAAAAGAGTAGGAACCCTATTCAGCTGTGTGTCTAAAATATAAAATATTTCGATTAAAAATAATGTTTCTAATTACTTCAGAGCCATACATCTCACAGCTTATGCCACAAGCCACTGACAGAGCACATTCTCAAAAGCAGCTGTTCTCTCACACTCTGACCTTAGTCCACAATATCCACTGCTTAAGGAGAACATGATCACTTCCTACGTTTATCAGTGTCATCATTTGATTGCGAAAGTGTTAGATGGTTGCCTAGATAAATATTCTCAACACAAAATCCTTAGGGCAGAATGTGGTTACTATTCCATTAGAAAAAAAGAAAGAATTTGAGTATTTTGTTAACTTCAGGTTTTCTTGTGTTGACTTACATTTAATATTTATTAATTTGATACATCAAGTTATATGAATAAAGTCATCATTAAGTCAACAGTAAGTAGGACTAAAAATATTCTTTTGTTCCTCAATTTGATGGAAATATTGGCTTTTATTCTCAAGGGTTCCAGAACTCTAAAATTATAGAATATAACATGGTGATGATGATGTTTATTACAATACTGAGCTTCTATGTGGCACTTTGGAACTGCAAAATGTCTTTATATCACACATTATTTTGCACAGCAGTCCCATGAGTTAAGTCAGTATGATTTGCACTTTACAATTAGAGAAACAGAGATGCAAAATGCCAAAAAGCCCAGTAATATGATGTTAACTCCCACCACCCTTTAACATACACTTTAAGAAATACAACTATTAAGAAACAAAAATAACATTAATTTATCACCATTTCAATTACTATTTATAAATATGATCATAAAACCAAGAGGGTCTGGAAAACATTAAATGCTTAAAGGAAGATTTATTTATTTATTCAATGACCGATGTTCAGAGTTAGGTTCTAAGGATGTAGAATGTGAATAAGAATAGATGCATTGAGTCCCTGGTAGAGTGTACAACCTACTAGGTAATAGGGAGATTGACAAAACCTTGCCACAATAAATAAATGTAAATTTTGAAATACAATATTATGGGAATTTGTCTTAATTCCTGGAAGTAGGAATGAAGTTGGGAGTGAAGTACAGGATTAGAGAAGTTCTGATGTAAAAAGAAGCATAGATCAAGAAAATGAGAAGACAAGTCACAGACTGCAAGCCAATCTTTGTGAGAGACATATCTGATAAAATACTAGTATTCACAATATGCCCTCAAAAATGTCTTAAAATTCAACAAGATAACAAGCAACCCAATTAAAAATAACCAAAAGATATGAACAGCTACCTCACAAAATATGTACAGATGGCATAGCTAAATAAGCACATGAAAAGATGCTCCATATTATAGTTAATTAGGTAATGAAATATTACTGCACACCGATTAGGATGGCTAAAACCCAAGCACTGATAACACCAAATGCTGGCAAGAATTTGGAGCAATAAGAACTCTTATTCATTGCTAGGGGAATGCAAAATGGTACAGTCACTTTGGAAAACTGGCAGTTTCATACAAAACAAAACTTACTCTTAGCATATAATCCAGCAACCATGATCCTGTTTTCCCAACATGGGTGTAAACATATGTTCATCACAATACCTGCACAGGAATATTTATGGCAACTTCATTCTTAATTGCTAAAACTTGGAGGCAACCAAGATGTCCTTTAGTGGATGAGTGGATAAATAAACTGTGGTACCTCAGACAGTGGAATATTATCGCATTAAAAAGAAATGAGTTATCAAGCCATGGAAAGACATGGAATATGTGCTTTATTAAATAGGAGCAGTAAAAATATGCGAGATTAACAGGGATCAGAGGGGAGAGAACAACAAATAGAGAAAGCTCAGAGGATGTAGGGAGCAGTGAAAATTATTACCTATGACACTGTAATTGTAGATACATATCCTATCTAATAAAGAGGGAATATGCTAATTGACCCTCACACCATTGCAAAGATGGCAGTGCCCACAGCCAATAAGGAGGGAATATGCTAATTGATTGCCCCGCCCTCAAAAACGGGGCACTCAGAGCCTCAAGATGGTGGTGCCCAGTCCCCTCAGCACTGCTAGGGTGGCAGGTATGTGGCAAGGCTGGGCCCACCCCCTTGCCATGTGCCTGCCTCTGGAGTCCCTCAGTCTCCTCAGCCACCTGGCCACCCTAGGCCAGCCCAAGGCATAGGCAAACCTCGGATGGCAGCTGCCCCACGGACACCTAAGGTTCAGGCAAGCCTCAGATGTCGTCTGCCCAGCCGCCCAGGGTCGTCCAAGGCTGAGGTAACCAGGGCTGGCCGAGGCTTGTGCTGCTGGCAGTGGCAGCAGCAGAGGTGTGATGGGGCGTCACCTTCCCCTGATCACCAGGTCACCTCCCGTTCCTGAGGGCTCCTGGACTGTGAGAGGGGGCAGGCCAACTGAGGGACCACCCCCCTCCCCACTCCAGTGCATGAATTTTCATGCACCAGGCCTCTAGTCATTATATATTTGTCAAAAGCCAGATAATGCGCAACACTGAGAGCAAACCTAATGTAAACTATGGACTTCAGTTGATAATGATATGTCCATGTAGGTTTATGGACTGTGTAACAAGTGTACCACTCTGGTGTGGGATGGTTATATTGGGAGAAGCTATGAATATGGCAGGGGGTATAGATAAACTCTCATATATCTTATTTTGAGTTTTTCAGTGAAACTAGAACTTATAAAGTATATTTTAAAAGAAACAGAAGTACAAAGAATAACAGCAATTTTGTTCTTTCTTTTATTTTTTTAACTGGGGAATCTTGGAATGTTTAAATGCATGGAAACAATACAACTAAAAGGAAAGAATGACTGGAATCGATATATGGAGATTTGTTATTTAATCCTGGATAATTGTACTATTTACTACTAAAAATAGTGCACTATTCCCTGGATGGAGAGTTAGATACTAAATTAAGCTAAGAAATCTAGTAGGACAGCTAGGCACTGTTGTATACCCATGTGAGATTAGTGATCATAAACTGGTAATAGAATTAGTCTATATTGTTAGGTGGATTTCTCTAACAGTGCTCATACTCTTATCTGTAGCCACAGAAAAGCTGAATATTTTGGTTTATGAGGAGCTGGAGGTTTGCTAGATAGGTGAGAGGGAAAAAACAGTACATCATTGACTCTATGATGAGTTAATGTCATACATAGGTGCTTGAAGTTTAGTTACTTGATTTTATACACTCATTCATGAATTCATTCCATTTTTATTATCTACTTGCTGCATGCTAAGCACTGTTCTAGGCATTGGGGATAGACTAGTGAATGGACAAAACATATAAAAACATCAGATTTGAAGAGTTTTATGAAAAAAATAAAACCGTATGGAGGATGTGGAGTGTTTGATACTTTGTTAGACTTCAAGGTTGACATACATTGCATTCTGTGCATTGATGCCCTCCTGCTGTGCAGTACTATGGCCCTGATGGTACAGACATGGCTATTTTAAAAAGGGAAAGCTAATGGAACACAGAACTGTAAGAAAGTGAAGAATGGATATAGGGGGAGATCTGGGAAGAACGTTCCGGATGGAAGGAATAGTGACTACAAAGTTTCTGTGGTGAAATTGTGCTCAATATTTTCAACAAGTTGCAAGAAGCATAGAAAGGGGTAAGGCGAGGGAAATAGTATATATTGTAGAGAGTCTTTAAGACCACTGTAAGGACTTTGGCTTTTATTCTGCGTGAGCACATGCTTTCACTTCCGTATTATCAAAACCTCGCTGGCTGTTATTGTGAGAATAGACTGGTGGTGTAGGAGGTAATGGCTGAGCAACCAGCAGCTCTAATAGACTCATTAGGTAGACAATGAGGCAGATGAGAAGTGATAGAGGCTTGTTCTAAGACGGTAAAGGAAAGATAACAATAACACTTCAGATTCTTGAAACATTTTAAAACATAGAGCCAACAGGATTTGCTGATGGACTATTTCTGTTGTTATAAACTGTGTATACTGTTATGCCAGTGAACCTTGCTGCCCACCCTACCCCAGTGCAGAACATCTGTTTTTTTAATAATAACAATTTTTTGCAAGGAGGAAGTAGAACTATTTTTATATGGGTGAAGTTTGGAGTCCAAAACCTTAGGTTTGGATCCGGCTGTCTCAGCTGTGCAAACCTGGACTATTTCATTCTTTTGTTCTACAGTTTTGTCATGAGGATTAAATGAGAAGATGTACATATAATGCCTAACACTGTGCCTGTCACATAGCAGATGCTGGACACATTAATAGCTACTAGACTTTTTTTTGTTATAACCCTGCCCCTAATTGGTTCAGTAGTTGATTGTGAAGTAGCTGGTACTTGAATTGAAATTAACCAAGCATCTCTTTGGACCTACACACTTTCCACTTATTCCATATGCTCCATTTGTTTCATATTATTGTTCTTAGTTCTTCCAGGTGGTTGAAGAAGTAAGATGTAAAGCATGGAAGCTGTGACCTGCCATGCTTTTTAGCATAGGATGAGAGCCACACTGCAGCAAGAGGACTGGATGACACTGCACGTTAGAGAAGTAGAAGTGAGGCATGGAAAGAAATGTCACTTCTGCTTGTTTCTGAGTCATATAATCGGTCTTCCAGAAGTTGGATTGTTTGTTTTCTGAAAGACTCCGATATCTATACAGGACATGCCTTAAATAGTATTGAATATAATAATACTTCTAATATTGTAATAATTATAACAATTGTTTTTATTTGCCTCCCAAGAAGTCCCAAGGGATACCCCTACCTCTTTAAGGAGACTGCATTTCATATTGTACATAATGGGGACATATTGAAGTGTAATATTCAGAGGGTTGTAATTAATAGATTTACATTTTATGACAATTATTCTTGTAACTGTGTGAATGAGAAATTTGAGAGGAACAAGACTTAGAAGCAGAGAGACATTTTTCAGACTTTGATGGTAGTGTAGGTAAGAGATAATGGGGACTGAACAGAACTGAATGTTGGGATGGAAAAGAGAAGATGGATTCCAGATGTCCATGAGTGATATAGATATCAGGATTTTATTTCACTTTTTGAGTATCAAAGAGAAATTGAGACAGGATGAGGCCAAATTTTTAAGACAAAATTTATAGTCAAGATGCCAGTTGGGTGGAATTTTTTTTTTTAAAGAAAAATCAGAAGTGGAGTATATTGAGCCTGAGATATTGACATTTCTGTCATTATTTCCAGTGGATAGCCTAAAATGACCTGAAATATGGGGGTGGAGGTGGGAGAAGAATGCACTAGAATTAAAGATTTGGGAGTTATCAGCATATCTGTCATCGCTACATTCATGAAAGGCATGAGAATGCTCTTAAAGATCATGGGACAGTTGGATGAAGCACTACAAAATTTTAAAGCCAGACAGCAGAAAAGGATGTCAGAAGAATCAAAAGAGCAATGTAAGAAAGTTAGAGGAGGAAGTCATCAGCTTTAAAATTCAAAGAAAGATAAACTAAACAATATAATATTTGGGGACTTATAGGTAGAACACTGGTGAGTGCCTGGAACTAGCTCAGTAGGTATATTTAATTGGATGAACGACTGTAACACAAACTTGCAGATTAAACCATTCAGAGAAATGTTCCCCCAACATGTCAGTCCTCCCCCCAGATCATTATCAGGAACTTCCCCAGTGATGAAGGTGCGTATGAAAGTTGAGACACAACGCCTCAAACAAAAGAAATTAGGCTTCAAACTCCTTTCTGCCTTGTCCTCACGTTTAGAGTTGAGTTTGTGTTTAGCGAGAGCAAGAGGAAAGAAAGTGGGGAGGCGTCCTCTAGGGACTTGCTTTAAATGCTAAGGTACTTGCGAAGCAGTTTGTTATCTGGGTCACTGCAGCCCTGGGTCTGTAACTCAGCTGTACTGGTCAGGAAATCTGAGGTTGTCCTGGTGCTAGCACTGACTCAGAGGAAGTGACTTTCTTAACTGAGCTCCCAAATGGATTATAAACAAACAAGGAAGCTAATTTAATTCCCAAGGCTTTGAACTGACCCAATTTCTTGTGCCCACCAAATTATGTACCTCTCTGGGGTAATCAGAAGCCATATAGGACCAGAAGGGATCTGGCAAGTATGACATCAGGGCATGGGCAATGGGGAGGAAGGTTTTAGGCAGGACTCATCAATTCAAAAGCTTGCTGACATGTTCTTGTCACACGTCAGAGTTTCTATCCAGGACACAGAATGTTAACTGCTTTGTCCAGTGGATCTCCCTCAGACAGCCTTCCACGGTCATGGATTACTTCCTTCTCTTTACCCACCTTTCTTTGAGCACCATCCAGACTGCCTTCTTTATAAAATAAAATGTAAGTAAGTTTGGGAGTCAGATAAGCCAACATTTACTTATGACTTGGGTGACTTGGAACTAGTTAAACAACTTGATTACTTTCTTAGCCTACTTTATTATATGTGAAAAGCAATATCCAGTCTTCATTTATATTGTGAGAATGAAGGAGATAATACATCTAGTCCTACATTTGACACAGAGCGGACACCCAAAAAAGACAGAGAGGCTCACCCTGGCCAGGTGGCTCAGTTGTTTGTAGTGTCATCCCCTGCACCAAAAGGTTGTGGGTTTGATTCCTAGTCGGGGAACATACCTGGGGTGTGGGTTCTGTTCCCATTTGAGGCACAGCATGCTGGAGGCAGCCAATCAATGTGTGTGCGCCTCTCTCTCCCTCTCCTGTTTGTCCCTAGATTCAATTGCACATTGCTTTCATATGGCCATTAAACTCAATAAACATGCAAACTTCCAATGATCATGTTCTGATATTGACAGATGGCAAGTAGGAAGCAACCCGAGGAATTTCATGCTTTTGAGTGTTATTTACTCAGTTTTTTCAACACATCAACTATTTTAAAGTGAATTGAAATAAAAATGGGAAATAACATCATATGGATTGCTGGCTGAGCATTTCTTCATGAAATCCATTTACATTTTAGGAGTTATAAAAGTGTATAAGAATTCTAAGAAACTCTAGAAGAATTCCTAATAAAGGGAGCTAAAATAGACCATAACTCTCAAAAGAAACTACAATCACAATAAGGATCAGAGAGTTATGAAAGAAAGAAAAACAACAACTGGAAATCCAAAGCAAATGAAATAATGCAGGCTTAATCAGAGAGAGATGCTAGGTATGAATAGTCAATAAATTATAATCAACATGGAAAAACCAAATATGAGAAAAGTGTACTACAACTGTAATACAGTTATAGTATTAAGAGCATAAGTTAATAAAAGCAAATAAGTATTTCCACTCAAATCATTCATGTCTCATATTTGGTGTATTATGAGACAGTTTGATGTGAAACAAATCTATAGATAGTGTAATTTAGTAGAAGTCACTGAGATTAATTTATCTCCAGTATCTAATCACAGATAACTCTGTTGCTCTCACAGGAATTTAATCATGTACTCTGTAAATTCAGCATTCAAGAAGAACAGGATTAATTGTCTTTATAATTTAAATATACAAATAAATTCAGGGTCTTAATATGTAACTTTATTAAGTGATGATAGATCTGTGTATTTGAAGCTGGATAGAGCTAGTTGTTGTTCATGTAATTAATGCCTTTTAATATCTTAATATCATTGCTATCAGTGATAAGGAAGTACTGAGGTCCAAATCGATTATTAGCATATCCATTTTATCCAGGTATTATACATTTGGTTAAATAACAGCCTATTAGTTACAATTTCAGATATATTGGTAAATTTTACCTTCCTGAGATTTTGCGCTGTGCATTTTACCTGACCCAGGCATCGCCACATTAAATAATAAAGTTGATGACCCTTCCTAAGGGTAGGTCGTTTTTAACAGATTGCTAATTTAATTCATATTTTTTCTGTATTTGCCTTGCTTACCATTCTGTGGTTAAAATTATTTTTACATGCTCTTAAAACACTCCATATTCCATAATATATTCTGGCAAATATGGCTGACCTAAATAACCTAAGACTTTAAGGCAAAGTTTATTAGATGAGGAGGTTCAGATTTCTTTCTTTTTTTCCCCCTAATTGTCAAAATGGCTGTTTCTTTTGCTTTCTGTAAAAAGAGAATTGCAATTAGTTTAGTTACATTGTCCTCAATCGGGAAGAATACAACATATATATTCTCCTCTGGAGAAGCAGGTCAATTTGGAGGGAGGACTATTGAAGGCTCATTTCCATATTTTCTGATGTGAGCCTGGGGGCTAGCTTCACCTTGGGAAGGCAATTTACAGAATATAGAATTCCATGCATCACATTCCAAAGCACTACAGGATGTTTCCACTCGGTTTACTGAATTTTACTCCAAATTCTCTTCCTTGCAAAAGTTTTGATTTTAAAAGTTCAGGTATTTTTAAGTTTTAGCTGTGTGAAAAGCACATTTTGAATTTCTTTAGCATAGTCTGCAGGCCTGTTCGGTATTTATGTCACCCTTGCATAACTCAAAAGTAGCGGAACAGATTGTGCTCAGATTGGCAAAAGTAATTACCAAACCCTCAGACAGGGCTAGTCATGGTCCTGGAAGATAATTTTGGGGAGAGCCATGATGGCACATAAATATAGAGGTATTAAAGGTTTTCATTGACAGCTTAGCAGCGTCATGTTTCTCGCACAGATCTCAGATGGGTCCGCAATGTCACTTGAGAAACGGGGAAGCACTTTTTACTCTGCACATTAACTTTGGTTTTGCATATGCTCCTGGCTCTATGCTCATTCCAAATCAAAAGAAACTCAAAGGTAAATGTTGCTTCGCACTTGACCGTGATCAAGGTGCTTTCACTATTTCATTTTCCACTAAATCCTCCCAATCCTATGTGTCATGGATCATTTTTCCTTCTTTTTGCACATAAGAAAATTGAGTTATGCTGAGAGCAATAAGCCAGTCAGAAAAAGACAAGTATCACATAATCTCACTCATATGTAGAATGTAATGAACAAAATAAGCTGATGAATAAAATAGAGGGAACAGAGACATAGAAGCATGGAACAGACTGAGGAATCTCAGAGGAGAGGGATTAACCAGGGAACTAGTATGCATATAAGCATAGCCCATGGACACAGACAATAGAGTTGCAAAGGCCTGGGGGGAGTGCATTCAAGGTGGAGGGGGTCAATGGGGGAAAAATTGTTGTAATACTTTCAATAATAAAGATACATTTTTTTTAAAAAAAAGAAAAGAAAATTGAAACTCATAAAGTTAAAAAAAATGTTCCAAGGCCACTTCAGCTCTTAAAAGGTAAAATCAGGACTCTAATTGAATTCTCTATTTATTCCACATCCTATATAATAAAAACCTAATATGCTAAGTACCCCGGTCGTCTGGTTGGCCATTCAACCAATCAAAGCATAATATGCTAATGATATGCTAAGGCAGCTCAACCACATGCTATGACGTGCACTGACCACCAGGGGGCAGACAGTTTACTGACTGACCAGTCGCAATGAAATGCACTGACCACCAAGGGGCAGATGCTCCGACCAGTAGGTTAACTTGCTGCTGGGGTCTGGCCGATCAGGACTGAGCGAGATGGGCTGGACATGCCCTGGAGCCATCCTGTGGTCCCTCCTCTGCTGGCCAACCTCCCACGTCCCACCGAGGTCCCATGCAAGAGCTGCCCCCTGGTGGTCAGTGAACTTCCACAGGGGGAACACCACTTAGCCAGAAGCCAGGCTCACAGCTGGCGAGTGCAGCAGCAGTGGCGGGAGCCTCTCCCACCTGGCTGCAGGAGGGCAGTAAGGAGCAAGGGGTCCTGGACTTCAAGAACCCCGGACTGTAAGGGGGATGTCTGCCTGCTGGCTTAGGCCCGATTCCTGGGGAGAACAAGCCTAAGCCGGCAGGCGGACATCCCCCAAGGGGTCCCAGACTGTGAGAGGGCACAGGCTGGACTGTGGGGACTTCTCCCCACCCCCCAGTGCAAGATTTTTGTGCACCAGGCCTCTAGTTATATCATAAAAGCCTACTACCTACTATGTGTCAGGTACTGAGACTGGCAAGGGAGATGCCAGGGATGAACAAGACAAGCAGAGGAAAATGTACAATCCATGAAAGGAAATGCTCAAGGAAATGAGCATAAAATCCCAAGTAATTATACTGTTACAAGTCGTAATGTTTTAAAGGCAAAATTCAGCACTCAGAGTGGGAATGCGTGCCCTGATTGAGACGAGGTGGCCTCTATGAAGATGCTGCAATGAAGCTGAGATGAAGAGTTATAATAGGCTACTCCACAGCTCACTTTTCAACATTATACTCAGCCTATCTTGGAATAATCTGACAATAACACAAAGAAAGTTCAACATTAAAAAATAAAGTCTTCATCTTTGTATTTATTTAAAAATAAAAATTCACTTCACCTTTACCAATATTCAGGAAAAAAGGCCAGAATATAATGTTACAGACTTCTCCAGAAAGCACTCCTGGATTCTGAAACCAGATGTTACTAGTCTCTGAAGCCCATGTGACACCTTGTCTAGTCTCCTTTTCAGACACGAACACCTGTCTTGGGTGTAATTAGTTCTGCCAAGTTCCACTGTCCACAAGGGCAGGGACCATGACATTTCCACATTTGCATTCTCAAAGGTGTGCTATTTCAACATTTGGCATTTGGTGTTTAATTGGTGGATGGAGATACAGAATCTGTGCAGCAGCATAGTGTAACATAAATGGGGGACTGTGGAGTCTGGTTGATCTGGGTTCAAGTCCTTATCCCACTCTTTCTGACCTTGCTTACCTAAACATCTGAGCTGTAGATTCCTTGTCTATAATATGGATACTAATGTCTCTCCTATAAGGCCGTTATGCTGATGTGGAGAGAAAATACATCTACATGAAAATGAGATGGATTTATTAAACTGCTCAAAATTGGTAGCTAATATGTCTTATAATTCTCTTTCAGTTATGGTTTATGCATATCCTATTGCTGTCTGGGATTTAGTCAAGGAAAATCAGAGGATAATTTTGAGTATTAGGATATAGATATTTGTGACATATCAATACATAATCATATGTAATAAAAAGCTAACATGCAAATTGTCCCCTTAACCGGAAGTTCAACTGGGAATTTGACCATGGGGCAAGGCCAGCCGGCCAACTGCCCGTGGCCCCTCCCCCTGGCCAGCCCTGCCCCCGATCAGCCCCTGCCACCCCAATCAGGGGTGGGGTCGGCCAGCCAACCTTCCACATCCCAGACCCCAACCGTGCACAAATTTGTGCACCAGGTCTCGAATAAATGGTAAAAGGTATTAAGACATTATGATCTATTAAGAAAATGATATGGGTATTTTCCTCTGAACAACAATTAGCTAATGTAGCATTCTTATCCAATCAAATTTATTATATAAATGATATTGCTCCTAGATTTTCTAAGATTATTGTTAGATATATCTGAAAATAAGTACAATGTAGTAGGACTACATGAGCCCCAAATCTGTAAAAATCTCTCTATATGTTAAATCACTTTTCCATGGTTCCTGTAAAGGCCTCTTTAATACCCATGATCCTGGATTTGCAACAAACCTGCCTGCCAATCCCCAACCCCTTCTCTGACCCACAGAGAGAAAGGGAGTGGGCGTGGTCAGCAACATGATCAGAGGGAGAAATGTGAGTTCCTACAGTTCAATCAAAGAAGGGATGTTGACCCCTAAAGGGCATGGAGAGAAATTAATGCAGTCAACATAATAATGAAAATATCCATCGTCTTCCCTTTTTCAAACTCACCAAAGATAACACGAGCAAGAAAGAACATAAAGGGACAAAGAGCACCTTTTCACTAGCCCAACATTGTCCCTTTAATACCAACTATATTTGGCCTTGGAGACGAAAATCAATACTATAGACTTATTTACATTTAAATTACTTCTAGTTGTTGATACAATATCTTCACTTAAATGCTTCCTGTCTGGAATGTAGCAGACAACGGTCTGATTATTATTACTAGCATCATGAGTCATTACTTTCAATCTCTCTCCTCTTGAGATAACTACCCTCTGGGATCATACTCAAGTAAATGGGCAATCAGATGTTTCCAGCCGTCCCTGCCTGGGCATTGGTTGTCTCCCTTGTCACACACTGATGGCCCTCAGGGCAGAGCTCTCTTACTGGAGGGCTTAGATTTGTACATTTCATATGTTTGGGTGCTCTGAGCAGCTTTTGCTGGTAGATCCCACTTGGTGCTCAGCTGCTAACCACAGGGGAAACACGGAGGTGCCTTTTCCGTGCTCAGCTGTAGGAACTGTGACTCCTCTCCACCTGGCTGATGCAAAATCTGTCCATGAACAGTTTGGAAGACATTCTTTTTCTTCCTTTGTCGGCACCAACAATTGAGAAGGAGCGTGACGTCCTAAATTCTGATGGCCTGTGACTAACAAATTTTAGGGAAAGGCTTCAAGCGTGGGGGTAGTATGCTTTCTGAAGCCAGCTGGGCCAAGATGTTTACTTTGAAGGCACCTGATTCATGTCTTTCCTCTCTGCAGTGACCATGGAAACCTCTGTGTCCTTTATGCTCCGTGCGTGCAGTGGGCTGAATGTCGGTTAGGCAAAGAGAACCTTTTACATTTTAAACCCCAAATTTTGACACAGGCCTGACACTGGATTTAATGAACCTAGAAACGTGCCCTTAAAATAGATTGCAATTGTTCAGTGTCATTGTAGCCAAAGTGGTTCAGGCTCAGAGTGGTCTGGGCTACACATGTCTATTGTAACTCTTCAAGCAGACATGTCTATTGTAACTCTTCAAAGAGCACTTGGTGAATGCTCAGAGATTCAGTGCTGCCTCTCTTTCTCTCTCTCTCTCTCTCTCTCTCTCTCTCTCTCTCTCTCTCTCTCTCTCTCTGTGTGTGTGTGTGTGTGTGTGAGAGAGAGAGAGAGAGAGAGAGAGCATACACACCCTCACCCTTGGTGCTTGCATTGCCTTCCTCCCCAAATGCCCTTCCCTCACCTCTGCCTTCACTGCAACCTGTGCCTGTCTTTTTAAGGCTCAACAGAAACATCACTTAACTCTATACCATTATCCTAGCTCTTTTCAGCTAGAAGCAGTCCTTTCTTCTGAATCCACAGAGCATTGCATCTGGTGTGATTCTCTCTACGGGCCTTTTTTTTGTTTTGTGTTTAACTTGAGAGTGAACATAGTTCACTCATTTCCCCGTAGAGCAGTCTATGGTAACACCCATATCTCACACATTGTTGGCCTGCAGAATATGAATGTTAAATGAATGCAAAACACTAATGAATATCATAATGGAAGTCAGGCCCTAAAGTGTGTGTGGCACAGGTCATAGAGATCGATATACCATATAAAATTACATTGCTCACGATTTTCTAATGTCCCGAAAATTCTTCAAGTATGAACAGTGTTTCAACAGGAGACTACATATGTACTCATCGTAATCTTGGAGACACATCAGTCCAGGTGGTCATTTTGCATTCCCTGTAACTCTGTCCTCCTCAGACCATGTACCAGGACTCAGGAAAGACTTGTCTTCACTTGAGTGGGAATTCCAGTAACAAATAAACCATAGATCAAATACAAAGACCAACTGAGAACAAGACTTTTTTTATTCTTGGCAAAATAGCTATGGCTACTTAATGTTGACATTAGATATTTTTATAACATTGGCTCAACAAGCCCTTATTGATAACTTTGATGGGTTTTGTGAGCGAGTAACAAACCACCAAACAAAGGCATCATTGCCTGCTCATGGAACAGCTGGACATCCACATGGATATCATTTAGCGCCTTATTATTTTTTAGGGCACCACTATCTTTCAGAACAACCAAACGCTAATCTAATATTTAATGTTATTTAGTCCACTTCATTTGTTCAGTGGTCATATTCAATTTCACATTCTGCCCATTTATTGGCTTATTTATTCATGACTTTTATTCATTTAAATACTTGAGCAGTGGATTGTGGGGGCTTGCATAATGCATGAGGTCACACCTGGAACATGTATTGTCCTTTCTATAACGTTCCTGCTACATTTCTCTACAAAATGAATTTTTTTTTCCTGGATTCTGAGCTTTGGAACTGATCTGAATGTCACTTGGTCCAGGTTCCTCCTAGATGGATAAGTGCCCTTTTCAGGAAGCATCTACACTCCAATCAACATGTACACAGCAGCCTCCAGGATCAGGCGCTCACTCCATCCCCAAGTAACAAACAGCAGATTCTCTTCTAGACAGCTTCCACTTTATAGAGTAGTGTGCTTGTTTGGTTGGCTGTATTTTGTGAATTTCCTTTATTTACCTGTTATCTGTTTTGTTTTTTTTATAAATTCTGACTTTATTTTTTAGAGCATTTTAGGTTCACAGCAAAATTAAGGGGAAGGTACACGAGATTTCCCATATACCCCCACTTGCACAGTCATCCCCATTGTCAACAACCCCCACCAGATTGGTATTTATTACAATTGACGAATCTATATTGAAACATCACAGTCATCCTGGTTTACTTTAGGATTCTCTCATGGTGCTGTACATTCTATGGGACATGTATCTACCTTTATAGTATCAAACAGAGGAGTTCCACAGAATAACTTTCTGGAATTTTTATTGGGATTGTATTGAGTCTATAGATCAATTTGGGAAAAACTGAAATCTTGGCAGTATTAAGTTATCCTGTTCATGAACCTGGAATATCTTTCTACTTATTTCATTTTCAGATTTTTTAATCAGTGTTTTGAAGTTCTTCTCATATAGAGTTTATACATATTTTGTTATATTTATACCTAAGTACTTCATTTTGGGAGGTGCTAATGTAAATAATACATTGTTTTCAAATTCTACTTGTTTATTGCTGGTATATAGGGAAATAGTTAACATTTGAGTATGAACCTTGTATCCTACAACCTTGCTATAATCACCTATTAATTACAGAAGTTTTTAAAATTCGTTTGTGTTTTCTATGTAAACAATCATGTCATCTGTGAACTAAGACAGTTTTATGTACTCATTCCCAATCTGTATACTTTTTATTTCCTTTTTCTTTCAATAATTCTAGTACAAGGTTGAAAAGGAATGGAAAAGGGTGATATCCTTACTTTGTATCTGATATTACTTGGGAAATGGTAGTTTCTCACCATTAAGTTGACATTAGCAGGAGGTTTTCAGTAGATAATCTGTACCAAGTTGAGAAAGTTTTCTTCAATTTCTAGTTTACTGAAAGTTTTATCATGACCATATGGATTTTGACAAATGCTTTCTCTAAATCTATTTATATAATCATAGGATTTATTTTCTTTAGTATTTTGATGTGATGGTTTATATTAATTGATTTTCAAATGTTGAACCATTCTTTCATACCTAGAATAAAATTTTACTTGGTGTTGAGTATAATTATTTTGGTATACTTTTTATTTCATTTACTAATATTTTGTTCAGGATATTGGCAATTATTTTCATGAGAGATATTGACTGTAATTATATTTTCTTATGTTACTGTCTGATTTGGGTGTTAAAGAAAATCAAGCTTATCAAATAAGTTAGGAAGTATCCTTCTACTAGTCTTTGAGAGAGATTTTAGAGAAATGGCATAATTTCTTCCTTAAATATTTGGTAGAATATGTTATCTATTTTGATATTGAGCTGCAGTGGAGCTGATTTCAGGACTGGACTTGTACTTATCTCTATACAATGTATCTCTAGTCAACTATGCCAGACTAAGAAAAGAATGTATCAGAACTCACAGTCTATGTGAATACACACTGGCATGAGTAATATTTGGATGTCAAATGTTATTATTAATTTGTCCCTTTGTGGCCCTTTACGTGTCCCAGGAACATTTGTCTGTGGAAAGTTTAAGGAAAGCTGCCTCCGGTGTCTTATTGAGGGCTGGCTTTCCCTCTGGCTATTCTGATACTCCAGCCTGTTTCATTTGGCTTTCTGCTTTTTTGTCCACTTTCATAGATTCTAGAATCATTGCTAGGCTGTGACTGGGGGGAAAAAATCTTTTCGTTTTGGGCTTATTGATCTGGACATAACAATTGCATTTAAGAGGTACTCACCCCCTGCCCCCACACTCCCAGAATTGTTAGAAACAAGAGGATAATCCCTCACAACCAGATGCCTGAGAGGTCTCTACTCTTTGCCCAAAGGGCCACCATGTGGGACACATGATGATAGGTCCATGTGTTTTGCTAGAAAACACTCCTTCCTGTACTTCAGCCTACTCTTTTCCATTTGAAATTCAGCGAGCTTAGAGATAACAACAGATCCTGCCCCTAATCGGGCATCGATATGAATATTACCTGTCATGTAATTGAAGAGGTGGTGGCATTGGGCGACCCACGTCTTTGGCCTATAACCTCCTCTCACCTGTGCAGGGAACACTGCAGAACGTACATTTTTCACTGCAGCAGCTAAATGAGGAGAAGTGTGTATAGGATTTGCTGGTGTAGGGGTTTTCATTTAATTAAATCTGCATTTGTATCTGCCCTGGGGACCTTATTGATAAAGGGAGGGTGCTGAAAAAGCTGTGTCGGTGTTTAAGTCCCGCAGTAACTTTTTCCTGATATAATTAAAGTCTGTCCATTGATTTTATTGTCAAGGAAGGTTATTGTTTTGGAGGCAACACTGTCATTGCATATATAGAACAGCTTTATTAGTCCTGTGAACTTGGGCAAGTCACTTAACCCCTCTGACTTTTGGGTTAAAGCAGAGTTATTAATGTCTGCTAAATAGAGCTGTTGTCAGGATATGAGATAATGAGTGCGGAAAGGCCTCATTACTTAGAAAGGCAGCCCACCTGCATTCTCTCAGTTCATCCTGACATAATCCCAGTGGGTGCAGGATAGGCCAGTGTGTGTGTGTGTGTGTGTGTGTGTGTGTGTGTGTGTGTGTGTAACCCTAAACTCCAGATGAGGATTCAGGTTCAGAAAAATTAACTAAACTGTTTATCATTGCAGAGCTGGGAAGGTAGCAAAACAGAGATTTTCCTATGTCTACTTGACACTCATCACACATCAGACCTACATGTCTTCCTGGACAGTAAAGCCTGACCTCGTTTAGGAACCTCACATTGACTCTCAGTCTGTTGCAAAAGATCAGACATTTGAAAGAGCAAACAAAAGAGGCCCTTAGAAATCTATCGAAGAAATCTCTGGAAACTGACCTAGAACTGAGAGTGCTCAGTTTGGGGTAGAACCCCTGGTGTGCTGGGAAGGCTTACAGCATCTTGTGCGAGTCGACGGTTAAATTGTTCGGATTTTATGAGCCCATTTGTTAAATATAACTATTATTAAAAACTAAGTTATGTGAACATAACATTAACTTACAGTGCAAACAAAGGGGATTAATACTCAAAACCAATCACTTCCTACATGTTTTCACTACATTTACTATTATCTATACTCGTGAGCATATTGTATCTCTATGGTGGACATACTGTATAATGGTCCCTTTCTGCCCACATGGCAGAAGTGATCGCATGTCCCTTTCGGTATTAGGCCGTTGAAGACTGCACCTCCCATCCTGGGCTGCTTCCTCTCTGCCCCGTGGATCTCTCAGTCCAGCTGCCATTGACCTCAGGACACACAGGCACCCTGTGGAGAGGCCCACGTGGCAGGGAAATGAGATCTCCATCTTGCAGCCAGAGAGCCGCTGAGGCCTGCCAATAACCACAGGAGTCTGGAAGTCTTCAAATGACTGCAGTCCCAGCTGACAACTTTGCTAAAATTTCAAGAAAGACCTTGAGCCAGAACCAGCCAGTTAAGTTGCTCCCAGGAATCAATAGCTACTACAGTAGCAAAGCATCTAAATATTCTTCATCTTGGTGTCCAGTTTTGGAGGGGTTCCTGTAGTGGTCAGGAAACCTCTATTTTTCCCTGAAACATTAAAAAATGGTTGGCCAAACCAAAAATTATCCCCACTATTAGTATAAAAATGTGTCCTGCTATATGTTGTTAGTTAGAAGGTCCAGGCAAAGCAATTCAACCTGCTCTCTGACAATTGCTATTTTTGTCTCTTTAAATATGAACTGCCAAACATGCAAAATAAAACTGGGGTTATCCAAGGAAGTCTCTAGAAGGTCGGGGCAAGGTATGAACAGATCCTTCTTAGCTGAAGTAAAAATGATGGTTGGGACCGTCCTTATTGACTAAGGGAAGAAAGGTGACCAATTTTCAGGTAACACGTGAATCCAGAGAGCTCACCCAGGTACACAGGGCATCCCTCCCTGCTGAGCCAGAAAGCCGACTGGACCAGGAAGCTGGGGGTGCCACAGCCTTACTCTCTCTGTTCCCAGAGCTGCTCTGGTAACTGCCTGGGAAAACACAATTTAGAAAATGGCATTCGACTCTCCTCAGAAAGACATCATTAGTTAATTAAACTGTAGCCATTTAAGTACCTGTAACAACTAATGGGAATTTCAATTCTACTGATAAAAAGGTATTATTTATAATGAGCCTTACCACCAAATGAGCTCTGAATGTGGAAGGCTAACCATTAAATTGTGAGTTTGAAGCTGCACATGATAGTGAGGAGAACTAGGATATGGAAAAAGTAAGAGAGGTAATGAGCCCAGCCTATAGGACTATTAGGCTCAATCAGGAGCAATCTTCTCTGTTTGCTGGGTTAGAAATGGGAGGAAGGAAAGCATGCCAGGAAGGGGCCATTGTTTTGTTTCTCCACAGTAATATGAGATTCAAAGGAGAATCCAGGTGTTTGATTTTTTAAAAAAATATTTCTAGAAGGTTCTGCATTTTTCCTCTAGGAACTGTGAGCAGCAACTGTAACTTCTTAGAGAAATCATTCAGTGATACTAGGATTGGTGCTCTTGGCTCCCATAACTTTTTAGACCATACTCTTTCCTTTCATTAAATGCCACCATTGAATTTGAGATGATCTACCCCACCCACTGCCTGAAGTTGTTAGCGTGAACTACCAAGGCCCAGGACATTCACTCCCTTCCTTGAAGATTTTAGCTCTGCATTGCAGTCGCTGTCCTACATATTCTGTCTGTCATAACCCTTGTGATAATGGGAGAACTTTTCACACATGGTGCAATGCTGAATGTATGTACTGATAAATTTGATGTGTGTTCTGAGAGAAGATGAGAAGACAAGTTTTTACTTTCAGTAATTGTTCATTTTACTAAAATGGAGAACACTGAGAACAGAGCAGATTTCAGACTAGGGGTTGGAAAGACAGGAGTTCTAGTTTAGTTATGTAGTATTTTAGTGCTTTTTCCCATATCTGAATGGAAATTTAAGTAGACTATGTTGCTGCAGCTCAGAGAAGAAATCAGGACTGGTAATCTTAATTGGCAGCTATGAACATGTTTCCCTCTCACAAATGATAGAGATATAAAAGGGCCCCTAATCCATTTTTAGATATATTATTTCATCATTCCCCGCCAAAGTTTTCTTCCTGAAAACTCCACAAATGAGGGAGCTCTCCAACTCTCATTCTTCAGTCTTATGCGATACACAGAAAGTTCACAAAAGAAACTTCAGAACATACAGGGGCCATGACTACTTAAGATATAAAGCTTCTCTGTACTGTGTTAGGTACCCTTGCTTCTAAACGATTCACTCTACACCCTGCAATTGGTTTTCTAGACCCACTACTACTTTATTCTTCCCCTTATAGACAAGCGAATAGTTAGCGATGCCCTTTGCACGGCATATATCTCAGGAGACGACTATGGCAGCCCTTGTCATCATGTATTAGAAGCTGAAAGTAAGTGGATACCCAAGCATCTTGCAAAGCTCCATGACCCCGTGTCTCTCATGGAGTACAGGCCTGTAGTATTTGAAAGAAAATGATAAAAATTAAAGGCTATGTTTTCTATTAACTCAATAAATGTTGATTTAATTCAAGATGTATATAATTGGGAATGAAATCCTACTGTCTGGTACATACTGGTAAAAACTCTTCTAATTAGTACAATTTCTGAATCTGACATATTGACTTTACCTCTGCCCTATTAATTTGAGGGTTAATGCAATGGGACTTCCACTATAAAAAATATTAAACATGAACAGTTGAGGACAGTTAGGAAAGGATAAAAAATAATGTCTCATGTGCAGAAATAACAATTGAAGACTTGGAGTGACTATATTTAATTGTCTAAATTAAAAAAACACATTTCTGTTTTTCCTTAAAAGCATTTCTTATCATGTAAAGAATAGGAACCACGGTAGATGTGCTACACTTTGACATCAGTAAAATGCCTGCTAAAGTGTGTCAGGAAGTATGACCCAGAAAATTGGTTTAAATTGACTTGCAAAAAAGAAAAAAAAAAAAAGGACATAGCCCCATGGGTTAGAAACTAGCTAAATCATGAGAAAAATCAATGATGATTACAAAGGTGGCCTCTCTATGTTTCGGGTCCCAGTGTTTAGTTACCCTCCTGATTAGGGATATTTTCATAATCACAATCTGCAAATGCGGTCATTTAGAAAGTGTCTGATTTAAACTGGTGCTCAGCTAAGCAGTATGCTGAATTAAATGGCCACAAATCAGCCGACAATCTTTCCATCAAGACATGGAGTTCCTGTCCCTGTTACTGGAAAGGGGGCCTGGTCCTTGCTGCTAGGAGGTAGGTTCTTGACTTCTTGCAGGAAAAAATTCACAGCACAAGTCCAGGTGAATTTTGGAGGACGCTACTAAAGCTGGGGACAGTGAAACAAGCAAGGGCTGGGGAACTGAGCCTAGGCTGGTCTGCTTTGGCTCACTAAGAAGTCAGAGAAAAAGGGGCCTTGGGGACAGATTCAGGGGGTTAGCCTGGGATGAACTGCCACTGCCCATTGCTCCCCTGGTTGCAAGCCTCCTGGGGTCCCTTAGAATTTAGGAGATGCATGCCTGTGGGGGAAGAAAGGAGGGTGAAGCACAGGCTTATTCCTGGGAGGGAGAGCATGCGATGGGACTTTTGTTTTTTGAGGGGTTTTCAAAGGCTGGGTGTTTAAGGGGGGTCATAGGGGAAGGTCAACAGAATATGCATCAGCTTTATGCTGATGTACCAAAATGAGATTCATTCTCTTAATTTCATCTGTCCTTAGGTGTGATTGGCAAATAGCACTAATTAGATTTCTGTGATCTGTCTCCCAGGTTGGGGAGGAGAAGTGTAAACTATTTACCCTTCAGTGTCCTTGGTTTAAGGAAGAGAGGCTGCACACTGCTTGGCATCTAGATTTTCTTGGTGGCTGCAAACGGCTGTTTAACTCTCTGTCTCCATTTCCCTACTGGGCTTGTCCTGGCTTACTGGCCTCTCTCATCCCCTCCCCATGAGTAGGAGCAGACTCTGTGACTGCTTCCAGAATACAGAAGTGGCCTTGTGATATTTCCCTGGCCCAGGACTGAAATCTTCCACTCCAAACTCCTCATCGTTTGCTCCCTTGGGGATCTCATCACTCTGCCGTGACAAACCCAAATTGCACCGAGAAGGCAGATGCAGTTCCTCCAGGCAGTAGACTAGCTGAACTCCCAGCGGACAGCAAGGATCAACTGCCAGCCTTGTGGAGAAGACATCCAGCCCCTATGGGCCTTTGCTTGATGCAGCCCCCAGCCGCCATCAGAAGACAGCAGCAGAGGAGATCCCAGCAGGAAGTTCCCGGCTGACCCCCTGCCACCTCAAGAAGTAAGGGAGATTATAAGTTTGGGAGGTAGGAGTGGTTCCACAGCAATAGATAACTAAGGTAACCTTTAAATAGTGACAAAGGTGGTATTTAAAACAAAGCTATAGTCTTTCAGCAAAAGATGCTTTCATTGATTTACTTTGGAAAGTATTGGAGGATGCGCACACTGGATATTTAGATAAAATCTACAAACAGCCTGGTTGGTGTGATTTAGCTGGTGGAGCGACATACGCCCATGCACTAAGGGGTCACTGGTTCCATTCCTTGTCAGGGCACATATCCAGGTGGTGGACTGGATCCTCAGTCCGGGGCTGTGCAGGAGGCAGCCTATCAATACTTCTCTCATGGATGTTTCCCTCTCCTCTCCCTCTAAAATCAATAAAAGCATATTCCAAAAAAAAAAAAACCAAAAAACATGCAAACACATATAATTCCTACCCCTCAAAAAATCTTCCGTAAATTTATTCTTTTATTTTCTCTTTGAATTCAGTGGAGAGGGAAGAAAGTTTTACTATATCTACTATCCTGTGTAGTCTGGTTTAAGGCACATCCTTGGTTATATTATAATATCTACAAAGCTAACAGGATTTGTTTAATTTTTTTTATTATGTTAACGGTTTTAGATGGTATTATTGTACAGATCTCGGATTATATTTTTAATAGCCCTCCTGAGTTAAGCTATACTTCAAGTTCAAAGAACACATTCCAAAGCAAACCAACGTTTTCTCTGTGAAAGCAGAGTATTCACCCTTTCAAAGAACGAGTGTGATAGTGGTGAAATAGTATCCAGCTCAGGAATGAAACAGCCTTTTTAGCCCATCAGAGACACTCAAAAACTACCTGTTCATCAACTGATTGATGGCCTGGCCTCCATAAAAAGGTTCCGTGTCGTGAAGACAGACAACTTTGTACATCTCCGGCTACATCCTACACGCAAGGAAATGCTTCCGGCTGCAAGGCATAGGCATTTATATAAATCAACACCTGGAGGACTCTTTTAAGTCTTTCCATTATCAATCTTTATCTAAATCTCTGACAGTTCATGTCATAGTATTAACCGTCCCACTACAGTACAGGTGTGGATTTTAGACATGGTAATTGATTGAAGATGGTCTCCGGTTCTTTTAAGAGAGAAAGGAAATGGAGTTAACTTATTTTTTTTTCAGCACTCATACCAAACATTCATAAGAAGTAAAATGCAGACATTTATTCATCTCATAATTCTTTAGAAACTAATTTAGATTTTTTTTTTGGCACAACCTTTTGAATAAAAAAAATAATAATTGGGAAGAGAAACCAGACATTTCAAAGAGTGCAAACTTTGCAATTGCCGCCCGCATTAAAAACAAACAAAACAACAACAAACAAATCATGTGTTTCTCTCTGCTCAGAACCGTGGTTAGCTAATACAATCCATTACTGACGCCAACTGGGACTCATGCCAACATTGCAAATCGCCACCTGATCAAGACTCCTCACCCTGTTTTATGTGTGCCTCTTGCAAAAAAAAAAAAAAAAAAAGAGTTTGAAAGAAAAGAGAGGTTTGTACAGGAAGTTAGCCTGGTGAGAAGGACAAGGAAGGGAGTAATGTTTGAATGTCAGAAATAGATGCTTTCTTGGCATTCCCTGGCTTTTGGTGTGTGGGGGATATTTATTTTTACTTTTTTACTATTCCCACCAGAGGAAAAAGGACTCAAATACAATTGGAATGAAAGAGAGGATTTCTTCTTCCGATGTTTCCTGTGTCCCAAAGTAAAATGGAATCAGAGAGAAAATAAAACAGATACTCTTTCTACTTTCTTTAGATACCATTTCCTCTCAGTTGCTTTTCAAGCCACTGCTTGTTCAGAACCTTGTGTGTGTGCATGTCTGTGTGCATGTGTGTGTGTGTGTGTGTGCATGTATATGACTGCATGTGAAAGTACTCTTTAAGACACTTCAACCCTGAAGTTTCAAAGTATATGGCAAGGTTGTAGAAAAGTACATAGTTGAGAGACATTTGGCAGACGACTTTCTTATGCTTTATCTATCACATGGTGAACGTGACTCTTCGGCAATGTTTCCCTAACTCTCTGCTGAATGCTGTATCACAATGTTTATCAGCCTACGTGAGGCAAAAATGAAACTATAAAAATGAAACATCATGGAAATCTACTGAACACAAGGTTAAAAAAAATGTTTCTTGAGACATCCAGACCTAAGAAAGTAGAATACCAATTTTAAGACCCAAAATTTCACTAGTGTATTTTATGAAACACTAGAGGCCCCGTGCACAAAATTCGTGCACGGGGGGAGGGGGTTGGCGCTCAGCCCGGCCTGTGCCCTCTAGTAGTCCGGGAGCCCTTGGGGGATGTCTGACTGATGGCTTAGGCCCACTCCTAAGCTGGCAGTCGGACATCCTTAGTGCTGCTGCAGAGGCGGGAGAGGCTCCCGCTACCGCCGCTGCACTCTCCAGCCCTGAGTGAGCCTGGCTTCTGGCACACTGACCACCAGGGGACAGCTCCTGTGTTGAGCATCTGCCCCCTGGTGGTCAGTGTACATCATAGCGACTGGTCGCTCTGCCGTTCAGTTGATTTGCATATTAGCCTTTTATTATATAGGATTTACATTATCAACCTCACACAAACTCTTTTAGAGAAGAGAAAAAAAGGAGATACTGACTAGTCTGTTTGATGGGGCTAACTTCACGTTGATACAAAAATATAGTAAATACATCATAAGAAAGGAAAATTGCAGGCCAATTCATTTTAATCTAGAAATACCTAAAGAGGACAGCATAACATAGTTTAGAAATAACACTAGTAATATAAAAAATAGGTGGAAAGATCTATTGAATTCATGGATTCTATCTCAATATTTTTATGATGAATATCCTCCATGAATATAATTTCTTACAACTGTAATTGAAATGCCAGTTGTTGTTTTTTTGAGGACAGTAACTGGTTTATTCTAACATTTATATAGAAATGAAAATAACCAAAAAAGAAAAAGAATCTTGAAGGAGAAAACATATATAGAACAGAATTCAAAGGTGAGAAACATATTCCTACAAATAACTTACCACCACTAAGGTTGAAATTCGGTTTTTCATTAATTTTATATCACTTGTTTTTCCACATATTTATTTATTTAAATTATAGACTACTTAGGTGAGTAAGAAACTTTGTAGTATATTATAAAATATAATAGTAAGTTTTATAATCTCTAGTGCCAGAAACAATATTTGTCTTACTGACCATTGTATCTCTAGACCTTGGAACACTGTCTGACATGTTGTAAATTCTCACTCAATATTTGAAAAATAAAAGTATGAGTGATTGACAGAAGAAACAAATAAGGATAAAATGAGAAAATTTGATGATCCGTATACCATTTTTTTGATATATAGTAATAGGAAATTTAATTTTCCTGGTAGACCACAAAGTGATGGCACTTAAAAATAATTTAGTAATAAGGACTGAAGGCATGAAGTTATCTAAGTAAGAAGAAAGGTGAGAGAGGATAAAAATGGATATGCAAGAAAAATGTTGAGAGGTATAAAATGCAGGTTTAACTAAAAGGTAAATAAAGATAGATTTATCCATAATCTAAAACACATGGCTATGCATGAACCTAAACTTATTCAATGTGTAAAGTGCTCAATTAACTCTTCCCTGTCACAGATTCACAGATCTATCAGTTAGTTATCCTACCATGAACTGGCTAAGTGGGAGCACCAGGACCTGGTTTCACATATGCTAATATAAGTATATATTTTAATTTAAAATCTTCCCTGCTCTTAAGCTTTTTCTTTCTGAAGGTTTTCCTTTTTTAAAAAACAACAACAATCTACTTGGAATAAAAATTCAAAATGTCAGGTCTAATTATATCTACCAGGCATAACAAGGTAGTCCGTTTGGTTTATTTCCTATTGATTTTTGGATTGTGGCTCCATTAGAGATTAGAGTGAATCATGAATTCTAAGAATACAGAATAATTTCAACATTGATCTTTATAAACTAGATACAAGACAAGAAACAATAGTGTTTGTATTCTTTTTGGTGTATAATGGACTACTGCAGCACCAACATGTAAAGAACTTAAAAATTGCCCTGACTGGTTTGGCTCAGTGAATAAAGCATTGGCCTGCGGACTAAAGGGTCCCAGGTTCGATTCCAGTCAAGGGCATGTACCTTGGTTGCGGGCACATCCCCAGTGGGAGGTCTGCAGGAGGCAGCTGATCGATGTTACTCTCCCATCACTGTTTCAAACTCTGTATCCCTCTCCCTTCCTCTCTGTAAAAAAGTCAATAAAAATATATTTTAAAAAAAAGAACTTAAAAGTTATCCAACATGCCCTTGGTTTCTTAGACCAATCAGAAAACTGTGGGCGAGGAAGAAATATCCCTCTACCCTTCTAGGTTCTTTTTAGTTGGTCTGAAAATCAAATAGATGTGAAACAGATAAATAAGCAAAAATAACCAAATTTAATTACATACTATGTGTGGGAATGCTATATCCTAGAATTGTTTACCCATCCAAACTATTACTTGAGTAATAGGAGAAGCGTCTCATTTTTTCCCTCTCATGAACCCATTACCCAGAACTTAATGGAGGATCATTCTACCAAAATGAGAGACTCAAGCAAAAGGAGAATAATTTAGAAATACAGTTTTCAGAATGTAAGAATGGGGAGGGAATTTCTGGAATTTTTATAAGGGGAAATCCCAGAAGGAGAGTTGTAGGGCAGGCCCAGAGAGCAAGTGGATCAGATAAGATTTATCAGTGTTAAGTACACAGAGGAGTGTGAAAGGTTCGAAAAGTGTAAACACATTACTACTTGGTTTGGTTGTAATTTATACTTAGAATATAGTTTGTGCAATGATTTAATACAACTGTGAGAATATTGCATTGTGGTATATTAGGAACTCAGAATTAGAAAATCATATGGTGAATGGGGAGTGTGCAAAGCTAAATTATATTTTTTTACATTAGGAAGGAAAAATTATATGTAAGAAAAGTAAATATGTGTTATGGAACTAGGAAGTTTTAAAATAGCTTTTAAAAAGTTGAAAGTGTTACCTTCTAAGATGTGGAAAAAGCATGGAGCTGACCTAGTTGGGGGGAAGGGGTTGCTATTTTTTGCTTTATTATATTCCTTGTAGAACAAATTTCAAATATTCTGCCTATATCTTTTTATAAAAAATGATATCTAAATTTAAAAAAAGTAAGGAATTAAAATTAGACCATGGGGATTATTGAAATTCACACGTACGTTTTCCTAATTTTACCTTTTACTTTGAAATAAAAATCTTCAAGTAAGACCTGAAAATTAAGGTCATTCTATTTTTTTCCTGTTTTAATAGTAAAAGATTTATTGATTCCCCTAATAGTAACAACAAAGTATTAAACATTAAAACTGCCCCCTTCTGTTTACCATTCTTCTGATGTGGCTTTCATCTTTGTAATGACTTTTTTTTCTCTTCCATTTTTTTCCTGAGCTAATTGAGCTCATTTTAATCACCTTTGCTTGTCATTTTGTCACCTTTTCAAAGAGAACATTTTCATTAGTTTTTTTCTGGCACTAAGGAAAACCGTTTGAACTCTTTTGTCTCCTGGAGTAATTGCTTTCCTAGTAAATGCTTTCTCTTTTATTTTGTTCTCTGTTGCTTCATCTGACTGTTGTAAATGTCAATGTCCATGCATAGATCTTATGCCGATGCCATTTTGATGATTGTAAATACTGAACTGGAGTATTTAGCTACATGCTGGGAAAGATTGTGGGGAGAGTAGAAGGATGTGACCTGGGATGAATGGAAACTGTTGCCTAAAGCACTTGCCCTCTCTTCTGAAGACAGATTTCCTCTGGGTTTTTGCTGCCTGGATGGTTTGTGAGGCTCATGAGGAATCCCATCCAATTTTACAAACTTCTGTTGTGACTTGGCAATTTTTTTGGTCACCTTGGCCCTTCATCTGGAAGTGTTTCGGTCAGAGTTCCACAACCAGGAGGCTGAATTACCAATAACAAGGTAATGTACCCTCAGTTTCTTTTCCTTTCTCTTTCAATTACCTGCCATTCTTTACTCCTGCGTTCATCCCGTTCTAGGTAGCCAGCAGGATCAAATCACAAGCTCTGAGAATAAAGAAAAGTGATAGCAGAGGGAGTTTTAAGTTGGAAACCGTAGAGACAAAAACGACAGCAAACTTCACATTTGGAGCTGTGACTGATAGTTTTGCTTCCTGAGAATGATATTCTGCTCGATTTATATTGATTTCACTATTTTTTATAAAGGTAGGATGGAGCTCAGCATCCACCCTGAAGACCATAGCTGTGCACTGGTGAAGAGAAATTCTTAAAAAATCTTTACAACAGATACTAGCGTGAAGGGTATGGATGCTGACATCAGAACTAATGAAAATGCAGTGTCCTGGATGAATGCGGATACTGGCTATCACGACAGCTTTATACTTGGGGTTATTTTGGTCCTTATGCTGGTTTCTGTGCCACTCAGCACATATAGTAGAATTCTCAGGCAACTAAATATTGGTGAGTCTGGGGCTTTTAAAAATGGATGAACTGGGGAGAGAAACCAAGATGGCGGCATAGGTAAACACCTAAACTGCTGCCTCGCACAATTTCAAAACTACAACTAAAAGACAAAACGGACACCATCCAGAACCACAGGAAGGCTGGCTGAGTGGAAATTCTACCACTAGCAGAAAAGAGAAAAGCACACTGAGACTCAGAGGAGCTGCAGGAAGCAGAGGTACTGAGATGCTCAGGGAGAGGTCTGGCAACTGAGTGCATGGCTGGCTTTCTCAAGTGGGAGGGAGACTCTGGGAACCCAGACTCATTCGGGGAGAAACTGGACTGTCTGGCAGCAGGCGGAACTCAAGGGCGGCTATCTCTCAGAGGTGCTTGCAACAATTACCATGGGACACTGAGACACAGGGGCCTATTAGGGCAGGGCTGATGGGAAACCAATGCTGTCTGCTCTACCCTGAGACTCTGCCCATCCAAGATGAGCACAGAAGCTTTTGCAAGTCTTGTCTCATAAGGATGTCTCCAGCACAGAAGTTCTCCCAGCATAGACACAGCTGATCCTCACAGCCAATTGGCCTGGAGGTCAATTCCTCCCAGTGATACCAAAAACAATCAAGGCTTAACTACAATGAGACTGTGCACACAGCCCACAAAGGGATGCACCAAGAGTGTTGGCCTCAGGTAACTGGGGAGGCTGAGCCACTGGGCCCTATAGGACACCTAGCAACAAAGCCACTCTATCAACTCAGGGAAGCAGCTAAAATGTGGAGACAAAGAAACAGATCACAAATGAAAGAAATGGAGGAAAGCAAACAACTGGATATAGAGTTCAAAACCACGGTTATAAGGTTTTTCAAGAATTTTCTAGAAAAGGCCAACAAATTTAGTGAGACTCTCAAGGATATGAAAAAGGACCAACTGGAAATTAAGCATATTACACTTTGATTGGTTGTTCAGTTCTGCCATTTGATCTATTTGCATATTACCCTTTTATTATATAGGTATTTCATATTATGATAGTAGACATCAAGGGTATGAAAGAGAGATCACATCTACATGACTTTTATTAGAGAGTATGTTATAATTGTTCAATTTTATTATTAGTTACTAGAGGCCCGGTGCACGAAATTCGTGCACTCAGGGATCCCTCTGCCCAGCCTGTGCCCTCCCCTAGTCTGGGAGCCCTCGGGGGATGTCCAACTGCTATGGAAGTGGGAGAGGCTCCCGCCACTACTGCTGCGCTCACGAGCCCTGAGCCCGGTGACTGGGTGAGTGGTGCTCCCACTGTGGGAGCGCACTGACCTCCAGGGGACAGCTCCTGCCTTGAGTGTCTGTCCCCTAGTGGTCAGTGCAGGTCATCAAATTGCCTTCTAAAAATTTGCACTGATGTGTAATCCTAATTTATGTGAGACTGCATACCACCCTGCACCAGTTCTGGCACTAGCGGTTAATCAATACTTATTTCTTAGCCAAAGTCAAAACCTGAGCACAGGATAACTTTGCTCTTTGAAGTTTTACATGATGAATTACTGTAAATAGAAAAATATCATTATAAGATGTATAGTGATTTACAGTTATTTTTATTTAGTTATTCCTGCAAATCTTCTCATTATTTTTTACCAAAGTCCTGTTTGTTTGTTTTTAATTAATGTAAAGGTTGGGTATGTTTATTCATATATATCTCTGAAATTGGTCCTTTTTATTAAATGTATCTTTTATTTTCTCACTTGCTTTAAATTTTTCTCTCACAGCATTTTCTATTAAGAAGAATATGTTAGTTTTTAGGTAATAAAATCTATCAGTATTTTATATTACAGTTTCAGAGTCTACTGTCATAATATGAAATACCTTCAGTAACCCAAAACTATATCTCCGCTTTCATATTTTTATAAATGTATTTTATTGCAATTGGCTATTAATACATCTATACTTAATTTGATGTTAGATAGAATTCTAACATGCCTCCTCAACTTGTCCAAATACAATTTATTGAATTAATTATTTTACCCGTTGCTTGAAATTCAAATTATATAATGTAATAATAAGTTGTTATAATAAGTTCTTGGATCTATTTCTCAACTGCATAGTCATTTTCACTGCTCTGTTTGTCTTTCTGCACCAAATTTTGCCCTCATTCTTCTTTTTCATTCCCAAAGTTTCAGTTTTTAGTTTGCTCTTTTATTTCTTTTCTTTTTGTCAAGCTTCTCATATAATCCCAATGGGTTTTAAGTAGAATCAATTTGGATAGAATTAGCATCTATACTATACTAAATCTACATATCTAAGGACATGATAAGCATGTGTTTTTGTGTAAAGTTTTTTCAATGATCAAATAATGAGCTGTTGTTTTCAAAAAGGTTCTATACAGTTATTGTTATCCTATATAATAAAAGGGTAATATGCAAATAGACCAAATGGCAGAACTGAACAACCAATCAAAGTGTAAGATGCTAATGAAGGCTAAGCCTGCTCAACCGGTTGCTATGACGTGCACTGACCACCAGGGGGCAGTTGCTCCAACTAGTAGGTTAGCTTGCTGCTGGGGTCTGGCCGATTGGGACTGAGCAAGATGGGTTGAACACGCCCTCCCGAGGACTCTCCCCAGCCAGATCATGCACTGGTGGGGTCCCTCAGCCTGGCCTGCACCCTCTCGCAATCTGGGACCCCTCAGGGGATGTCGGAGAACAGGTTTCAACCTAATACCACAGGCCACTCCCCTTGGGAGGGCGCCAGATGCAGGGCTCTCCTGATCAGGACTGATTGGGCAAGAGCCTGTGGCAGGCACAGTGGGGCTGGGATGAGCGAGAGCAGCAGGTAGGAGCTGCAGGCAGTGTTGGACTGTGGGTTTCAGCCCAATCCCTGCAGGCCACCCAGAGGGACCCATGCACAAATTCATGCACTGGGACTCTAGTGTTTTATATTTTGTTTCTATAAATTCCTAGGTAGGGCCTTTTCCTATCTCATGTCTACTTAATAATCTTGCAAGCTTTTTATGCCTGTGTATCATTTTTTAAACTTCTCTCATTGAATAATCTGATTGGTTCTAAAAGCTTTGAAATTTATTTAATTTCTAATCAAACACTATTGCTGATAGCAACTATTATTTATTGTGTATATATTATATGCCATGCTCTACTCCAGTGGTTGGAAAACTGTGGCTCGCCGAGGTTTGCCGCTCTGTTGACTAATGAGTTTGCCGACCACTGGACTAGACTAAATGTTACCATGTAGTTGGAAGCTGTGAGGATTAGGCAATTGTGGCATATTGTGTGCAAAGAGGTAACAGGTAGTATATGACAGTGGTTGGCAAACTCATTAGTCAACAGAACGGCAAACCACGGCTCGCGAGCCACATGTGGCTCTACCCTAAACACTTGGCACTAATTAAAAACATGAGAAGCTAGGAAAGGTAGTCTTCCCTTCTGTCCAGGAATGAGAAATGGTGTGGTAATCACATGGCATTTCTGTCATAGTATATATGTTCATTTTTCAATCATGTTTTTCAATTAATTTAGTCATTTCCAGTTATTAATTTGCAACTTACTGAGTTGTGGCCAGAAAGTAGACTGAAAAGTTTAAATGTATTGAGTTTTTCTTTAAGAACTTGGATATAATTAATTTTGTTAAATGGTCCGTGGACATTCAAAACATTTGTGAATTCTTTCAAAGGGTGGAAAGTTAATATATCTGTTAATTGAGTATATTTTATTCTTTACAAATCTCATCTGTATCTCCCTAAATAGTGTTTTATTTCTACCTGGCAAAATTCTTTGTAATTTCTTCATAAATGTAAATTATTTGTTTTTACTTTAACTACAGTCCTTACTTTATTCAGACTTGCTTTTTCTGTTCATTTTCAGAATCTAGCCCAGGACACTATGTTTTACTTAGTCGTCCTGTCTCTGACGGCTTCTCTAAACTGTAACAGTTTCTCAGATATTCTTTGTTTTTGATGACCTTGATAGTTGGAAGATCCCTGGGCAGGTATTACATGGAATGTCCCTCGAATGGGATCTGCCTAATGCTTTCCAGATAATTAGACTGGGTTATGGGTTTGGGGGGAGAAAAACAACAGCGGAAAAGCGCTCTTCTCAGCCCATCATATTAATGGTACATACTTACCCAATTTGTGTAAACTTTGGATCATCTGGCTGAGATAATGTTGGTCAGGTTTCTTCACTGTCAAGTTCTTTCCCCCTTTTCTATCCTGTGTGTACTTTTTGGGAGGAAGTCACTCTAGGCATCCAACAATGAAGAAAAGTTGCTTAAGCTCCACTTCTTATGGGCGGAGTGCCCACATGAAGTGTTTGGAATTCCTCTTCTGGGATCTGTCATTGGGAGTCCTCAGATGAAAAAGTTTGAGTGAATGCCTTGGCCTATGCCAGCGATTTGGCACATTGGTGTGCATGTGTGTGTGTGTATGTCTGCTTGGAAAAAAACAATTAGACATTTTCAAAATGTTACCATGTGTTTTTAGTCTCTTTTCCTTCATTTTGCCTGAATTTCAGTGATTTGTATTAACAAACATCTATTTTTTTATTTTTTTTAAATATTATTTATTTGAGTATTTTTATTTTCTTCTATCTCTTTAAAGGTATTTTGTATTACATGCTCAAAATGCCTTCAAAGTAGATAATCAAATTTCACTTCGAGATAGGTGATCTGAAGCACCCAGCATTTTACAACCCTCCTTGCCTGATCAAACTACCATGCCCCTAACATTTAAGAGAAAAGGATTTATATTTCGTTATCATTTAAAAAGTAAAGCTCAGAGGGGTAATTTGTGTCAAGCAGTGTCGGATAGTATGTTGGGGGAGGAGGGAGAAAGTACTAAGTCTGCAACCCTAAATTTGGGGCTATCTTTTCTAATATTTCTACTTTTCTAATTTCAACTATTTGTCTAAGAACAGGAAGAAAACAATTAATTCTGCTAGCTCAAAGGGACACAGCTTAGGAGGGACACCCGGGAGACTGGCGGGCCCCAGTGGATGGGACACACACCGCCTGCAAGGAAAGGACGGTTTGTACATTCCTCCGCACACCACCAGGCAAGCCAGACTGTTCTTTTTCATTAAGGAGTCTTGGAGGTGGCAAAGCAGTCATCAGCTTATGCAAATTCCGGTGGGTACAAAAGAGGGGCCTTTTAAGCTGCCTGTTACTTTATTATTGCTGAAAGAAAGGAAAGAAAAGCACAAAGGGAGAGAGGGGTGTGGGGAGAATTAAGGATCTAATAACAGTGAGAGCTCCCTGTGCAGGTTGTGTCTCTTGCTGTGTTTGAATGATTTTTCTTTGTCGACAGCCTTGCACTGGGCTATTTTTAGTATCTCTTTAATAATTGAGCTGTTGCAATTGTGCTCGGCAGCTGGAACAGGCAGGGAAAATAGCAACTCAAAGACATGGTACAGCAGGGTCATAATATAAGTCAAGCGGCACCATAGAGCATTCCTTTCTCAGAGGTTGAATGCTGAGGTGGGAAAAGAGAAAACAAATGTAAGAAGACCAGAAAGAGAAGAAGACAAAAGGAAGTGCTAGGTGGAGAGGATTTTTGTGTTGTTGCTGTTGTTTTTTAGTTAAAAAAAAAAAAAAAATCTGAGAATGTGCCTTGTTGGACAGATTCTTTCGATGGTAAAGGAAATGGGGAGGTAGGGCCTTGGTACTTTATGCGAAAAACAGGACAGAAACTTAGGTTGCCAGAACTGATGTTTTCCTTAGTCCCTGAGCTGAATGGAAAATGAGCATTTCCGCACAACATTGTGACTGGCATTTCATGAAGCTCAAGTGTTGGAAGAGGGAACTCTGGCTACTGACAGAGGAACTGGCTGTGACGAGGAAGGGGAAATCTCACATTGCCCAACATTTTCCTATCCCGAAAGGTTGTGGTCAAGGAATATACAACTTGGGGTGACTCAGTTAGGTCTTTCAAAGTCCAGTTCTCAGATCTGTCATTGAATAGCTGATTGAGGTCATTCAGCCGGTGGGCATGGTATATGTCTAGCTTTGCCGAAATCGTTGTTTTGCTGCTGCCTCTCTTCCAGTGGAGTCTCCAAAGTGAGATGGAGACTTGCCAAATGGAGACTGAATAAGTGCCCATATATCTGATCAGTGGAGACATTCGCCCTGAGTAATGCAGACAGTCTAAACAAACCAACAAAATGGTAAAGGTTGTCTTTAATTTAATGATCAAACTAACTCGATAATTGCCCAGTTGCTCATGTCTTTTTTTTTTTGCCTAGACAGAGACTGCTAAAGATTGATGAGGTTGTGAGCTTTCTTCCTCAGCATTTCCAGCGTTTTGCCCTTTAAATATTCTTTTTGTTGTTGTTTTAATCCTTGCTGTTCTTCACTACCTCCCTTTGTTTTCTCTGCTTACCTCCCTGTCATTCCCATTACATTTCCCTCTGCCCTTTTGCTTCTCCTCTGCTTTCTTGTTGGGGTATTAGGCAGGAGCCTTTGGGACTGGAGAAACTTTCTAAGCAGAATTGGGTTGGTGTGACATTCCATCCAGTAGAGGTCAATGTGACAAAGGGAATTTCCACAACTATCTAGGCATATCCACAGGCTAACAGCACAATGTGTCAAAAGTGAATGGCTACCCATGATTGCTTACAGGGCAAAGAAACAATTTTCCCACCAGCTCCTGTGTCCTTTAATTATAAAAATAGCCATTTAGTAGTTTAAACTCATCTTTAGGCACTTGAAATGGAAAACCAATATAAAAATACTTTTTGTATATTCCTTAAACATCAGAGTGAATGTTAATTCATGATTCTTCTAAATAGAAGAGGAGAAAAAAAGAGAAAAGAAAAGTAGAAAGGTCTGTTACCAATGTGTATACCATGATTTATTTAATCAGATTTTATGAGTGGATATCTAGGTGATTTTTTAATACCTGGACTTTACAACCAATCACCTCACTTTCACCCATGATAGACAGTGATATTTTATCACACAACTAAGGGCCTGGTGCACAAATTCATGCACAGGTGGGGCCCCTCAGCCTGGCTGGTGATCAAGGCTGATCGGGCCGGCCAGTGGGAGGGACCACAGGAGGTTGGCTATGGGAGTGCACTGACCACCATGGGGCAGCTCCTGTGTTAAGTGTCTGCTCCCTGGTGGTCAGTGTGTGTCATAGTAACTGGTCATTCAGTCACTTAGGCTTTTATATATATAGATTTTTCCAGCTAAGATTGAACAAACGGAGCTTTTTTAAACACAGCAACTCAGGACTCTACTGCCAGCCAATCAGAGATAATGCATTTCTGTAAATGTATTTCCTGCTTCTCATTTCATGTGTCTCTAATTAGCTGATGTGAAATCATTGTCTGTCCCCACCTCCTAATGCTCTGTTCCTTAGAGGTGATACAGTATATGGACCATCACTGACTTCAGCACCTCCTGCTTCCATTGTAGAACCTCAGGCCTATCAAGATGTTAAGCCTACTTATCTGACCATCCCACCCTACTTCTTAGGATTATTTTTTTCCCCCTGATTCTTGCTTTGAATAAATGTACGTTTTAGTGAGGCTGAGGGTTTGGAAGTAGGAAGCACTATTGAAACATAGGAAATAAACAATGTTCAGACATCTCAAAAAGCAGCACATAATAGGAGAGGTCTAGTTGGGTGGGCTATTTATCATTATTTAGTTTTTTGAGTATTTGGTTAAGACAAAATGATGGGAGACATACCAATTCCTAACTCCTACACTGCCACCTACCCACCTGCCAAATCCTCCTTTATGAAGACTAGTCTAGTTATGTCATGAGGTACATTTCAAATATATGTGGTTGTATTTTAATTTCTGCTCTTGCTCAATGGGCTTCATTGTTAGAATGAATTCCCCCAATGATTCTGGAATTAGGCTTTCTGTTAATATTGGTGAGATTCTCATCTTTATTCATATATTCATATATAGAGAAGTTGAGAAAGACCATTTCTGGACCTGCACATCATACAAAATCTTAACTGATGCCATGTATTTTAAATATGAATTCACACAGCTGTTATCTTGAGTTGCTATTTGCCCACTACAATCCACAAAGGTCAGTGACCTAACCAACTGAAATGAATTGAAGTTATTTCTTACTGCTCTATTGTAGGTTTCACATTTTCAACTGTAACTAATTGCATGGAACATGAAATCTAATTAAAACATTATTGTACCATCTGTGTTCTTTGGTTAAAGGACATGTACTATTAAACATGTGTTGAAAAGGAGGCATTGAAAGAGTTACTTAAAATTCAGTTCCTTCCAGTCTCAAAGACTGGATGGTGGCAGGTTGTAATACTCTAATGTTGTATCTAATCTTTAAGAGCTCCTCAGAGCTGTAGCTAATTTTCCTATTGTTACGGACTAGAGATTTCACTGCCAAATTAAACCTCACAATTTTAGCAATAAAGGAGAGAGAAAAATAAAGAAATCTGCAAACACACAAATACATACACACATATATAACATATTGGGAAAACGAATCTTGGTAACGCCCACACACAACAGGTTTCTAAGGCTAATATGTTTTCTTCTCTCACCTTATTTAATGCAAATAAGAAGAATTTTGTTCAACTGGGGAGCGTAAGGATTTCCCCTATCTGCAAATGAACCAACCTCAATAATTATAATTTCTCGGCATTACTTGTTACGTAGGTTAGAGAGTAGAAAAGAAATAAAATGAAGGAAGGATACTATTGCAGTGAAATACACACACCTTCAAAAAATTTAGCTGACTACCATGGCTTAACTCACACCAGTATGGCCTATACTTAGTTTATTCTCTCTCTAATTGCCATGTGACATTACAGAGAACTCCTTGAGTCTTAATGGAAATGCTAAAAATCAGTTGCAAAGGAAATCTTCACAGGCTCCTAGTATGTTAAAAAGTTAAAAAAATATATTAACATACTTTGTCTTCGTAGATTTTAGATTTTTTCAGAAAGAGACATACGCTGGCATCTAGTTTATTTATATTCCAGCAGCTGCAGTCATGAAATCAAGATGCAATAAAATGATCTCTCAGTTATGCAGGCACCTGTTGTTAAAGGAGAATCTGGGCCAAATGGACAGCGGCTGTGGGAGGGGAGTCTAAGGGATGGTGGGGATCCTGAGGAAGTAGACATATTTGCAAGCAGCTGAGCCAGAGGTTTAGGCATCAGTGGTGGAATGTCCCGTACGTTGGTCCTTTGTTAAACTGACCTTATTCACACACAGGCAGACATCAACTTTCATGTGCAACGCACAGCAAAACTGTGATGGAACAAACTCTGATATTTCTCCTGCTTTTGAAGCTATGTGCACTGTTGTAGAAGATCCCAAAGAACACCATAGCCCTCAACAAATACCAGTGACTGCAATGGGACAATACATACTTTAGACTTGGAAATGACCCAGGACAATAGCAACTCAACTTTTAATGAAGCGATTGTCCCACATATCCAAGGGGCTCTGGATGGTTGTAGTTTTCATAAGAGCCACACTTGAGGGACTTATGTGACACTTGAAGGTACTGTCATTCACAAAATTTGAGTGATCTACATAAGGTCACATAATAGAAAGCTGATCTAGGATGAGCATCCAATTGTTATAATAACTCTAAGTCACTTGGGCACACAATTTGTGAATTCTGACTTTATCATTTTCTTTCTCTCTGAGATTCCATCTCATTGTCTGCACATGGTTTGATGTGGACTCAAATATAATAACTCACACCTGATGAAAACACCACTACCATGAATGACATGTGTACCTGGCATGTGGCAGGTGGCCTGTACTTCCTGTTTCCCACCTTACCTGAGAGCACACACCTAAACTACCTAACGGAAGTTTAAAGGGACCTGTAAGGATATGGTTCTTCTCTAAGACAGGTGTCTCTGCTCAAGGATAGCCCCATCACAGCCAAGGTTGGGGGTCTAGAGGAGCAGTCAGCCCACCCTGATGGTAACACAGACTTTGATTTAAGGTCCTCAGCATTCAGCTGCTTCCCATCTACCCGACCACCGCTCTCTCAGTACCTGGAAAGTTATTGGGAAGGGCAGGAAAGTGAAAAGCACCAATAGTCATTTGATGTCATTCTCATAGGAACAAATGAGAAATATTTGATTCTGAAAAGAAATCCCTTGATTTTCCAGTTCATTTGTTATTTTCAAAAGAGTGGAGTATCATAAATCTTGATGATCTGTGGCTTCCAGACTTAAGGAAGCTCTAAAAAGAATATTCTACCATAGACTCCTTGTGTCCAAACACATATTTAGATGCCAAAGCTCTATAATCCTTGTAAATTCAAGTCTGTTGCTGAAATGCCTGAGCTCTCTCTGTCAGCTCTGAGCAGTAAACCACCCTTTACTGATCAGCTAGGCTTCAGGCAGGACCTGAGAAACATCTGCATCTCAAGCAGTTTCAGAAATTCCTTATTTCCATTTTTCACATATAAAATAAAATTATGATGATGACTTTGGTGATACATAAATCCACTGGGCTCTTGCTATTTGCCAAGCACCATACCAAGACTTCACAAATAAGAACACTCTCAGGTGGGTAGTCTTAGTAATTGCATTTTATAGAAAAGAAAACTCAAAAAGTGTACAGTAGTACTCATGACAGTCACTTATGTTGCACTATTAGCTGTCTATCTTTACATGACACATAAATTATCTCGATCTACATATACACACACTTCATAACAATGCTATGAGAGAATAATTATTTCATTACCATTTACAAATGAGAAAATGGAAGCAAGAAGAGACTGTGTAACTTTCTTAAAGCCACACAGCAATAAATGGTCCAGGACAGACTTGAAATAGAAAATCCAGTTCAGGGTCCATATCTGTCACTGTGCTATAGTGCCTCTTACGTGCTCATAACATATTTGCTTTAAGAAGGATAAATGCCAGTTAAGAAAGGATAGATTGCCATTTGCAACAACATGGGCAGATCTTGAGAGTATGGTGCTAAGTGAAATAAGTCAGACGGAAAATGACAAGAACCGTATGATTTCATTCATACGTGAGGTATAAAACAAAAAGCAATAAATGAACAAACAAAACAAACTACAAATTAACTCATAGATACAGACAACAGAATGGTGGTTACCAGAGGGGAAGGGGAGTGAGGGGAGAATGAAGAGAGTGAAGGGGATCAAATACATGGTGATGGAAGGAGATTAGACTTCATGTGGCTAGAACCCAATGGAGTATACAGATGTTGTCTTATGATGTTGCACAGCTGAAATGTATATAGTACCATTTACCAATATTTCCCCAACAAATTTAATTTTAAAAAGAAAGATGAATGGATAGGTAAAAGTTCCTCTGATGATGCAGCAAATAATACATATAACAGAAACTCCTGCTCTGAACAACTCTGCTCTCTCAAGCTTCTCATCTCACTCCAAAAGAATTGTAGTTGGCCTGGATTGTCCTTTTAAAAGAAAAATACTCAGAATAAAAACCTTGATTTTAGGCATTTGTCCATACTACCCAAAGCAATCTATAGATTCAATGCACTCCCTATTAAAATACCAACGGCATATTCACAGACCTAGAAAGAACTCTCCAAATATTCAGCTGGAATAAAAAAAGACCCCGAATAGCCACAGCAATCCTGAGAAAGAAGAACAAAGTAGGAGAGATGTCAATACCAGATTTCAAACTATATTACCAAGCCATGGTTCTCAAAACAGCCTGGTACTGGCACAAGAACAGGCATATAGACCAATGGAATAGAATAGAGAACTCAGATATCGACCCAAACCACTATGCTAAATTAATATTTGACATAGGAGGCAAGAACATACAATGGAGTCAAGACAGTCTCTTCAACAAATGGTGTTGGGAAAATTGAACAGATACATGCAAAAAAAATAAAACTAGACCACCAACTTACACTATACACAAAAATAAACTCAAAATGGATAAAGGACTTAAACATAAAATGGGAAACCATAAAAATACTAGAAGAATCCACAGGCAGAGAAATCTCAGACATATGCCAAAGCAATTTCTTCACCGATACCACTCCTAGGGCAATGGAAACTAAAGAGAAAATAAACAAATAGGACTAAATCAAAATAAAAAGCTTTTGCACAGCAAAAGAAACCATCAAAAAAATAAGAAAGCCCACTATATGGGAGAGCATATTTGCAAATGTTATCACTGATAAAGGTTTAATCTCCAACATTTACAGGAAACTCATACAACTCAATAAAAGGAAGATAAACGACCCAATAAAAAAATTGTCAATGGACCTAAATAGATACTTTTCAAAAGAAGGCAGAAGGAAGGCCAAGAGACATATGAAAACATGCTCAAAATCACTAATTTTATCCCAGAGGTGCAAATCAAAATGACAATGAGGTACCATTTCACACCTGTCAGAATGGCTATCATCAACAAATCAACAAATGGCAAGTGCTGGGGAGGATGCAGAGAAAAAGGAACCCTCGTGCACAGCTGGTGGGAATGCAGACTGGTGCAGCCACTGTGGAGAACAGTATGGAGTCTCCTCAAAAAACTAAAAATGGAACTCCCATTTGACCCATTAATCCCACTTCTAGGATTATATCCCAAGAAACTAGAAACACCAATCAGAAAGGATATATGCACCCCTATGTTCATAGCAGCACAATTTACCATAGCTAAGATTTGGAAACAGCCTAACTGCCCATCAGCAGATGAGTGGATAAAAAACTGTGGTACATCTACACAATGGAATACTATGCTGCTATAAAAAAAGAAGGAACTCTTACCATTTGCAGCAGCCTGGATGGAACTGGAGAGCATTATACTAAGTGAAATAAGCCAGTCAATGAAAGTAAAATACCACATGATCTCACTCATTTATGGATAATAAAGAGCATTATAACCTGATGAACAAAAAGACAGATACAGAGGCAGTAAAGCATCAAACAGACTGTCAAATTACTGGGGGAAGGTTGGGGAAGGATGAGGGAGATAAGAGATCAACCGAAGGACTTGTATGCATGCATATAAGCATAACCAATTGACGCAAGACACTGGGGGGTGAGGGTATGTATGGGAGTGGGGTTGGGGGGGGCAATGGGAAGATAAGTACACATGTAATACCTTAATAAAAAATAAAAAAATGATAAAATAAAAATAATTTTAAAAAATAAAGAAAGAAAAGAAAAATACTCGGAATAAAAACCTTGGTTTTGGGCATTTGTCAGTGATGTGGTGAGACATTAATTGCACAGTGAAGTAGGAACTCCTGGGTGATGTGACTGTATCTTGAATAGTGATCCTTTCAGTAATTGCACCACATATTCTGAATATCTTTACTAATAAAGGCCTAGGTGGCCCTTGCGCCCTCGCATGACACCCTCACGTCATCACAAGATGGCCATAACAAGATGGCTGCCACAAGATGGCCAGCAGGGGAGGGCAGTTGTGGGCGAACAGGCCTACAGGGGAGGGCAGTTGGGGGCAGCCAGGCTGGCAGGGGAGGGCAGTTGGGGGGGGGGAACCAGGCCTGAAGGGGGGGAGGGCAGTTGGGCCAACCAGGCCAGCAGGGGAGGGCAGTTGGGGGCGACTGGGCTGGCTGGTGATGGCAGTTGGGGGCCATCGGGCTGGCTGCAGAGGGAAGTTGGGGGCCATCAGGCCAGCAGGGGAGGGCAGATGGGAGCAATCAGGCTGGCAGGGGAGCAGTTAGACATCAATCAGGCTGCAGGGGAATGGTTAGGGGGTGATCAGGCTGGCAGGCAGAAGTGGTTAGGGGCAATAAGGCAGTCAGGCAGGTGAGTGGTTAGGAGCTAGCAGTCCCAGATTGTGGAAGGGTCCCAGATTGGAGAGGGTGCAGGCTGGACTGAGGGACACCTCCCCTCCCACCCCCCCCCCCAGCCCTGTGCATGAATTTCATACACTGGGCCTCTTGTATAAAAATGAATTTAAAAAATCACAAATTTATTAGCCAACTCCATGACAAACAGGAGCAGAAATCACCCTGGTTTAACATCAATTACTCTGAGAGTTTAAATTATTAGAATGGAAAAGAGGGGCTGATTTAGACACAATCTGCAGGAATTGTGTGGGATAATAGACTCTTTGTAGTATGAAAAGTTAGCTTTTATCAATTATAATTTTGAGGATAAATTTTTGTTTACTAAACAGGTGATTCTTTCAAATAACTTCTTTCCTTTTTATAGTCTCAATATCTTCAAGACATAGTAGGCATTAAATAATTTTGGTCAAAGGATTCAGGATTTTAAACCTAATTTAAAATTCAGATAGAGATACTCAGCTGGCTCTTCTCTTAGCATAATTAATACTTATATGATTATAAATTATGAAATGTAGAAAATATAATTATTTTAGAAATAGAAATGGAATAGAAATATTGTAGAAATTATAAATTATGAAACAACAGAAAAGTATTAACGTGAACTTTAAATATCAGTATTTTAATTAATACACAGGCTTGGGCGAAAGTAGTTTGTATGGAAAATATTACAATAATTAATAAATAAAAATATAAATATAAACTGTTTTTTATTCTCACAACTGTAACCCCATGTTTGCCACGCCACCATATTGATATGTATTCTAGCCAAGGTTAGTTGCTCATTTATGTCTGTGTATTTTGTAAAATAAGGATCTTACTTCCATGGTTATTTGTTTATATATTGTCATAATCTTCCATGTTACTAAATATTCTTCAAAAGATAATTTTAATGAATGCTGAATATTTTACGGGGTAGGTAAACCATACTATGGTTAACCAATCCTCAATTAAACATTTAGATTTTCTGTTATAATCAATCTATGATGAGCATTCCCAAATGCTGTGTGCATCTCTGTTAGGATCTTCAGAGGATCTAGGTACTTCTCAAAAATCTCATGAAGGATTGATATCTTAAGAGAAAAGCCCGTGGACAGGTATTGTTTGCAAAGTATATTAAAATAGAAAAAAAAACACCTGAAAGTGCTTTATGTAATTTCTTTTATAACTAAAAGCATCAGTAGGTGTAAATTTTAGAAATGGTCATTAGATTATAGTTTTCTAAATTGTATATTCATTGTAACAGTTCAGAAAAGGCATTTACTCAGATAATTCCAGTTTCAGTTGAATGTATTTGGAATAGCAATTTCATTATAATCTTTATTTATATTATTCATAAGCCTATGTAAGGAAAGTATAGAAAGAGAGGAATAACAGCATATTATTTTGAAAGAAATAATACTCTACAAGTCATTTCCATGGCAATTAATGCATTTTTATAAAAGGAAGTGGAAATTTATGGGATGATATAAACATCATTTATTTTGATACCACTTCGATATATAAGACCACATACAGTTTGAAGAGCACTTACCATCTAAAGATAATTTTGAATTTATAGAAGTACTCATGAGGCAAGATTATGGAGACAGTGAAAAGATCAGAGGTTTCCAGGGCTGTGAGTTGGGGAGATGGTGGAGAGGGGGATGAGTAGGTGGAGCACAGAGGATTATTAAGGCAATAAAAACATTTTATTTGATATTATAATGATGGATACTTGACATTATATATTTGTCCACATCCATAGAATGTACAACAAGAGTGAATCCTAATGAAAACTATGAACTTTGGGGACGTTATGATTTTTCAATATGGGTTCATCAACTGTAACAAATGGACCACTCTGGCAAGTAATGTTGATAGCGAGGGGAGTTATGCATGTTGGGGAGCAAAGATCTACATAGGAAATCTCAGTATCTTTCTCTCAATTTTGCTGTAAACATAAAACAGCTCTAAAAAAAAAGTCTCTTATGAAAAGTACTCATATGTTCACACATTCTTTTTTCAGTAAGAGTACACCTGGAAACACCAAGACCTCTTTAATGTTTCCGTGTTTGCTGGGCCCAGGCCTGCAAAGTCATTCTGGAAGTACATTAACAACTCAATGCCCTAGAAGTCACCCTCATCCAGTAGGGGATGGAGCCAAGGGACAAATGCCCAGGTTGTCTTTCCATTATCAGCTGGGCAATCCTGGAAGGTATGCTACTTGTTTCTTAGGATGCCCAGTGGAATCAAGCTCATTTTGTTCACCAGTAGGAAAAGAACACACATTTATTATCTCACAGTTTGCTGGGTCAAGAGTCTTGGAACAGCTTGACTGGTTCTCTGCTTTCGGATTTCACAAGGTTGCAAATTGTTGGTTGGGGCTGCAGTCTCATCTGAAGCTCCACTGGGGAAGAACTGATTTTCAAGATTGTAAAGATGTTGGCAGCATCTTGTCCAGTGGTTCTCAACCTTTCTAATGCCACAACCTTTAATACAGTTCCTCATGTTGTGGTGACCCCCAACCATAAAATTATTTTCGTTGCTACCTCATAATGTAATTTTGCTACTGTTAATGAATCGTAATGTAAATATCTGTGTTTTCCGATGGTCTTAAGCTCTACAGCAGCGGTTCTCAACCTGTGGGTTGCGACCCACAGGTTGAGAACCGCTAGCAGGGTTGCCTAAGACCATCGGAAAACACAGATATTTACATTACGATTCATTAACAGTAGCAAAATTACATTATGAGGTAGCAACGAAAAAAATTTTATGGTTGGGGGTCACCAGAACATGAGGAACTGTATTAAAGGGTCGCGGCATTAGAAAGGTTGAGAACCACTGATCTAGTCCATTGTGGACTATTAAACTAAGAGCATCTATTTCTTGCTAGCTGTCATTTGAAGATGTTTCTTGCCATGTGGACCTTTTCAACCTCACTGCTTGCTTCTCAAAGCCTTCAAGAGAGAAATTCACCTAACAAAATGTGTTAAAATCTTAAGTATCACTATCACAATAGTGACATCCCATCATCACTGTCATATTCTATTGATATAAATAAGTTATCCGTTCATAGGCAAGGGGCAGAAATTTCATAGGGCATGAATACCAGGAGGTGGGGATCTTAGGGCTACCTTTGAGTATGCCTAACATAAAAGTATTTATATTTTAATATATTTTATAGCTATAAAAATGGTAGTAAAAGTTATTTTTCTTTTCTCAATTTCTTTCTCTTTTTGCTCTTTTCTGTCTTCACTTACATTTGTCTTGCTATAGAGCTGATGCTATGTATTCCTCTTAAGTTGGGGTAGCCAGCATCCCAGGTGAGTACTAGTCATAGGGAGCTGTCCACGCCACAGCCATATCATGACTTGCATATCATTTTAACTAGAAAATTTGTAGTGAATGATATTTTCTAATAATTGGTTTTTTTTAATATATTTTTATTGATTTTTGAGAGAAGAGCAGAGAGGGAGAGAGAGATAGAAACATCAATGATGAGAGAGAATCATTGATCAGCTGCCTCCTGCATATCCCCTACTGGCAATCGAGCCCGCAACCCAGGCATGTGCCCTTGATTGGAATCGAACCTGGGACTCTTCAGTCCTCAAGCCTAGGTTCTATCCCCTGAGCCAAACCAGCTAGGGCGACATTTTCAAATAATTGAATAATTTAAAGAAACAATGTTATTCTTATAGAAAACAAGCCAACTGAGAAAAAAACAGGGCTCTGGAGATTGAGTCCAAATTGTTTGGAGCTTTACAAATACAATATAGCACTAAAAGAATTAACTTAAACATTTCATTGAATGGAGATAATTCAAGGGGAGGCCTACTAGACTGAAAATAAAATCCTCTTGTGCATTGGTCTGGGATTTCCTTATGATACATCTGCAGAATGAATTTTTCAGGGGAAGTGATCATTTATGTCTATTTCATTGTCTCTTGGAAAGGCTAATTTCTTTCAAACAACCAGGGCTCATTAATTTAGACTACTTTTTGGAAGTCCAGCCAAAATATTCAGAAATAACTATAATCATTCAAATAGATCACATAAGTTCTTACTATATAAAAACCATTATACTGTAGAGTTTGGAGTATATAATGTTATAATTTATTAAGCTCCTATATTAAAGAAGAGTGACATCACTGTCCATAATTACAGAAGCTCAAGCTGTACCAACAAAAAGGTCCTTAGTTTTGGAATCAACAAGACCTGCTTTAGGAATTTATAGTTTTCCTCATTAACTTCTTTTTCTATTTTAATTGTCTCGGGCTTATTGGTATTAAATGACTGAATGCTTTGACATTTTGTTAATGTTAATTTAACTAAATGATCTTATTCTTAGACTTCAAACCTACCTGTTCCTGAGAAATTGATTTATAGACTCCAAATTGTCTTAAGTTGTATCTCATAATTGTTAGGATGGCTTCAGAAAAAGTAGGGAAAAGGTATCGGTGACCTACATAAGAATTAGAAGTCTGGAATCTTGGGCATTGTTTACGCTCCTTAATAACTGGAATTAAGCAATTTTACTGCTCTTGAATCTGCTCTCTACTAACCATGGCAGTAGGTAAAATCCAAATTTCTTTATATGCTCTCTAAAGTTTTGCATTATTTGGCCTCATGCATATTTCTTCAGCTTCAACTTATACCAAGCCCCCCACCTTTACCCCAGCTCTTTTATTCTAGCTACTCTGGTACTTTTCCCAGTTTGTCAACGTTCTCTTCACCACCGTGTCTTTGCAAATATTGCTCTCTTGGCCTTAATTAATAAAAACACTCTCCCTTAACTCCCTTTCTTTCTCTCTGTCCCCCACCCCTCTTTTTAGTTAACTCTATTTCTTTAAGCCTCAGCTCAATTTTCACTTGAGATTTAATCTCAATTTTATAGCATGTTCAAGCAATATGTACCTGTTTCCACTAGCCATTAACATACTTGTAATATTTTACAGTTTGTGTGGCTATATGCCTGTTTCACTAGACTGGCAGGGCAAACAGAAAACAGCTGGCCCAGGAAACAGAATAGGTGAACAGAAATTAGAGTTTATTCTTAAAGTAATGAGACATATGTCTACATAGGAAGTCAGGGAGAATGTGGTGGTGGACAGTCAGATTCATTTGGAAGTAAACGCTTTAATCCACAGGCAACCAGGCCAGAATTTTGAACACGTAAATTAAATTTTAAAACTAACGTTTCAGGAATATTAGTTCAGCCATTGTAGGCAGGGTAAATCGTAAACCAGGAAGTAAGAGTTCAGGCTTGAAAAAAAAAAGTAAGCATACAGCCTCAGATGGTGGCCTTAGGAGTAGAAAGGAATTGGTTTATACTGTGATAATCATTTTTCTTCAAGCATCTTTGAACAAGTTCACATTACAATCTTGGCACAGATTTTTCCTGGAAGACTTTCAAAGGGTAAGAACCACTTTAAAGTTGCAGACTCAGATTGTCAAATTATCCTTCAAAATGCTTGAATTGATTTGTACTCTCCATCAATAAGTGTGGAGTTGTCAGTTTCCCCATTGATAATCACCACTCTTTTTTTTTTTCAATCTCATAGGCCACTGAGAAGTTCATTTCAGTTGCCTTGTATGCCTAAGAACACCTCTACAACCACACCAAACCACACTTTTAATCTGTTTCTGTGTCTGCCCTTGATCTTCAAGTGCTTCTCACTTTAATGTTTCTGTTGCCTCTCTAGTTTTCTCACATTCTTTCAACATGGGGATATCTGAGAGTAACACCAAAGAGACTGTCTCAGAGGAAAGTGATTAAATAGATAATATTCTTAGAACCAAAGAAGACAGAGGAGATATAAGAATTTTACACACACACAAAAATGATGACCTAATTAGAGAATACAGTCATATGAAAGGAGAAAATGTCTTCCATGCATGTAAAGGAATAACTTAAGGTGTCACAGTTCAAAAGTTAAGATCATTTGGCATCATAACTAGAAAATAAACGTAATAGTCATATTGTTACATGGTTACTTATGATTAAGAGATGTGATACTATTTCAAATAAATCTATAACATCTAGATTATTAGTCTATCCAATTAACATTTAATATAGAATTTAATAAAACTTCTTTATTAGAGTTCTTCCTTCATAAAAAAAAATAAAAACAGAGAAGGAATTTATTAATGAATACAAAATGAGATGGGATGTGCTTACACAGATGCAAGGTCTCCTTAAGATCCGAAACCTTCAGTTAATTCCACTTGTACATCACCTTCATTTAAATTTGGGACAGTTTGTAAAGCCCTCTATGGAAATAGCTTATTGAAATAATTATATACTAGATCATAGGCCGCAAAATTGGAATCTTATTGACTTGAGTTTGCTTCACTGGGAAAAACAGGCAATTAAAATATAATTGTGTGTGTGTGTGTGTGTGTGTGTGTGTGTGTGTGTGTGTGTGTATGTATTATCCAAAGTTCTTGTGGTAGGTTAGGAGTTGATACACCTGGAAGGGGCACCAGCTGTGGGTCTTATACTGGGTACTCGAATTTACAGAAGAAACTAAGACCAGAAGTATCATGACCCAACACTAAACGGTGAAGGGACATCTCTTGTCCCTGTGAATTGTTGTTGACAGAGTCCAGGACTCTGGCTCTAGCTGCCCTTGCTTTGATCACTTGGTCTCATGTTAGCCTTACCCTCACCACAGCTTTCTGATTCTTCAATTGCTCTTCTCCCCACAAAAGAAAGACCTTTCATTCTGATACCTGCTTGTTTCCACACAACTTCATTAGTTTCCCAAGTTTCCCAGTGCACCGGCCAGTGTTTCTCTGATCTTTAGCTAGTGCTCATTCTGTTAAGCACTCTTATCCTCAGTTGAAAGATTTGAGGGTGCGGAAACAAAACTGCATCCAAATTTCACTTTCCAACACAAATAGTTACTGAGAGAAGCTTACTCCACACACCCCTTCTCAATCCTCCTGTGCCTCACTCCCTTTTTCAATTCTATTTCCATCCAAGGTATTCTACTCTCTGTTTGCATAAATTGCAAATAGTAGAATCAAAGAATAAAAACACCAGGACCAGCAAAAACGTTGGAAAACATCTACATTCTACATTGGAAAATGGTTTTGGTGTGAATGCAAAATTTCTTCAATTGATACTGATTGCCTAGATAACCCAATTGATAAGGATAATGAGGGTTCATTTGTACCCAATGCGAAAGCTCTATGATTGATTAATGATTTCTGGTTTAGGCATGGGACAACAGACAGAGGTCATTTGCACTGGAAATGTCACACTCTGATCTAGCCCACCCTCCTTTTTTTCAGTGGAGGGGTCTAAGGTTTTTAAAGTTTAAATAACTGTCTTTCTAACAAACACACAGCTAGTCCCTGCTGAAAAGACAAACCAGATTTTCTGAGTCCTAGGAACCAGAGTCCAGGTATTAAAGATATCTAATTCCAAGAGTCACATTATCTTTACTTCTCCCATGTTCCAGGGCATCATAGTCACAATTCCTTAAAGCTTTCACTTCTTTATTCTTATCCTTTTCAGCACCTAAGTACAGTCTCTTTTCTTCTTACTTCCAGTCAGTACCCTGCTAGCTGTTTTTTTGTTTTGTTTTGTTTTTGTTTTTGTTTGGGGCTCTCACTGATTACTGCTGCAATCAGTCCTGTTCTCTGTACTAGGTAAATCTTCCTAAAGCACTAATATGGTAATCATACTATCCAGATTTTCTAACAATAACAATATAAATATTTCCAAGTTTAAATTTATTGCTTTAACTACATTTTAAGGTCTTTCGTTACCTTATCACTTGAGAAAATGCAATTCCTACTATGACTCAATGGACAACATATTCACCAGCTATTATGCTTTGTTATGTACCTGAATGTGGCATTATAATTTCTACCTAACAAAAACCCTTCATCTGTTTTCTATACCCTATTGTTGCCAACTGCTTTTCTACCTCTCCAGCATCTCATTCTAATGTCACAATACAAAGATCCACACACATAGATTTGAAGTTGACTTTTACCCAACAGAAATCTCATCAATGCTATAAGAGTCGGTGGAAATAACCAGGAAATCAAAGCATTATGTGAGAACCTTCACATATGAAGAGTCACAAAGAATGTTGGCTCAGATCTATGCCACACATAGTAAGAAACCCAATAATTATTTTTCTTATAATGATATTGGTATGAAAAGATTGCAGTTACTCAGATTGGCTATAATTTTATTAATTTGAAGCATATCTACATACTGATTTTCTCTTAAAATAGACTCTTTAGAATCCCCAGACAATTCTTTTCATTACTTTCCTGAAATTGATCAATTTCATCCCTGGCTTGTTTGACAGTCAACAATGAAATTGAATTGCTTTTGAACAAGTAAATGGGTTCCCACTCCTTTTCTTACTTGAAAGAAAATACTTATTTGCAGCACAAATAAACACTACACATGTCCATTTCCACAATATAAAAATTCTTTGAAGAATGCACTCAACTAGAAAATATAGGGGTAAGAAACTACACACAAGTCTAGAAACTGCATTAAGGGGAAAAAATAAATCTGTCAGTGTCTGTACCTATTTATTCCTTGTATAAGGGACAGCTGTGGCACCAAAAGTTTCAGTTATTTTAGGCATCTCGTAACTATAAGCCTAGGTTGGGTGAGGTTGCAGTGAGTGGGGCAGAAGAGATAAAAATCTAAACTAGATATACTAGGAGTATTTTTCCCCTTGAATGCTCTTTTCATTTTTATTAATTTTAAGAGAAAATACTAGAAGTTAATAATGGTTAAGTTCTGGATACAAGTAGTCCCACGGAGCCCTGGATTTTATTCAGATTCCCTAAAGATCATGCACTATGTCACATCTTAATGTATAAGTAACAGAGCATCAAAATACTTGAGGAAAAGGTGATGCAACTACAAGGAGAAATAGGTGAATCCACTCTTAGGGTTGGCGACTTTATCATCACTCTATCAGAAATGGACATATCAAGCAGGCGGGAAATCAGTAAGAACATAAAGTTGAATTTAACTATACCACCAGTCATCTGGATATAATTGAAATTATAGACGACATCATCAAAAAACAGCATATTACATATTCTTCTTGAGCTAATATGGGACATATACCAAGATGGACCACATTCTGGGCCCTAAAATACACCTTAACCAATTTAAAACAGTAGAAACTATACAATGTCTGCTCTCAGACCATAGTGGAATTAAATTAGAAATCTATAACAGAAAAAATAGCTGAATACTTTGAAAACTTGGAGATTAAACTGCATCCAGTAAGTAATACATGGACTAAAAAAAATATCTCAAGAGAAATGTGAGTATCTTTTGAGCTAAATGAAAATGAAAATATAATTATCAAATTCTATGGTGTGCAGGGACAAAAATTGCTTAGAAGGAAATTTATATCATTGAATGCATATGTTAGAAAAGAAGATAGATCTAAATTCAATAATGTAAAGTTCCACCTTGGGAAACTAGAAAGAGAACAGCAAATTCAATCCAAAGGAAATAGAATAAAATAAATAATAAAAATTAGAGGAGAACTCAAGGATATTTGAAACAGGAAATAGAGAAAACAAAACCACGAGCTTTTTTTTTTTTTTTTTTTAAGAAGGTTAATAAAGTCAATAAGCCTCTAACCAGGCCAACTAAAAAAAAAAAAAAAGAGAGGACAAACATATATAGTATCAGAAATAAAAGAGGGGGAAGGTATTTACTATAGAGCCCAATAAGCATTAAAAGGATAATAAAAGATCACGAACAACTCTATGCCCACATATTTATTAACGTGGATGAAATAGACCAATTCCTTGAAAGACAATCTATCAAAACTTACCAAATAGACCATCTGAATTCAAGAATTAAATCAATGATAATAACATTCCAAAAGAGAAAACATTGGGCGCAGATGGCTTTACCAAATATTAAGAAAGAGATCACGTCAATTCTCTACAGTTTTTTTCAGAAGGTAGAAATAGAGGGAAGGAATACTTTGTAACTTGTTCTATGAGACCAGCATTACTCTGATACTAAACAAAGATATTAAAAGAACTGCTGACCAATATTTCTCATTAACATAAATGCAAAAATCATCAAAAATATTAGCAAATCTAACCTAACAATGTATTAAAAAATGAGACATCACGACCAAGTGAGATATACCCTTGTTATGCAAGATTTATCCAACCTTTAAAAAAAAATCAATGTAATAAGCAAAAGGAAATACTAGTAAAAGGTATACAGATTGGGAAGGAAGAAATAAAATTTTTTGTTTGCAGTTAATGTTATTGTCTGTGAAGAAAATTTGAAAGAATCAAGAACTAAAACCTCCTGTAGCTAATAAATGATGACAGCAAGGTAGCAAAATATGCAAAGTTGATTTTTTTATATATCAGATATGGACAAGTGGAATTTGAAGTTTAGAAAAAAACTCAATACTACTTTTATTAGCTCCCACAAAATGAAATGCTTGGGTTTAAATCTAACAAAATGTGTGCAAGATCTACATAAGAAAAAAAATCCGATGAATTAAATTTAAAAAATGAAATAAATGGAGAGATATTCCACGTTCCTGAAAGGAAGGCTCAAGATTGACAGGATGTTCCTTCTTCACAAATTAATGTAATTCCAATCAAAATACAGTCAGTGTAATTCCAATCAAAATCCCAACATTTTGTTAATATTGAAAATCAGATTCGAAGGTTTATATGGAGAAGCAAAACACCCAGAATAGCCAGCACCATATTGAAAAATAACAAAGTTGGAAGACTGATAGTTCCCAACTTCAATATTCACTCTAACACTATATTAACCAAGACAATGTGGAATTAGCAAAAGAATAGATAAGTAGATCAAGGGAACAGCATAGTCCAGGAATAGAACCACCTAAATATAGTCAACTGATCTTTGACAAAGGACAAAGGCAATGCCATGGAGCAAAGATAGTCTCTTCACAAATGGTTGGAACAACTGGATATCTACAGGCAAAACAAAACAAAACAAAACAAAACACAATAACATATCTAGACACAGACCTTACATCCTTTTCAAAAATTAACTCAAAGTTGACTACATACTTAAACGTAAAACACAAAATGATAAAACTCCCAGATGATAACATAGAATATACTCTGACCTTGGGCATGGCAATGACTTGTTAGATACAATGCAAAAAACAGGAATCATGAAAGGAGCAATTATTCAGCTGGACTTCATTAAAATGAAAAATTCTTCTCTGGGAAAGGAGATGTCAAAGAATAAGATAAGATGCTGATATCTGATAAAGGACCATTGTCCAAAATATACAAAGAACTCTTAAAACTCAACAGTAAAAAGATGTACAATTTAAAAAAAAATTTTTCAAAAGATATAAGCAAACATTTTATTAAAGGAGGTATACACCTGGATCAGCTGGTGTGGCTCAGTGGTTGAGCATCGACCTATGAACCAGGAGGTCAAGGTTCGATTACTGGTCAGGGCACATGGATCAGTCCCCAGTGAGTGACATGCAGGAGGCAGCCAATCAATGATTCTCATCATTGATGTTTCTATCTCTCCTTTTCTCTTCCTCTCTGAAATCAAGAAAACTATTTTCAAAAAGAAGGTATACACCTGAAAAATAAGCATATGAAAAGATATTCCACATTATATTAGGGACATGCAAGTTAAAATAACTATGGGATACTATGTCAAACCTACTAGAATGGCCAAAATCCAGAGTACTGGCAACATCAAATGTGGCAAGGATGTGGGGCAACAGGAACTCTCACTGCTAATGGAATTACAAAGTGTACAGTGCAGACACTTTTAAAGACCTACAGTTTCGCCCTAACTGGTTTTGCTCAGTGGATAGAGCGTTGGCCTGCGGACTGAAAGGTCCCAGGTTCGATTCCGGTCAAGGGCATGTACCTTGGTTGCAGGCACATCCCCAGTAGGAGGTGTGCAGGAGGCAGCTGATCGATGTTTCTCTCCCATCGATGTTTCTAACTCTCTATCCCTCTCCCTTCCTTTCTGTAAAAAATCAATAAAGCGTGTATATATATACATATATATATGTATATATATATATACCTACAGTTTCAGTCAAAACTAAATATAATTTTACCCACACAATCCAGCAATTACACTCTTTGGTATTTACTCAAATGACATGAAAACTCATTTCTACAGAAAAGGCTGCACATGGATAGTTATAGCAGCTTTATTTACAAGTATCCATAATTGCTAAAACCTGAAAGCAACCAAGATCCCTTTAGTAGGTGAAGGCTACAGCCACAATGAAAGATTTAGTGTTGGAAAAGAAATTAGCTATGGAGTCATGAAAAAACATGGAGGAGCCTTAAATGCATATTACTAAGTAAAAGAAGTCAATCTGAAAGGCCCCCATAAACTGTGATTCCAACTATATTCCATGCTGGAAAGGGCAGGATTATGGAGACAGTTTAGAGATCAGTGATTGACAGTGGTTTGAGGGATAAAAAGAAAAAAGCACAGACAAATTTTAGAGCAGTGAAATTATTCTGTATGCTACTGGGATGATTGATACATGTCATACAGTTGACAAAACCTATAGAATGTGCAACACCAGGAATGAACCCTAATGTAAACGATGGACTTCCAGCGATAACGATTTGTCAGTGGGGGAGGGGAATGGGTTATGGAGAAGTTGTGTGTACTTTCTGCTCAATTTTGCTGTACACCTGAAGCTGCTCTGAAAAAATAGTTTATTTGAAAGGGGGGGAAAAGACCCACCAACTTAATTTTTAAACTGTTGAATGATATTCCATAACATGAACATCATGTAATTACTGAAGCATCCTATTGATGGGCACTTAAGAATTTGTGATATTTTCTTTATTAAAAATAAAGCTATAAGGAAAAACTTTTTTTACATTTGTTAGAGTAGAAATTGTCCAAGAGACCCAGGAATATGGAAGTTGATATTAATTGACAAATGCCCTCTGAAACCTGATACCAAGTTTTAGCCCCATCAACAGCACATGATAGTTGCTTTGTTCCCCCTGAAATAATACTGACTTTGAGTGGCATTACTATTTTTAGTCTTTACCAAACCCGTAGTGGGAAACATGCTTTATTCTAAAACAATTCCATGTTTCTTGTCGTGTAACCAAGAAATTCTTCATATGTTTTTGGACTATTTGTATTTCTTTCAGTAATTGCCAATTTTTTCATTAATGTTATTATTTTATTGATTCACTTGCCTTTCATTATTTAATATAACTAAATGATTGAGCTAAGTACCCAAATTAAAATATTAAAATATAATAAGATGAACCTTCAAGAGAGAAAAAAAAGGTAATAAATTCATCATGTGTAAGTTATAATACTTAGAAAAACAAAAAGAACAAGTATACATTTAAAAAATGTTTTTATAAAAGGTCACTAAAATAAAACTTGCAAAACTTATAAAAATAAATTATGAATATGTTAAATACTATTGAGGACAGAATCTTAGACATATGAAAGATTAAATATAAAAACATCATTCCGTCCTAATACATTTGAAAATCAGGATGAAATGCCTTTTTTAAGGAGATTAAAATTACTAAACTGATTTAGAAGAGCCTAATAACAGAGTAAGAAAGTTTTAAAATTTGCCCAAAGTACCCAAAGAAATGCTTCACAGATATTTATTCCCTAGTTAATTTTTTTTAAACAAGTGAAAAATATAAATATGTGTTAGGTGAAAATGTCCTTTCTGAAATAGGTAATATATTACAGGAAACACATTTGAATAAAAATAATGATTGTTGAAGTTATGAATCTTGCTTAAGGAATTTAAAAGTCAGCATTCTTCACTGGTCCTTAGCGATAAGAGTTCCAATGGATTCTATTTATATACTCAAGAATTACACATTGTTGGAATAAATAAATAGAATCTATTGGAAGCTACAGGAGATGTTGGATTCATGCTGTGCATGTCTCTGGAATGTTATTTCATTAAAATCCACATACTTTATTTGCAAAAATAAATTTGCAATGGTGATTAGTTGCAAATAAGGTCCTCTGCCTAGATAGTTTTATGGATGAAGTCTATCAAACCTTCAAGGAATTACAATACTAAGTGTAATATTACATTTAGAATCTAGAAAAATGCCAGCTTTCCCACTAATACTATACAGCTAGCATAATGCTAAAATGGAATTAGATTTTTAAAAATAGCCCAATGGGAAGGTGAAGATCAGTTCAACTAGAATACTAAATAAATACAATTTTATTTTAAAAATAGTTACAATTCAAGTTGTTGAATGAATGAATGAAATGTGTAGATTCACCAGGCCAATTTATTTTATTTTATTACTTATTTTATTTTATTTTATTACTTTTTCAGAACAGAATTTATTCATGATTTGCCATATTTGGAAGACATGTTTGTCCACATTAATGTGATACATTTTTTTTTTTTACAAAAATCAAGGTCCATCACTATAAGAGTACCAGTATGTACATTTCTGGTCAAGCTGCTCACTTTTGAAGAGAATGTTGAATGTAAAGCACTATATAAATGCAGTATTAATAACTCTGGCCAGGTGACTCCATTGGTTAGAGCATTATCCCAATATGCCTAGGTTGTGGGTTCGATCCTCAGTCAGGGCACATATAAGAATCAACCAATCTCTCTCTCTCTCTCTCTCTCTCTCTCTCTCTCTCTCTCTCTCTCTCTCTCTCTCTCTCTCTCTCATCAATCCAATTAAAAAGGTGCTGTTAATGAAGTGTTTCTATAGTATATAATTAAGAATGGCAATGATTGAATATCTCTGTAAGCAGAAAGCTGCAGATATCTGGAAATTATAAAAACATCTTTTTTAAACATTACTGCTACTCAGGTGAATTTAGAATCAAAACATGAATTCATTATAATTTTCTTGCTGACACTGGTAGCATCTGTGTCTTAGGCCTTCTCAAGGATAGCTTCTTTGGTTTGAAAATCACAAAATGATGTTTCATGAATTTAACTACTCAACATTGAGAATTCCATGATATCTGTAATCCCTTGCACAAGGCCACTTTCATGTGACAAAGTGAATTATGAGAGACAACACAATGAAAGAGAATTAAAAGCATTTGACAAAATCCAACACCCTTTCTTGATAAAAACCCTCAGCAAAATGGGAATAGAGGGTTCATTCCTCAACATAATAAAGGCCTTATATGACAAACCTACAGCCAACATTAAACTCAGTGGGCAAAAACTAAAACCATTTCACCTAAGAACAAGAATGAGACCGGGTTGCCCACTTTCACCACTCCTGTTCGACATAGTTCTGGAAGTGCTAGCCATAGCAATTAGATAAGAAGAAGAAGTAAAAGGTATCCAAATTGTAAAAGAAGATGTAAAACTGTCATTATTTGCAGATTATATGATACTGTACATAGAAAACCCTAAAGACTCCATCAAAAAATTATTAGACTTAATGAATGAATTTGTCAATGTAGCAGGATACAAAGTTAATGCCAAGAAATCTATGGCATTTTTATATACCAATAGTGAATTTACAGAAAGAGAGATTAAAAAACAATCCCGTTCATCATCGCACCAAGTTGCATCGCACCAAGTTAAGATACCTAGGAATAAACTTAATTAAGGACTTTTGGTAAGACCTGTACTGGGAAAACTACATGACACTGAAAAAAGAGATAGAAGAAGACATAAACATATGGAAGAACATACCGTGTTCATGGACTGGTAGAATCACCATCATGAAAATGTCCATACTACCCAAAGCAATCTATAGATTCAATGCACTCCCCATTAAAATGCCAGTTGCTTATTATACCTCAAGGTGGTTCCATATCAAGAAAGAACTTAAGAACAATCAGTTCAAAATCATTTATTTTGTACATACTATATGTCAGACAGGAAACTCTTTGAGGACACAGCATGAATAAATTATAGGCCTTGCCCTTGAGGAGGTCCCAGTCTGAAAGAATACAACGGTTCTACATTGTGCATCCAGAGTGGATTTGCTTCAAGAGGAAAATTATTTTCTGTTGCAAGAGTCACTTGCACTAGCAGTAAAGTCCTGCCTTAACTTAAATCCTCAGCAGAATACCTATCACATGAAGGACACCTCAGGGAAGTGCCTTACTTTGGAGTGTATGCCTGGATTTTGAATTTTCACTTTCCCTAGGCCCAGTTCAGTGGATGATTGTGGGTTGATTCACACGTCAAAAAGAACGCAAAGCCCTACATACTTAACCTTTGTAACCAGCTACTGCTGGAGAAATAATAAGCAAGTCTTAGGAGAGGAAAAGTATTGCTTGAAAATCGGCAGTCCTTTTACTCTTGTGAAGAATGGGATATAAATCAGTAAATAACAATGACATCTAGAGGTGCAATTACATTATCTGTCCCCTTAAAAACGCTGGGAAGATGTGGTCGGTTCCAAAAGCTTTCTGCCTTTGACAGTAGTAACAGAACCAAACTTTTCCTTCGCCACGAGGCCAGGAGTCTGGGTCTGGGTTAGAGTCCTTCCAATGAGCTAGAAATACTCTAATAAAAAATAAGTCTAAGTCCTTTCTCAAATTAGAAACATGCACGTCTTTAAAGCTATGTCTTAAATAGCTCCAAATATTGATATTTATACACAGAATGATAGAGGTAGTTGGAATCTTAGAAGTTAAGTGACTAATTTCAAGTAAGAAAAAAGTATTTTACCAAAAGCAATATAGCTACTTTCAGGTATTATCATATTATACGTATGCCTTAAGTACAAAACACTCGGCTAAGAATTTGGTCCAATATCAATTGTTTCCTCTCCATTTTTGTAGTTCAGCAGGTATTTCATTTCCTTAATGTAGAATTGTTGGGTCTTTTTCCCTGATTGGTTTGATTAAAAAGGTAATGACATTTACTTTGCTGGAATGGGTACCATCATGCTGTTAAATATTAGGTATAAAATAACTTGCCTAAATATTCAAATGGAAAGTATTCAGTGGATGTGTGCTTATAATTCATCAATATATGTTTTCTTCATTTTAAAACAAATTCTTCTTTCACTTAGGATCTGAATTGTTGAACTGGGAGTTTTGATGTAGGGTTTTAGGCTAGCATACATCTTGAGACCCAATGATAATAGGAACCAAGAAGGAAGGCAGAATTCATCAGCAAATTAAGTGGAATGGTTTGGAGTGATAAATAAAGGTAGAATTATGTCAGTGACTGATGAAAACTTTTTTTTAATTATTAAAGATTAGATCAGAGCAATGGGGAATATGCTACAGTGGCTTCCAAGACTTGTTTTATGGAAATATGATATTCAGAGGCTACTGATCCTCTCTGACTCAAATCTCCAGTCTCTTTAACTGTCTTTTCAGCCATAGTGAACAGCCAGACCTAGCATTTCCAGTTCCATTCATCAAGTAGAGAGAACCTAAATGGATGTTTGCTGAGTAAATGATACTTAAAAAGGTATAAACCAATGATGGCAGCAAATTCACTCCAGCAGAGAGGTAAATCAAGAACCAGTATACCCTAGGCTTACTAGCTTACTAGTAATACTTCAAGGGTCTGAACCAACTATGTGACTCAGAATCTCTCTCCTCTCTCTCTCTCTTTCTCTCTTTCTCTCTCTCTCTCTCTCTCTCTCTCTCTCTCTCTCTCTCTCTCTCTCTCTCTCTCTCTCTCTCTCTTTCTCCTCCTGCCTTTAATTGTAAACTCAGGTACAGAAAACCAGACAAAATGAATGGTTAGCATGGTGAATTATTTTAAGCCAAACAATCTTATATCAAACAGCACTCTGATCAAGCAATAGAAGTTTACAAAATAATGGAAAAGGTCCTCCCCTTCCTCCAAATGGAATTCTCTTGATGTTCATGGCAGCCTTGTAATCTATATATATAAAAGCCTAAGTGACCATTATGACTGAATGATCAGAACGATCGGAAGGAACACCTGGTCAACCAGTCACTAGGATGTGTGTGCACTGACCACCAGGGGGCAGACACTCAGCACAGGAGCTGCCCCCTGGTAGTCAATGCACTCCCATGGCCAACCTCCCTCGGCTGGCCAACCAACCTCAACCTCCTGTGGCCCCTCCCCCGAGCTGGCCAGCCCTTCAATAGACCTCGATCACTGGCCAGGCTGAGGGACCCCACCTGTGCACGAATTCGTGCACCAGGCCCCTAGTAGTATAATAAACAAACAAACAAACATGAAAACAAGGTAAATCATAATGTAAGGTATAGACAATCAGTGGACTACATGCAGCAGTTATAAAACTTGAGACTGAATTATTCAGTGAATTCTTTATTTGTGAATGTGCAGACACAGTCTTAGCTTCTAAGGATGTAAGGGTGAACAAAATAAACTATATCCTTTTAGAGGTGACATTTGAATGGGACAGACAAACAACAAACAACTTAATATGTAGCACAATTGTAGTTATTGGGAAAACTTGGAAAATAAGAGATGGTGAGCACAGAAAGGTGCTGTCCAAGGAAGGGCTTTTGGAGCCATGGGCATTTGAGCAGAGAGCAAAGTAAGGTTGGTGAAGAGGATTCCAGACAGACTGAATAGCAAGGTAAAGTCACTCTCTGAATGAGAGCAACGCTAGAGTGGGCGACTATTAAGAGATAAATTCAGGGAATGGAAAGTACAGATCCTGGAGGGGCTCAGAAACCTTGGTGTGGAGTTTGGATTTCATTTGAACTGAACTGGGAAATCATTGGAGGGTCATACTTATGTTTTCAAAGATTATGTTGGCAGTGAGGAGAGGAGTAGTATTAGGGGGCCTTTGTGGTAAGTTTGGAGAAAGATGATGGTGGATGATGCATAGAATATTATGGAGAGATCTCCAAAGTGTATTGCTGGATTTTTAAAAACTATAGAAAAACCTTGTTAATGTGTGATCCTAGTTAAGTGAAAATTAGTACTTTCAAACCACAGAATATAAGCTGTATATATGTGTAAAAACTTATTTTCAAAGTTCTCAGGAGAGACATGGAAGGCACCAGACCTAAAAGACAAGAGAAATAACTCTGGAAACAGAGAGGGTGAGCGTGGGTGGGGATGGACTACATTTTTTGGTTGTGGGTGGGGATGGACTACTTTTGTATGCTTTATTTTTATTTTTGCAACAATAAAATATTTGTTGATTGCATGTATCAAATGCAAATTATGAGAATTTAATAGCTGAATCAAGCTGTTGGAGTATTGTTAAAATAAAGATTACAAAGATTTTTAACAGCTACCTTAAAAAAGATCTATATTTTAAAGACAGTCTTTCTGAAGGCATAACTAAATCTAATAATTTTACAATTACAAATGTACTTTCAAGTGATAGTATCACAAAATGAATTTTGGAAAAGGTTAGATATACATTTATGTGGAAGATGTATAGGATGTTGAGAAGGTATGAGAACATGTGCAGACGTATGACAAGTTATGCAAAAATTTTGATTTAGAACTGCTGATAGAGAATACACAGAGAGGGAAATGAATCTTAAGAATACAAGATTTGGAATTGGAGGATCCTGAATGGAACACATGTTCCTCTATATTCTAAGGGCATGACCCAGGGCTTGTCACTTAACCTCTTTCAACTTCCATCTCCTCTCTGCTAAAATGTGGCTATTTCTATCTGATAAGATTATTATAAGCGTAAGAGAGAGATCTAAAACCACAAATGACTGCAGCAGCTTCTACCCCTCAGGGAGTACTTTATCATTTCTCTCTGGAGCAGGTAACCTTTTGTTTAGCAAAACAAAATGATGGGACTTTTGGCTGTGACAATAGTTGCTTTGAGGCATGACAAGAAAGAAAGTGTTTAAAATAAAGAGGATTAAATTGCTCTACATAATAAACATGAATTCTCAAGTTTCTAGAACTGGAGAGAAGCCCACTAGGATGAGGAAGGCGGGGCCTCTGTGGGCTCTCAACCAGGGAAAGTAGCTCAAGGTCTCCTTAAGAAAGCGACTGCCTAGTAATAACCAGGTTTAACCTGTTTGCTGATTGTACAGCCTGACAACCCCACACCCATTATCCACAAATCTCAGTGGAGAACTGCTGCAGAAAAAGGCTTCCGTCTGGGGGACTCTGTAAACAGTAAACAGCATGTAAGATTCCAGAAGGAACTCCAGAAGACTTACAGGTTTCCTATCACAGATGCCATAGACTGTCACCAATGACATCTGGGCTGCATTGGGGTAGCTAAAGTAACACAGGTAAAAAATGCTTCATAACACCAAGCAGACAGTGCACAGTGAATGTTACTTCTGACTCACCCACAGAACAGTTTGGGATTGCAGCCTCACTGGTTGGAATCCTAATCCCAGTAGTCAGTATTGCCTACACTATGCAATAAACATACCGAACTCTGTGAGCCTCAGTCTCCTTATTTATAGAATTTAGAAACGAATTTTAACTTACAGATTTCTCTTTGGCAAAAATGAAATATGGTAGCATCCATAAAGTGCTTAGAACAAAGCCTTGAATATTTAAGTAAGTAATAAATATTACTGGCCCTGGCCAGGTGGCTTGGTTGGTTGGCCTATCATCTCATACACCAAAAGGTTGCGGGTTTGATTTTCAGTCAGGGCACATACCTAGGTTGTGGGTTCAATCCCCAGTCGGGGCACATACAAGAGGCAACCAATCCATTTCTCTTTCACATTGGTGTTGCTCTGTCTCTTCCTCCCTTCTTCCCTAAAATAAAAAATTAAAAAAAAAAAAAAAACTACATATCCTTGGTGAGGATTAAAATAAAACCATAAATATTTTTATTATTAAATATTTATCTCCTATTCCTACTGTATTACAAAGCAATCTCATAACATTACATTTATGGAGAAAGCAAGATATTTTGGAAAGAGCAGTAACTCCAGGAGGTCTGGACAGACTGTGGAACTCTGAGCCCAGTCGCCCCTAAGGTTAAATTGCTTCATTTATAAATCATGGACTTTGAACCACATGATCCCAAAGGTGTATTTTCCTCCTTACTAGCATATTTGAAACCTCTAATTCTATATAAATGCATCCATTAGTAATATTCACATACATTTTATTGAAAAATCTTACACGCCAAGGCAGTTAAGCTTTTCCATCCCCTGGGCAGAATTCTCCAGAGGCTCATAAAAGTACCAAGTGGCTTTTTATCCAAGCCATATATTTTTATGGAAATGCCTTTGTCTCTGTAAGTCTTGGATTACCCATGTATAAAACTGAAGAGCAGTTTCAAAAGGATGAAATAGTCTTTCTCAACTTGGGGGTTTGACTCAACATGATGGGAGTCAGAGTATGCAGAGAGGTAGAGGCAAGAGGAAGGCAGGGATACGGAGCGCTGTCTGGCTTTGGGAGCTGCCACAGTGAGGAGCCATGGTCATTAGAGAGCGATGAGGAAGCCAAAGGCTTCTGGGAATCTGAGCAGGTTAAAGGTACTGATGGGAAGAAGGTAATGAAAGAAAGGGAGGGGCCAGAATTTGAGTGAGGCAGAAGACAACTCCTGAGTTTTGCCCAAGACCAACTGTAGGAAAGGGATTTGTAGGTCAGGAAAGAACAAAACAAAACTCTTCACACTTAATGGACCAGGCAAGAGATGATAATGTCTTAGACTAAAGTATTAGCAGTAGAAACAAAGAGAAGTTGTTATATTTGAGGTATCTTTGTGATTACATTTCTAGGATTTACTGATATAGCAGAATGCGAGGTTGGGAAAAGGAAAAGTCAAGGATGATGCTAAATTCCTGACTTTAGCAACTGAATGCTGGTTGACGGCCTTTAATTAAGTGGGAAAGACTAGAAAAAGAATACGCCTGGGAAATAAAAGAGCAAAATTAAGATTTCTGGTTTGGACCAGTTAACTTGAGATGCAGGTGTGAGTTCCAAATGGAAAAGTGAAATAGCAGTTCGATGAATAAGTCTGGCATACAAGGAACAGGTTTGAGGCACAAATATCCCTCCTGTGGTCCATGGGTGAGTAACTTTTTAAAGCATGGGGAATGGATGAAATCACTGAGGCTGAGGGCCTAGCATCAAACCCATGGAACCAGAATATGGAATGGGAAAGAAGACGGAACCTATTACGGTGAAAGAGAAAAAATGGCTAAAAAGGCAGGTGACCACTTTAAGAAGGCTGGATGTTCAGCTCTGTGAATTGCAGCTGAGAAGTCGAGCACAGAAAATAATGTTTTGGATTTTGAACATGGAAGTTACTGTTGATTTTATAAGAGCAGTTTGGGTGGTGTCTTACAAGCAAAAACCCAACTGAAATTTTTCAAAAATAAATTGGAAGTCTGACTGAAAGAAAGCAACACTTTCAGTAAATTATTTTGCAAAATATAACTTTTTAAGGGAAGCAGAAATATGGAGGGGAGTTTGATCAACTTGAATTTATTAAAAATTGCTTGAGTGTTTTTGTGTGTTTTCTGCTCATTGCTTGGTATTTCATCCTAATTCTAATGCCATCTCTGACTAAAGCTAGCTAATAGTGGTAGGCTTGGACTCACCACCTCTAGCCTTCACATAATGTCAACTTAGTAAGACATGATGGAGACTTCTAGTCCATTATGGGTTTATCGAAGCTCCTCTGGAGCTCTGAATCATCCTTCATGTAAAGCCAGAGGCTAAAGAAGATGATACTAGGGCAATCCAGATGGACATATCTCATTCAAGTGTAGTACTGGTTAGGAACTTCTTTTGTTCCTGAATATTGTGACTTTGAGATAACCACACAGACCCCAGGGAGAGTTTACCTTTTTTCTTGACTCAGGTGCAAGTGCTCTTGCACCAAGGAAAGACCTACACAGCTGGTGTATAGTGAGATGAAATCTGAGAGGTGGAGATAAGCAATGAGGGGCCCACAGAGAGCGAAGAGTTTTTTTGGTCCAGTGGATTGCCTCCCCTGAAGCCTATACAGATCTTTGTAGCACAATTCAGAACCTAGATAGCTCCAAGAAAAAAATTACATTCAAGTTAATTGACTTCGGATAGCATCTAATATTTATTATATTAGTTCCGAGTTCAAGCTAAACCATGGCATATCTTTTACCTGCTTTTTCTTATTTCATTATAACAATCCTATAGTGTAGAATGTAGAGCATGATGAGAAGAGCATGAAGCTCTGAGATGATGGCAAGTCTGAAGAACAGGAAGAGCAATGAGCAGGACAGGCTGTGGTAGGCAGCAAGCCTGTGGGGGGGGGGGAGGGGGGAAGGGTGGACAGTGCAGGAAGATCGGTAGCTGGCATTGACCCAAAGCCATGAGATGCACTGTGTAATTAATTATTCTTTTTAACTTGGCCACTATCAGTTTCTTCTTCCAAACAACACCTTGCCCTTGTTTTGAAGAAATAGTTCTTATGCATTAGAATCAGTCTGGAAGTTAGCAATGTTAGGGGCTTTGTCCTAGAAATAAAGGTGAACATATGAACTTGGGGCGGGCGGGGGGCTGGGGGTGGAGGAGGGCTTTTCTCTGGGATTTGAAACTTAGAGGTACAAAAAGACAGAAATGTCTGGTATCCATTTTGTCCCCATGGATGTGTCCTGAACAATGGGGACTATAATTCTGGTTCTCACTTCTGCAACTGCCTTGTTTCCTGCCTTGCTTCTCTAATGTTTCAATTCACTGCGCCCGACATTTTTCTAGGGAATGTCATTTTGCGTGAATGCATTAGGGTTGAGTTTCTGTTGCTGGCAAGTAAGGATCCCTGACTGGTTCAGTGGACAACATTCTTCTAACGTTAGAGGAGAACAGTTGGAAGGAGAATGTAAACCCATACACCTAAAACTGCAAGGATGTTGAAGATGAACAAAGAGGGGTGACAGGAAGAGGTTTGTATTTATCCAAACTTCAAGTGCAAGAATTGCCACCTTTAAAAGTTCTTCTGGTGATCCTTAATCTGTTCAGAGGCCCCTTTCTATGGGAATGACAAAGATTTCAGTCTTAGTTATTGCAGAGCCTTCCACCTCCTGCCAGGAGACATGCAAGAAACTGGAATGTGTATGTTGTCAAAAGAGGAAGGAAGTGGGCTGATATGGTCTCTGCCCTCTGTGCCCTGGGCACCTCTCCTTGGTTCACAGCATTGACCATGGATGCCACATCATAGCAATCCTTCTGTCACACACCATCTAGAAGCACACCTATCTGCAATTCTGTCTTCAGTGCTCAGTTCTTGGGAGAAGCTCAAATTTCATGTCCAGCCACTTCAACTTTCCCTACTTAAAAATTTCGCTCCATTGCCTTCCTCTACCTTGGACAGTCATATCCAATGAAATCCCCTTCAACTGGCCTTTAGATCTACAACAGTGAATTTTTTTTTCTTGTAGGTAGAGAAAAGAAGTACTAAGACCAGTTAGTCTTTTTATTTCTTGTTTTGTTTTTTGTTAATCCTCACCTGAGGATATTTTTCCATTGATTTTTTTTTTTTAATTTTAGAGAGAGTGGAAGGGAGGGGGAGAGACAGAAAAAACATCGATGTGAGAGACACATTAATTGGTTGCTTCCCCCATGTTCCCTGACCAGGGCCGGGGATCGAGCCTGCAATTGAGGTACATGCCCTTAACTAGAATCAAACCTGAGACCCTTCAGTCCAGGGGCCGATGCTCTATTCACTGAGCCAAGGTGGCTAGGGCATCTTTTTTATTTCTTAATAACATGCTCTGTTAAAGAACAAATACAGCACATCGCCCAATGTGTCATAATTATATTGTTTGTCTCTGACTATAAAGTCCTTGAAAACCTGAACATTTTTATCTGTCTTTGCATATCTAGTCCCCAGTGCCCGGACCTATTGAATACTCAGTAAATGCTTGTTAAATAGAACAGCACAAAATCTCACTATGTAGGCTCATCTAAATGTCTTCGCTCTCTCGTTGCTGAGAATAGCTTTTGTGTGAAGTCATAAAAATGCATTGATGAGTAGATAGCATCCCAAAACCAAGATTTTCAAGTGCTTTTCAATAATTAAATTCTGAGGAACAATTTAAAGCTTGCATAGTTTTCTCTCAAATACTCTCTAGAGACAGCTGGTGCTCACTGGGGTTCGTGGGCTTCATTACGAGTTCATTTTCCTCTCTTCTGTGTTGGAGGTACTGGCTGAAATCAGGTGGAGGGAAGGGGGAGCAGGAATTAAACAGGTAGAGCCTGGCAGGCAGCAGAGCCCTCACCTGGATTATTAACTAGTTGACTTTGCACTCTTGGCTACGCCAGGCTTTAGTGTTCTACAGGAAGTCAAGTAGGTAGTGGCAATGGACATAAGGTGTCGTTTAGTGACTGAAGTTCTGAGGGCAGTTCAATCAATGAAGGACCTTCAACATGCCTGTTATCTGTATTGTGCCTCACTTCTCTTTTTGGATGACAAGATTTATGAACTGCTGTCCCACTAAGAAAGAATGAACAAAGCTCTCAATTTTGCACATACCTAACAGCACATGCTAGGAGTTTAATCCAAAGGGGCTTTTGACTAGCCCAGGTTTAGAGTTTAATAAAGGAAAGACTGGAGACCTTTCTATTTCTATCCACTGGGATCCCCGAGGCCTTGCCATTTGGTGTTAGTGCTGCTTAGAATTAAATCTTCACCCCTATCTACAACCCATTATAGGAACACCTTTCACTCCTGAACTTTCCAGGGACATCTCCTCCTCTGAGAAATCTTTCTTTTCTTATATTCACCCAGTTCTTCATGAGGTAGTAGTTGGCATTACATATCACTCTTGATTCTAGCAATGGTTATGGCTGCCCATAGAAAAGAATAGAGTGTTTCTCAGATGATAGCTTCTAAATCCAAAAGAGTTATCCCTGGTGAAATTTTTAGACTAGTGTGACGGGCAGTGGAGAAGGGATGTTGTGGTTACACTGGATACCTGGGAGGTAGTAGCTTCTAGAAAACATTTCAGCATTCTCTCCACTGAGGAGGAAATGCTTAAAACTATTCTTTGATGTGAAGAAAAGGCACTACTACATATGTAGAGAAAAGCAAAGGATTAAATGCCTCCCATTTTACTTTTCAAAGGCCATTCTATGAATCATCTAATTTGATCTTTACTAACAAAACACTTTATAAATTAGGCAGGACTGATAGTTCATCACAATTTTATAAGGCGAGGAAATTATGGATCCTATAGGGGAACAGAGAGGTGCTATTTTCAGCTCCACCATTGTCATACTGAGGACGGGCACTGTGGGCGTCAGGACCTGCCTAATGCATGGGAACCGCAAGCAGGAAGATTGGCATGAGCATTGTACCTGCTCCACTGTGGGAAGTGAGGCCTGTGGGAAGTCTGTGCTCCACCTGAACTTGAACATTTTGAGATTTATGCTCTGTAAATGGTGAGTGTTCTGTTACAACACAGGATTGTTATCTTTGTTAAGTTCTTTAGCCTAGATTAACTCAGATAGTGTGTTGAAAATAGAAACTGGTAAATAAGCCAGAGCCTGGGTGGGTTGTTGTATTTTTATCTCCACTTTAGAATGATCAGTCAATAAACCAACTATTCAACTAATATATAGTGAGCCGCTTATATTTCCAGGCATAATTTTAGGTGCTGGTGATTCAATAATAAACAAAAATAGGCAGAAATCTTACCTGCTTGGTGCTTACCTTGGAGGGCGGACTGATAACTAATAAGTAACTGAAGGTATCAGGCATTAGTTAGATCCAGGTGGTCTCAAGGGAAGAAGACACACATAGCAAATCACGGGTCTAGGGATGGAATTACCATGCTCTGGTGACATTGAATTCACATACACAAGCACCAACTTTGCCCAGTGAGAGAAGTGTTGACTGTGGTAGGGGAGGGGGCTAAGCACATTTAAGGAGAGATGTATGCAATGTGGGGGAGACATGGTTGATTTACATGCTTTAAGAAAGGGTATCAATTTTCTACATGAATCTTAAGTCATTGAGTTATAGCATATTAAACCAGGAAGGGTCTTTAGTAGATTCCTAACCTAAACTCAATGATCCATACAGAGACAGGGATAAATGAGCCCACTGCCCCCAAGGAAGTTATTTATGAAGTGCCTTGAAAAATGCTTAGCATATATCACATGCTTAATAAACACGTATTTCTGTTTATCAGAAACTAGAGGCCCGGTGCACAAAATTAGTGCACTAGGGGGTGGGTCTCTCAGCCTGGTCTGCACACTCTCCCAGTCCAGAAGCCTTCAGAGGATGTCCAACTGATGGCTTAAGCCTGCTCTGTCAGTCAGACATCCTTAGCGTTGCTGTGGAGACGGGAGAGGCTCCCACCATGGCCATTGTGCTCACCAGCCGTGAACTTGGCTTCTGTCTGAGTGCTGCTCCCCCTGTGGGAGCGCACTGACCACCAGGGGGCAGCTCCTGCATTGAGTGTCAGCCCCCTGGTGGTCAGACACACCCCTGAGGGGTCCCAGATTGTGAGAGGGTGCAGGCCAGGCCAAAGGACCTCACTGGTGCATGGTCAGGGCAGGTAGGGACATGGGAGGTTGGCCAGCCAGGGAGGGACCACAGGAAGGCTCCAGAGTGTGTCTGGCCCATCTCACTCAGTCCCAACCAGTTGGAGCGTCTGCCCCCTGGTGGTCAGTGCATGTCATAGCGAGCAGTTGAGCGGCCTTAGCATATCATTGGCATATTATGCTTTGACTGGTTGAACAGCCAACTGGACAACTGGACACTTAGTATATTAGGCTTTTATTATATAGGATAGTGGAATCTTACAGGATTATGTTAGCTAAGGGGCTGGCATATTATACTCAGAGTGTGATGGCATGTCTGCTCTCCATTTATTAATTTGTTATGAGAACTACTTTTTTATGCTACCATTGATATTTAGGGAAGGGGCCTCGACTAGAAGGAGAAGATGTTGGATCTGGATTCTATTGTTGCTATAGAACCTGAGCAAGTCATTAAATAGTGCATTATTTTTATTATTTGAAAGCTACTTCCTCTATGTAGATGCAGTGAGGTTGGTTTAAGTCATGGATGTAAAAGTTCCTTAAATAAAACATGGTAAAACACTGGACTAATATTGAACAGTCCTGGTACCTTATAGACATGAAGACTTGATGATTTAACATTGGGTCAATCTTTTCAATGGAAGAGACCCATGTGATCTACCCAAGGGGCCATGAGGAAAGACTCATGGCTATGTCCCCTCTTATGACATCTCCTCAACCCTCATAATGGTGCCTGGGATTGAAGTCCAGATATAGCTGTTATGGTTGTGCTGTTGAATGTGTAGAGGCAGCTTTTCTATTTGAGTTTCAGATGAATGACTTCTTGAAAAGCACAGAATTTGCAATAAAGTGCAAGATGATTTGGGATCACAGTGATCCTGCTCTTTATCCTTTATATTCATTGCAGGATTTCAAACACTTAGTGCCACAGTGAGCACAGATGCACACAACAACAGCAATCCCTGGTTTTTTATTTACCTGAGGAACCAATATGAGAATTATGTTTGCACTCTATTAACAGCGAATTTTTAAACATGGAACCAAAATACTAAAAAATTTCCTCTGCTTCCTTCGCTCTGTAAAGTCCACAGATATTAGAGTCCCCTCAACTTCGCTATCACCTTTGCTTTATAATTTTGCTGTTTTGAGAGGCTAGAGGACACACTATTAAATAAATGTAGGGGATCCAGCGCAGCTGATGGACTTGCAGCAATTTTGAATGTCTTCACTGAGGATGACATTTTTTTTCAACAGTGCATTGTGAAAACTGTAACATAATATGGTGTAAAGATACAGCAGTCAATCATCAATATTTCCCTGAGACCCATTTATATAGTTTCATATTAAGTATTTGATGTAATAGGTGAAGCTTCTGCCTTCTGGGAAATACCAGACAGGGACTGTTTTGTGTGATTTTCATTTTCTCACACGAAAGGGGTAATGACATCATTGGATCCACACTGAAGTGAATGTTTCATTGGGATTCCAGGAACTTCTTCTGTTGTATTATTTATTAGGGGCCATCTGGTCCTATACAGTGTCCCTGAACATGCCAGAAATAAGTCCGGAGCTCTGAAGTCTTATGCCACAGCTGCTAATGTGACAGGATGGTGAGTACAGAAAATTAAAACAGACAAGAAACGAAACCTTCTTTTCATTCCGTGGGTCAATAGGAGTGCATTTACTATTTGATTTTCCTATGCGTAAGGTGTGAGAAAGGTTTCTAGATAAAAGCTTTGCTGTCCTTTCAATTTTTTTATTATTATTAGTTCAGCAAAATCAAGTCACAGATGGGCAATAAACTGAAAACTATTTAGACTTTTTTTCTTTAACCAACAACATTTGTAAAATAAATTGTCCTACAGGTTCCAGAATACCAGCCAGCAGTGATTTTTTTATGTGGTACCCTAGAGGAAAAAAAAACACAATAGACAAACCAAAAAACTATTCTTATTAGTCATTATTAAAACAAAGGCCCCAGCTGAAACCGGTTTGGCTCAGTGGATAGAGCATCGGCCTGCAGACTGAAGGGTCCCAGGTTTGATTCCGGTCAAGGGCATATACCTTGGTTGCGGGCACATCCCCAGTGAGGGGTGTGCAGAAGGCAGCTCATCGATGTTTCTAGCTCTCTATCCCTCTTCCTTCCTCTCTGTAAAAAATCAATAAAAATTATATTTTAAAAAAAAACCCACAAAGGCCCCACAGTAATATAATAAGAAACATTTAGATGATTCTGTGAGTGAAATATTTTTTCTCCACCTCCTCTTACTGTGAGTTAGGGACCTCTCCATTCTTTCTTCTATCATCACATTGCAATACCATTCTTTATGTGATTCAGCCTCCCCCAAGTAATGTCTGCAGGATGAGAACAGGGCCTTGCCTAAGCCTCTCAGAGGGAGAGCTTTGCATTGAGGGGTAATTGAGAACAAAGTATGTTTGGTTCAATTGAAGTATTTATTCTACCCAATTGTTGTGAAAGTGATGTCTCCTTTATAAACACACTAGAGGCCTGGTGCACAAAATTCATGCATGCGTAGGGTTCCTAGGCCTGGCCAGCGATCAGAGCAGATCAGGTTCCCCACCTCCCCACCTCCACACCTCCTCCTTCCCTTGCTCCCTCAGCACCCCGCCACCGCTGCTGGTCACCCACCATGTTCTGTGCTGCCCCCTGGTGTTCAGTGCATGTCATAGCCAGTGATTGAACCCCAGTCTCCCTGTCAAACTCCAAGGGGACACTTTGCATATTAGCCTTTCACATATATATAGATGTTCCCAATAGTTGGCATGAAGGAAAGGAGGACATCCTATCTAATAAAAGAGTAATATGCAAATTAACCACCACTCTGCTACACTCACAAGCCACGCCCACCAGCCAGTCAGGAGCAAGTATGCAAATTAACCCAACCAAGATGACTGTGAACAGGCTTGGGTTGCCTCTGACAATGGAGGAAGCCAAGCTATCCTCACACCGTGGCCAGCCCAGGCCTCCACTCAAGGCTACAAAGTTTCAATTATAGAAGATAAATAATTCCCAACAAAAATGGCTGCAGCCACAGAGCAAACAGGAGGCTTGGATTTCACCAGTCAGGAGCAAGTATGCAAATTAACCCAACCAAGATGGCTGTGAATAGGAGGCTTGGGTTGCCTCTGGCAATGGAGGAAGCCAAGCTTTCTGCACACTCTGGACAGCCAAGGCCTCCACTCAAGGCTACAAAAGTTCAATTATAGAAGATAAATAAATCCCAGATATCAGGGCTTCCGCTTGGGTTGCTGGGGGGCATGGCCAGCCTACAAACCAGCACAGACCCCTCGCCTATGCCACCCATGCCCCACAGGAACCCCCACCCTGATCTGGGACACCCTTCACGGCAAACCAGCTGGCCCCCACCCATGCACCAGGCCTCTATCCTATCTAATAAAAGAGTAATATGCAAATTGACCATCACTCCAACACACAAGATGGCTGCCCCCATGTGGTCAAAGATGGCTGCCCCCATGTGGACACAAGATGGCCGCCACAAGAATGCCAGCAGGGGAGGGCAATTGGGAGGGACCAAGCCTGCAAGGGAGGGCAGTTGTGGGTGATCAAGCCTGCAGGGGAGGGCAGTTAGGGGTGACCAGGCTGGCAGAGAAGGGAAGTGGGAGGTGACCGGGCCTGCAGGGAAGGGCAGTTGTGGGGGACCCAGGCCTGCAGGGGAGAGCAGTTGGGGGGGGACCAGGCCTGCAGAGGAGGGCAGTTGGGGGTGACCAAGCCTGCAGGGGAGGGCTCTTAGGGACAAACAGGCTGGCAGGGGAGCAGTTAGGCATCAATCAGGCTGACAGGGGAGTGGTTAGGGGGTGATCAGGCTGGCAGGCAGAAGTGGTAAGGGACAATCAGGAAGGCAGGCAGGTGAGCAGTTGGGAGCCAGCAGTCCTGGATTGTGAGAGGGATGTCCGACTGCCCGTTTAGGCCCGATCGTACTGGGATTGGGCCTAAACGGGCAGTCGGACATCCCTTGAGGGACATCCCGCCCCCCTTTGCACGAATTTCATGCACCGGGCCTCTAGTTAAGACTATAAGACTAGAGAGACTACACTAGGTCAAAGGCTCTAGAATTAGAAGATGCCAGATAGATGCCAAGAATGAGCCCTGGTTGGAAGAAAGGCAATTAGATGTTTGAAATTCTCTGTTCTTACTTTTAAGTTGCACTCAGATTCCTGTTTTACCAGGATTCTAGAGTTGCTTGTTTTTTTACTTAATAGGAGAGTTGAGAAAAATCACTGGCCTTTGGAGAACTCAATGGATAGTCTTTAAATTAAGTCATCACTGCCCTACCCAGCTTGGCTAAAGTAGATAGAGTGCCATCCTGCAGACTGAAGGTCCTGGGTTTGATTCCAGTCAAGGGCATGTACCTTGGTTACAGGCTCCATCCCTGGCCCTGGTCAGAGCACGTGCGGGAGCAACCCTTTGATATGTCTCTCTCACATTGATGCTTCTCTCTCTCTGACTCTCCCCCTCCCTTCCCCTCTCTCTAAAAATCAATGGGAAAAATATCCTCAGGTGAAAATTAACAACAAAAATTAAGTCATCACATTCATATCAAATTTCTCAGCTTATAGGGTGTGTGTGTGTGTGTGTGTGTGTGTGTGTGTGTATTATTTATATTAGACACATATCTCTTACTGAAAAATACATTGTAAGTATCAAAAATCTTAGGTAATATTAATTATGCTGCATATTGGAGGCCCTAATGATAGGGTCTAGAGTAGTTTAAATAAGAATTTGCAGTTATGTAGGATGAATAATCTAGAAATCTAATGTACAGCATGATGATTATACTTAATATTGTATAGAATTCTGGAAATTTGCTAAAAGATTAGATTTCAAGAACTTTTACCACACACAAAAATGGTAACTATGTGAAGAGTTGAAATATTAATTAGCTTGACTGTAGTAATAATTTCACTGGGTATGTGTGTATAAAAGATCATGTTGTATACTTTAAATACATATAATTACATTAAAATAGAATAAAATAAATAACAACATTTTAAAAACAAGAATAGAAGAATCACTGTACTCATATTTTCAACCACAGCCTTAAAGATTTTAGTGAAAAAAGGAATATATGTTCATGAAAAAAAGTGCAAATGCAATTAATTCACAAAACACAAATGGCTTAGTCCCTATTGCTTATTATAGTCAAACTTACAATATTCAATGAAAAAGAAGACACACACTGTTGGTAGTAGTAGTTTCTTCTCTATACTCCACATCTTTTCAAAGTTGTTAACAATGTGTATTAATATTTGATATAACTATGGGGGAAAGGCATTTAAATCGCTTTTGGTTAGATTTACAGAAAGCTACCTCTTCTTACAAATATCTTCTTTGTGATTCTACTACACATTACTTCAGATGACTAAATGTCTTTATGTTCGTGCAATAACAAAGAGATTTTTATCTTTAACATCCAGCTGTACATCCCTGACATGTGCGGTTAATATTTGATGGGAGTGGCTCTCTAGACTCTTGAAGCCTTAGGTAGATTCCTCTGTTGGCTCAGAAAGTATAAATAGATGGCCATGAATTTGAAACATCCCTCTCCATAGCATGGTTGATGGTATCTCTTTGATTAAATTAAGAATAACCCATATTCCCAGATAGGACTTTTTGAAAACTTTTCCAGTTTATTTTAAATTTTCTTAATGTTTAATAAACTCTGCTAGCCTGGTCATGAGTCACATCTCTGAATATTACATACATTACATGATTTTATGTCTTGAAAGCTGTACATTTTCAGGCAGGATCAGACATGCCCAGATTGCGGGCTCCATCCCCAGTGGGGGGTGTGCAGGAAGCAGCCAATCAATGATTCTCTCTCATCATTGATGTTTCTATCTCTCCCTCTCCTTTCCAATCTGAAATCAATAAAAATATATTTTTTAAAAGAATACAAAAAAAAGAAAAGGAAAATCAGACTTAGATATTCTGGTTTAGATAAGCAAATCTAATCTGTTCCTCTTGGTCTTGGGCAGAATTCTATTCAATCATGATTTCCTATGTAAATTTTATTACCCTCCAATCCTCTTCCTGCATAGTACTTAGCAGTCCTCGTAGAGGGCTTTGGCATAGCTAGACAGTGTTTATTCTGACAAAATATTACTGGGTGTATAAATATTTCAGAAAACATTTGCATGCCATGACAATGATACCCTAAGTTTTAAACCCAGCTAATATAATGGGCTAGTCTAACTGCATCGTTTTGTTTATTTGTTTTCACCAATTTAGCACGGATCTAGACAGATGTTGTCTTAATTACTTCAAAACAGATTTTTGTGTTTGAATATTTAGTGGCCATTTCTATGAGAACTTCAGATACTTTCGTTGATGAATTAAGTGCTTATAATGGAAGGTTGTTTTATGTTACTTTTATTTTTGTTGATGACCCCAAGCTAATGCCTCTTGGCTTACATGGAAATAGGTATAGTATGCTATGTGACTTGTGGCTTCAAACATTATCCCATCAGCACTTTGTCTTTTGGCATAAACTTAATGTATAAGAGTGCTGGACAGGCGCTGCACCGAGGTGTCCTAACAAGGCTGGCCAGAACATACTCAGTCACTGCTGAGAAAGATGGATTGTCAAATAAGCTACCCAGCGCTCTGACAAGCTACCTCGGTGTGATAATCTAGTTTAAGATCTTGCTACATTATTCATTAATTTTCTCTGCCACTAATCTCTGCAGCATGCTTTTGTTATGTTACTGTTTTCGTTCTCAGAGCTGTGGAGACTGTTGTTTTATGATGCAGATAAAGCCTTTCATTAATTTGCCCATGCTTTGCAGGGAAAGCAATGATCTCAGGCAGTGCACTGTCCCCAGACTGCTTCCTATAACCGGTGACTCCCACTGGCTATAGGAGAATTAATTGTACATGGGTAGAGATGATGGCAGACTGAACTGGGTCTCTGTGAAGTATCCATGAAGAGGGGACTAATTGAAAGACTTCTGAACACAGGCCTCCATATTACAGCACCAACTTGGTTCCACCATGTTAGCATGTTTGCCTATAAACACTTGGATACATGGACACAGACATACAAACACTGCTGCCTTGCAAACAACCTATATAAGATCATATAGGGTTCAGGTGTGGGCTTCTATGTTCCATTGCCTTTCAACATCAGTACAATGCAAGAATAAGGAGAGTCAGCAGAGAAATGCAGTTAAAAAAATCACAGAACAAAAGCTAAAAAATTTTTTATGATACGTTTTAGAAAGTAACTAAAAAATAACTTCAAATAATAGTGAAATCATTAAAATTTTATAGTAGAATTAATTCACTTCATGCAAAAGAAAGCAGCAAAAGAAGAATGAGAAAGTAAATAAATAGGAGACAAAGATTTTTTTTAAAAAAGCAAAATGGCAGACATAAATGCAATTATATCAATAACAAAATAAGTGACCAGAGTAAAGAATCCAACCAAATGGCAAAAATGATCAGAATGGGTTTAAAGGAACATCCAGCTATTTGATGTGTACAGGACACACACTTTAGATTCAAAAATACATATAAGTTGACACAAATAAATATGGAAAGATACACAGTGCAAATAGAAGCCATCAGAAAGCTGGAACAATAGTACTATCAGACAAAAGAGACTTTAAAATGAAATAAAAATGTTACTAGAGATAAAAAGAACAATTTATAGTACTAAAGTGTCAGTTCATCAGGAAGGCATAACAATTATAAACATATATGCACCTAATAACAAAACCCTTAAAATACATAAAACCTCACAGAATTAAAGTCAGTCAACTCAGCAGTCATAGTTGGATACTTCAATACCCCACATTCAATGATGGATAGGACAACTTGACATAAGATCAGCAGACAGCTAGAAAATCTGAACATATTAGAAGCGTACTTTAGAACACTGTGCCCATCTAAAACATCTTTAGAGGTGACAGAAGATGACTTGACTTGGAGTGGTGGGCACACAGTGCAATGTGCAGGTCTTGTAACATAGAAATCCACACCTGACACCTATATGATCCTATTAACAACATTATCCAACACATTTAATAAAAATAATAAACAAGTCAATAAAAACATCTTTAGAACACTACACCCATCAACAGCACAATACATATTCTCAATTGCACATTGAACATTCTTCAGAATGTCAGATGCTACAAAACAAGCTCAATAAATTATAAAAAGATGGAACACATGCAAAGTATCCTGTTTAACCACAATGAAGTATCAGGAGAAATCAATAACAAATCAGAAATTGAAAATAAGATAATAGACTCTAAATAACCAATGACTCAGAGAGGAATCACAAGGTGAATGAGAATATACTTTGGAATAAATGACTACATAGACCTGCTTATGGGATACAGCTATGCTTAAAAGAAAATTTATAGCTCTAAAACCCTACATTAAAAAAGAAGAAAAACCACAAATCAATAGTCTTTCATTTTAATACATGGAAAAAAAGACTGAGGTACACCTAATACAAGCAGAAGAAAAGAAAGTATAAGGTTAGAGTGGAAATTAATGAACTAAAAAATAAAGAAAAGGACTAAAACTTGGCTATTTGAAAAAGTAAACAAAATCAACAAAACTTTAACCAGCTGGCCAACAGAAAGAGAGGAGACTCACATTACTGAAATCAAAAATTAAAAAGGGAACGTTAATACTGATCTATAGAAATAAATAATAAGGAAACTCTATGAAGAGTTGTATGCCTACAAATTAGATAGCATGGATAAAACGTCATCAACTGCTAGAAAGACACAAGTACAAGGTGACCCAGGAAGGAACAGCAATCAGAATAGGGCTATAACAAGTGAAGAGATTAAATTAGTGATCAAACAGGTTCCGGGAGGGAAAAAGCCCAGGACCAGATGGCTTCAATCATGAATTCTATAAAACAGAAAAGAATGTATACATTCTTTATATATAAAATATATGTACTCTTAAAATATCAAATATGGGGGAATATAAAATAATAAAATGTGAGTTATAAATCAAAAGATAAAATATAAAAGAATGTATATTCTATACAATGTAGATATATTAAATAGATATTTTAGTTCAATTTATGCATAATTGACAGATAAAATTGCAACATATTTGAAGTGCACAGCATGATGATGTCATATAAGTATATATCATAGAAGGATTCCCACAGTCAAGTTAATTAACACACCCATATTTCAGATAATTACCTTTTGGTTGCTTTGTTGGTTTGGGTGAGAACACAAGTTCTACTCTCTTAGCAAAATTCAAATGTACAACACAGTATTACCAACTATAGCCACCATTTTATACAGTATATGCTCAGACTTTATTCATGTTATAACTGAAAATTTGTACCCTTTTAACCACCCTCTCCTCATGGCCCCCATCCCTCAGCCCCTGGCAACCACCATTGTACTCTGTTAGACTTTTGAAAAGTATTGTTATCTACATATAGTGATACCATGCAGTATTTGTCTTTTTCTATCTTGCTTATTTTACTTAGCATTCTGCCTTTCAATTTCATTCATGGTGTTGCGAATGACAGGATTTCCAACTTTTAAAAGCTGAGTAATATTCCATTACTGTGAACCACCTAAGCATCCAATAGAACACATTTTCTTTACCCATATATCCATTGATGGATGCTTAGGTGGTTTTCATTTCTTAGCTATTATGAATACTGATCTGGAAAAACTATGAATTATTTTGTCATGCCTAGGTAAGATTCCATTTTTTTAATTTTTTTTTTAATTTAGCATATATTCTAGTATACCTGGGCAGAGACGCAATAGCAAGTTAATTCACTGTGCCTTACCCTCTTTGGGAGTAAATGAAAGGTTTTTTGCACATAGCATTTGATTTTATACACAATATAATGTCAGCACTTCCCTTGAAAATTATCACCACAAAAGCAACATTAAATACTATATATCTAGTGACCTACTTACAAGACTTATTTTTATATCACTTTAATAAGGTATAAAATTTAAGTTATTTTTAAAAGCTGAAAGACTTCAAGACCCACATCCCACTTTTTTTACCAAAAGCAATCTCCAGCTTAAAACTTCATAATATTTAAGACCTCAGAATCCTACACTGCATTTTAATATAGGAGTTGTCATTGGTTGTGTATCTCTCGGAATAGAAAAATTAGAATCAGAACTGGTTTACACTAGTGTGCTGTCTAAATAGCCAAAATGAGAGCTAGGCATTATTCTCACAAGCTAAGAATCATCTATAATAATAAAAGCGTAATATGCAAATCAACCAAACGGCCAAACAGCAGAATGAATGTCGGGACAACCATGCTATGACATACACTGGCGCCAGGCCAGCCAAGGCAGGTGCAATGCGATTGACTGGGGGGGGGGGGGGGGGGGGGGGTGAGGGGGGGACATTGCCTCAGGATCCCCCGCAGAGGAGGGCCCAGGTCGGTGGGGCGATCGATCAAGGGGGAAGGAGGGTGGTGGCCAAGGCAGTTGTGGGCAGGGGTGGGGCCGGCTGCCAGCAGCCGGAGGGAAGCCCGGGTCCCGGGTGCTGGCAACCGGGGGAAGGGAGGCCTATCCTTGCACGAATACCGTGCATCGGGCCTCTAGTGTAATTGTATTTTCACTAAACAATTAATATTTCCATGGCTGGACTTGGAAACATCAGTCGTTGGCTTTGGATAAGATACTAAACAGAAGTGACGTCAGTCTGTTGGGGATAATGGGAGTGGCTGGGCCCATGACATGACCTCTCTCTTTCCCTAGTTAGCAAGGGTGAGTTTCTTAAAATACTAAATTTAGCATACTGAAGACACTCAAGGGCCAGACCTCACATGTTAGAGAAAGTTAACTTTGTTTGGATATTTGAGCCCCCCAAAAATAAAGAGGGCAGAAAGCATGGTGGAAAGGTCCTGGAATTATGGCATTGTGAAAAGGGAGAAGCTTGGATAGACTGAGCCCCAGACTACCTTTTACAGCACCACCCGAAACCACACGTTAGTAACACTGATCGGGAGCTCCCTTTATGCCAGGCCCTGCGCTAAGAACTTTATACACAGTAACTCAAAGGAGCTATTTTATTCCATTTTACAGATGGGAAAGCAGATTAAATAGCACATCTAACTTTCCTAAGGTCACAGATAACGAGGATTCTATTGCATGTATTCTGACTCCAGCGTTTAGCTACTTTAAGGGCTAGCCTTTATTCAGAAATGGGAGACTCAAATGACCGCTGGGGCTGGGTGATGATGTAAGTGCGTGATGCAAGTTGAGTGAAAACACCAAGAGTAATGGTGCCTATGGAGAAGAGACAGCTTTGGAAAGGTTTATTTTAATTTGCCTCGTGTTGTTTCTTTCCATTTTAAAAACATTTACTAGCCAAAGACAGATTGAACCCACAGTTTGCGTTTGCCAGTTTGACAAGCCTCCCCATGAGGGAATGAAGTTCAAGGGCTTCGTGAAAAATCAGACCCAGAACACCAGCCTTCTTATTTTTTCTTCTGAGAAATTAGTGGAGCATTTCCAATTAACATCTGGGTCAACTATGCAAAGAGAAATGAATGGTGAAGCCCACAGAGCTTGGCCTTTTCTGTCTTCTGCTCAGTTTCCATTTCTAGATGCATCCTACAAACAAACAAACAAAAACAAAAAACAAACAAAAAAAATTCGAGAATCTGCTTTAATCGGTGGGATGTCAGCCCTCTAAAACTAAGAATTACAGCAGTAAAATTCAAAAGCATAGAGGTGAACCTTCCTACTTACCCTTTTCACTTACCACCAGCCTCTGAGTAGCTTGTCTTTAATCCAGACTCCCTGCCAGGGCAGGGGAGAGGAGCTCAAGGGATTGCGTTTCCTTGTAAGCACAAAGTGATAAGTTGAAGCATTTTCTTTTCGTGAAGGATGCCTTGTAATTACTGTCCCATGCAGCTCTGCACTCACTCTTCTGCCTTGTTGACATGTCCTTTTCCTGCTAAGAGGCAGAAAAGAGAACTGCCTTTGAATCTCAGCTTCACAGCCAAATAAACCTGGGTTTGATTCTTGACTCTCCTTTTAAAGGTAACTTGCATTCAAATTACTCCATCTATGAAAACTTTGGCTTCTTTAACTACAAAATGAAGATAGTAGTGCCTGTTCAAGAGTATTGTCAAAATTAAATAAGTTCATGCCTGGTACGTTGTAATTGTTCAGTAAATGGCTCTTATTATAATTATATCCACTTTTCAACCCACCCGGTCCTGGACACACAACTCTACTGTCACTTCCACAAACATTAAATTATCTGTATAGACAGAAGTTTTCTTCGCTTCTTCAATCTGTCTATAAGTCCCATACTTATCATTTTTATAACAACTACTCCAATAGGTGTCATGGAAATAGTTATACAAATTCTTATTTTCTGTATTTTAAATGATGATATCATAAGGGTAGAAATCATATCTTATTCATCATGTATACTCACTAATGTCCAGTGTAGTTGCTGATAATAACCAATCAAAAACATTTATTAAATAAATTCAACACTCTTTCAATCATTTTGTTTACAAACATTAAGTTGCACAAATGGTGTTTGCATAACTTACAGACATTAATTTGCACAAATTATAATTGTAGAGAATCAGGAGAAGATGCAAATGAGCATATCCATATAAATTGCCACTAAGTTTCAAAAACAGATATTCCTAGCATATCATCAGCACCCTGAGAGCCACCTCTTCTACCTTGCCAATCACAGATAATCACTATCCTGACATGAACACTCTACTGTATTTTAGTTTTTTCTGGGTTTCAACCATGTATATCTATGTACCAATACATATGCATAAATAAGAATGTTACTTTTTTGTTTTCTGATCAGCAACAGAAGTTCCTTTATTTTAATTGCCACTAGCATTTCATCATATGAGTATTACATAATCTATCCATTCTACTGTGAATAAAAATTTGGGTTATTTCTTGGAAATTTGAAATTTTTAAATACACTCCTAAGTAACCCATAGGAAAAAGAAGATATTACAATGGGAATTAGATGCCTTTAAAGACATGTTCAGAGTGAAATTTACAGCCTAAGATGCATATATTAGAAAAGAAGGAATGCTCAAACATAAATTGATAAACAGCATTTATATGAAAAATTTAGAGAAAGAATAAATTTAGTTTCAGTAAAGTAGAGAAAGAAAATAGTGAAAATAAGCTTAGAAGATAATGAAATAGTAGAAGAGGAGAGGGCATCAATAAAGTCAAAAGGTCAATTATTTTAAAAGATTATTAAAATTGATAAGCTTTGGCAAGAATAATCAAGGGGCAATAAAAGAGAAGGCTCAATAACAAATCTAAGGAAAAAAGGGAAATGTCACTACAGATCCTACATTCATAAAAAGATAATAATAGGGTATTCTGAATAACTGTCAGCACTGTATGAAAAATTATATGAAATGGACAAATTATAGAAAAGCAACAAAAACTGACATGCAAAATATTTAAAGTCTAATCTATTTTTAGTGTCTGTGAAACAAAGGAGTTGGGAAAAATACAAAAAATAATAAAATTGTCCTTGGTTTGAAGGAACCTGCAATGTAGTAGGCTCATTGGCAGACATATAAATCTAAAATGAGAAGTAGAATATAATAGAGAATTGTACATATTGTATTTTGAGTGCTTCTGATGTCTCATAGTTGTTTTTTTTTCCAGACAAACTGAAGAAAAACAAAAAAATATGCTAAATAAAAATATTTCTATAAACTGATAGCATTCAAAAACCAACAAAGTAATAAGACATTGTTTCCACCAAACTTGAATGAAGTTCAAGGGCTTTGGAAGGGAAAATGAGAACTCAGAGATAAACAATTTAGTTTTTCCTTGAAGGCATTTACTAATCCTGGAAATCTGAACTTTCTTTTTTACACCCTCCCCTGAATAACAGGAACAAAATTAATGATCAGGACTCACACAATGTAGGAAACATGAACCCACACAATTATCTCCTGTCCTAAAGCACGACAGCCTGGGGATAAGATTGAATCAGATTACCCTGGGCATTTTTGCAGCCTTGGATTGGGTAGTCCAAGGCACCTCATGACATGAATTTAATTTAAGGTAGTTCAAGACAAATAGTATCTCCTGATACTTGGGAAAAGCAAGTTTATATCCTCTCCAGATGAGCACACCTTCACCCACAACCTAGTATTATTCCTAACAATAATTTTATGAATATAAGGAGCATCCCACTGTGAAGAAAACAAAGAAAACCAGTTATGATGAGCAAGAACTGAGGCAATAAAAGCAGACCAGAAAAACCTTAGCTACTCACACACATTTTAATGAATAGAAGATAAGGCAACATGTTTGCAGTTAACAAGAAAAAACAAAAACAAAACAAAAAACAAAAACAAAAAAACTATATAAAGTGATAGGTGCTGTGTTATGATTGATTATTCAAAGAGATATAAAATTCAGCTGGCATAGGAGAATGGCATAGGCTTCCTGAATGTGCAGCATTTTAACTGACTGAGGTGGATTTGTACAGGCAAAGATAGAATTGAACGTGCCTTTCAGCTGGGAAAAATCTCTAGAGAAACGACATGGGAGCCTGAAAGCATTAGGTATCTTTTAAAAGTGAAGATGAGTCCAGTTTGGTGGATAAGATATATGAGAGGGAGAGTGGAGATAAGATTGGTGATGGAACTTAACATGTTACACTCTGCAGTGATTGAGTGGATGTCATTAACATTAGCACTGTTCCCTCCCCTCACCTTAACTACTTCTGTGATCTAAAACTAAATACATCTTATCGTCCAGAGGACTCTTAAATCAATTATTCCAGGTGACCAGAGGAAGGCCCTGAGGATAATCTTCTCGAAGTAAAAAGCAAAACTCAAATTATAGTATAAAAAATAACGGTGAGAAGCATTGAATCATGAATCATCTCAAAGTATATCTAAAAAACCATGGTAGGTGATGGCAAAAGATACCCATGGTAGGAATTTTACGTTTTTCATCATGCTAAAGCAGTCATGCAATGGGTGAGGGAACATATCATAATTTAGGGTTTGTATAGCTACCACAGCTATATATTTGTTATTCTGGCGGTAACTGCCTAGTTTAATAGTAGGATATTAAAATGTGCCAGACTAGACATGCTTTTTGATGTGTCTATGGAATTTTAATGCTACAGATATGATAAATAGCAATGATTAAACACTTATAGCCAAAGAATATGTCTTCTTCTTAAGATGGAAGAATAATAAAAGAAATAAAGAGTATGTCTTTGCCAGCACTGAGAATTTAAACAAATTTCTGGAAGATAACAGTGGATGGAAATAAACTGGTGGACCAACTTGAGCAGAGAGAAACAGCCAAGAGTGCCCTTGAGAAGTGACTGAAGAGTATGAGAAATTCTCTTCTCTGAACAGAGATACTCATACTTGAATGTGAGGTTCAGACAATGAGAATGAGAGGGACAAAAATGAAAATGGTTAATTTAAAAATGACTAGTGGAACAAAGATGTTGATTGCCACACCTCTTCTTTCTCCTCATCTTCAGTATTAAGAGCCAGTGATACATTCAACCTCCAGAATAAAATTCTCCAAAATAAATAAATAAATAAATCCTATCTAATAAAGAGGTAGTATGCAAATTGACCATTCCCTCCAACACACAAGATGGCCACCCCCATGTGGTTAAAGATGTCCGCCCCCCATGTGGACACAAGATGGCCAACAGGAAAGGGCAGTTAGGGGTGACTGGACCAGCAGAGGAGGGCAGTTGGGGCTGACCAGGCCTGCAGGGGAGGGCAGTTGGGGGGGGACCAGGCCTGCAGGGGAGGGCAGTTAAGGGCAATCAGGCTGGCAGGGGAGCAGTTAGGTGTCGATCAGGTTGGCAGGCAGAAGTGGTTAGGGGCAATCAGGCAGGCAGGCAGGTGAGCAGTTGGGAGCCAGCAGTCCTGGATTTTGAGAGGGATGTCCAACTGCCCGTTTAGGGATTGGGTCTAAATGGGCAGTTGGACATCCCTTGAGGGGTCCCAGATTGGAGAGGGTGCAAGCTGGGCTGAGGGACACACACACACACACACACACACACACACACCGTGCACAAATTCTGTGCACCAGGCCTCTAGTAAGTAAATAAATAAATAAATAAATAAGACAATTTTCCTGAGGGAGAAATTAGAGCTTCCAGTATACAACTAACTGGCTTTGGAACAAATACCCCCAAATTGTACTGACTTAAAATGTTGATTTATTATTTCTGGGCTGAGCTAGAAGACTTCACCCACATGCCTGGTACTTTAGTGCTCCTCTGTATTCATATTCTCTCTCTCTCTCTTTCTCTCCATTGTCTTCCTTGATGGACTCTACAGCATGGCGATGATTTCTCAGAGAGAGCATTCCTCATGGAGAAGCCCCAATTGCAAGCCCTGAACAAAGTAAAGTGTTGTAATAAAATAAAAGACTTCCTTAAATATGGATTCATAAACATAATTTTCATTAGCTTTCTTGGGAAACTCCAGCAAAATAAAACAAACCACAATAAAATAAAGGAGAGGAAAGAGGGAACATGACAGCTCAACTCAGATCCAATAGACCAACTCAAAAGGGCAATGAAAAGAAATCCCACATTAGCTCATGGTGTTGATCACCCCAATGGTTATGTTTGCCTTTCAGGAGGAAAACTGGGCCAAGAGAGAAGGGAGGCAAGCTTTTGATTCTCATCTGTCTCCATCAGTACAGATCAAATTAGTACTTAATGTTTGTATCACTTTTACAGTGATTTGCAAAGCAGACAAAGCTGGAGAAAACTCACATATAGGTTTCTTTGATACTAAATGTAAAATCTGTTTTAAAGTCACCAAGCTTTCTGTAGTTCCCATATTCTTCTCATTTGCACCTTTAAGATTATCTTTAATATCAATTTGATAGCCTTTGGGATTTTCATTGTTTCTTAGGTTGTGCCAGAAAGTGCATTTATTTTTTAAATCTCTTCCTCTAGTTCTTTTGGTCTTTTGCGTTTTTGTTTTGTTTTGTTGTTTTCTTGACCTTCCTCCCACTCAGTGTTCTTTGTAGAATTGCTGACTGAAAGATATCGCCCATGACTTTCATGGTCTACCTTCCTGATTAAGCACTAATTAAGAAAATTAGGCTTCACCAAAAGCGCCGCCTTATCCAAAACAGAGGAACCTCGGCAATCCATAAAGCTGTTCATTTTACACAGTGGACAATTCATAATGAAGAGGAAAAGAAAAAGAAAAGAGAAAGGGAGAAAGACGGGCGGGAGGGACAGACAGACAGTACAGATGGGAAAGTTTAAATGTAACATCTCTTGTACAAAACACCTTCTAAAAGGAGAGCTTTTTCTCTGGGAAACAGACTATGTTTTGTGGACACGATCTGATTAAATTTGATGGTCTTTAACAAGCTGAGAAAAATGAGAAAGTTTGCGATAGGTTAGAATTTGTGTTTCACAGAATGACCACAAGGCTTAAATCCTATTTTCCTTACTTTTTATGTTGTGTTCAGCTATTACAGATTATAATTAAAACCCCTCACCTCGCAACTCTACCGATCTAACTAGGAGGTCTCTAGGACTTCATGGAAAAGTCAGACATGAAGCTGTATTTGTGTGTGTGTGATGTGTTTGTGTGATGGTGGTGAAGATCTCCTTTCTTTTTACAGTAAGCTTGAGGTCATTTTTTAAATTGAAATACAATTTGAGCTACCTAGTCAAGCCAAATCTATATTATTCCTATACTTACTGGCCTTTTCCAATCACTGGGTTTGTATGGCTATCTCATAGTTGGGGAAAAGCCAGTTTAACATGCACATGGCAGTGTCAAACAACATGCCTTCACCTAGGTACAGACACCCCTGTGAAGTATCCAGCTGGCAGAGCTCAAAGTCCATGCCCTTTGTATTAGCTAGCTAATGCTGCGTAAGAAACCACCCTCAAACTTAGTGGATAAAACAACCACCATAGCCCTAGCTGGTTTGGCTCAGTGGATAGAGCATCGGCCTGTGGACTGAAGGGTCCTGGGTTCAATTCCAGTCAGGGGCGCGTGCCCGTGTTGCAGGCTCAATCCCCAGTAGGAGTCGTGCAGGAGGCAGCCAGTCAATGATTCTCTCTCATCATTGATGTTTCTATCTCTCCCTCTCCCTTCCTCTCTGAAATCAATAAAAATATATTTAAAAACAAACAAACAAAAAATCAACCACCATTATTGCAGCTCACAAGTCTGTCTTGGCAATTTAGCCTGAGTTCCATTGTGTGACCTTCTGGTCTCAGCCAGGCGCCCTCTTGAGCATGTTGTTACCTGTGCTTCAGCAGAAGAGCTCTGCCTCTGGGAGGTGCTGGCTATGGGCAGGGGCCGTATAGAGAACACAGTGCCATGTGTCTCTGCCCCTCCTCCAGCAGCCTGGCTGTGGTGGTTTTCATGGTTCTGGGCAGGCCACTCAGAGAGCAAACACAAGCATGGGAAGCTTTAAGCCTAAGCTTGAAACTTGACACTCATGTTTGCTGCAGTCGACTGTCCAAAAAAACTGATAAGCCCAGCTCAGACTCAAGAATTCCACCTCTAGATGGAAGGACGAGCAAAAGCATATTCAAATCATCTTTGATATGAGGAGTCGCATCCAAGATGGATCACCAGTTAATTTTGAATCTCAAAATCTACCCCAGAAATGAAAAGACACTTTAACATCTAAAACCCACTTTTAGAATTGAATGTATTGATAAAGGATAATTTTTAATATCTAATTAAAATTCTCTATACTTAGAAATTTTCTTTGTCATCCCTGGTACCGGGATGAGTACTTTATAGTTATTAACTCATTTAAATTGTAATAAAAATACAAGGAGATAATGCTATTATTACTCGTAATTTACAGGTAGGGAAATTGGTCTTCAGTGTTGCAAGGAACTTATTCAGAGCGACACAGTTAGTCATTAGCAGAACAGTAACTAAAACACTGATTATAAATTAAAATTATTTTTTAATCGAAAGCACAAAACCCCTCCATAAATAAGGGTTTTCCTGTACTTTCCCAATCTTCCTCTCCCCTGTCATAGTTTATAGTCTTCAGTAAACAACTCATGTTTCCCAGTGAGGGTGACTGCGGCCTACTTTGCAAAGTGCTCCGTGCAACAAGGGTGCAAAGTCTCTATCATCATACTGCTGACAGCCTTTGAAGCCGAAACTTCTTGGGAACCAAACATCGAGAAAAAGGCAAGTATCCAACTGGAATTTGGGGCTTGGGTTTTCGAGGAGAGAGGAGCATACAGTGGAGTCAAGAAGCAAGACATTTCGGCTCCAAAAACATTTCGTCTGTACTTCTACCAGGAGGGGATGAGGGAAGCTAATGTGTCTCTTTTCGGGGAAGTAAATATCTGATGAGTTAGTGCACTGGTCAGTTATACTTCAGTGCCTTCTGTCCTCATTGGATCACAGCCCAGCTGAGTAACTGAATCAGGACTATCAGCCTTGGTTTGGAGCCAGGAGTGTGTCTGAGAATTGGGAGAATTAGAACATAGAAGGTACAAAGGAAGCATTGTTTATCTATCTATCTATCTATCTAATTTATGTTTTTATTCATAAATAAACCAGAAAGATTGCTAAATTCCTCGCCTGATGGTAGAGAAAGGCAGACAAATTAAAGTGAAAATGATTGTGCACCAGGTTTTTATTTGGGTAAAATATAGGCAATAAGGAAGAAAACCTAGCTCAGAGGAGAAATTATATATATTATTGTCATTTTTCCTTACTGTTATCATTAGATGCTGGGAAGACTCAGGTTTGGGAATGATTCATTCTTCCCTCTGTGTAGCTGTGTAGGATCAGAAGTGGTTTCACTGATGAGGCAGCATCTGAGCAAGGTCTTGAAGGACAAGTAGGAGTGTGCCAACTACTCTGCACTACCTTCTCTGAATCCTGAAGACCTGCTATGAGATGTTATAATGTAGCAACCAGGGCTAGTGTTCTTCCTTGTATAACAACAGTGGTGCAGGCCGACAAGTCAAAGGTCCCGATTATTGAGTGCTAACCAAGATTGCCGGGCGTGTTTCCTTAGCTGAGGGAGGTGGTTCTAATAGCTACAAAAATCAATGAGAGACCATGTTTTGCTGTAAGTCTTTCAGACAGAGCTGCTACTAATTGCTCTGTAACTGTGGGTCTGACTGTGTTATCAAGCTTACTTCTCAGGCGATCTTATTCTGGTGTAATTCTCCTTTTAATGGCTATTCGTACAGCACAGCAGAGCAAGAATGGCCCTTGGAGACGTCATGTCCAGACTTTGATTTTGGAGCCCTTTCTCCAGACACAATCTTATTTAACATCATAAACAAATCGAAGGAAAGTGCTTTGCCTTAAGGGCCCCTCGTGTGGTGTGGTCTGTTCAAACTTCAAGCACTGCCCAGACTCACAGCTTCAGTGACCCCAGTAGAGGCTCCAAGGAAACCCTGTCACCTGATCAAAGACAGTGATCATTGTCTGGTCTAACATTTTGTTCTTACAGGTGAGGAAAGTGATACCTAGAAATGTTAAGTGATTTCTTGAGTTCACACAGCAAAGAGTTGTCATAGCTGCCCAAAAGTTACGCCATCTTCTTCTTCATTATGGTGAATCCCCCAGGTCTCTTTACTAAAAAGTAAAAATAAAAATATCAGGGATAAGCCACAAGTCAAGGATAACATCTTAGCCTCTTAGGATAAAACTCATCGAATCTCCTCATATGAACCATTTTGCAAAACTTCAAGACCTTGCCTACAACAGAGAATCCTTGACCTTATTCCAGAATTTAAAAATTAAAATCTCATAGGTCAGAATGACCTATCTCATAGGTCAGAATGACCTACTCTGATATTTTACAAGATGATTCATGCAGGTGATCCTGATGTAGCCCACCAAGCAATGGACTTAGGATTTGATTATTCTGGGGAAGCTGTGATTTAAAAAACTTTGGAACTTAGAACTTCACATGCAGAAAAATATGTGGGTGATAGTTAACTTATTACAGGGACAGATGACTTAAACCAAGGAAGAATTACATATACAATTCACTAGCAACTGTGCTTTGGGAGAGGAGTGGGTATTCTCATGAGTCTAGTGCAGATTTTTGCAGGAAACTCATTGGTCTGCACATGATCACGTGACCACTAAGTCCAATGGGAAAGGCTATAGAAGCTGTAGTAACAGCCTCCTTCAGTTGTCCCTCTCTACGTACTACCTAACAGTACAATTTTTTTGGCCTCCAAAGTTAAGACTGCTAAATATCTATTGGGAAAGCTCAGTATACAAGTATTTTCTACTTTTATAATATATAAATTGGAAAATCCAAATTCATTCACAGTAAAGTAAGGATGCCTTTCTGTATAAAATAATGAGTTTTGCAGATATCAGAGGCATCTCATAAATCAAAGAGTTTATCTCTACCTTTTACAGAGATTGCTTAGAGTTGAAGGGGCTCATAGTTACATAGTATCAGGGATAGGCCCTGAGTCAAAGGCCAGGAAAATAAGTACATTTTTTAAAAGTAAATAAATACTTTAAATGAATCAGTAAATGGTATACAAAATTAAGTTTCCTCCAGAATTTTATATATATGAATTTTAAAATAGGTAAGAATAAATAAAAACAAAATAGGATAAAGGAAAATTTTAATTCAAATCAGAATACAGATTATTGGACACTTTGTAAACCATCATGGCAATTTTTAATAGTATTTATTGTAAATCAAATTTGGGCTCACAGAAACTAGTGGGGTCACCCTCACTAGTATCTCAGCAAAGGGGGGGTGGGGGAAGAGACTGAACTTGATTTTTAAAAGATTGTGACTTCAAATGAATTTTTTTTTTTTTACAAAGTAAGAGCAAGGAGAAGTCATACCAATGGCGGGATCCTAGAGGCTGCCCCCCCAAAATGCTCGATCCTTAAGCAGACATGCAGACTCTTCATACTTCTTAGAAAATGCATTTTATACATTGAAATGCAGCACTGGGCAACATTCATGGCTCTGCCTGTATGTGCCTTTAAGCAGCTGCTTCTAACTCTCCTCAAGTCCATCAGTTCATGAAAGAGCTGTGAAGGGGCCAACTCTACTTCCTGCTGAGGATAGAATCAAAAGGTTGTGCTCCCCAACTTCCCTGCCCTCAGCTACCTCTTTCACCAGCCCTGGGGAAAGCCAAGAGGGACACCAGAAATGCTGCTTCTGCAGGGAAGGTGGTCCAAGTTGTGTGCCAGCAAGTGTGGTGCTTGGATGTCTTAGCATCTTTAAATGCAAATAGTCTTAGTTTGGAGCCCTGCTTTCTCCGCTGAGATCTTGTACAAATTATTTAATTGGTCTGATCTTATGCCATCTCTGGGCCTTCATTTTCCACTTAGAAGTGAGAACAAAAAGCCAAAACCGGTTTGGCTCAGTGGATAGAGCGTCGGCCTGCGACTGAAGGGTCCCGGGTTCGATTCCGGTCAAGGGCATGTACCTTGGTTGCGGGCACATCCCCAGTAGGGGGTGTGCAGGAGGCAGCTGATCGATGTTTCTCTCTCATCGATGTCTAACTCTCTATCCCTCTCCCTTCCTCTCTGTAAAAAATCAATAAAATATATTTAAAAAAGGAAGACATAAGACCTATCTGTAATACTTTAGCAATAAAGATAAATTTAAAAAAAAAGAAGAACGAAAAGAATAATAGTTCCACCCTAGCCGGTTTGGCTCTGTGGATAGAGCGTTTGCCTGCGGACTGAAGGGTCCCAGGTTCGATTCCAGTCAAGGGCACATGCCTGAGTCACGGGCTCGATCCCCAGTGGGGGGCATGCAGGAAGCAGCCAATCAATGATTCTCTCTCATCATTGATGTTTCTATCTCTCTCTCCCTCTTCCTTCCTCTCTGAAATCAATAAAAATATATTTTTAAAAAAATAACAATAGTTTCTTTTCTGATTTGTGGAGGCCTTTTCATTTTCCTGGAGAAAAATAGCAATGTTCTCCTTACTGATTAGTTTTCTCCTCAGTCTTCATTAGAGACCCCCTGCCCAGATGTCTCTTTTGACAGGCATGCCAGTTTATCCCCTGTTGTAGAATAAGCCACCTAAGACATTTGTGCCGGCAACCCTTTTCTGAGAGAGGTCAGCATTCTGCAGATTGGCAATTTGGGCTGGCCTTAGCTGGATGGTGAGTCACAGATTTGACGGATCTAAGCGAGGCCTGGCTCATGCATCTGCATGTAGCTGCTAAGTCAACCAGGGCAGCTTAGGACAATGGGGCCTTCTCCTTATGGAGAGCCGGGGCTTGTTCCTATGGAAATAGCGGAGGCACCAAGAGAGCAGAGTGGAAGCCGTGGGTCCTCCTGAGACCCAGGCTCGGCACCGAGGCGATGTTACTTGTGCCACATGCTTCTGCTTAAATCAACTCATAAGCCCAACCCCGATTGGAGGGGCATCCAAAAAGCCCCTTTCCTCGGTGAAGAAGCTGAAAGAATGGCAGCATGTTTGCAATCTGCCACAGCAGGGAGGCTCTTTCTGGAGCCGGTTTTAATGGATGGGAGGAGCGCTGGGCCGCCTGATAGGATGGATGCTCAGCTCCATGTCACTTCCCCGGCTCTTACTATCATCTGCCACGCAGGGCATTGGTCCCAACGCGCTGCAGCTTAATTTTAACTTAAAGTTGTATCGCCTTGTGATTGACCCCAGACCGAAGACAACACGGATGCTCTGCGTTTATTTATGTGAGGGTTGGAGGGCTCCTCCTCTTCTTCTTCTTCTTTTTCTTTTTCTTTCTTTCTGACAGGTGTCCTGGGAAATCCTTCTGGAGGAGCAATCTGGCTCTTCTGGTTTTGCTAGTCTGATCACCCTGGGGTAGGGTGATTTAACAGCAGTAATTAATCATCGTGTTTTCTGAAATTGGAAGCCGAGCCACATTAGCCTCCTAGCAAAGAGCATGTACGCGAGCGAGGGGTTAGGCAGGCGTGCGCGTAATGAGAGAGGTGAGAGTCTTATCATTAAGGAGGAGCATAAATAATAATGAAAGTCATTAGTGCCACTCGGTTGAACGAATGTCATAAATGTAATTGGGGCATTAAAGCGGAATCCATTATGACAAACATTAACACATACAAAGAAGGGGTGGGAACGCCGTTATCTTGAGGTTGCCATAGCCTGTCAGCTTCCAGGGGGGCCCAGATGGCACTCAGGGAAATGTTATGAGCGGTTTTATTTTAATATTTCGGGTGATGGGATATTTGGGAGGCGCATGACACAAGCACAAGAGGCATTTTCACGTGCCCGGCCGGGAGCCGCTGGCCGAGAGGAGAGGGCACCGGGGGCCGCTGCGGCCTGGAGGGCGTCCACCTCCCCCGCTTTCTCTGCGGTGTTGGGGCACCTCAGTGCCGTCTGGCATCTTTCCTCCGTGAAATTCCCTGCGGACCCGGACGTGCCGTTTGGATGCTTTCTTTAAAAAATAGCCAAGTGTGGGGAAAGCGACGGGGATGAGAATGGGGACATTGAAACGATTATGCAGGAAATCATATGATGCTAAAATTGAACCGGGACAGACTGTTCGGTGGCAGAATTCCCACTCGTGCTGAGCTTTGCGAAGGGAAGGGTTATTTCTTTTTCCCGCCCTTCTCTCTGGGGCTGTCATTTTTGGAGCAGGGAAATAATTCAGAAGATAAAGGAAAAGAAAGGCGCTTGAATAAGTCTAGAGACAAAGAGAAAAAGAAGGCGGTTGTTAAAAAAGAGAGGAAGAATTAAGATTGGGCGTGTGTGTGCGTGTGTGTGTGTGCATGTGTGTGCGCGCGCGTGTGCGCGCGTGTGTGTGTGTGTGTGTGTGTGTGTGTGTGTGTGTTCGAAGGGAAGGGATGATAAATGATGGCGGTGGTCTGTGAAATGTTCTTCTCTGGGGATTCTTTGGGGGGCAGTGCAGATTCAAGGGGATCAAATCTCTGCCGACAGGACTGGGTGAGTTAATACACATAAAAGTCCTAGCTCGCTGACTGTGTGAAAATGGTGACCCCTCAATAAATGGGAGCTATAATAACTATTATTATAAGTGTTACTGTTAGTCAAGGCTGGCAGAGCCATCCATATATGGGGACGGGGGGGGGGGGTCTAGATTATGCACACATAATGGGGAAGAAGGAGGGGTCACCGACACCTGTGTGAAGCCCACTGTATGCAGGGAGGTTTAGATAATATGTGAGCTCTCGTAATCCATATTGCAAAGCTGCTCAGCAGGTATTATTGCCTATAATCAAGGAGACAAAGGATGAGATAGTTTGATTCACATAAAGCTGTGAAAACAGTCACCGGGACATAATAAACACTCAGTAAGTGTTAGGTCTTATGATTGCTGCGCTCAGAGTCACGCAGCTAGCCATTGGGAGCGTCAATATTTAAAGTCCCCTCTCTTTTCAGTTCCAGTTGCACCAGGCTGCCTCTCCCCTGGCTCACCTGGCACAGTTCACATAGCCCACAGATGGATGTTCTATGGGCCATGGAGACAGCGGGGATGTAAAGGGACGTCTTTGACGTCTGGAACCAGAATCTTAGTTTGAAATGTCTGCTACAGTCACTTAGATGCATGGTGTTTGCCCGTGCTCACATGGGCATGGTGTCCAGAGTTCCCTTCGAGGAAGGACTGGTTGTCCCAGTTGCTGGGAAGACTGTTAATAGGCAGTCTTCTGCTGTCAACCCTTTGGGGATTGATTTAGTTGTTAAGAATCATCTCACACAAGGTCATGGTCCTTCCTGAGTGAGTCCGTATTTGATGACTAATGACTGTGGGCATGTAAAGGCATAGGCATCCCAAGTCAGTAGGAACAGGTCTGAAGGGCCATGACAGCTCCAGGGATCCTTATGGTCTGTGAGGGGGAATATGGACTAAAGCTATCATTGGGATTGATGGCAAATGGACTTTCCCTTCCTCTCTCCTTTTCTTCCCATTCCTTCCAAAGTGCCCTTGTAATAAACATTCTGCAGACTAAACTCTAGTTCATAATGTTTCCTGGGGAATAATTATTCTGTCTGTCTATCTCTATTCATATCTACTATTTGTAGGGCTATGCAATCCCCTCTGAACACAGCTTTAGCTACTTCTTGCTGGTTTGAATTTTTTTTTTCTTTATTTTAAACGAGAGGCCTGGTGCACAAACTCGTGCAGGGGTGAGGCCCCTTGGCCTGGCTGGTGATCAGGGATGATTGGAGCTGAGGGAGGTTGGCCAGCCATGGGAGGTTGGCTGTGAGAGTGTACTGACCACCGGGGGAGGGGGGGGTGGTGGTGGGGGGGGGGCAGTTCCTGCATTGAGTATCTGCCCCCTGGTGGTCAGTACACATCATAGCGACAGGTCGACCAATCATTTGGTTGTTCAGTTGCTTAGGCTTTTATATATATATAGATAGTTCTCATATTCTGTTACTTCATTTTTAACCTGTTTATTATTTTTAATTGTTATGTTTATTTTCCTGACATTTTCTGGAGGGCATTAATCATTAATATATTATTGATTTCTAATTTTATTTGACTGGGATTACAAAATATGTTGTCTGGATTTTTAATAAGAGATAATTCCTTGTTGCCTAGCATATAATCTGTATATATAATATTTCATATGTATGTAACAAATACTTTTTTTTTCTTTGAAAGGCATGAGCTACTACTCTAGAAAGGTACTTGATCATATTATTAATTACTAGGTGCCCAGTGCACAAATTCTTGCACAGGTGGAGTCCAGCTGGCCCACCCACCCACCCAGATTGCGGCCAATGAGGGGTAGGGCCATCCAGGCAGAGGGGCCATGGGCAGTTGGCTGGCCGGCCCTGCCCCCTGGTCAAACTCCCGGTCGAGGGGACAATTTGTATATTAGGCTTTTATTATATAGGATATCATTTCACTCTATCTTTACTATTTTTCCCTTTTTTAAGATAGGTCTATTTTCCCTATAAATTCTCCCATTTCAGCTTGATATATTTTCTGAAGCTTTTGAAAAATAGTTTCGCCTTTTCAAAATTTTATTAGAAAGGGATTTCTTTGTATCCAAATGAATTTTTATATTTTTAAAATTTTTCTAATGAATTGCTATCAGTCTTGGAAAAGGTGATACTTCCAGCTGGCCTGGCAATCACAAGGTAGTAATGCCATCTCCCCTCCTGAGCCTTTGCCAGACTTGGCTAATTGATCAAGGTCTTCCTTCCTGCAGAGTACAGATGCTACCTTGGAATATAGTGCTCAAGTCATTTGCTACCAACTGATCACAGATTGCCCTTCAGTTAAAATCAATTTGCCCTTCCTGCTTAAAATATGATCAGTCAAGGTTAGAGGTAAAGGTGACCAATGTCTGCTAGGTTTGTAGGGAAACATTGAATAATACTTTATCTGTCAAGCTATTATTCAAGGCAAGTGTCCAACATTGCTAAACATAGGACATCTCAAGGTAAACATTATCTAGGGGACCTTCTTGAAATAATTATTTGACAAAATCTAGACTCAAAATAAATAATTCTGCATTAAAAAAAACTGTGATAAATGAAATCCATCAAAAATATGATTAACCAATTATAATTACAGGACAAAATATGCATAATGTATATACCATGAAAATGAAAAAAGTTACTAGAGAGAAATAAGTTAAAATATGTAACCCATGATTATTGGGAGGATATTGTGGGTAAAGGAAAAAGGCTCTGGATCCCAGCGAATCTTCTTTTAAACACATTTAAAACTAAACTCCTTGGTAAATAAACTAGTAATATTTGCTAGGAGGGAGGGTTCTTCTCTATGGAATACTCTTAATTGAATATCCCTGGGGTAGAATTGCTTATGATGGAAAGGACTAGTATAAATGGATTTAAGAAGCATGATTCCCAAAGAACATCATATAAGCTTATGACTATCTGGAATATCAAATGGGAATGCTCTGTGACTAAACCATTTTCCAACGTGTAAGGCTGTGGTGACTTTCCCTTAGAGTCCTCCTATATCTCTCTGGTCCAAAGACTTCTTGTCCCATAAGGGAAAGAAGAACCCGAGGAACCCTGCGGTGTTTCTGGGACCTCTCTTTGCTAAGACATCTCAATTCTTGCATATTTAAATTGTGATTAAAACTTGATATTGGATATGACTATTGATTTACATGATTTATATTTGACAATATACTTTTTAATGTTTACTGAGTAACAGAAATTGAGGCAATGTGTAGGCAGAAGTGCAAAAATGCCTATTTCTTTTTTAAAAATTAATTATTTAAATTTATTGGGGTGACATTGGTTAATAACAATATATGTTTCATGTGTACAATTATATGATACAATATCTGTATGTTGTATAATATGCAAAAGAATGAAATTACATTGCCATCTGACACGATACACAAAAACTAATTCAAAATGGATTCAAGACTTGAATATCAAACCTGAAACTATAAAATACATAGCAGAAAACATAGGCATAGGGGAAAAAAAAGTATGAAGGCAGAACATGTAAGTAGTGAGTGTAGCATATTTTTGGATACCATGGCAAAGTGTTAAGAGAAAGAGGTAACTTCAGATAGAATTGACTAATTTGCAAATAGAAATAAATAGAAGCAGAAGTCTAATGTTAGGAAAGTACACTGCTTCTAGATCCTAGTTAAGATGGCATAGAAAGAGGTTTTGTGCCCTAGCTTGTTTGTCTCAGTACACTGAAGGGTCCCAGTTTGCTTCCGGTCAAGAGCACGTACCTGAGATGCAAGCTCATCCCTGGCCCCAGTAAGGGTGGGCAAGAGGCCACCAATTGATGTGTCTCACATCGATGTTTCTCTCTCTGTATCTCTCCCCCTCCCTTTCACTCTCTCTGAAAATCAATGGAAAAATATCCTCAGGTGAGGATTAACAAAAAATAAAAATAAATAAAGAGGTTTTTGAATGGAAATATGCCCGAAAAGCTAATCATTTGATTAAAATGATGCAAGCAAAAATTAGAGTGTAGCCTACATACTTACTGTGACAATATTTCAGTGGATTAATGTGCCTGAAGAAAAAGATTGGATAAACGGTATGGCCTTCACATCTATTATTGTAGATAGACTTTTAGAAGCAGGAAGAGAGAGAGAGAGAGAGAGAGAGAGAGAGAGAGAGAGAGAGAGAGAGAGAGAGAGAGAGAGAGAGAGAAGAGAGAGAGAAGGGCAGAGTTGTAGGGGAAAACTCAGTTTAGAAAATCACTGTGAATGTAGTTGTTGCTCATGGAATTAGCTGGAATCAAAATAGAAAATGCCTAGTCAGTCTTGAAAGATAGCTACTACTGAAGAAATCAATAGCTTGACACTTAAAATGATCCTTTGGTTCTCTAAGTTCTTCAGGCAGGAAGCAGAATAAGAAAGTTGCAAGGACCCTTCAGGAGGGACACGGAGGATAATGGAAAAAGAACCTCCCAGAGAGTAGAAAACCTGAAGAATGTCTGCTCTGAAGGATTTCAGAATTGCTATACACCTGTGACTCTGTATCTCCTATTTTCCCACTTTCCAAATGGGAATGTTTATTGTGTTATCCTCTCATTGTCCAACTTCTGCATACTGGGGAGGGAGGGAGACAGGTAACTCAATATATAGAGGTCCATATGAACCCGACATAGTAATTATTATACATCACTAAGAAACTAGACTTTGAAATAAATGTGTTGACTAGTTGGAATTTGAGATTGTCACCCATGACAAATTGTTTTTTTAATGTATGGGAAGAAGGGGACACAGAGATATAAGGTTGGTGACCATTGGTATGGAAAGTTATAATATTCATATATTTATATGACTGAAAGTCAATATTAAGGACAACTGAATTTAGTAATTATTATTCATGTCTAGGTGTTGTGATGGCTCAGCAATGTTGAATAATAGTATGAAGATATACTTTATAAATCAAAGAACAATTTATAGATTAAATATTCTATAAAACTTTCTTGCTTGCTCTTATTTCAGGTAAAATCAATAACCATGTTGTTATCAAAGTTTGTCCCATAATTTGTTTTCAAGTGGCAATCTATAATAATAAAAGCATAATATGCTAATTAGACCAGACAGCCGAATGATCTTCCAGACATCATTCCAGACGTCCTTCTGGACAAAGCTGCCATAGCGGGGACTGAGGCAGAGGTGGTTAGGGGTAATCAGGCAGGTAGGCAAGCAGTTAGGTGTGGTGAGGCATGCAGGCAGGGGGGTTAGGGACGATGAGACAGGCAGGAGAGCAGTTAGGAGCCAGGGGTCCTGGATTGTGAGAGGGTGCAGGCCGGGCTGCGGGCCCCCCTGTCGGGCATGAATTTCGTGCACTGGGCCTCTAGTCCTATCTAATAAAAGAGTAATATGCAAATTAACCATCACTCCGCTACAACCACAAGCCATGTCCACCAGCCAATCAGGAGTGAGTATGCAAATTAACCCAACCAAGATGGCTGCGGCCACGGAGCGAGCAGGAGGCTTGGGTTTCTCCAGCAATGAGGAAGCCAAGCTTTCCACACACCCTGGCGAGCCCAGGCCTCCACTCAAGGCTACAAAGTTTCAATTATAGAAGATAAATAAATCCCAACAAAAATGGCAGCAGCCACGAAGCTGGAGAGAGCAGGATGCTTGAGTTGCCCCCTGTGATGGAGGAAGCCAAGCTTCCTCAGCCCTGGCCTGCCTTGGCCTCCACTTGAGGCTACAAAGTTTCAATTATAGAAGACAAATAAATCCCAGATCCCAGGGCCTCTGCTTGGGTCGCCAGGGGGCATGGCCAGCCTGCAAACCACCAAAGGCCCCTCACCCAGGCCGCCCCACGCCCCAAGGGAATCCCTACCCTGGTCCAGGACACTCTTCATAGGCAAACCAGCTGGCCCCCACCCATTCACCATGCTTCTATCCTATCTAATAAAAGAGTAATATGCAAATTGACCATCACTCCAACACACAAGATGGCTGCCCCCATGTGGTCAAAGATGGCTGCCCCCATGTGGACACAAGATGGCCGCCACAAGAATGCCAGCAGGGGAGGGCAGTTGGGAGGGACCAGGCTGGCAGAGGAGGAAAGTTGGGGGCGACCGGGCCTGCAGGTAAGAGCAGTTGGTGGGGACCCAGGCCTGCAGGGGAGAGCAGTTGGGGGGGACCAGGCCTGCAGGGGAGGGCAGTTAGGGGCAACCAGGCCTGCAGGGGAGGGCAGTTAGGGGCAATCAGGCTGGCAGGGGAGTGCAGTTAGGGGCAATCAGGCTGGCAGGGGAACAGTTATGCATCAATCAGGTTGTCAGGGGAGTGGTTAGGGCGTGATCAAGCTGGCAGGAAGAAGTGGTTAGGGGCAATCAGGAAGGCAGTTGGGAGCCAGCAGTCCTGGATTGTGAGAGGGATGTCCAACCGGGGTCGGGCCTAAACAGGCAGTCAGACATCCCTCAAGGGGTCCCATATTGGAGAAGGTGCAGGCTGGGCTGAGGAACACACACCCCCTGTGCACTAATTTCATGCACCGGGACTCTAGTAATGATATAAAAGATGAAAATACAAAGTAGAAATATATGCAAAGGGAAGACATTTTGAATATAAAACAAATGTAAACAAAAAATGTAGAGCATATATTTTCAAGAATGTTATTTTTCTGCTAAAGTATTCACTTTCTATTAAAAGTAGAAATATATAAAAATAAAATCACACATTTGAACAAAAATTTAATAAAATTAGTTTGCATTTATATTTTGAAGTATATTTAAATCAATACTTTTTAGACTTAAAACTCACAATTCTAGTCTTTCATGTCCATCAAATTGCCAATGTAAATCATCAGTATTGTCCTTCAGGCATATTGCCTATTTTATCAAATAATAACACAAGACACCCTATACATTTGAATTTCAGATAAACAGCAATAACTTTTAGAACAAGTATGTCCCAAATATTGCATAAGATACACTTATACTAAAAAAGTTACCCACTTTTCTATGTAAAATTCAAATTTAACTTGCTTAAATTATCTGGCAACACTTTGCTTAATATTACAGCATTTTCCATAGCCAGTAGGTACAAATGTTGCAAATAGTATGATGATACCTAAGTGAATACCTGAGGAGGAAATAATTGAAAACCACAAGTAGCAACAAAATAGATACTTGGCAATCCCCAGAACATATTTCAATATATTAAAAAAAAATAGATTTAATTCTCACCCAGAGGAAAGATTCAACATGTTAATTAATTTGTCTTTTTTCTTACCTAAGTGCTTCCATTGCTCAAATTCTGCCTGAATTCTGAAGCAGCATCCATCTTCAGATTTACAACACAAGACATGTTCATGGTAGTCAAACAGCATTGTTTTGTGTATGTTTTTGTTTTGTTTTTTGTGCCTAGGCCATATGGCAGAAATCCTGGAGAGGACTTTTCCCCTGGGACCTGAGACCTGAAGTGGTGTTGATCATTAGTGTGTAGGTTAAGATCTATGACTCATGCTCTACAGTGCAAAGTCATTCATCACCAATAATCTACACTAATGAAAGAGAAACATGCAAATTAACCATCACTTTGCTACACCCACCAGCCAATCAGGAGTGAGTATTCAAATTAACCCAACAAAGATGGCAGAGGCCCCATCCCCCAGCTGCTCCAGGCCTCTGGGCAGCATGCATGCAGGCACGGAGTGGCCAAGCAGGGCGGGACGCCTGCTATGAGGGGGAGGGCAGGGGGCGGAGGGAGCTACAGGAGCGGCATTGGCCAGAGTGAAGGCCTGAGTCCCAGGTGCTGGAGGAAAACTGGTGCTGGCAGCTAGGGGAAGGAAGGCCTATTGCACGAGTCTTTGTGCAATGGGCCTCTAGTCCTATATAATAAAGAAGTAATATGCAAATTGACCATCACACCCTCACACAAGATGGTTGCCCCTTGTGGTCATAAGATGCCTCCAGGGGAGGGTGGTTGTGGGTGAACAGGACTGCAGGGGAGGGCAGTTAGGGGTGACCAGGACTGCAGGGGAGGGCAGTTAGGGGCGATCGGGCTGGCAGAGGAGGACAGTTAGGCATCAATCAGGCTGGCAGGGGAATGGTTAGGGGGTGATCAGACTGGCAGACAGAAGCGGTTAGGGGCAATCAGGCAGACAGGCAGGCAAGCGGTTGGGAGCCAGCAGTTCTGGATTGTGAGAGGGATCCCAGATTGGAGAGGGTACAGGCTGGGCTGAGGGACACCCTCCCCCATTGCATGAATTTCATTCACTGGACCTCTACTATTGATGATAATCAATAATAAGTGTGTGTGTTGCAGGGGGGGGCGTGTAAGTGTCCTCATTAAATCCTGGGCTATAGAAAGCCCAGGACCCAGAGTAGACATCCCTCATGCCCAGAGGTAAAGATGCATAAATTAGACTTCAGATACATTTCTTTCCAAGTACCCATGCTCTGACAATTTCCCAGTTCTATCTGTAAGCTCTGTAAGCCCTTTAGTCCATGTGACCAATTCCGGACAATGAACTGTGAGCACACTGTGTGTCTCCGCTGTGTGACATCCTTCAGTCATTCCCAGTCACAGTGACTGCCTGGAGGTGGCAGCACAGCAAGACTACAGAGCCTCTGTTTCTGACCGAGTGGAACAGAGCCCTGTGCCAACCCACATTAGACACGTGGGGAAAACCAGCAGGACTTCGGGAGAGCTTTCCTCCCGCCAAAGCAAAACCGGAGTAGTATCAATTCCAGACTTTACAAGAGCTTTCCAGATTTCAAGAGTATATACCCACCTGTGAGTTACTTTTTAGTTTGTGCTTTTTTAAAAATATATTTTATTGATTTTTTTACAGAGAGGAAGGAAGAGGGATAGAGAGTTAGAAACATCGATGAGAGAGAAACATTGATCAGCTGCCTCCTGCACACCCCCTATTGGGGATGTGTCTGCAACCAAGGTACATGCTCTTGACCGGAATTGAACCTGGGACCCTTGAGTCCACAGGCCGACACTATACACAGAGCCAAACCAGTTAGGGCTAGTTTGTGCTTTTTTATTTACATTTAAATATTTAGTCCAACTAGAATTTTAATTTACTATAAAAAATAGCATATATATATATATATATATATATATATTTAAGTTTTTATTTAAAAAAAAAAACTTTCCAGGCAAAATTTATTATATAACTAATTTTATTTCCCTAATAATTTCCAATGCCATTTTTATTATCTGCTACATGTCTAATTGTGGAAAGATGGCTAGTCACACAATGGAATATTACATAACAATGAAAGGGAATGAACTATAGCTGTAATGTAAAAACATGGACAAAGCTTGAAAATTAATATTGAGTTTGAAAAACCCTTTTAAGGAACTTCATGCAGTGTCTATGTATTTTTGTGTCTTCATAACAATCTAAGAAACAAATCTGAACAACATATTGAAATGCACATATGCGGTAAAGTTGTTTAAAAAGGGGCATAATGAAACAAAAGCCCAGGTGGTGATGAACCTGAGCAGTGAAGCTATAGGATTCAACTTTGGTCTAAGGTAGATTTCAATAATACTGACACTATTCTAGATAACATTCTAGACAATGCAAAGTGAGTGGGTTCAAAGCTGTTTGATTATTTTGCTTTAAAATCTCATTTAATTCATAAGTTCTTTTGTATATATCAACTTTTTATTTTTATGTAGCAAAATATAATGAAAAATATTTTTTATCATAAATTAACTTTTTGTCCTTTGGTTAAAAATCATTCTCCAGCCATGACCAGTTTGGCTCGATGGATAGAGCGTCGGCCTGTGGACTGAAAGGTCCCAGGTTCAATTCCGGTCAAGGGCATGTACCTTGGTTGCGGGCACATCCCCAGTAGGAGGTGTGCAGGAGGCAGCTGATCCATGTCTCTCTCTCATCGATGTTTCTGACTCTCTATCCCTCTCCCCTCCTCTCTGTAAAAAATCAATAAAATATATTTTTAAAAATCACTCTCCATGGTTTCCTTACTGACAGATAATTGTGCCTGAATGCTCTATTTAAAAATAAAATAAAATAAAAACAAAACAGGAACTTATAAGTAGTAAAGAAGGAAAGGAAAAAAAAAAAAACTCCACAAAAACATAATTCAATTTTGTCTGTACCCTATTGGCCCTGATGCAGTCAGTGGAGCAACAGCCGCGTCTTTGCGTGAATGTCATGAGGAATATTGGATTTAATAATTACACAGGAAACATGCTGGAGTTGCTAAGGCCAGCCAGGAGGGCTGCGGAAAATGATATTACATAGGAAATTTGAAGGCATCTATTTTTCTAATGCAAATTTTCAGTTTCCTAATTGAAAGCGAGTGGTGCCCGATCCTTATGTTTGCCCACATTCAGAGAACAGAGCCCGGAAGAAAAGCCGGTTTCAGAGCCCTCCGTTTGAACATGGAGAGCAGCCCTTTCCTGGGGGGCAGAGGGTACGGAGAGACGTTTGACAGTGTGTCTGAGGGTGCAGACTTCCAGAGCAGCCAGTTCCTAAAGTCGGGGCCCTGAAATGGACACAGCAATTTGCAAGGCGATACCGATGAGAACGAGAAGGGTCAGCGGGGAGCATTATTCTGGTGACACTTCACCAAAACTCCAAAGATGGACCCAGGCCACATCACAGCAGAGGCTGGGTACCATGCAATCAGAGCACCCGGTCCAAGGGCAGCAACGCCGCTTGAAGAGGCTGCTTAAAAAGCCCTGTGTCTGCTGCCATTTCCCATCAGCCTTTGGTCACGTTCTGCTTCACTTTTAATCTACGGTCTTTAGCATTTGAGCCTATTGGAGAGCTGCCTGTGTAGACACATTCATCTCTGCCAATGCTTACTTGCCAGTGGAACAATTTGGAGGTTTTCATTCTTTGGATCAGTCCAACCTTCTTTACCAACGTTACCTTTTACAGATGCAGGCCTAGAAATTGTACCCATTAGATTTCTGAAGCGTTACATGCCTTTATCTTTGAAATTTAGAAAAAGGCGTGCAAAAAGACTGTGCCAAATACACCACATGTCAAGGTTGCTATAACATCCTCCTTGTCAACTAACTCCCCGGAATGCATAAGATTAGGCCTAAAATAGTAAAATAGTTTTTTTGTTTTGTTTTGTTTTGACTTCTAAAGGGAGGAAATTGTGACGGACACCCAGCCAGAATTTATCATGGGTACTGCTTTTAGGCAAATGAGACTGAGCAATAGAAAAGGTGTGTGAGGTCCCTCATGACTGCTGTGTCTACCCCTGGAGTCCGTTTTCTGATCAACACCAGGAACCCAGCATCCATCTGGCTGCATAGGCATCCCCTCTGTGATCTCACTGTGCTGCCCACGCTCTCTGTTTTCACCTCAATGTTCTCTCACCCAGTTCAGTGGTCACTTAGCAGGTGTATGTATCTTTTTGACCCGTTAACACTACCCTCCCTCTCTGAAAAGACCTGTAGGTTCTGAACTAGGTAGACATTTTTCATCGCTTTTATCCTGTCATGGCCTTTTTCCTGCCACAGCTAAGTGCCACCTGAGGTATCAAATCTACTTATGCAGTGCTTTTGTTTATTACTAATGTGCATCCATGTATGTTCTCATTGATGTTCGTGCCAATACCTTCCATCCTCTCTGAGACCACTGTTTCTGGCATCATTTCATTTAACAATCCCTCTGTTTAGGTTATTAACTTCTTGTGTTCTCTAGTAAGCAACACATGATATTCTGACACATTTTATTTTATTTTCTATAACATACACCAGGAAAATTTTATATGGGTAGGACACCCCCAAGTAAAATTTTAAAATATTTAGATTGATCTCTTTCTACTCAAGTAAACTCATTAGAATGCAAAAAGGTTGAATGGCATTGTTCAAGAAACAACACTGAACTGCATTTATTACTAAAGTAACTGGCAAAGTTAATATTTAAATATTATTAATAGCCAATTGGGACACACTTCACAAGTGATTGCAATATTCCAGGATATTGCACTATGGTTAATAACCACTGAACAGAAAGAAACATTCTTAAACATTTTTGTCTCCATCAGAAAGACCAGCTTAGTTTTAATCCATGTTATATTGGTGAATAGATCCAGCAGGAAGGTGTACAAAACTTCAAAAGCTCCGAGAAAGAGTTCCTCTGTTTATGTACATCTAATAAGAGGGTTTAAGTGTCTATTGTCAGCTAAGCCCAAGAGCTGCTGAGATAAGATGCTTTACCTCTATCCTTGACAAACTATATTTCCTAAAATCTATCCAAGCCAGATTGATTGAAACAAATAGGCTTGCATTACAAAAAGAAATATCCAGCCTTCAAATTTCATAAGGAAGATGAGGCATGTAATTAGCTTAGAAACCAAAGTGGAGACATTGACAGATAATGTAGTCTGGTCTACTTAACGCCAATTTCAGTTTCATTTTCCCAGTCCTCCTTGACTATGGAAGATGGAAAAGGAACTATGTGAATGCCAAGGCTCTCTGATATATCCACATGATTATAATCCAACATAGTTCTGGGCAAAGGGGTATGAGCAAGTGAACCTGGAGATGATATATCTCCCCTCTCCTCAGATTCAAAGTTTTTTGAATAGTATTTTCTACTTTGTCTTCCACTTTTCCTCTTTCTTCCTTCATGAAACTCGGGGGAATATCTTTAGCCTAATTAAATGCAACTTTTATCCATTGATTAAAAAATTGTTTTTGATAGTGTAATTTCCAGTTCTAGAATTTCTGTTTTATTCTTTCACAATTTCTGTTTCTTTACTGGGTTTTTTCTATCATTTTATTCATTACAGGAATATTTTCCTTTAGCTCATTTAGCGTGGTGACAGGTCCCTACAGTAGCAAATGCTCGGGAGCAATTGAAAAGATTGTAGTTTGCAGACTGCAGTTGGTATCCCTGGTTAATACTGATATATCCATTCACCACCTCCTCCCTCTTTTTGTCAGGCAGCAGAATAGGATATCTTCTCACATGTTAAAGAATAATTTATAGATCTATGTACCCATAATCTGAAAATGTGAAAGAAAGGGAATTTTTTTCTTGGGAAATACAAGTGTAAAATTTTAATGCAAAAAGAACTGGAAAACTAGAATATGCCAGAAATCATAATTGAAATGGAAATATATCCTTAAATTCTACCTTTGTCAAGCCATCAAACTCAGTTTTTCAAGATGCAGATAATTCTTCTTTTTATTTATTTTTTTCTGGAAGATAGAAATTCATGAGAGGTCAGTTAGTACACTAACTATATGATTCTAATTACTCCCCTAATTGCTGAAATAGATAAGGACACTTCAAAAAGGGAAAATTATAAATCAATCTAATTTAGGAACATGTAATAGAGTATTGGGAGATGAGCAGAATAGAATTTCATATATATATATTATTGAATATCAATGGATTATTTAAGAAGAACATTAAACATATTGAAAAGTGGCAAAGCTAGATATGAGGAAATCATGCAGAATTCTGTGCAGAGAGAAATACAGAAATTTTCTAGAAAAGCTAAAGCTCATATCTAATATGAATCTCAGAAAAAGAGAGAATAAAAAAAGAGGCAATAATCAATACAGAAAATTTGAAATGAAAGTGATATACATTATCACATTGTTGCCAAAATTATTGTGTCTATATTAATGACAGACAAGATAGAATCTGATGTGAAATCATTGCTAGATATAAACAGCATGCTTAATTATAGAAATAAATAACAACCTATCCAGAAGACATGCTATTTGTAAACGTGTATCTGTCTAACAAAACATAATAAAAAATGCATAAAGCACAATTTAAATGATTGAAAACGTTAAAGCTATAAGAATGATTGAATATTTAACACACTTCTCTCAGAAGCAGATGGATCAAGCAGAGAGAATTGAAAGGACAATAAATGATTTTAAAAATAAACAGTTTAATTTTACAAATCTAAACTAATACATAGAGCCCTGTAGTACATAAAGGACATAGTTATACATAGAGCACATCATCTATTAACAATAATTGTTCACATGCCAAGTACTAACTAAGATCTCAACAAATTCAAAAACATGGACTTAACTGAAATAAAATTAAATCCCAATGATAAAAAGCAGAAACTCTCTAAAAAACAACACCTTTACAAACTAAAATAAAAGAGAAAAAAATGTATTAAATAGTCTCTGGGATAAAAACGATTGTTAACAGTAATTACCATACAGAATCAAATTATAATAGCAAAACTTTTGTTATGCAGCTAAAACTTACTAAGATAAAAAATATATATTCTTAAGTGTGTATGGTAGGAAATAAGAAATATTAAAATTTAATAAGCTAAACTTCCTCCTTAAGAGGCTATAAAATAATAATTGAACAAACCTCAAAATATTAGAAAGATACAAATTTAATACAGATTTAATGAAATAGAACATGTAGATACTTTTAAAAACTTTTTTTTTGGAAAAACTAATACAAAAAATGTTGGCAACATTAATAAAAATACATAAGAGATGGTATAATTAAAAAAACTTGAGAAATTAATGAAACCATACCTAGAAATAATTTGGATATTCCTGAGGGACATTAAAAACCCAACTGAAAAATAGAAGAGACTCATGATATTCACTTGTGGGAAGACAAGGCAAAGATGCCAGGTCTCTAATCAGTCTGTCAATTCAATACATTGTCAATGAAAATACCAATAAAATATTTTATAAACATTTATAGGCTATCTCAGGAGAACAGGGTCTCACCTGAGAGATCTTTAGCCTCAATATAACAAATCAGTAATTAGAACAGTGTGATATTGTTTAGACAAAAATTTACTGCTATCGCCTCATTTTAGAAATTTAGAAAACAAATATAACTGAGGCTTTAAGGTGGAAATGACTTATTCAAGTCTCATAGTGATTTGGTGACTGATTCAGGACCAAAGTTCTGGCCTCCTGAGTCTCAGGCCTAGCCTCTGTGTACTATAGTACGTGTTACTACTGTTTACTACAGTACGTGTTACTCTCTCAGATGCTGTTAGACCAGCAGAGTTTATAAATCAGGGAATCTAGATTGTGCTATGGTAAGAAACAATCCCCCAGATTCAGGTGGCTAAAACACAATTCTTTTTTTCTTGCTTACTTTATATGTCTGACATAGGTCAGTGTTGAAGTCTGCTCCACACAGTCACTCAGGGACCCAGGCTGATGCGGGCTGATCATCTTGTAGCTAGAATGTCTGGCCAATGTCTGAGAATTCCCCAGAGGCTTTTCACTGCCTCAGCCCGAAGTGGCATGTATCAGTTCCAGTCACCTATCATTGGTGACAACTTGTCACTCGGCCCTGCCTGACTGCAAGAAGGCTGAAGAGTGAGGTGTCCTATCTGTCTGATTAGGAAGAAAAGAACTGGATATGTTGAGCCCTGGATTACACTTTCATGAAGTAAAGTGAAAGTAACTCTGAATTGTTAGGCTGATGATTTCTCTCTCTCTCTCTCTCTCTCTCTCTCTCTCTCTCTCTCTCTCTCTCACTGAGGCTTCCAGTTTTGTGGAGTTTTTTGTTTGTTTTTTTGTTTTTTGTTTTTAATGTATTCCTAAATGCATGTGCCTCTGCCCCCATCCTGGAGTTGAAGAAATATCTGATCATGGAAGTCAAATCAGTGATTCTGGCTCTGTGTGGTTAAAATGATAAGCAAAGGAAGAGGTTCAAAACATTGGTTTCGAGGCTTGCCCAGGGTGCCAGGGATCATCTTTATTTCCGGAGTGCAAGAAGACAGACCTGCATTTTACCAAACGGTAACTTCTTGACCTGAAAGGGTTCACTCAGCTTCCTCAAATATTTATCCTTTTTATAGAAAACAAACAACAACCCTGCATGTTGCCTATGGTAAAGGAAAAGTCTGAAGCAAACAGATAATTAGTAAACTCGTATAATTTTTAATTAATTCTCTTTCTATAGCAAAAGTTTTTGCCTTAATTTAATACAATTCAATTAAACATAGGCACAAAATGTTTTATGTTTTAACGGTGCATTTATTTTTTAATTTATATAATTTATACCAGGAAGACAAAGGCCAATCAACTCTTGCTTTTCAAAAACTAGTTTATTGATTTTTAGAGAGGAAGGGAGAGAGAGAGAATGAGAGAGAGAGAGAGAGAGAGAGAGAGAGAGAGAGAGAGAGAGAGAGAGAGAGAAACATGGATGTGAAAGCATAAAATTGATTGGCTGCCTCCTCCATACCTCCTACTGGGGATTGAGCCCCCAGCCCAAAAATGTGCCCTGACCCAGAATCAAATGGGCAACCTCCCAGTGCATGGGAAGTCACCCAACCACTAAGCAGCACCGGCCAGGGCCAACTCTTTAATAAAGATTAGAAGTCAAAGCAAAAGATATCCAGAAACTAATAGAACATCTTAAACTCCAGTATTATGCCAAAATATAAAATATAGATACTTTTGAAGATCCAATTCAAATTTTAAAGATTTGCCCTAAAGGAATAATCCTCCAATTTGGACACCATGCCCACAAATAGCTTTCAGTTATGTATAACATATGCATGCATTGTATTTAACAGGCTACCATGTGGTCATTAATATCTGGATGCAGTCAATGTCACGAAAAGAACCCCATGACTTATTTTAAAGTACAGAGCAGGGAGCAGATTATAAAGTAACCTGTTTTGCAATCTATTTATGCAAAATAAAGCTATATAAGTATGGATATATATGCACAGAGATTGGCTAAGCACAAAAGTGATGGCTGTTTGGGTGGTGATATTTTGAGAGATTTTTATTTATTTCTTTTATCTTGATTTCCCCCTGCTTTTTTAAAAACAATATGGCTCCATAGATTTTGCAAATGTGCATTTATTTAAAAAAAAATAAAATAAAACATTTTTAAAGAGTAGCTTTGGAGAACAAATTGTACATACATTCATGCATACTAATTACAAATCTGCATATTCTTTTTCAGACACTGGCTATTGGCCTACAACTGGGTTTCCAGTAAGCTCTTAGTATTCTTTTGAAATATTAACACTGTGGATATGTTTTACCTTTTAACCATATACATATACGTATACTAGGGTTCACACACACACACACTGTTTTAAGTTATGAAGAACAGTTTAAGATGTGAGTGACCTATATGTCATTAAGGATGGATTGTAGCTGTTTTATTCTAGTGCCTAATCCATAGACCTTTTAATATGATTTCATTGTTGAGAAGCCAAACATATTATTTATTCAAATTTAGAATAACTTGCTAACCTTCATCTTCCTTTGTGTGAAAAGGGGAACGGTGTCCTTTACGGAGAAAATGCTGCTTCTCAGGTTTGGGAGTGTGAAACTGGAAGCAGGATCGCACACAGTGCTGTGGCAAATTCGCCCCTTGCATTTCCGGGGGGATAACATTTACCTCTCTTCTCCCCCCAAAGATGCTCCCGATGCTTTTACTGCCTTTCTGCTTTCAATTCTGGGCGCAGTTTTTTAAACATGAAAACGATCGTTGGAGGGTTCCATAGAACACTCGTGCCGCAGCGGGGTCCTGGAGGGGGTGCTCACACCGGCCGGGCAGAGAGGACTGCAGCACATCCTGCTTGCACACACCTGCTCTGCACTCAGGTCCTGGTCTGTGTGCCCAGCCGCCTGCTGCACTTGCCTCAGCTGTGCCAAAGCCACCGGCCCCTCGGGGCAAGGAGTGCAAAGAAAGAAACACAGTCCTCTGGAGGCCAGAGGGACACAACCCCAAATAGCAAAGCTGTGTCTGAACCCTGGTATTTCTGCCCCGAGAGATGCTGAAAAGAAATACGCCATTTAGTCAACAGCCTTCCTTGTGTGCCCATGTGGAGATCTTGTAGTGACAGGTTGCTCTTGAGTGGATTTCTCCTCTTTCCTCTTATTGTCCCTTCCTGGATCGGGATGCACCTCTATGAAAATACCACACATGTTCATTTTTTTTTGAGGAAGCATCTTTGGTTTGCATGCTCAGCAAAGTATTGCTGTGTGTGGGTGCAGGTCAAAGTTCATTTGCGGCCTGCCCGTGAGAAGGACGGAGGAGATGATTTTCTTATCGCTGCGCACAGCAAACCACAGAGGAAACGTGGCTCCCGTCAAGGGATCTGTGCCATCGGAACATTTGGTTCCTAGTTTCCCAAGTGCTCTTTGTTTTTGAGCGTGACATTTCTTCATGCTCAGATGCATGCGTGATGTAACATTCTTTGTTGATGTTCTGAAATGTGTCTTCGAGTTATTTTGGCTCGGCGTAAAATAAGCATTGGGGAACTAAACTTTTCTGGTTGAAATGGTAATCTTTTCTTTCCTGTTCTTAAGTCCCCTGCCTTTCTCTACCACGCACATTTGAATGCCTTTAAGCCCACGACTGGCACTGAATAAGCCCTAGACCATTTTGTTGGAAACAGGGCAGATGAGAAGGCTCGCCAGGGGATCTGTGGGCCTTTACGGTGGTGGGGAGAATGCCCTGGAGGAGAGTTCCTCACAGCCTAATTGTTGAGGAATGATGAGAGTTCAACAGCATGGAAATTCGACTTCTCGCTTCAGCTGAAAAAGGTGCTTACAAAGGTAGCTGGGCGATCTTAGCAATTTGCCTTACTTTGAAAATCCAATTTGGAAGCTTCATTAAAGGGCACTAATTTAGTGTCTTGGGGGAATATGTGTTTAAAGGAGCCTGTCGAGACAATCTTAGGTGTTTGCCAACGTGTAGGTGAGCTCAACTCCCCAAGCTGGGGTTACCTGGTTACGTGTAGGCGCTTTCATTTCAAACATGATACCAAACAAATTCAGAAGCACTAGATCAAGGGAATAGCAGCACCCCTCTCTCTCCTGACACCATCCCTGTTTCCTGACCCTAAAGTCAAGATGCTCTCAGTGCATAAACACTTCTGCGATGGGCACTGTAGATCTGTCACCAGGGATCCAGTAAGGTACACGTCAATATTTGTGAGTTTAGTGGTGGATCCAGTAAGGTACAAGTCAATATTTGTGAGTTTAGTGGTGGCTGACTTAAGGAGAGGACAAGGACCTTTAGGAATGGTAACTGATTCGAATTGTTTCTAAACATTGCAAACACTTTGGATGCCTCGAATCACTTACTGCTCCCAGAAGTATATTTCAGTCCCACCTTGGGACCCAAAACTTAAAATTGGATGGCTGAAAGTTCATTATCTACATGGCCTCAAATAAACAGTAGCCCTCCCCAGTTCCTAATTTGTTGGCAAAATGTTATCACAAAAGGTAGAAAATTGAGTTGAAGCCCATTCGTGTTGTTCTGTGTTGGGATGCTTTCTGCTTTGCATTCAGTTTTGTCATCAAGTTTGTCCATGCGCCATTCAGATACTGAAACGTTTGTCTTGTTCTCTTACATAACCTCTGGAGTTCGGTGCTGAGTGCAGATCGAGTGCCTCTCCTCCCACCCAGGGGCTACAATTTCTAACCCAGTTTATAGCATCAAGTTCCACTTTCTTAGTGAATTCCCAGAGTAAAACCTGATTTGTTCCAGGAGACTTGGTGTGAAGAGCAAGCTGTTCAGTTTTTCTGTGAGTAGGTGACCCGTCCATCTATTCAAGAGATGCTGATGTCTAGCCCCATCCCGAAGGAAAATCAAACACACTGGCCGTCTTCCTATGCAGTCCCACATGTATGAATTTATGACCCAGCATAGCTTGGCACAACAATCCCCTCTCCCCGAGTGGGATTTTCCATGAGTTGAGATGAAGGCACAGTAAGAGAATTAGAAATACCTTTCATAAGTTTGCCCTTGAATTCCATATGCCTGTTAAAAAGCTTTTGGTAAGGACTGAAATGGATCGACAGAAGGGTCTTGAATTCCTTAGGCTTCCTTTGCTGAAATCTCATACAGCAGATCCATTCTTATTCCAGCAATAGCTGATCCCCAGGGAGACCATTTCTAATATTTGGAAAATACAGTAATTATTTTTTCATCAAGGACTAGTACACCTATTTTTTTCCACATTTTCTAGAACTATGCATTAGTATCTGTTTGATATTTATAGTCACTCTCTTGGCATATATGAACATGGCTATGACTGTTGAAATTACATTTCTATAAAAAGTGGATGGCACATCCTTACTAAGTCTGTGTATAATGTCTGTCACTGGAAATGGGCACCAATAAATGAAACTAAAAGGCCATAGAATTTTTTCATGATGCGGTTTATGCTAGTTATTTGTTGTCTGTTCCTGGGGTTACTACTTGCAGGTGTGGAAAGTTGACTTTCTCCTCTTCAATTTATGGGGGAACAGGAGAGCTCACTGCACCAGATCCGGAGTTATTCAGCATCTACATTTCAGAAGCTGAATTGCTGGATACTGTCAAAATGAGCTTTTGGCAATCCCATGCAGGCATGCACAACTATAATTTGGCTTCACATTAATAACAACCTAGCAGAGAAGCCCAGGATCGAATGCCTTGTTCTCAGCTGGGGGCAGAAAGCCAGCGTGATACATCTTGGCTGGTGACTTAGAATGTTGGGAAAGTAGGCGCTGCAAGCACTCAGGATGGGTGGGTGGCATTCCGGAAATGTATTCCCATTCCTCCAGGGTGTGCGTGCGTGTGTGTGTGTGTGGTGTGTACCCTGAGACAATGAAAAAAAAAAAAAAGACCAACAAAGATTTACAGATAATAAAAATAGCACATCTCCAGAACAAGTGGGAAAGGCGATGCTTTTGTTTCTTCGGATGTCAACTCGGTTCCCCGCCCCACGCCCTGCCCTGCCCTGCCCGCGTTTCTGCAGCATCTTTCTGATTCTAAACTAGCGCTCCGGTGGGTGGGCAGTGGTCCCGGCCATTGCCCACAGGGAGTGCATTGGCGCTGCGCACCTGACTTTTGGTCATGCTCCCATCTCCTCGAGCTCGGAGGCTACGGATTCCTTGGGTGGAGTGAGGTGTTATTGTGGGGTATTCTCTGCAGAGTTGGCCTGGAAAGTGAGCGCCGGAGCAAGGCTTTGCCAAGTGTCCGAGGAGTCTTCCGGCTCCCGAGAGCGGTACGCTTTTGGCTCGGGCACCAGGGGCAGCGCGCGCGTGCTGGCCGGGAGCGGGGAGGCGGCGTGGAGGGGCAGGGGGCAACGTGCCAGTTTTCTCTCTGACTAATGATGCTCACGCCGCCGCGCGTGGCTCAGACGCTTTGTCTCTAGCCTTGGGGCTGGTGGAGAACTGACGGGGAAGGGATGGCACAGCGTGCGCCGGGCGGGCGCACGGGCCAGTGCCCGCTCTCGGGCTCGGCCAACTCTGACCGCGCCCAGGGGCAGAGAGGCTGGGGCATCTGCAGGCGCCCAGCCGCGGCCATCTCGCGGGCGTGGCGGGTCAGGGGAGGGGAGTCTGCCCCCCAGCAGCTGCGGGGCTGCATGCCACCCGCGCATCGCCTCTAGCCGGGGCGGGACCGGGCGGCAGGGGCTGCGGAGAGAGCTGGGCGCCGCCCCCCGCAGCAGTGGCCAGCCGCGTGGGAGGGCAGAGTCGGGCCAGGCGGACCGGCAGACAACGGAGGAGGCGGAGAGGTAGGGGATGTGGCACCGAGGGACGGACCAAGGCTGGCTGGCTCAGAGTGGGACTGGTGGGACGGATAGTGACGGATCCATGGACAGGTGCGAGCAGTTAGCTTGAGACAGTGGGGAGGCAGAGGCAGAAAGAAAGGGGAGAGAGAGAGAGAGAGAGAGAGAGAGAGAGAGAGAGAGCGCATTCGCGCGCTCCTTCCCCTGCAGACGCCCTCCTCTGTCCGAGGGAGAGGCTGGGGGGCACTCAGTAGAAGGAGAGAGATGCGCACACGGAAGAAGGCTAGAGGGACCCTGCATTGCTAGTGGGACCGAGAGGCGAACAGACAGACCCACTCACGCACGGACTGACAGTGAGAGTGGCAGCTCTGCGAATTGAGCGCAGGAAAGCCAGAAGCCCGCGCTGTGCTTCCAGCCTGAGCGACAGACACACAGACGTGGAAAGGGACAGACGGGCAGACAGGAGGTGGGGGCACGTTCACTCCCAGCAGCCACTCCGACAGAGAAGGCGGCGCGCCCCCAGAGCGTGTCCGGAGCAGCAGCCAGCAGCGGGGGTGCGGGGTCGCCAGCTGGAGTCACCAGCGTGACCATAACGGTGGTCGCCACAGCCTTGCCAGGATCCCAGCTGCCAACGCTGTGAAAACCTCCTTTTACCAGCAGTTAAATAAATCGACCAAAAAAACAACAACAAAAAAAGCCAAGCCAAATCAAACAAATCCAGCCACATCAATCACTGAAAAACAATCATATTAATAAAAGCCAAAAACTTAATCAAGGCACCAAGACGCTGGGGGGATATCCACTGTGCGGTCAAGGTAATAATCAAGGTCTTCCATGTGAACATTGCATGCCTTTTGTGTGTGTTTTTTTTCCTCCTCCTTCCTGCCATATGTCTGTGCTTTTCTTTATAATTGTTTGGGGTCTGTATTTCTCCTTCGTGTGTGTTTGTAGAAAGCTGCTGTTACATATGTATCGTGTTGTGTTTGTCAGAGGGGTAATCTCCCTCTCCCGCAAATGAGGCAGAATTGGAAAGCTGGGAGAGGATTGAAAAGGGCAATTCTTTCATCAGAAAAGTCTACCGTGATTAATGCAGGTATCAAGGTAGAAAGTTTGCAAGGCTCTGATTTCATTCGAAAGAGAGCTTTGCTCGGGCCACACAGTTGTCATCTGTTTGTTGGACTCGCGGGACTGGGGGCCCTGGCTCCCAAGAGGTTGAGGGGCAAACTAGATGTTCACTTTGTTTTTACACGTTTGAAATCTGTGTTTCCTGGCGAACTCCCAATTTGATGTCTTCTGTGGCAGGTGGTAGATTTAGTGATAGGCTTGAATTGAATGAGACAGGTGTTTCGAAAGTTTCTTAGGACGAGAAATTGACTCAATGTTTATGGATAGACATAGAGCTGGAGGGGATGTGGTCGCTGTTAGCTGCTCAGGTTCAAGTACATGGTCACCTCCTGACGATATGGGATAAGGACAGAGTCCAAGCCTAAAAGGAAAAAAAAACAAAGAGGGAACTGCAAGTTATAGGGATGGGAAGCTCACAAGCACAGCGCAAGGCGGGTAGATAGTCACTTTCAGGAGGCTGTGTTTAGGATGCCGATATCCACTGGTTTTAGTATTTTTTAAGTCTATTGGCACCACACTTCAGCCTCTCTAAACAAGCCTAGCGTTCTCCAAAGTTGAAATGAATCTGTACAGGCTTCTCCTCAAACGCTGACAGAATCCCAAGGATTCCTGCCTCCTCACCCACTTTGGAGGTCAAAATTGCTGGGGTTGTTTTAAGAAAGCGGAGACATGGAGATGACAGGAGAATATATTTCCAGATGGTGAAAGTTAGGAGACCTTTGACACACGCTTTAAAACAAATGCACCTGCTCCTTTGATCCTCTGTATTTGTGTCACCACAAGCCCTGGGTGTCTTCATAGGACCGTAGTCAGTGTCATTTTCACAAAAGGCAATCGTTTGGAAGCCAAGAGCCCTAGCTATGTTTTGTTCAAATAGCCGAGTAACCCACTGTCTTGGCATTAACTGCTTCTGCTGCATTCCTAACGGGGATCGCGTGCACTCCCGTCGGGTGTCTATGGATGTGTAAGGTACGTATTTGTGTTTGAACCTTTATTTCCTTTCGTATCATTTTTCCACTTCAGCTACCAGAATATTATACAATTTTCTGGAGAGTTTAGTATATTCTTTAAGGGGTACGCTTCCTTGTCAGGACAGCTAAGAAAGGCTAACCTATGACTGTCCTTGCTTATCAATGTGATGAACTGTTTTAAAAGAGTTGGGTTTGATTGTTTTAACATAATTTGCTTTGATTTTCAAAACATTTTGACTGCTGTGCATACATGTCTTAATTTACCCTGTCCGGACATGACTTACGTTATTTCATAAATCCAATAGAGTTGCCTGTCTAACAGAATACATTGTTTAGGCGAGTCATTTTTAAAGAAACTTACACAGCTCCAGAAATTGACTTGCAGCTTCCCAGTGACTTAATCCCACTACACGCTGATGTATTTGGCAGTGCTCAGCCCACACCGAGACGGGTTTGTGTGTGCTATTAGATTAGCAAATTGCTGATCTCCCAGTGACTTTCCCTCCCAGATCCCAGCTGAGTAGAGTTACCTTGAGAACTATGTATTAGCCCTGTCAGAGCATGCTCCGGTGGGGAGTTCTGTGCAGTCTATTTTTAATGCTATTTAATGAAAGAGCAAGCGCCCTGCTTAGCAATAAGAGAAGCATGATGGAACAGAGCAGTGCGTGGTTATGGATACTGGAGACAGATCTCTGCAAAGGTACAGACTGGCTGCTGGATATGGTAATTTTAATTATATTGCACTCAGAGAAATCAATTGGTTTTCATGAATAGTTTGATATGTCTTCATAAACCTGTTCAGTGATTCTTAGAAAGAAGACTCAATGATTGGAGTGCCTTAAAACTTAAGGGAGATACTAACCAGAGAGTTCCTGCTGGAATACTATTTTTAATACAAGCTGTCAGGTTCTTGGGTGGTGAGAAGTGCAGAAATAATTGCAGATTCCTATCATGTTGTTCTAGTGAAGGGTTCGGAGCTTGCAAAATATTGTGGGCATAAAGTAACTAACATCCTCCTAAGATATTATGATAACTTGAAGCTCTGCCTCATGAATATTGTTTTTCATTTTCTTTTGTAAAGTTGGAGGCAAGGTTCAGAATTGTGTCAACGAAGTGAAGCAGGAAGCTGTGATTGAACTTGATAGAATATTTAAGTTGTTTTCTCTCCTTACTTTGAAATAAGCACAATAGATTATCTGACTGAAGATTAACTACTTTAAAAATGTAGATTGAAGATGATAATTTTTGGAGTGTAATAATGAGGGGGGGGTATCTTTATATTATCGTGCGTGAAACATGGGAACCATCTGTCTGCAGTGTTTGCATATATGCAGAACACTTGCCTTCAGATAGAAAGTGAGAATGTTCACTCAGAAAGGTCTGTGCTGTTCATTTTCATATTAATGACATACTACAATCAGATTATTTCTTTGTTCAGAGCAAAGCTAATGAAACAAATGCCTCAGTGGCTTTAAACTTAATAAGTATAAGAGAAAGTGATGTTTTATTAAGTGAGAAAGTGAGCCCCATTGTCATTAAACAAAGCTATTAGTGCAATGTCAACACTGTTCTGGATTTTGCCAATTTTTATGAAAAACAAGAAAGCAAAATCCCTAAGGGAAATACATCGCAAGGAGTTAACTAGAACGTGTTGTTGTTAGCGTTTGCGTTTTGCACTCTATACTTCCAGAGGGGAAAATAACCTGTCCTCGCCCTCATATTTTCCTTAGTGATCATGCTGCTTGGACCACAATACCGCTATCTTTCTTAAGATTCTCAAGTCAGTGGGCATTCTCATCTGAATTCAATGTGTATTTTGTCTGTGAACGAGATAATGATAAGCTACATGAGTAGAGTGTGGGATGAGTCAGCCACTGAAGACACAATACCCAAGGTAGCCAGAAGTGAATATGATTGAGAAACCCCATTCGTATGGGGAGACAGTTGGAAGTTCAAAAGGTTGGAAATTGCAAATGAACCATTTGTGTAAGGTAGTTTAATTCAGATCTGCTTTCTGACAAGGTTGGTTAGGCAAGAATATGAGGCTTAAAAATGATGTCGACACTGAAAGCCATTGCTTCCCATGGTAAGTACTGGCATCGTTCTCACTGGTACCACAAGGTGGTAGCGTGTTTAGACATTTGTGAATCTCTAATCAGAAAAATAACCGGTTTCCTTCAAAATGCATTATGTCACCTGGAAAGTTTTGAACATATTTCAAGTCAGTGATGATGAACTTCTAACATATATACTTCCTCTCTTTAGACAAAGAGTTTCATTTTTTTTAGGAAATCTGTGGTTCCAGAGTTCTCGTCATGTCTGCTGATTTTGCTTTCTTTTATTTTTCATTCTAACATTTAAAGTTAAATATGATAAATGATTTCCAGCTGTGACCTAATTGAATGCTGAAGGACTTTTGAAGGTAGAAAAGAATATCAGTGAGATGTATCTGTGACTAGATTTGTTTTTCTTAGGCTATCTTTGCTTCTGAGTGTTCATTTCCTTTAAGGAGTATGTATGGCAAGTTCTAATAAACTGATGTTTTTCAGTGACTTGGAGTCTTATAATTTAAATTGATTTTGCTCATTTTGGATTAAACTGGCCCTGGATGTTCAAAGTATTTACTACTTGAATTTACATCACAACCATTTCATTTATGTGAGGATTAGATATGGGTTGAGATATAAAGTATTAAATTATATACATTAATATAATATGCTTGTTAAAGAATAATGTGCTTTGTATTGTTTGGCAACATTGTTATCTGTGGTCTCAAAATCCTCTGTAGTCTGGTGATATTTTCTTAAGGCATAAAACGTCCATATCACATTCTGAATGGACCTCTTTCTAAAATTACTGGGGCATATCGGTGCCCGGGGAAATAGCTATGCAGGTAAACCAAAAAGTGAGTTGAAATATTTATTTGGAACAATTGAAAGGAAATTGGAAAACAAAAGGGTTGACTAGAATACACCGAATTGACTCTCTACCTGGAAATTGAATTCTAGGCTTTATGTAATGCTCTCCTGTTCTAGCTGCCAGCATAATTCTTAATATTGCCAGATAAAATGAATGTTAATCACTGTCCATGGCCACAGAAAAAGCAGTGTTTTAAATTCCTCTCCATACTTTCCCCAAGGAAGTTTCTTCTGGCAGTTTGTCATAAGCTCAGCTTAATATGCATGTCAGTGCCACAGGTTACATAAGATTTTTTTATAAGTTCAATAATCAGGTGATATCTATTAGCATAAAATTACAATTGCGACTTCCTAAAATGCCAAAGATTACATCCAAATTTGTCTCATTCAAAGTACACTCTCATAATTATTTCTCAGTCATAAATTTATACATTTTTAAAGGAATTTACAATCATTCATTTTAACTGGCAACATAAAATCATTTAATTTTCTCCAGGTAAAGGGGACAGGAGGATCTACTAATAAATGTCCCTTTGAAAATCAAGCCTCTTATCACATTCTCACATTTCAAACTACTTCAAAATTATACAGTGGTTCTTACATTAGAAATTCATTTTGATTAACATTCAGAATATGAAGATTTTGTTAACGTCACTTCCCTAAATAATAGCATTGGTTTTAAGATAAATAAAATATGGTTTTAATTGAAAGGTAGGATTGAAGATTTTTAACAGAAAAACAATTACGTCCCTCTTTATCTCAAATCTTTTGGCAAATTTGGTAGAGCTTTACTTGGCATGCTGTGGTTAATGTTTCTACGCAGAATTGCATAACGTAATATACAGGGGTTTTTTCTACAGGTTTTTTTCATTGAGACATATTCACAAAGAATACCTATCTAGATAAAGCCAGTAATCAATCCCCGATACTCACCAGGCTAAGAAGTAAGTTTTTGTAATAGGAACAGCCCTGTGATTAGTCCCTGTGATAGGAACTCAGGAACTAATCAAGCAGACTGAATACTGGGATTCCTAACATCGGATACGCATTCTCTTACATTTGCATTATTGTTGGTTGCTTCTTTATTACACACTAAATAATTAAGATAAGAATAAGGGCCATCTGTAAGGAAATGGAAATCAGAGGAATGATGCTCATACATTTAGCAGAGTTTCTTTTAATTGCCAAGATACAATACTCACTTTAGAACATTCTAGTCCATAGAATCATACCTGAAAGGGGGGAAAAATGCATGTGGACATATTTGCATCTGGTCAACATTGAGAATCACCACCAATAATCAAGGCAAAACATTTCAAGATCATCAGAGAACAAGATGGAGCATTGATTTCTGGAAGTCTGATGGTTATCCCTTGATAAGTAAATCAGAAGGCCCAGCTCTTACCAAATTGTTTCGTAATCTGAGCTGCTTCCCGATGATCTCATCACTATTAGAGAGATCTAGAAAAATCAAGTCTGGGGTCAGCAGAGAGTGAAGGAAGGGCTTAGAAATTCCCCGCAATCAGGGACTAGACATGATTGCGTAACTTTTATTGGCTGCTAAACTCAATAAGAAAATTATAAGCTCTTAAATTGTCTTTGCAACTATTATCAAAAGTTGCGTAAAAACATTTCTAAAACCACAAGCTAAAATCCTCACATGAAGCGCCCCATATTTATTGATGAGAAGATACCTACACTCTGCACTGTCACGTTTTTCTTAGCACTTTGCTGATTAATACGCATGTAAGTTTGGTAGAAACCCCAGCATTGCTAGCGTTTGACTTAATGTAATCACCAAAAAGCTGTTGGACAGAAAATGGGTAGATTCCACATGAGGATGTGACAGAACCAAGATTCCTGCAGCATTTGCAGGCTTCGAATATGCACTGCTTCTTCAAAACACTACCTTTTAAAAAATGAGAGCGTTAAAAAACTAAGCTTTTAATTGGAAATATGGCACTTTACTGTTTTTATTTATTTATTTTTTTATTTTTTGGAGAAAGAAGATTAAGGTTTATTATAGTCGAATGATGGCTCTGTAAGCCAGTGTAGCACATCACTGTGTTAAAATTGCTGGTGAATTCTGCCAAATTAATTAATTCTCAGGACCTTGCAGCCATATCTGCGATCCTAGTTATTTTTTCTGGCTCATGAGAACAATTGCGTGGACACTTTTAAATTACATAGCTTTATATTTGTTTATTTTAAGTATAACTAGATATGCTGGTGTCATCCGAATTTTAGGAAATGATCAAACATCTGCCATTGCATTAAAGACAAATTCAAAGATCCCACTTCAAACAACTAGCATTAACGATTCTTCCTTCTTTTCCACTCTGGTGCTGATTTAGCTTTGGTCACAGCACATATTTCCTTTGTGAAGATTAAAATCGACTGCAACCTTGAAATTTCCACATAATCACTAACAGAATTCTGGAAGAATTCTAGCATAGAGCCTGCCGTCATGTGGCATGTACGTGCTGTTGCTATCTGCTTAAGCACAATTAAGTACTCTAACCATGGGAAGCTTTCATCCTTAATTATTATTATCATTGTTGTCTTCACCCGGAACTAGGGATGGCAGTGTTTTGTTTTGTTTTTCCAGCATCAAGAGGTGAGAGACCATACCTAGTAAAATGCGACCAAGTTGATGTGTCTGAAATCATACACACACACACACACACACACACACACACATATATGTTTTTCTAGGACAAGGATAAAAATATCCCATCAAGAGGGATATTGTTTTATCACAAATTAATTAGTTGTCAGGACCTTGTAGCCATGTCTATGATTCTATTAATTTTTTCCGGCTTATGAGAACGGTGATTGTCATGTCTGCATTAGTTATCAGATATGACGTAGGAAGCTAAGATACATTGAACTCAGTGGGACTTCCCATCAAAAGTCAGGTTAAAAGTAACAGAGCAGTTTCCCAAAGGTATGCTCGGAGGCCACTGCTGTGTGTGCTGAAGGAAGGCTTTCCCGCAGAGACCCGGGGGCCTCCATGAGATTTTGCAGGTTATAAAAATGTGCAAAATTTGGATTGAGGGTAGAGTTATGGAGACATAAGGCCTCGATAGGGTGGTGTATCCAAATCTCAAAACTTACCTTCACAAATGATGCAATTTACCTCCTGGCTTCTGGGTGGGAATAACTAATGGTATGACTATGGCCAAGACTCTAAACCTCTCTGTGCTTCACAGGTTCAGCAGGTTAAATTGTGTAGCAACACCAGTTCAATCTGAACAAATTACTAGTTACATGACGTTAGCAATTTCATTAATTTCTCGTGGCATCGACGTTCTCCTAAAATTAAAGGCCTACCTTGTAGGATTGAAGCAGAAACAAAGTACCCAGCACATAGTTATTATTCAGTATAAGGAAACGATTATCTTTTCATCTGAAAAAGTTTAGAGATTTAACCTCATTACATAAATGAGACAAACCTCCCTTTAAGCGTTCTTTTTTAATTTTTCAAGATTTTTTAATAATTTAGTGTTCTTCTGTTCCACCCCCTAAATATATGCATGGTTATAATGGGAGACTAGCTTTACTCTTCCTGTGCCTATGAAATATCAAAGGCCAAGCCAATGTAGTAACCAATCTGGGAGGTGTGCATTGTGTAAGAATCATGATGCTTAATAAGTCCATTATCTTCCTTCCGTCTCTCAGGAATGGGATGACCCTTCCAGATTTGTCTAAATACTGAACATATAGGTATATGACTTCTCCAAAACATTTTAATCGTGAATGTCTACCACCTAAGAGGGGAGACTGAAGAACCAACTAGAAAGGGCTTGGCATGGACCCATAGAGGAATAATGTTAAATCCTGCCCTACTGGGTGAGAGCCAGCAGCAGCAGCTTTGGAGGGATGGGAGATGGAGACAGTTTTCAATGCCCTCCAAGACCTGAAAGCAAGGGGAGCTTTGGGCTTGCCGGCGCAAGGCCTGGTACCCCCACAGAAGGCTCCCATTTCCTGTTGCTGAGCACTGAGTGAGCTGTTTGGACTGGGAGATGATCTGGCCTCTGATCCTGAGGTATCTGCACTTAGTTTTGCTGAAATGAGTCACTTCTACACCTGTGTGCGAATAGCCAGAGGATGGGAAAATGGCTCTCAGGATGGGGTTTAATCAGTTGGTTCCTCCACCAGAACATGGAGAACCACCATGAGTGTTCAGCACAGCAGAAGGTGAGCCCTGCAAAGCAGTACTTCATCATCAGCTAATTGCACTTCCTTTTTAAATTATAATTTGAATCTATCAGCCATTCAAGTCAGAAAGTTACCCAATGAAACTTCTCTGAAGGTACCTGCAATAAATTTTTAAATTTATAACCTTTGGTTTCTAATATTGGCTGGAAAAAAAGGGAAGAGTAGAAAAATTATAATATATATATTACATGTATGTATATAAATTCAGCAAATATATATATATGTAATATATGTATAAATTCAGCAAAAGGCACGTGCTTAAATACAAAAGTCATTTAAATAACTCATATTAAGCAAAAAGGTGATTTAGCCCCAAAGCATATTTCCCCATATGTTTTTCTTTATTGTCCTTAGCAGTTCTTGCTTACATGTGGCAGCTACCTAATCAGTTTCCTGAATTAAAAATTGACCTTTATATTGTTGATGGCATTTAATATTCAGGATTCAAATTCAGCTTTAAGTAAAGTTTTCAGTGTGTGTGTGTTTTCCCCTTACAATTTCAGCTGAAGTGTACTGGACACTCATCTTTCTGAAAAACAGGGCAAAGAGTTGCCCTTATATTTAAATTGCAGCTGACCTGGGAAACACTAGTATGTTGGCTCTACAAAGGCCTTCCTCCTTCCCATCCCAGGCAATGATTAGGGCTTCACCAGCCTGCTTGCACTGAATACATAGATCACTCTTCCATCGACATGGAGCGGGGTGAGGCCAAGGCAAGCTCACAAACCATTTCCAAGTCATTGCTACACTGAACTAGAGACAACTTATGTTTACTAGATATGGCCTTAGGGGAGATTAACCTTGGCGAAGGTGAGCCAGGATGTGGGGAAAGAATCCACTCCTCTGCAGGTCTGGGCAAGTCCACTGCATTAGATTCGAAGGCAGGGGTGAGGCGGAGAAGGGGAAGAGAATGCTGACAACTTGGGCAATTTCAGACCCCTCTTCCTGCCCTCCGCAGAACAGCTCTAACCAAGCTCTAGGTGAGCGCCCTTCTCTTCTTGTTATAGGGCGACAGGTTAAATGACAAACCATTCAATCCACTCAGGGTCACTGAAAATTGGATTCATGTTTACCCCGCTCTAGAAAAATAATCTAGCCCAAAGAAAGGGAGAGACCATTTCCGGGTGGAATGAGTTTGCTTTCTTATTTTACCTCCTGCCTTTTAAGGTATGCCAAGTGTGGCTCTGATCATATGAACTTCCACTCACCCATCCATTTCCCAAAGAAAACCCAAACCTGGAACCTTAGTTTAGAGAGACGAGGAGCACATTCTTTTTTCTTCTCCCTGACTGTGGCAGGCTTTGGGAAGAGCAGGAAGCAATAGATTCTGACACAGCTGGTCTTCTCCTCGGGAAATCAGAAAATATATTCTGGACCACACTGTGTCAAAGCAGGGGGCTTTCCATGCAAGCTGAGTTGAGGAGAATTGAGTTCCTATGTCTGCAAGACTTGTGTTTGCAGCGGATACCACGGTTATTTATCCATTTGTTCATCCTTGTTTTTCAAATATTTATTGAGGGGTTTTCTATGCGTCGTTTATATTTGGGAAATTGGCTGTATGGGATTTTATAGGCATTTGGGAAAGATAAATGTATTTTAACAGTTTGAACAATGAAGTGGATGATTGGAAAAAAAATGAGAAAACTCCATAATGACAGATGGACAATATCTTGGATGGTAAAGCAATATGAAGTAGTTTTGACAAATTAGAAAAAAAACATTTCTTTACTGGGAAAGTTAATTAGGAAAATCCATAGGAGTTATCTCAAGGGTAGAAACCCTACTGTTTCTAGAAAACAAACAAGGAAGAATGAGCACCCCTGGTAAGTTGCTGGGGAAAAATTAATTCATTTGATGGTTAGACCAGAAACTAAAACTGTCCAGTTGTGAAGTTCTCATTCAGGAGAAAGGAGTCAACTGATTAAGAGGATGTATATGGAGTTGGGATGAGGCACTATATTCTTTTTTATGAAATAATACATTAACAATATTGATTAGTAGAGTTTCAAGCAACTGATTCAAGTTGAACTGGGACTCCGAACTGCAAAGTTCAAGTTCATATCAGATCAGGGCAACGTATAGGTTTAGATTTAAAAAAGGTTTTTGTAAAGGCAAATTAGTCTTCGAGTTTGTTTTGTAGTTCCACATTTGTATATTTGAGAAAGGAAACTAAAATAGATTCAGAATATTAGAAAGGTCCTTGATAGATTAAAAATAGTGCCCATAATGAGAAGGAGATGGGATTGCATATAGTGTCATAGGAAAACTTCAGAGGAGTAAAAGATTTGATTTACTGGGTACTGAAGAGTGATTTTTTAAAAAAGGATGCAGTTCTTTCCATTGGCAGAGATAAATATTTAGGTTTCTGGAAGCAGAAAGAGACCTGGATACATTGCCCAGACCTGGTTCATGTCCTAATATCTTGCCCTGAAACGCTGAGAAAGAACCTACTTCTAAAAGTTACCCATGAAGCAACAGGAATTCACCAGGTGATAGCTGGCATCTCTTCCAGTTTAGTTTCTATGAGTCAGTGGCTTTTATGTATAATATTCATGGACCAGTTGTATATTGCATTGTCTATGAGTTTGGGTTATACTTTTTATTTCAGCCTTGGAAATAAGGACTAATGCTCCAGAATAACATTGAAATGATTAGAAGGAAAACTTACCAAGAGTAGTTGGTTAAGTAAAGAGGTCATGGGGTCCCTGCCCAGGGTTCAGATCCCACTCTGCAACTTCATACATTTCTTAAGCTTTTTAGCATCGGTGTCCTCATTTCTAAAATGGGCTGGCCATAAGAATTAAGGCTGAAGTGCTCAGTCAAGTGCTTAGCGTTATTCATTTTTTCCTGGTGCTCATAATTTTTTATTTGCTTGTCCTTTGTTTTATCCTTATCACAACCTTTGCTTGATGCCATTATCCTCACATAAGTAAAGCATCCCCTTAAGATTCACTTGCCCCCCCCCCCAGCCTTGATGATGTTTTCATGATGTAGCTGTTATCTTGAACATTTTGTTCGTGCATGATTGCAGTTCATTTTCAGCACAACCATACTCTACACGATAAGCAATTCCCAGCCAAGGGTTCAGTGAGGATGGGTCATCTGAGGACACCTGAACTCCAGATGACTTCCTATTCCTAGGAGGTGCTCCTCTGCACAGAGAGTAAGACTTGACATTTTGTAGCCTTGAAAAAAGACAGTTGAGCATGGATGATTTAATATTCCATGTGTGTACAAAATTGCACATAATATTTTTTTTATCTATTAATGGTGTCTCACTTGGAGATTGTAGCTCTGATGCTCATTTACAAAGAAAGTTAACTAGGCCTCCTAGATTTATCTAGAAAATGTGTAGAAAGTTTAATCTTGGCATCTTCCCAGGAGCAATTTGGGGCTTCCAGACCTAGAAGTGATTTCAAATGAAGTCACTGTGGACCTGTGATTTGCACACATTGCGAATAAAAGCAATAATTATGTCCAACAGAAGGCCATTGGTAGAGTCAGAGATTCACCGAAATGATCTAGCAAGAGAAGAAGGCTCTAAAATCAGTTTTTCTAAAATCACCAGAAAACGTGACCTCATTGCTTTGACCTAGCTGTAAAAAATAGACTAGTTTTGATGTTTTAAGAAAGGATGAGGCGGTATCACTTGTGTCGTCATTTGTAGATTGGATCCTTGGGTGTAGGCAGGGATCAAATGGTGTGACTGTTCGTGGCAGTGAAATAGACCCAGACCTGCACACTTGAAAGGACTGATATGGTGAACTTGCCTAATGTTTTGATTGATGGAAAGGCAACTTAGGGGTACTCCTGCTGCAATATACTGATAAAGGTAAGAAAAATCTCAATGAAAAGAATGCAGTGCTTTTCTGAACTTTGCAGGGCAGCTACTGAGTGGCCATGTGTGGAGGAAATCTGCATTTATTTCTATATTGATTAGGTCATTAGTGCCATTTGTTGGGCTCTGTGGGAATGCTTTTACTTGGCTTGTTCCTTCTGCCCTCTGAATTCCCTTGTTTCCCCAGGCACAAATCCTTATCAGCATAGAGATCCAAGATTCCTGTAGCTCCGACTATGTTATTTGCTGAAGCCACAGGGACAGTGTTAAGGAAAACTCAGCATTCCTCTACCCATTCTGAATTTATCTCTGGGTCATTTTGGATCATTGTTATTTTCTCAGTTATTGGATCATTGTTATTTTGGAAAAATAATTTGTATTATTGTTTTGCAGTATAAATGGCAACTAATATTAATGAACTACCCCTTGAGTGAAAGGGACTTGTGTGCCCATGAGCTGTCTTCACAGATCTGTTCTTGGTTGTGGTCATAGCTGAGGCAAAATTTCTGTTGCAGCATACGTGGGATTCTTGTCTAAGGAGAAGGAAAGGTGTATATTTCATCCTTCTTTTATCTCTCCTTGGTAACACGATGTACACTGTAATCAGTAAAAGCCAAAGGAAGGCACTAGCTGGTTTGGCTCAATGGATAGAGTATTGACCTGCAGACTGAAGGGTCCTGGGTTCAATTCCAGTCAAAGACACATGCCAGGGTTGCGGGCTCAATCCCCAGTAGGGGACCTGCAGGAGGCAGCCGATCAATGATTCTCTCTCATCGTTGATGTTTCTATCTCTCTCTCCCTCTCCCTTCCTCTCTGAAATCAATAAAAATATTTTTTTTTAAATAAATAAATAAAACAAAAGCCCTAGAAAGCATGGAGAAGTAGAGCTATCTGGAGATCTGAACCAGGAATTGAGAATCCATATAGCGGAAGGATATGTGACCGGGGTCATGACAGAAAGGACATGGAACTTAACTTTTGAAACTGGTTCAGAGTGGGTGGAAATTTGTGTGCCTGTGCGCATCTCAAATCTGTACTTTTGGGGCAAGAATGGATTCTCAGCGCCTGGCATCACCTATCCTTGGGGCACACTTTCTCCAAGGGTCCTAGAAAGGCAGTAGGCTTGAGGTCAAGGTGATAAGTTTGAATTCCATTGCTGCCTCTCAATTGCCTGGCCACATTAATTAACCATTTTGAGCTTCGATTTCCTTCTTACAATATGTGAACAATAATACTCCCTTCATAAGGTATAGCATGTTGAACACTTGCTACATGTAGAAATGTTATCTCCTTCCTGTTTTCTCCTACAGGAACTTTTTATCCATTAAAACATTGAAACCTATAAGAAGATGCATAATGAAATTACAAATATATTAATACCTGTTTTGAAAATGCTATGAAGTTATCATTTGAGTATTTTTAACTGTCCATGGATTATTGGGGGTGGAGGAAGATAAGATTTGGGTGGATGGGGGATTCTTTCACATTGGCTTTTGTAAGGTGTTACCAATACATGTCACATAGCTAATGAAAAGAAAAAAAAAAACTACATCCTATCCAATCTGCCCAATTTAGAGGCAACATTACTTATTTAAGGAACTCAATAGTTCACACGTAAGTGAATATAGATAGCCAGGGATAAGTGACTAGAGGGAAAATATTAATTAAAAAATTTTACTAACTTGATGAAAAACTTGTTTTGCAGATACCCTTCAGGTGATGAGTAGAGTTTAAAGAAAAATTGCTTTTCCTTTTTTTTTTTTTTTCCTGATGAATTCATGAAGTTTGGGCTCCCAAAGTTATCTTTGATGGTCCTCTCTCATGGTTACTTCTCATTCTGGCCTATGGTCTTCCTCTTCAGCTATGTGTTCCAGGGCTTCCCTCAGTCAGGATGGGAAAAGTTCTGTGCAAGCTATTTATACCCTGCCTCTGTCCCACAGGGAAGCACTAACACCAGGTAGATAACCCTATTCCCTGCCCCCCTGCCAACACCCATTTCTGTAATTTACAGGTATTGAGAATGAAATGATCCTTTTTGTACTAATATGTTTCCCCTGAAATTGTTTTCCGTTAAACTCGAATTAGCAGTAGCCAGTGTGAGCTTCCTTCATGGATTGTTTGTCCTCAATTTGTTTTCTACCCAGCAGAGCCCAAACACCTGGAGCACACACACTCATTCTCCCTGTGCTGTCCCTGTGTTTGGCACTGAGGGTGACGGTTGCTTTTGGCAGATGCTCAAGATCAAAGTGGCCCTTTTATCCTTCTACCCTCAGGGAGTCCGTTTCTCAGCCACAGGAAGTGGTGGGGTTAACGGAAGTTTCAGCCTTGCCCCAAAACGAAAGCTAAGTGCAGTATGATAATCAATCTATCTATTAATTACTTGTCAAAGGGAAGGGCTTTGTTAAAATATTTGGAGAGATTTAGTGACTGCGCTAATTAAATGTGTTTTATTTATTAATTCTATTTTGTGACTGAAGCAAACTAAGCAACCAACATAGTCTTATTTATCTAACCCAAAGAAATGGAAATATAGTTTATTGGTAAATAGGATTTATTTGATGTCAATATATTTTACATTATATACAGAGAAAATATTGCCCTCAACTTCTTCCTTTTGTAAAAAAATATATTTTATTGATTTTTTACAGAGAGGAAGGGAGAGGGATAGAGAGTTAGAAACATCAATGAGAGAGAAACATCGATCAGCTGCTTCTTGCACACCCCCTACTGGGGATGTGCCCACAACCAAGATACATGCCCTTGACCAGAATAGAACCTGGGACTATTGAGTCCGCAGGCCCATGCTCTATCCACTGAGCCAAACCGGTTAGGTCTCTAAATTTCTTAATCTCTCTAATGCAGTGGTCGGCAAACTCATTAGTCAACAGAGCGGCAAACCACAGCTCACGAGCCGCAGGTGGCTCGCGAGCCGCAGTTTACCGACCACTGCTCTAATGCATTAGATGAATTAGCTAGCCAGCTTTACTTAGATAAGTGAGATTACCTACAATTTTATTGTTTGGAATATACATGCCTACTCTGTGATAACTATATATATGTGTATGTCTTCATATATACATTTAGATACACATATATACATACAATATATATACACATATATATATATATATATATTATATGTATTATACATATGAATTCACAACCTGGCTATATTATAAAAGGAGAAACCCCTATAATTGTGAGGTCAGTGACGGGGAGACCCTAGCTAGCTGTTTTACTACCTCATTTCCCCCTGAATCCACTTATTTCACTGCTAATGAACAATACCTCGTTGAAGACCAGGTTACAGAACAGAGTCGATGAGGAGAGGAAACCCCTGCTCTCTACCCACCAGCATTGATAACATGGCAAGATGGCAATGCAGGGCAGGGAGATGAGTTTGTTTCAGGTGAGGAGTTTAGGGATTTCGATGCATTTCAGGTCTTGATTCCACAGCTCTGCTGCAGTGGCCAAAATGAGCAGGACTATCTGTCTTACAAGTGTCAGTTGGTGACCTCGGGCTCATGTTTTAACACAAACGAGCCATCCTGTGCTTTATGTGAGCCCTGTTGCAGAAGGAAGGAAGTGTGAGTGCGTATGCCTCCTCAAAGGGGAGATTCAGACTAGGACAGGCCACCTCCTGTGCTACCCAAGATGGGCCATCCCTAGCGCAGGGTTCTCAAAACTGCACAGGCAGCCCAGCTCGCCTGCAGGGTTTATTCCAGTGCAGGTAGCCGGCCCCTTTGATTCCAAGTATGTACGGCTGGCCTTGTGCTGGCTGAATTTCAAGGGCAAGTGCACAAATGTCACACACAGTCTGATTCGGCGCAGAGGGAGTGAGGCCCAGGTGTTTGCTTTTCCAACTATTTCCAGGGGTGACGTGACTGTCCCAGAGGCCGCAATCTGGGAACCGGGGGCCTGAAACATAAAATGCCTCAGCACACTGTAGAATTGCATGATGGATGTTTCCTCATCTGAAACATTGAGGGAATGCTGTAAAATACCAAAACAGATACACCTCAGAATAAAGTTTAATTGACTTCGATTTAAAAATTATTTTCAAAACGCAGCATCTCAAAAGAAGAGATAAGGATTACGAACTCTACTAGACAAAAAGAAATTGGACAGATCTGCCCGGCATAGTCCTTACCTGTGGCTCCTCTAGCAGGCTCTCCTACTTTCCCACTTAGCTCTTTTCTTAGGAGCCTTTTGTGTAAGCTTTGTCTCTTCAAAATGAAGTTCAGGGGCAGGCGTGTTCTTCTCATTTCCACCAGCTGTGGGAGGCAGGGGTCAGAGCATGGGTTTTTTCAGAGCAGCATTTGAATGCTAGCGATGCCATTTGACCTTTCCCAGGTTTCTTTATGTGTAAGGTGACCTTTGTGGCACTTGGCACATCATATGCCATATGAAAACATGGTGGCTATTGTTTGTTTTTTAATATATTTTATTGACTTTAGAGAGGAAGGGAGAAGGAGAGAGAGATAGAAACATCAATGATGAGAGAGAATCATTGATTGGCTGCCTCTTGCACGCCCCCTACTGTGGATCGAGCCCGCAACCCAGGTATATGCCCGGAATCAAACCTGGGACCTTTCAGTCCACAGGCTGACGCTCCATCCATTGAGCCAAACCAGCTAGAGCAGTGGTTATTATTTTTTATAGTATGGGTTAATGGATCTGTGTTTAAGTTGAATGAAATATGAGCAACTATAGGAATTCGTGATTATCATTATCTGATTACCAATTTTGTGATTTACTTTAAAAAAAACCAATGGATATGAAATACCAATTTCCTCTGGCTACAATGGATGCTCTCAAGGTGCTTTCTGGCAACATAGCAGTAAATTCTGTGAGGAAATTGATCAATGTAAGTATGAGTTGAACTGCAGCACAACTTAGCGGTAAATATGTGTGTCTGTAGGATGCAGACCTGATGCCTTTAACCAGCTGTCTCTTAGGTTCTTTCTGAACCCATCCCTCTTTGGCCCCCAGGCTCTGGTGTGGCTGGCTGGACTGGTGCTGAGCAGAATTTCAAGGGCAAGTGTACAAATGTCACGCACAGTCTGCATGGGGCGAGACGGAGTGCAGGCCAATCTCCTGCAGCTGGGAAGAGCAATTAGCTGCTTCATGAATTAGGGTCTTGTTTACACTGTTGTCCAACATAATCATCTGTTTGTTTTAACTGAGATGCTCTATCTTCATCAGTGGCATCAATCCTCATATTTAAATGATAAGGTCTTTGAATCTCATGAATAATGTTTGCATTTCACAGCAGGAAGCCTGTCACCACCCGTATTTTCCTATTTTCTCTCTCTCTCCGACTTTGGTAATCCAGACGTGAGCTATGTATAACTCTCAAATTATTCTCAAACAGCTATGAAAAAATTATACGATCTATTCCCACAACTACTTTGACACAGACCCATTTTAAAAGTGCCTTTCATACACATACATGTGCGTACACACACACCCCACAAATAATTGCATGCACTATGTGAAAGAATTTTGCAACATAAGGCATAGCTGGGCCAAGGGTAATATATTAAAAATATTTTTATTGATTTCAGGAAGAAGGGAGAGGAAGAGAGGGAGAGAAACATCATTGATGAGAGAGAATCATCAATTGGCTGCTTCCTGCACGCCCTGCACTGGGGATCAAGCCTGCAACCCAGGCATATGCCCTGACTGGGAATCGAACTGTGACCTCCTGGTGCATAGGTCGACACTCAACCACTGAGCTATGCTGGCCAGGCCTCTAATTTTTATCTAATTTTACCTACTCTATTCTAGTCCACTTCATTCCACTCTCTTTTGCGTTTTGTTGACTTCATTTTAAAAGTCTACATTACAACCCATGATTTGACTTCCTGATTTACCAGCAGGTCACGATCTAAAGTTTGAAAAACATGGATCTACAAAGAAATTTACTTCTGATCCTATGGTCTCCCCAGGAATTGTAGAAAGGGGTGCATCTGGTATTACTGTGTCTTTCTGATCTTCAGCTACAGGTGATCTTAAAACACTCATCAAAATACATCAGTCTTACCACTAGGCAAATGCCAGTTGGTAGAACCATTTCAAGATAGTAATGACATCCAGTCACTCAATGAGTACTTACTAATAAGTCAGATAAATTATTTTGTAAATCATGGGTGTAAGTTATTATTAAACTATATCCAGTTTTCCCAAAAGAGTGATTTTTTTGAATAAGGTGGTCAGTGTGTCCCCAGATACTGTTTGCTGATCTGAGCTTTGTTCTTTACATCGACACAAAATACAGGCCAGTATTATTTTAAGGCATAAGCCTTATAAACATGTTCAAAAATAGGCTAGTACTAATGTAATATAAACAGTTAATATTTTAAATAATTGAAAAATGAATACACTTTTCCTGGTTAAGATGATTGGAAGACATTTCCCCTTTTAGAAACATTTATTAACTTCCTGTTATGTTCCTGGTGGTTCCTAGCAACCCAGAGATAAGCGAGGTATAGTCCCTGCCATTGGGGAACTTAGAGCCCGACTCTCAGATAATGTCAGGGTCCTATGAGGAGGGCTGAAATGGAAGTGTGTACCCTGATAGAGGCCAGTGTGGGCACAGAGGAAGAACAGACCATAGGAGTGGGGAGATAGCCATGGACTTGTTAGGGAAGATGGGACTTCTTTTTCCTTTTTATTGAATTTATTGGGGTGACAGTGGTTAACAAAATTATACAAGTTTCAGGTTTTACAACACATCATCTGTACACTGTATTGTGTGTTTACCATTCCAAGCCAAGTCATCTTCCATCAGGGAAGATGTGACTTTTGATTCATCTTTTTGGTTCAAAGCAGTGATCCCTCACATGCTGTAAAATGGGTTTCTCTAAAAGAAGAATTCATTGGAGAGTGGAGGTGTCTGGGGCATGGTCCTAGCTGATGGTGGGACTCCCTGCTTTATACCAAACACACCATGCTATTCAGGGGCAGCTTAGTCAGGAAACAGGTGGGAACTTGATGACGCCTGGATGCGTGAAGATTCATGTAAGTTCCTGTAATAAACATATCAGAGAGCTGTTCTGTGACAAGTGTCACAGGTGTGCATTGCACCATCTGCTGGCACAGGGAGAGCATGAAACACACTGCCAAGGGCCAGACCAGTGTTCTAGCCCCGACAAGCCCTTCTGGCATCCTTCTCGGGGATTCTCAGGTGAAGGACTTTGACTTTTGTGTTCCCTTTGGGTTCATTGAAAGAGGTGGTTTAATTCACTTCTAAATTACTGAAGGTTCTTTGAAATGTTTACAATTAAATAGTTCTTTTTAATTCCTCCAGGGGGACACAGGGAACTGGTGTGTTCATGCTCTCAAGGATGAACAAGGATGGCATCTATAAATAAACTAGAGGCCAAATGCACGAAATTCATGCAAGAGTAGGCCTTCCTTCCCCCGGCTGCCGGCACCTGCTTCCCTCTGGCACCCGGGACCTGGGCTTCTCTCACAGCCCCAGCTTCGTCTGGAAGGTCATCCAGAAGGACGTCCGGAAGCACATCCGGTCTTATTAGCATATTACGCTTTTAATATTATAGCTGGTGGCCCAGCCACCGGAGGACCGCTTGCTCTATTGCATCTGTGTTTGTTCTCAGCTTCAGCTTTCAACAGTGGCCTGGTCATTCCAGATCTGAGCTGTCTGAGCGTGCCTCTGTGTCCGCCCCCTGCACACATACCCTCAGTATACATCCCCACTGCCACCTTGCTCCTTTGCCCCTCCAAACGAAACTTGCCACTGGCTATAGCTTATGCCCTCCTTTCTGACCCCTGCTTGTCCCATCCCTGGAGAAAGGTCTGGAAGGAGAGAACCATACTTGTGCTCTCAGGCAGGGTGAGCGGAAGGTTACTCCCACCTTCAGTGTGTGTAACAACAGGTCAAGGTAATGAAAAACTTCATTCTTAAAGTTCACTTCTTGATTGGCAATTGTCAGATGCAAACGGAGGATTATTAACTCTCAACTGAGGATTTTGAGTAAATATTTTCTTTCTTATTCGAAGGATACCATGCTGTTCATCTTATTGGAATTTCTTTGAGTAAAGAATTATCTAGTGTAACTTTTTCCCTTGAAAATTAGTGAACTACCCTGTGAGGATGCATTTGGAATTCACTGATTAACATAATGGATGTCCCCCAAAATATATACACCCTTTACAGCTGATAGCTCAATTGATGTTTCTTTTTTTTTTCAGATTTAACCCATTGGGATTAATAATTATTCAAAGAGTGTATACGTTTTTAGGGGACACCCTGTACATACTGAAAAACAGAAAAGATAAGTCCTTGGAAGGCTGAGCAACTCCTCATTTTGGGCAGCTTGTAAATGTTTGGAAGGCAGATACTGGGCCATGCCTATGTTTGTACCTCTCGGGGTTCCTTATAGAATGCCTTGTACCTAGGAGGAGCTGAGGGAGTCGTTGCTCATCGACTCCACGGGCATTCACAGGTCTGAGTGCACGTGTGTCACACACACACACATGGACTGTCTGGACAATGAAAGCCGGGCCCTCTAGGAGACCAAATATTTTACTTTGACCAATTTAAATACAAGTCATCTCAGCTTTGCAAGACATCAAATATCAAATGTGATTTAACATTCTCTTATTGATTCATTGTCACAGTAGGAAAATCAGTCATTGAGCTGTGCTAATGAGAATGATTAAGGATCCATGCTGCTAAGTCTTCACCTCCCCTAGGCCTGTCCACACAGAGAAAAGGTGAACAAGGATCATAAAGAGGGAAAGAAAAAGTGACTGGGAAGTCCTTACTGGTACAGTTCATAGTCTACTGCTCAGCATGTAGGAGCACAATGTAAGTGTTAGTTACTATTTAAATTGTGTAGACTGCTCTTTTATTAGAATATTTGAAGTGCTCATGAGTATAACGCATCTGCTCTGCATGGAGTAGCACAGAGAAATACAACACTTACAAATTTCTTACGGTCAGCTATAAAATTTTAAAAATAGCATTCAATTCTAATTAACCTTATTATATGTCCTGCCTATTCCCCAGAAGAGTAGTTTAGGTAGACAACAATAAAATTTCCTGGGGTGAAAGTGACTTTTAACTTGTGTGATCTTGGGCAAGTTTCTTGGCCCCACTAAGTCTCAGTCATCCCATCTCTATAATGGAACCAGTGACCTCTAACTATTAGTCATTAAGAGGGAGTAAATTTGATCATTTGTGTAAGCTGCTTAACATTGTATAGGCATTAACTAATATGTTATCATGATATTTTGAATGCCTACTGTGTGCCAGGCATGGTGCTAGCTGCTGATGGTTTTGAAATTACATTTAAGGATGTAACTTTCACAAGTACCTATAAGTAGACATATATTTGATTTGAGATTAGAGGATTCTGTAACCTAATAGGGGGGCTCTGAGAGTAGGAGGTAAACAATAGGATAGAATAGATTTCATGTAGAGGTGAGAATTCACAACTTGGGGAAGAATCATAGATTTTTTAATAATTGACCAGATTGAAGACAGGGTCCCATAAGAACCAATAACTCAGAAATGAATGACATATAAGTGCATAGTGAATGTACAAGCTTGATCACCTTTCTAAATATTGCAAGATTTGGATCAGTAATGAGGTGCCAGGGACAAGAGAAGGTGATTTAGAGGAGCTAGTGAGGGTTTTAAGCCAAGCAGTGGTTTTTAACCTGGGTTTGAAAACTAACGCAGTGCAATTTCGACCTTCCCAAGGGATGTCCTGAGATGTTCCAGGTAGGGTTCTGGGAAGCAGACTCCAAGATGGGATTGAGCGTGCAGGATGTTTACTGAGGAGTGTTCTTGGCACCAACACGGTGATGTGCAGGGAAGGGAGCAGGAGTGGGCAGAAGGAGCAGGCCAGTTCAGGCCAAAGGATGAGAACAGCCTTGGCCAGCCCCGTGGGGAGCTCTTGTCTAGAATGGCCTCCAGAGGGTCTTGCTGAGGATGAAACAGCCAGGCCTTAAGCTCCCGCTCCACCAGTTACTGGATGTGGACTTCCCTTAGAAAGAGAAGCCGCCCTGGGGACTCAGCCCTCACAGCTGAAATAATTCCTCAAGAGACTACAGTCCTTCCTTGAAGAGAGATCTGTGTCTACCAGAAAGGTGAAAATCTTAACCCCATGACACCCTAGAATAGAGCGTAGTGCATCTGAGTGCCCACATCTGTGTCAAATAAAAACTGCCAGGAGTCATGCTTGGGGGGCGGGGGGGAGCCTCAAGTAGACACAGGTCAGTTGTCAAAGACACTGTGGCCTCTAAGAGGTTTTCAAACCCCTCTCATTCTCCCTGGCAACAATAATCAGTCACCTACAAATCTGTGCGTCTCCCCTCTAGACTGTAGCCCAGTTTTGCTGCATATTCTTAGTATCTGCAGATTACTTAATCTCAGAGAAAGGGTTATGCAGTAATCTTTTTATTATGGACATTTCCCAAACTCACACAAATAGAGGTCATTGAGGAACGAACCCCCAGGGAGGCATTCTGCACAGAGTGTCAATCCTCTGCCCTCCTCTTTCCAGAGGAATGTTGACCAGCGTCAAGCATAGCCTCCCCTGTTGACCTGAGACAGGTCACTCGGGTGTGTCCTCAGAGTAGGGTGAGATTTCACAACGTGTGAAGTCAGGACTGTCTCTTAATAGTGCTGACATGAGCGCAGTAGAAGCTGTCAGAGCCCCAGTTCTGGGAAGGGACATATCTTCCCCCGTACACCTGTGGAGCAATGCCCGGCTGTCCACTCACATTTCCACTGTCCTGGCCCCACAGCTCAGGCTCCAAAGTTGGATTTGAACCTGGAATGTGTGCTGGTGCCTGAGGCTGTCTCCAGGTCCCATGGCACCCAAGGGGGCTACAGGCCAAGAGAGGTTTGGGACATCTACTTCATTTTCGTAATCATGTTGTAGTGAGGGGCCTCCTGGCAATGGATGAACGTGGAAGTGATCTGCCACCTTCAGCCCAGTGCAAATCACAAATCAACAGTTCTGTTTAGGAATGGGGTATCTTAGGGAAGTTCCACAAAGGCTATCTGAAGCGATGTTGGGCATCTGATTAGAACCCTTCCTGTGGCCTTGACATCAAAACCATTTCTAAGTCCTTTGCAAGTTCAAGTCCCCAAGTGGGTCTGCCAAAGCGGTCAGGATGACACTCCAGCTCCGTTAGGCTTCGCCCGGGCTCTGTCCTGGGCAGAACAGCCTGGCATACCTGGGAGTGAATCAGCAGTCCACGCTACCCCCTGCAACTCGAGTGAGCAGGAATTTGTTGGTTGTTTGGCCTCAGAGCAGGTGGCAGTGGGGGTTGCGGCGGTTGCATTTCCTCTTGGAGGTGGGGGCTCAGCTGTTTCCTTGGTCACACGCCCCTGGTAAGTGCCTGGAGGAGGCAGGAGGCCAAGAATACAGCTGAGACTTGAGCTGCAGCCAACTCCCAGCAGCTGCTACTCTGTTCTCAGAGCTGGAACCAAGTCCAGGCTGCAGTGTGGCCTGATCTGGCATTTGGGGAGGGGCCTGGGAGGAGTGTCACTTGCACATTCTGAGTGACAACCCACCTGCTCTTTGTGTGTGTGTGTGTGGGGGGGGGGATGTGGGCACGGGCAGCAGAGGGGAGAGGTGGCTAATTTAAGTGACACTTCTTTGACATTCAAATTACATGAAATTTTTAGGTCAGTGAAAATAGTATTAGAGTTTTACTCTTTAGGTATCAATGGGTTTGAATATCTTAAATGAATTAGATTTAAAAATCTAGGTGAGGGTACGATCCTAAATCAGAATGCACATGTCCTAGTTGTCCTGTGGCCTTTATAAGCATAGACATGTGATTGATTTTGGACATCGTCATTGCCCTTAGCCTAATTGTTTGTTTCTTCCTTTCTCTAATATGACAACTGAAGACCATACATTTTCAGATCAGATTATAAGATCTTGTTTTTATGGGAGAAGTAAGTGGCAAGTTCTGGGCAAAATGCTGTACATGGATCCTCTAAAAAATATACACAGTCAAAATGTATACATCCATACATCTGTTTCTACATTGCTCTAGTTGGTAGGTCTTTTAAAATGGCTTACCATACAGTTGTCTTATGTCAGGTAAAGATATCCACTGGGAGGTGAGAGATCATTTCAAACATTGAGGGTTCTATTATCCCCTATATTTGAGAAACAAGCAGAAAAAATTCTCTGGGTAAATATCACATGAGTTCATGAAACTCTCCTCTCATGTAAAAGCGCTGCTATTGGTGAAGAGCCATTTGATGAGCTCCGCCCAATTTTTAAACAATACAGCTTTCCCCTCAAGTCTGGGTCCTCCTGGAGAGATGGGCTGTATTCTGATAAATTTGTACCCCTGTTTCTACCAAGGAACTTACTAAGAGCACATAGGACAAATGAAAGGTATTCAATTAATCCTCTGTACAGTTCTTAAAGGAAATATCATGATGTGTTTTAAAAATCCCTAGATCATCACTCTTGGTGGAATAGCTCAACTGGCCCTTGCCATCTTCTCAGATCCTTAGCGCCAACCGTGCCCCCCAAGAACAGAGGCTGCAGGCAGGAACTGTTTAAAAGTCATCGACCCCCTATTTACTTCATAGTAAATAGTATATATGAAGAATGCTATAATGATTACAGGTATCACACATGCTTCCTCCACGGAATCCAAACCGACTACACAGAAGGGGATCACATTTCTTGTCATGAAGTTATAGGGTCTCCCCACAAGCAGTTAATTTTCCCTGAAACTTGTCAGTTGATTCCTTATAGAGAGAAGTAAGCTTAGAGCACAATATTCAAGTCAGTGGCCCCATTAAAAAAGATCCTTAAGTTCTTGAGAAATTTTAGCCCAGCCTGACATGTAATTATTCTTGACTTTGTTTTTAAGACATTTGAGGGGGTTTTTCGCGTTGATATTTATTTGGAGCATAAAACAAGCATATTATAGGATAATTTCAATATTCACGTAACTAGTCTTGAGATGGTTTTGGCATTATAAAATAGTTTTGTTAGTATTTTATTAAATTGTTCGGCTTGTATGCAGGGCATTTTCCTTTTGCTTTATCTTTGCCATTTATTTACAACATGCGGTTTCATAGACTTACTTCCTTTTATTGCGCATTTGATTCGATGTGCTTCTTCTTTACTCCTGGTTTATTAACAGTTCTTGGCCTTGACTTTACCTTCATGTTTTCTGATTAAATGGGTAATTGCATTGGAATCACAAACATGTTTCACAGGGCAATTAGCACTGCAAAAGCTAATTTGAATTTATTTATTTATTGGTCTCTTTTCTATGTTTAGTTTTTCTGATTATAAAAGTAAAACAGGTTCGTCTGAGAAGAATTAGGAGCCCTGGAGCAGGCACGGACCCTCAGATGTCCCCTGTGGTTCCGTGCCATGACCTGCCCCTAGCATCACCTTGGTATGCCTTTGTTATTTCTTGCCAGGCATGCAGGGACTGTTATCCTGGCTCGTTCCAACGTGTAGTGGCTAAAGTTCAAGTCCTGGGACCAGTCTGTCAGAATTTGAACTCTGGCCCCACTCTCTTTCCTAGAGTGAAAAGTTGGCTATGCAAGTTTTGTGTCTCCGTGACTCAGTTTCCTCTACTCCAAAAAAAAAATAGGACATTTAAGGGCTGATCCTTTTATCCTCTATTTTTATTTTTAAATCAAAATAAAGCCAGGAACAGAATGACTAGCCTCTAAGTGTATTGGAATTGCTTTAAACGGGCTCTGTTTACATCAGTGTCGCACTCTCTGTGACATCTCAGATTGCATTTATAGTAAAAGCAGTTTTAGTTAGCAATGTGATTTGTGGCAGTGATAATGCTAATGAGAAAGTAATTGCTAGTTTGGAAGCGAGGCCTCGGCGGTTTTGCCTTATGAATAGGCACCCTAACCTCAGGACTTGTTAAATTTATCTATTAATTCACTAAGTCATTGCTTCATCAAACGTTACCAAAAGCCACGCGTTTCATAAAACAAAAACGAGCCCCTGTTTTTAAAGAACTTAGGGGAGAGAGAGAAGCACAATTTACAAATTCTCCATAAAGAAGTGACAGTCTTTGTTGCAACGGCTGTTGGAAGCTGGGCTTCGTGTGCAGCTCCACGGACTTCCAATGTGTTTCGGAGAGGTGCTGGATGGCAAGAGGAGACGATAAACAAGGTCAGGTTCTTTGTAGTTCATTAAAGAAAAATGCGATGTAGGCTGAAGTGGGAAATTGCAATGCACAAAAACTTAATTCATAATGAAATTTTGAATGGCACGGATACAGTCACCACCACCTTCCCTCCCTCCCCCACCTTCCCCCCCCCCCCCAGAATAACACGTGCTGGACGCTAGCAGTGGAGCAGGCATTTTGGAGAGCACCCCATATGGGAACAGACCCTGCTTTTTAAGAGGCAGACCTTTATATGCTGGGATGATGGCGGGTGGGGACTGCTAATGGTGACTGGGGCACCTCTGTATCATTTTTTACTTTGTTTTCCCATTTTAGGCCAGGAGTAGGCCTAAAAATGGAAGTGCTCATTTTTGCAGGAGCATCATCTCTACTAAACGAAAAAATGGGGGAGCCTAAAGAGGGAAAGCTGTATGTATTACTTCTAATAATTATGTATTAATTGCATCATTAAGATATATTCTGAGAGAGAGAATGAATGTGTATCTATAGAGAGGTTATGGTAAGATGGTTAGAGACTACATTTTGTATTGGCCATGGTGAACATAACACCAATAACTTATTATTGTCAGTCAGAAAACAAATTTTTGCTCCAGTGTTTATTTCAAGAAAAGGCTGCAATTGTCTTTCAAAATGATCTGCCCCCGAAATTCAGTTGTAAGTTTTAAGGAGAAGAGAAAATCAACAAACAGAATAAATTTACTCTGATTTGCATATATAACTTGAAAAAAACATCACATAGGTGAAAATGCTGCATCATCCTTCCCTCTGAGAGGAAGCTTTCTAAAGTTTCTAACCAGTTTTTAATAATGTTGCCAGGACACAAAATCTGCAACAAAGCCCAGACCACTCTTCCAGGTGGTGGGTGCCTAGAGAAAGGCAGGTCAGAAAGTAGGTTTGGCTTATTACCAGAGCAGTGTGTGTTTTTTTTTTTGTTTTTGTTTTTTTAAGAGAAATCTTCCAGAACTGGCTGACTGAATTCTTGCAGAAATGATACAGCAGCATTTGTTTTGTTTTTTTCAGAGTTCCCTTAAGTTTGGCATGTTGGTGAGCCCCGTGGATCCCCAGCAGAGGGAGGAAGTAGCCTTGTTTTCTGCTCCTATGTTATTCTCCCCACAATCCTGCTGGAGCCCCTGAAGTTTCAAAAAACTGTGAGCCGACCTGGAATAGGCACTTGTGGGCATGCCCAGACCCATCCCCCCCTGTGCCCCAATAGGGATGGTCAGGCCACAGAGTTGTCAGCAGGGAGCCAGAGTGCCCAGGATTGAACACCACCTGCTAGATTATAAGGTTCATTTTGGACCACAGAGGGTTTCAAAGACCTGGGCTTGCGCAAATGATGCACACGTTGTCTCTCTCTGCCGATGTATATCTCTATCTCTATCTATCTTAATTTTTAATATTTAAATCACAGTACTAGCAATGCTTTGTGAGGCTAAAAGTAGTCATTCACGCTAACATGCTTAGTATTCTTTGGTACTTAGAGATTCAGATTATTTTTCTTATGTTCATGAACGTGACTCTGGAGAGGCAACAGATCCCGTCGTGTTCTTTACTTCCCTTATATTCTTCTTTTATTTTTTTTCAGTAAAAATGTGTACTCATTCGAAGCATAGAACACATGTTCCTGCACACTGTGCTTTAATAAATGCATGGAAATGCTATTCCTAATATACTATTTATCTGTAATGATAAATAACCCTGTCTCTGCTTAGATGCTAATATTAATGAGTGAGTGGCTTTTTTTATTCGTCTTCCTGGTTTTAAAACTATTTGTGAAAATTAAATTTTGTTGCAGGCTTCATCATGACCTTCTACAAATATATCGTGTCCCACTTTCACATATTAACTTTGCCAGGTTTTGTGGGTTTTCGTTGACAATTGAGCTAGCTGATCAGCCAGCTTCCCTTCCTCCATTTCTTCCTTTCTTTCTTCCTTAATTATCATTACGAGTATGAATTTTTCTCACTGTATAATTTCCCCCATATTTACACCTTGAAATTTTTATTGAGGAGGCCATATTCAACAAAAGAGTTCACTTCTGAGCGTATATTGCTGTATGTTATGAATGTAACTACTGATTCTCCTTTCTTATCTATGTTTAAAATTTGGCAAGTATCACAAATAAGCTAGCAGCTCAAAAGCTGACAATTGCATATTACATAAGATTGACAGATATTTCATTTCCGTGATACATCAAAACATAAATTTGATTCTTTCCCCAGATATTTTCAGCCTAGCCGTTTCCATATCTGTAGCCTAGGTTACACTCTAGCAAACTTTAATAACTGCATCCATGTTTCTGTTCTTGGGTGCAATACCAAATTCCCAGTCCCCATCCAGGATTAGGTTGTCCTACTTTCTTGCAGGGTTACTATATCCCATTTAATTTTTAAGTATAAGCTTGCACATTTGACACATCATAGTAGGTGCTTTAGCTTCATGTCTTTCTTCTGACAATGTCAGTTTGTACCAGGTCCACATGTAGTTTTCTTTTTTTGAAGTCTCTGAGAAGCAAGTGTGCTTCCAGACTGTCTTGTTGGGCCAAAACTGGTTTTGCTCAGTGGATAGAGCGTCAGCCTGCAGACTGAAAGGTCCCAGGTTCGATTCCGGTCAAGGGTATGTACTTGGGTTGCAGGCACATTCCCAGTAGGGGGTGTGCAGGAGGCAGCTGATCGATATTTCTAACTCTCTATCCTTCTCCCTTCCTCTCTGTAAAAAATCAATAAAATATATTTTTTAAAAGAAAGACTGTTTTGTTCTAATCACACCAAACATATGCTAAGCTAATACCACTTCTATTCCCTTAGCTTAGGTGTTCATTATAGAATCAGTGAATAAAATGACACCAACTCTTCAACTTCACCATCAGGAACCCCAAGGAATTCTTGCACACAATGTAGTATCCCCTTTCCTTCAAAAGCAATCACACCATTCAGGCCAGCATTTCCCATCATCTAACTCAAGACTGGCCAGGATCTCCTCAATTTCATCAATAGTTTCTTTCAGTCCCTTCATGTAGAATGGTTTGATAACTTCTATTCCTTTCTTCAGCTCCTGCTAGCTTTCGCAGGTTCTAACAACTCACAGAGCTTACACCAGCTCATACTATTATAAGACTCGCTAGATGGATCAATATTTAAAAATATAGAGAATTATTAAAAACATATACCCATTTTCCTTGACCCAGGTTTTTCAGGATTAAAGGGTCTTGTTGGAGGCTTGGAACAAGGGCACCCAAGCTGGAAAATCCATCAAAGCAGAAGGCATTCACCTGCATCATGCTTGTAGTCTTTGTTTTTTAATAGTTAAATCATGTTTTTATTTTATCCATTCAGCAATTCTGTGGGCTTTTTTATTGGAAAATTTAATCCATTTACATTTAAAATAATTATGGAAGCTAAGGACTTACTATTGCTATCTTGGGTTTTCCCCCCATTACCTGTCTTTATTTATTATTTTTCAAAATGTATGGAATTGCTTGTAGTCTTGAGTGAAATGAATTCTTTAACTGTCCCTTCAAGCAAGAATGTTAGTTTTAATGGAGCTTTTCATGAGGTCAGGTACATGGGGTGCACATCATCATGCCTGGCCTGCCTTTGGAGGCAGAGAACTGTTAGGTGATTCCAATTCTGACATTGAATGGCGGCAGGCCAGACAACTTTAAACTACAGATTCTCTCTTTCAAATGGCCAACCACATGCTCATTTTAGGTTACTTTCCAAGCAGGGCATATGGGATCCAATGAGCATGGCCACAGATGGCCCAGACCTGGAATAGTGCCCAACACAATGAGGCACACACCAATTCCTATATCTTAAGTAGGAAATTACTTTCTGGTTGAGCCCTGGACACTGCAAAACACAGACTCCACACCCCCAATATGTTGTAAAGTTCCTGAAAATATCTCCCTCCCAAGAGTGTATCCATTTCTCCTTTCAGCAAGTTGGTTTGGATTTGTTCCTACTGTGTGATGAGTACTATCAGTAGTCCAAGATAGACTGGCACAAATGCCCTCTGTCCAGAGAATTTAGACTAGTGCCCACCTTGGTCATCAGGAACATTTCCTTAGAACATTAAAAATTAAAGCAAGATCCAAACACAAGCAAAACCCTTGATGGCTTAGCAGAAAAGGCTTAGAGATTTTGTTTTGTATATTAGCTTTTATTTACTATACAGCATCCTGGTTCTACACGAGTCTCTGTAACTTCTCTCTCTGCAGACACATAGCTCCTTTTCCTCCCTAGTTGCTACCTGCCCCCCTGCCCTGTCCGAGGAAAGGAGGCATCTTGGAAGCACTTTGACAAACTCTTTCACCCCTTTAAGGAGGCTGTATAGAGATTTCATTGTGGTGAGGAACAATTCCAACGCAATGTTGCTACCCATTAGAACAAAACCCACACTGACGTCAAATGAATTCATCTCTCCTGTATCTCAGGGGAATGCCTTTCAGGAAGTCTGAGGATAGCAGGGATTCTTTATTGAGCACTTTTGCTCTCAGGCAAAAGTGGGGATCTAGCTCAGTGGCTGTTGCATGTTCATGACTGCATTTGCAGGGTGTCCATCTGTAACTTTGTGTCGCACTACACTAAGCCGTGTAGAGAATGAGGAAATACCGAACAGGAGGGGCAGAGCGGGCGCATACGAGCACCCTGGTACCTGAAGTGGGTGGCACTTCATCCAGAGGGAAGGGGACCCTTAGGTGGGAACCCAGACAGAGTGAACACTCGGAAGAAGCTTCATGCAATAACTGTGAGGAGTGGAGTTGGGAATGAATAAGAGGCACAATATATATAGCCTGGATGTGTGAGCAAGGCCTAGATGTCTGGTCAGTTTTATTAGCATATCCATATACCATGCATCTGATTCATGTGATCACCTACTCAGAAAAACTCAGCAGCTACCAACAGCCTGAAGAAACTCACCTGCGTGTGTGTCTTTAGTTCAAGGGTTCAGCACTCTCCTTCTGTCTTTAGTGAAAATGTCTTTCCCATTATTCATTTTCTCTTAATTATATCTACTAGTTCCCTTAAGATGACTTTCAAAATTAGCCTTGGAGAGCACACGACTTGAAGAAAACCTAAGTGGAAGTGGCGTGTATTGTGTATTGTTTGCACATATGCTTAGTTCCCTGATCTCTTTGTCCTCAAATCCCTTTGTCTATTAAATTCTCTAGTTAGATTGGCAGCTCCTTCAGGGCAAGCACCATCTCTTTCTCTCATATCCTACCCAGAAGGCCACACAGTATTCCACACAGTAGGTGCTCAACAAGTAAGCTTCAGCTCTCTATCTCCAGTGGAGAGGCCCCCTCTCACAGAGCTCAGCCAGGCCAAAACCTTCTTGAGACCCATCCATCCAGAAGCATGTCATGGGTTTTCCCTTTTAACGGCTGTCAGGTAGGGTGTTTTCCCTTAACCCTTGCCATTGGTAGATGGGTCTCTGAGTCATCAGATGCCTTACTTTTTTGGGTGGAAGAAAGGCAGTAAAGTCACCCAGCCCTCATGGATTGGTATCCAGTTAGAGTTTGGAGCTTCCTTTTGTTCAGTGAGTCATCAGATCCTACTAGGTGCCAGACACTGTTCTCACTAGGGACAACACCCAGGTGTACACAGGCAACAATCTCTGTCATGGTGTAGCTTATAAAATAGTGGGAGGAGAGCAAATTTTATTACTTGGTTCAAGTTTTAAGCCTTGTGAAAGAATGATTCATAGGCATTGCTAAGACCTGAGATCCAGTGACTGAAGGAGCCAGCAGCCAGCTGACGTAACACTAAAGAGACAGGACAAGCAGGAAGCTGGCTCGTCGTCTTGCCCACTGTAGGCTAGTAATGCCTGGTGTGGTGGATATAAGGATAAAATGTAAAAATCAGCACAACGGACTCAGCCCAAAATGACCCACGTCATGGTCCATACTCAATAAAAAATTGATTAGTGTGGTTGTTGAATCTTGAAGTAATAGCAATATCAGTATGTTAGCACACAGTGGTAGCTCAGAGTTACCCTCCTTAACTAGAAACTCCCTTTGTTCCTGTGGCTCTTGACATTCCACATGCTGTACGTGGGATGGCAGCACACATCCATGTCTTCTAAATTTCCCTCTCCTGACTCTCTCTCTCCCTTTGGGGAGCATACCTCCTATGGTCATAGATCCTTTAGACCCACATCTTGGCTTTTCATTCTGGGCAAGTGCCTTTGCTACCTTCGATTTCTTTGCTTCTCTGAAAAACCTTTCATTTGCCTGCTTTTGAGGGGGTGGGGGGAGAAGAGCTGAGGTCATGGTAGGTAATTTAAATTCCTGCATTGATTCCTTTTTATAGGGGTCAGTAATGATCTCTAACAATAATTCCACCAAGGCAGTATGAAGGCATGAAATATATGTATGCTGTTGGACCAAATACCAAGCACTGATATGAGAGAAAATAAAGGACATTATAGCAGGGGAACCTCTTATTTCCCTAATTTAGATATGGGAGGGAAAAAAGATAAATTTTACCACATTTCAAAAATCTGACAGAATAATAATTTACCAATTTATCGTCACTTTTATTCATTTCATCGCGATGTCTCTTCCGCTCCTCTTTTCTGCAGGAAAGGGTTTGAATAACGCACACATTTCGCCCCCACTCTCGCACCTATAACAGCATCGGGTTTGTGAGGTTTCATTGTTTTTGAAGTGACAGATGCCTCTTTCACGTCTTGTAGGAAGGAAGGAAGGAAGAGTTCATGTCAAATGTGATGAATATAATTAATACCCCCTCCACCTTTAGAAGTACCTTTTCTCTTCATGATGATTTTTAAAATCATTTTTAATCCTTTAAACCAGAGTTGAAAACATGGGTTTTGTGATAAATCCTCGTTCCATTACAAGGTGTTGTCAATAGAAAATAAATAGTGGATTCTATTTTTGGTGTCCAGGTCAAGAGGAAATTTTAAAATATTGTTTGAACAGAAATGAACTGAATTAATCAGTGAGATTAATAAGGTTCTAGCAAAAGTCTCATTTCAGTTGATGGTCCCTCCCATGCCTAAAATAGTGTTGCTGGTGACAGGAGGTCACAGTACAGGGATATAGAGGGGGTATTTACAATACATAACTCCGTGGGATGCCTGGCAGAGCCAACTAGGAACATTTCTGTTTCAACAAAGTCATATAGAATTATTATCCACAAGATGCCTGCAGTGTTATTTAAGTTCCTGGAAAATTTTGTTTTGGTTACAATTGGCATGAGGAGGCTACTGCGCATGTCTGAAATCCTGGCATTTCACTTGAGGATTAGGGAACAACCATTTCGAAATGCTACATATATTCTGTCTCCAGGAGAGATTCTAATTGTTCCACATTAACCAATTCAAATGCCTTTCTGCAACCCCAGGTACACTGCACCTTGAAATCACTCAGGACTTTGAATTCCTGCGTGGGCTCTGGAAAGACGGACACTGTAAGGTCTGGACGTGGAGGAAGGAACATGGGTAGTAGCCAGCAGATCACTTTAGGTCATTCTGATAGTTATTTATGGTTTATGGGCTTTCTGGATTTTTCATAGAGAAAGACCGAATCTGATGTCTAGAAACCCAAACGGGTCCTTATGATTTTAAAGATATAATCAGAGAAGAAACATACACCAGAAGGTGTGTGTGTGCAGCCTCTGTGCAGTGTTCGCTGGCCGTGAGAGGGGAAGGAAGATAGTGGTCCAGTGAAAAGTCACATGTGGGGCTCTCTGAGAATTAATAGCAAAGATTAGATGAGCCTGATCAATTTCTAACAGAGCCGTCAGTAGAGGACTACAGTGTATTAAAATGAGCTCTGACCCCTCATCAAAATGAAAAGATTTGGGGCAGCTTTGTCACTATCTGGTTGTAAATCTTGTCCAAGTCACTGGATTTCATGTTCGCTGCACTAGCTGATTTCAAGGTTCTTTGCCAAGCTATGGTTCTGTGTGTACTTGCACTGTGTTTTTTTGTTGTTGTTATTTTAAGTTTACACCAATCTGGAGGTTGATGAGACTACCCTGTGTATGGACAAGCCATGCCTAGATTCTTAGTAGAATGAGGTAGGCACTGTGAGGTAGTGACCAGCCTGCGGGGGTTGTGAAAGTTGAGGCTATTTCGAAATCCTGGGGCTAGTCCCTGTGGGCACATAGTTGAACCAAAACCATTCTTAGCCATAGCCAGTTTTGCTCAGTGGCTAGAGCATCAGCCTGCAGACTGAAGGGTCCTGGGTTCAATTCCCGTCGAGGACACATGCCAGGGTTGCTGTCTCGATCCCCAGTAGGGGGCATGCAGGAGGCAGCTGATCAATGATTCTCTCTCATCATTGATATATCTATCTCTCCCTCTCCTTCTCCCTTCCTCTTTAAAATCAATAAAAATATATTTTAAAATAATTCTCAATGCTCCTCAGATTATTTGATTTATATTCTAACATAGCAGGAGGGCCATTGGCCCTGTTCTTTGTGGTATGGATTCTATTGGATTCTATTGCAGATTCTCCTTACCTGCAATAAAAGGAAGAAAAAAAAACTATGCCAAAAAGCGGGTGGGGTGGGGGGCGGCAGTGATGGGACAAAGCTGCTGATCAGCTGCTCTGTCACATCCAGTCCTCTCTGCCAGGTTATTGGCACCCTGAGGTTTGTAGGGCAGCAACACTCTGCCTAGAGTAAGCTCCAGGCATCAGATTGGATCAGGTTGTGTGTTTTGGTTAGAAATGGTGTCTTTTGTGAATGAGAACACATTGGTCATACACACACTGGCTCTGGGAGAGAGGCAGTGGAGGGTTTTCTGAACATCACCTTTTTATTCCTGCGATGTCCACATTGGATGATTAACCGGCAAAGCTTACCGAATCGTAAAAGATGAGACGGACAAAATGAGGATGAGATTACTCAGGGTCCCATTTATTGTGTATCTGTTAGAGCCAGAGACAAACCTGGGCAGGTCACGTGCAAAAAACTTGTCTTTACAAGTACGTGCGGTCAATATGTCAGGGGAAATTTTGTAAAGTAGTCCTATCATTTCTGCCTTTGATCTGTTTGTATGTATGTTGATCTTCTTATCCCTAATTTATATCAGATTCAGGAAGATAAAAGTGGGTTTTTTTAGGGTTTTTATTGTGATCAAATTTACATAATATGATATTTGTCGCCTTAGCACTCAGAAATGTACAATTCAGTGGCGTTAAATATTTTCATAATGTTGTATAACTGTTACCACATCTACACCCACACCTTTTTTTTATCATCCCCAACAAAAACTTCCTACCAATTAAACAATAATTCTTTTCTTCCCTACCTCCAGGCCCCAGTAATTTCTATTTCACTTTGTCTTTATGAATTTGCGTATTCTAGGTTCCTCTTATAAGTGGACTCATATAATATTTGTTCTTCTGTTTCTTGGATATTTTACTAAGCATAACGTTTTCAAAGTCCATCCACATTGTAGCATGTATCTGAATTTCATTCCTTTTTTAAGGTTTAATACTATTCCATTGCATGTGTATACCATATTTTGTTTATCCATTCATCTGCTGATGGACACTTGGGTTGTTTTCATTTTTTGGTCATTATAAATGAATAATGCTGCTATAAACACTAGTATACAAACATCTGTTTGAGTGTTTTTAATTATTTTGGGCATATATTTAGGTGTGGAATTACTGAGTTCTACTGAGTTCTGTGTTTTTAAAAGTAGGCTTTTCCCCTTTAGTTCTAACTTTTGCAGCAACACCAAGTAAGGCTTAATAATGTAATAGAATGCCTGAGCGTTGGGTTGACCAAAGTGAGTTTAATTAAAGGGTAGAGCTTATCCTTGAGTGATACTTGTACCTGTATTAAAGAACAGTTTCTTTGGGAAATTAAATCTATGTGAAAATTTCTTATTGATTTTTTTTTGTCACCTGGGGAAATTTTCTCAAACTTGCTGAACATATTAGTTTGTACATTGTTCATAGTATGGTTGCTTTTATTTCTGAAAGAATTGCATTTCCAATTACTTTGATTCTTTTGATTTTACCTTACACATCCCTAATATTTTTTTAAAAACTTTAACAGAATAACTGTTTTGAAAATAAGATGTCTTTAGGCCTATAAAGTGGTGTAGCTCTTAGATATCATCACATGTGGCAAATTGACCCATCACTAATATCACCACAATTTGCAAGTGGTTTACATTTGAAGAACTGTGACCGGCTAGAGCAAGAATGAACAGTGCTATTTCATCACAAAGTACCAATACTGCCTTGGGATAAGATTAGTCATCATGTGTTAACTTTTAGTAAAAAAAAAAAAAAATTGAGAAAAATGACTAGGAAAGTGACCCTTCCAACATGCTAATAGAATTCAACTTTAATTTCCCATTTCAGCTATCCCCTGAGAACTAAATTACTGTTGGAATCTGAATCAAGTTTGATCTGTCTTTCTCCACATGACAGCCCAGAGATTAATATATGCCAGAGGGAAGGAGGGAGGGAGGGAGGGAGGGAGGGAGGGAGGGAGGGAGGGAGGGAGGGTTAGAACACATCTATTTTGTTAGTGGTGATGGAAGACAGAATATTTCGCACTTTGCATTGTTCTTTTCTCCTCTCTCCCTCTCTTTCTCATCCCCACAACCCCATAAATGCTACTATTTTCAACTCTAAACTAAGATGAAGATATAAGAAACAGCAAAAATATAAGGTGAAATGGTAATGATTTTACTGAGTGTCCTCATTGTAAAGAGCTGCAAGCACTTCTGATCAATTGTTTTGCAAGTGATTAACTACCTTTACTAAATACCATCCTCTAAATCAGAGACTTTCAATGGGTGCGTCACAAGAATTTTTAAAACATGCAATACCTATTTCGTAAGGGGTATTGACCTATTTTTCCTTAGCTTAGCCAGTGGTCCGCAAACTCATTAGTCAACAGAGACAAATATCAACAGTACAACAAGTGAAATTTCTCTTAAGAGCCAAATTTTTTAAACTTAAACTTCTTCTAATGCCAGTTCTTCAAAATAGACTCGCCCAGGCCGTGGTATTTTGTGGAAGAGCCACACTCAAGGGGCCAAAGAGCCGCATGTGGCTCGCAAGCCGTAGTTTGCCGACCACGGTCTTAGACCATCTAATAAAAAAAAATGACAACAGTCAACACAATAATAGTCATCTGGTGTGAATGAATCAAATTTACAACCCTTTTTGTGGTCAGATCAGCAAAAAATATATTTGGTGTGTCGCAGAATTTTAGTAATCAGTTTATGTGTGCAATGAAATGAAAAAGGTTGAAAAATCACTGCTCTAAATTATGGTTAAAATATTACTTTCATTGAAAGAACTGCAGTAACTATTATTTTATGGGTAGAGTCTTCTCTTCCTTCCTCCACCCCTCCAACTCTAACAATTGAAATTTGACCAGGATATCTATGAACTGAATGTTGGATTAAAGGTATTTGTTAAAAGTAGTTTTGCTTCTTTGTGAAAATGGGAGAAATTGGAACAGTTTAGGATTAAATGGCATTGGAAGAGTTCGGTTAGTTTGGTGAACAGAAAGCTGGGAGTAGAGTTGAATTCCTGGCACTACTTTCTTAGCAAAGAGAACAATTTTAATCAGTTACAAAAATATTTGTGATCCATATGTTACTCTCTGCTCATTCCCATATGCCCATATTCACTTTTATCTTGGTAGATGATGACTTTATGATTCAGGCATGCAAGAATAATACCTCGCTGGCTTCAGAGCTCAGTGCTATTTCAAAACGTGTCCTGGTAATTACGCACACACAGATATCCAGGCTGTTCGCGCCTTGAGTTGGTTAAGTGGATATCAGTTTGTTCTTTCTGTTTCTTCATGGGAAGAAGTATATCTTGCATCCACCTACTGGGATGGAATAATGTGACTAGGTTTAGATTTGAGAAACGCACTGCCCTTCACCTGTTGGATTAAAGGCCACTGTACAAATATGAGCATCAGAGAAAGGAGGCAAAAAGGATACAATGATTGTGGATCCCTTCATTTTCTTTGGGAAATGGAAACAGAATTCAAAAAGCATTTGGTGACTAGCCTAAGACAATCGGCAATAGCTGGTTACTTAAATAGATTCTGATTTTAAGCCATGTTGACTACTATTTAATTTGAGTGTTAGTCAAAGTAGCCATGGTGAAGCTGATCAAGTTGAAAACTTAAAAATTACTGTTGATTAACGAATCATTTTTGTCCTAAATGAACGTTTGCTTATCTCTCAAGAAGCTGTATAATTTCTAACAAACAAAGAAACATATTTCAAAGCCAAATTATCCATTTTAAGGAAACATGAACAAAGCTAGAAATGATTGCCTGTATAAGCGATTGCATTTTCAGAAGCTGTTTTTCTCTTGCACAGCACATGGTGTTGTAACCCAATACGTTGTTAACATAGCCGCAGTGAAATCCAGTGAGGAACCACCTGTGCTCACTTGAACTTGGGAGGGGGGCCACGAGGGAGGGAGGGAGGCAAGAGGGTTTCTGAACTTCAGACAAACTAATGGAGATGCAGTTATTGTTCTCGAAGGTGGCTATACGATGGGAGAGGCGTGCCTGCTGTTGGAATTAGCAGGTATGCAACAGAGTGGAACTGCAGCGAGAGGCAGCAGATACAGCCTGGTTCTTGGCAAGTGTTATTAGGGATCCGTCGCTCTGTTTGCGTTCACCAGCCGTCTTTGCCGGGGCTTCTGTAGGAGTGGTGAGACAAAAGAAAGTGCACCATAGAGCATGGGCTGTTTTCAACAGGCTCAAAGTCTGCAAATCTGTTGAATCCCTCTGACAGCGTGTCTTTGCTGTCAAACAGAATGCCCAGCTGGCGGTGGCAGTCCTCCTGGGGAGGGAGGGGGCCGGAGAGGCTGTGTTCGCCGTGCACCAGGAATATCAGGGATGCTGTGCACCAGGAATATCAGGGATGCTTCTGCCCGACTCAGCCATGCCCTGGGGAACGTGCTCTTTGGCACTTGGCGGGATAGAGAATGCCTCCGTCAGAATCGAAACCTTTGCACTCGCTTCATTTGGGATAACTTTCAGGAAGGAAGGAGTCCCAGAAACAACAGTAAGGTAACAGGCAAGGAATCTGTAACGAAGACAAAAGGCTTTGCTTTAAAAAGGAGGCAAGACTTTTTTTTTTTTTTTTTTTGCTCACAGGTGATCTGGATTCTCATTGAGGCGAACACACAAGCTTGTGTGGCTTCTTTTTTTTTTTTTTTGTAATATAAAGTGAGAGATTTCACTAAAAAAGGTTAAAATTGAAGTGAGTAATCTTCAGTGCATAATGCAACTGTTAATTTTAGCTCCTTGCGTGGGTGCCGCGCTGACTTGAACAGCCGGCTGTAGCCTTCATTAGCGGAGAAGCAGGCAGCCGGAGACAGGTGGAGCTGGAGCCCGCCGGGAGCGGTGTCGCTGCGAGCCGGTCGTTGGTGTTAGAAACCCGGTCTTGTCCCTCTCGTCCTCCACCCCTGCCATGCTCGCTGCCGTTCTCGCCACTGACTTTTCGTCTTTCTTTCAGGTTGACGATGTGGCACACTGTGTGAGGGGATCGCAGGGACATGGGCATTCCGAACTGTTAATGGGGACATGGGACGCCGGTTGCCTCTGATCTGCGTGGATTTTCCCGGTGCGGAGCGACAGAAGCCGCCAGTGAAGTCGCCGAGACCTACAGCAGGAATTCTGCGCCAAAGGTAAAAAGTCTTGTCGTTTGGCTGTCATCTCACCTGTGGAGTGTGTGTGTGTGTGTGTGTGTGTGTGTGTGTGTGTGTGTGTGTTTTGTTTTGTTTTGTTGTTCCATAAATGCCCCTGTTTGCATGGAACAGTTCACGAAAGGTAAACAGAACGGACAGGGATCTGTATCAGGGACTCAGCTGGCTTCTGGTTTGTGAAATCGAACTCAGTGTGTTCATCCCATTTTCCATGTTCAATCTGATCACGATCTGATTTGTATGGAAATGCTCTGGAAAAAAAAAAGTTAGGGCGACAGAAGTCCCATCTCCCCCCCCTCCCCAGTACACTGAGAAACAAGCTGTATGCCGTTGGGAAACAGAACTTTTTATTTTGTCAACTCCATGCATACCCAGTTTCACGGGAAGAAGAGAAATCAGTCACAGGGGCCCTGGATGGGACAGCCGACCGCTCCCTGACCCCAAAAGCGTGGCTCACGAATCACTCACTGACCCAAACCACCTTCCTTGAGGAAACCGGTCCCCTTTTCACTCCCACAATCCTTTGCCAGAGGAGCCTGTGTCGTTGCAGGGCATCATTAGCTACCATCTGGCCAGTCATGGTGGCTCTTAGCAAATTTGCAACAGAAATTGCCACGGGTTTTGCTTTTTCTTATATTTCCTTTAGCCTGCCGGAAAGCAAGACACTGAATTAGCAAATGGTAATTAAACACTCCCCAGGAAACGTACCAAAACATGGATTTGTCCGATACTAATTACCGTTGTCCCAACTGGGAACAGAACCAGCATTGCTGTGAAATGTTTCTGAAGAGCAGCTGGCTCTCTAGGCTACAAAGTCTTTTTCTCTCCTTTTCTTTTTCCTTTCTCCTTCCCGTCCCCCCACCCCCCACCCCCACCCCTCTTCTTTTATTTTGCTCACATCTTAAAAAAAAAAAAAAAACCCAGAAGAAAGTCAGTGCTAAATTATTCATGAGCCTCCTCTGACCGCAGCCCATCCGAAAGGGAAGTGTCAGGCAGGGGTCAGAGAAAAAGAAAGAAATAGCAAACAGGCTTGAACTTGGACAAGCCATCTCCAGAGCCTGGCCCAGCACGGGGGTCCATGGTGAGCCTGCAGCCGCGGCGCTCAGAGCCATGGCCTCCTGAGCGGCTGCCAGGGGCACCTTTCCCGGGGTCTGTGCAGGGGCTCATGCACCAGCTGGGCAGAGAGCTCATGCTCTGAATCACGTCGCTGTCAGTTTGCAAGCCAGTTTTTGTCTGGCCCTGAAAGGTCTATGGTCTAGCGTAGGGCCGCTATTTATACTGCATGGCTGCCTCTTAAGTTGAGGTTTGCCCCTGGCGTGCAGTGTTCCGTATCCCTAGAAGAGTATGTCTACGGTGAAAACTTGCAAATCGTTTCTGAGTCATCCCTAAGGCGCTGCCAAACACCAGTACCACCTCTTGGCTCAGAAGCGCAGGGCGGTATCTGTGCAACAGTTGGAGAAATACTCTAAACTCTTGTTCTTCTGCTTTGTGGTGGGTCCCGGGGGCTGTTAGTGGTGTGCAAGTATGTGTCTCTGTTTATTTGCTTACCCATTTTGATGGCAAGCGTATTCACCGGGGCATGTGTTTGTGGGGGTGTGGATAGGGCAGCCAATTCTGCCTCTTGCGTTCGCCTTGGGTACCTGGTGGGATCTTGCTTCAGTCTCCCTTTGTACAAAATTGGCAGGGATGCCTGAGCTGCTTGTTTGAATGAGGATATGAAGGGAGGAATGAAATATCCCCAAAATAATGGTGAATACTGCCCCCGGCTCTAACCTGATTGTCTGACATCCTAACCTTGCAGGGCATCAAACCTTGCTATTTTAATTTGCGTCTGAGAGAATGTCGGAGCCAGGGGACCTGAGTCAGGCCATCGTGGAGGAAGGCGGGGCGGAGCAGGAAAGGACCACTCCGGAGAATGGCATCGTTAAGGCCGAGAGTCTGGATGAGGAGGAGAAGCTGGAACTGCAGGTAAGCCTGGGGGAGACTGTTTCTCAGGCCACTGTGTACAGTTCCTGCTTTTCCTTTTTAGACTACTTTGAAAGTTTGTTTTCTTCTTTTCTAAAGAAGAGTTTGACTAGGAGAATGACTAGGAAATCCATCAAAGCTCTCCTCTCCCTTCCCAAGTATCGGTCATTCATTTTTTTTCTGACTAAATCATGCTCGAAATGGCCCTTTGACATGAAAAACATCCAACGACTGAATTTGCACACAGCATCCCCATACTAATTTCCAGACCACCTCAAGGAGTTTGGGGAAGGCTTCTCCCAAGGCAGCTTTAGGTGAGCTGAGTTTAAAAATAAAATGGATTTGCTATTCCGTGGAAAGATGAAGACTCAGCTCATGAAAGACTAGGAAAAATCAAAGATATGAGCTCTGCTGACCGTCACAGGCAGGCTAAGGCTAGATTCTTATTAATAAACAAACCTAAGTCCTACAATTCCCAGCCAGAGGTGGGGAGAGAGAGAGAGAGATGGACAGATAGAGAACTATCAAAGGGGTAGACATGGAAATGAGGGTGACTGAAATACTGAAAAAGTGACATGATTAATTACATCATGAGTTATGAGGTGGGAAAAAAGGTTTAACAGAGAAAAAACTGTTCTTGCAAACAGCTTGTATGGATTTTCTTTGAACTTACCTACAAAAGTGTTAACTCTTTTTATTCACCAGTGAGCAAAGGCAGATAACCACATAATGGCCCAAAGCTTCAAGGTCGGCTTTTCTTCTCTCTAATAGCTGCTAAACAGGAGAGCGAAAAGTTCAATGGTCAGGAGTTTGGGGAGGAGTCCTCCCAGTGCCCAGAATGCCTTTGTGGCTCTCACTGTTGATTTCTCCATTATAGTGACACCTTTATTTTGCTTCTCTCGCCCTTCCTCCCTCCCTCCCTCCTCCCCCCCCCCACCCCCCCCCGCTCCTTCTCTCTTTCCTCTCTCCTCTCTCCTCTCTCTCCTCTCTCTCTCATTCTCTCATTGTCCATTTACGGTTTGTTTGTTTTGTTTTGCTTTATTTCTAACACACAGAGGCGGCTGGCAGCTCAGAACCAAGAAAGAAGAAAATCAAAGGTAGGGTCCTGGGGTTTCTACGTGGACCCGGTGGCACGGGTAGCAGTTGCATATTTGATGCCTGAGTTAACGGGTTTGCCATCCATCTGTAGGGTCGTGTGGCGAGATTGTGGTAGATTTGGGCTGTACTGGTGCTGTCTGCTTTCAACGGGGTCATGTTCACGTCTACCTTCCTTTCTTGCTCTGGGTGCTTTTCCGTGAGAGCATTTAGGGTTCCCAAATAGCTGCAAATGTACCTATTTGAACCCAAGTTCACACCTGCAGAGGTGACATGCTTTGCAAAGCCAACGGCTGCTTGTTTTGTTTGCAGTGTAAGTAAAATTCGGGGTGACTGTCTCAGCCTCCCAATTGCTTTCCGTCTGGAAGTAGACAGGGGCCGGTGTCTAGGACACGTTTGTCATCTTTGTCAAGCATCTTCTCAGTGAAGTCGCTTCCCAGCTTTGTTTCAGTAGACGTTCTCTTCTCTCACCTTTCTCTTGGGGCATTTCCATGAAATGGCAGCGACTCGTCCCTCATGCGTTTCCCATGTGGTGGGCACAGTTGGCTGGCGGTGTTCCTTAAATCCATCCATTCACGTCTTCCCTCACCTCTGTGCCCATCATCACCAGGGCCTGATGCTTTGAGCTAATGTGGACAGCACTGAGCGGCTGACCCGAAGCTCAGTGTTGAGCTCCAGTTTGGGGTTGTCCCGAGATGGTGGAGATGATTTGGCGGCCTGAGAATATTTTGTGTGTGTTTCCTTTTATTTTCTCCTCCACCCCTCTTCTCTCCCCCCCCCCCACCCCCACCCCCAGTCAGGAGCAGGGAAAGGTAAACTGACGCGCAGTCTCGCTGTCTGTGAAGAATCCTCAGCCAGACCCGGAGGGGAAAGTCTCCAAGATCAGGTATACCATCCCCGTTACTATGGTTACTTGCACGAACGGGACCCACCTTTGTGTGCATGGGTATGAATCTGGCATTAGACAGTGTTTTGGGGGCGAAGGAACATCATTGGAAGAAAGAAAGTGTTTCTCTGGCTTCATCCCCTGTGTATGAGACGTTTTAAACTAGTGTCACAGTTTGTCACAGAGTATTACGTTTGTTTTTTTTCCAGACGCTCTGAAAACTGCAAATGGAAAGGAATTCAAAAGAATTTAGATTAAAACTTAAAAAGTAAGCCCGGTAGGGCTGGGTTTCCTCAAAGGCTCTCTCTTGATAAGACTGAACCAAATGCAGACCTTAAGTGTCCCATCTCCTTCCTTACAGGATAGTCTTACCTCTCACCTCCCCCAAATGCATTTGCCTATAAGCAACAAAACACTTGGCTATAATCAAATGTTAGGAATAGAGAAAAAAGGTGCATTGAACTTGGGAGAAGTACTTTGATGGCTGTTAGTGGAGATGTCTCAATACTGGAAAAATGATTCAGAGAGGAATCTGAGCTGATGGTGAATTTAAGTTAATGTTTTCATGTATCGCTGCATATGCACACGGTGATCGTTGCTACCATACAGCAAGGCTCTAAAAAATTCAACTTCCAGCAAAACCCTTTTGTGACAAAAACGGGAAACGTCACATCATCTTTATTTTTGTTTACCTTGTAGGCATCATATTAGCTTGTATTAAAATAGTCTTGCTGCTGATATTTCCCTGAATTTATCAGAGCCTGAGAGCAGTCAAGACAAAAGTGAAATGATTTATCTGAGCCCAGGGGAGGGAAAATTGATTTAAGATAACCATTATTTTTTGTTTGGTCTTGTTTTGCTTTTCTTTTTGTACTTTAATTGAAATCCTCTAAATTCTCCTCATGGTTACAGAGAGCACTGAGAGCACTTTCTTTAAAAGGACCAAAAATAAAGCCCTTCTCGATTTTGTCCTGAGAGCACTTTTTGTTCCCCAGCCGCATTTTCTCAACATGCCACTCCTGTTGTGGGCATGAACAGGCTACCTTTCAGTAGCCATCAAGATGTTTCATCCACAAGCTTTCTTTTCCTTGGGTTCTGAGAAATGTGTGGCTTTCCTTCAGCATTTTATTTGTGCTTCTATTTTTATTGGAGATTGAAAAGGGGGAATCATGTGACTATCCCGGCTTGTATTATTCAGTGTTGATTGACAGCTTGTAATGTAATGCACACGCCACGTGTTAACTCTACAGAATGACAGACTCTGGGAGAAGGGCTGTCCCCATGGTCCCCTACTCCAATGCAGGGCAGAGGAAGACAGCCTTTAAAGATGTAATCTGCTTTTTATACCATTTGGCAAGGTACCAGGAGGAAATTTTTTTTAAAAAATATTTTTATTGATTTCACAGAGGAAGGGAGAGGGAGAGAGAAATAGAAACATCAATGATGAGAGAGAATCATTGATCAGCTGCTTCCTGCACACCCCACACTGGGGATCGAGCCCACAACCCGGGCATGTGCCCCGACCAGGAATCAAACCGTGATCTCCTGGTTCATAGGTTGACTCAACCACTGGGCTACACTGGCCAGGCAGGAGGAAATTTTTTAAGAGAGCATCTGTATCCTAGTGCCAGTCCTGGATCTAAGTCTAGTTTCTCCATACAATTGGTGCAGAGAAATAAGATGCAAATGGTGCTTTGTTTCCTACTGGTTCCAAGCTTAGTAACCAAGACTAGGAGATAAGTACAGCTTGCAAGCTTTTCAGGAGGGTGCCAGACAGTAGCCAGACACACATGTAAGTAAGTGGCCATGCTAGACTTTTTAGAGAATAAAGAAGCAGACCTTTGAACTTGATAAGCAATGCCTTCGTTAGCTACCACCGGCACTTACAAAGTATGGGATCTGAATCCCAGAGAACACTGGCAGACGTATACAGCGTATGGATTGTATTGCTTCCCCTGTTTGTATATTTCACAGTATTTGGAAAACTGCCTTCATTTTCCTGTGTGGGAAAAACTCTTGCTACCTGTATTACTTGATCTCAGACCCATAGTTGATGGTTCAGTCTGTCCTTAAGTTAAAGGAGTTTTGCTTTTCTAATGTTATACTCTTTATCAGTGTATTACTGCAACTTGAATCATTCTTCTCCTGTTGTTGGACATAAACTTATCCTGTACCAATGTATTTATTAACACTTGTATTTTATTATTGAGTATATCAATAAAAATATTAAAAAATAACAGATTGTTTTTTACCAACTCAATAGCACTTTTGTGTGTTCTTTCAACACCATAATGTATATGTTTGTATAGAACAGATAGGTGTTTTTCTGAGTATAGTATTATTCCACACATGGCATGAGTTTGTCCATTTTTTTGGTAAATAATGTCAGTTAGCCTCTGCTCTTACATGAGTATTTCTAAGCCTCTTTGATTTAAGACTTAAACTTATGAAGGCTGGAAGGTTCAGTTGGTTTTGAAGAAGCAATGAGACCACTTTCATGGCTTGGTCCCCTCAGTTTCCCACCTGATCAGCTGTCAAATTGATTTTTTCCCCACCCCCTTCCTATCTTCTGAAGCAGGCATGTCCCAGCTGCTTTCTCAGCAAGTAGAAACAAATCATAACCCTAAAATCTGCCTGAAGCATTGTGGACTAAGACATTTCAGTCCCAAATCAAGTGATAAAAACACTCAGTTTTACATATTTCTTACATGTTCATCTCCAGAATAAATGTGTGACTGTCAGGACATCAGCTCCGATAAATATGTATCAGGAGTATGTAGTCTATTTTATCTTCGGTAGCACATGTCTTTCCAGCCTTGGTGACTTTTTATTCCAGCTATGAATTCACAATGGAGCCCCTCTCCAAAAAAGAAAGTTGGCTTTGGAGGGCTTTGGTTTTGTGCTTGTTCGATCAGACAAGTGAACCAAAGAACCATTAAGAATCCCGGATTGGCCATGATGTGAGGATGTACAGCATCCATTTAGTCACATGTAGATGAGCACTAGTTCAGTTTTCCCTGAAAAACACTATTAGTCACTGGGAATATTTTTTCCCCTACATCATAAATTTTAATGTCACTAGGGAAAGAAAGCTTTCCCATCAAATGATCTCTTACATAAGAGCATGTGGGCTTAATGTTGACTAATTTGTCATCATTTCAATCATAGCATAGGATTGTCATAAAACTAAAAAACATAATTTGGCTCATTCTTCTTCAAAACAGTGAACATACCATCAACCAAATGGCTGATATACAAGTTAATACAAAATGCTTCATTTTCAGTGCGAAATAAATAAATACAAAAATGGATTCAGCCGCAAATACTATACATGGTCCATCTTATACTAAGCAATAGTCCAAGTGAATCTTACATTTTGGAAAGGATTAACTGATGCTAAATTTGAACTCATATTAAATATTTATATATAATTGATGGAAAATATAATTCTAGTTTCTACCCTTTTTAAAAGGTGATGCTTACTGTAACTATATATTATGATGATTTATTAGGGGCATTTGTAAACCATGCATGTATGACAATAATGCATACCTAATATTCCTGCAATTATATAACTTGGTTTTTCTTAGTAGTAAAAAATCATTGTTGATACGGTGGTAAAGTAGACTTTCTCTTGTAAATTGGCTAGCAGGGTCTTTATCTATGTCTGTTCTATATGTAATGATGATTCGTAACATCTGTCTGTTTGTACTTGTGCCAGTTGCTCCTTATAAGAGCTCATAGGAAAGAACTATGGCAGCCGCTCCATGTTTGAGACATGGCAGTGGCGAGGATGCAAGCTCACTGATAAAGAACGGTTTCCTAGGTGCTTACAGGTAAACCCGGAGAGGAAACAAGAGTTGTGATCTACAGGAACGTAACTTGCTTAAGGTTAACCACCGTGAGGCAAAGTTTTAGCGCTAGATATTTCTCCTGACCTGCCCCTGACTCCTGAACTTTAATTCAACTGCAAGGGCAATTATTTTTCTGACAGATTGAATTTTCTGCCATTTAAGAAAGAAAGAAAAGAACTGCACCTGGCTTTCATTTGCCCGTACGTGATAAGCTCTATGCAAACTGGAAGCCGGATAGAAATGGTTGAATCTGGCCCTAAATTATTATATTTTTCCCCAACAGGACTCAGTTCACTCACAGCTTCCCAGTTTCCCCAGCCTGCAAGAGGAGGACAAATCTAGGCACGATGACCCTGAAAGAGAAAAAGAAAAGGATAAAAACAAAGATAAACCCTCTGAAAGACCCAAGATCAGAATGTTATCGAAAGGTGAATGTGAAAGTTTTCTTAACTTACTCAATTTAGAAAAACGAAGAATCACAGAATAATTCTAGATTTTACATGCATATTCACCTCCCACCAAACTCCGTATTTGATTGTGCGTGTGTGTGTGTGTGTGTGTGTGTGTGTGTGTGTGTGTGTATATAAAAGATGTGAACTTGATTTTTCCCCCCCTCTTCATGGTGTCATTATGTGTGTGGCCTGTGAGGTTATTTTTAGGATCACATTTTGTTGGGTTTTCATTGGGACCTCCTATTTTCAAAGATAAGTTTGTAGGAGCAGTGACTATAAATTTGCTCTTGTTTCAGGTTTATTAGTCCCATTCATTTAGATGGATGAACAGCAATGATACCCAGTTTTATATCTTAACTTTCATGTTTATCTTTAAGGACAGGTAGTGGATTGGCAATGCTCAGTCCACAAGTGAAATCCTCCCCAAAGCACAGATGTATGTATCCATGTCAGTGAAATACACACTTACCATTTTACCTGCCACAGATGAACTTGGTTTGTGCAACCCACATACTGCTCCATAATATCTCACTTACAGTATACACATTTCTACTTCAATAAAGTTTTTCCCCAAAAAAAAGTCATTCCTTCTAAATCTGCAATCCTACAAGCCAGACTTTTCAAATTGTTGCCATCCATAGAACTGTACAAAACTAAAAGGGAAAAAAATAAAAACAAATTTAAATTAAGTTGAAATGAACAATGCCGCAAACAAATAGCTTCTCAGTAGACTTTGGTTAGTAACTGAGAAAGGATAGGGCATTCAATCAGCTGAGGAACGGCAACTACTTCTAACATTATGCTCTATAACCAACATCTGCTTATATTCACTGCTGAATATCTAACATTCCAGGTGTATACAAGAGTAAAGAAATATAGCATCCTAAATGGTTTTAGAAATTAAGCTTTGGCTAGAATCAGAAGATTTGGAAGACCTGGAAGTATTTACTATCCTGCTGCATTTTGTATTGATTAATATTTAGATAATCTTGGGGTTTTCTTTCTTTCTCTCTCTCTTTCTTTTTCTTTCTCTCTCTCTCCCTTCCTTCCTTCCTTCCTTCCTTCCTTCCTTCCTTCCTTCCTTCCTTCCTTCTCTGTTTTAAGAGCAAGAGGGTTCCATGAGATCTCCTACTCCAGAACTCTCTCTGTGGGTTGAGAGTACCTGTCACGTGGAGGTCATGCCCTTGCTGATTTTAAGTTCAGAAGGAACCCATGATAATTGACTCCGCCCACCACCCACCCAGACTGTGCCTCCCAAGATGGTTGAGTTTGCCACACTCGGGATCTATTGGGTGTTCTCAATCCCTGAATCTAGTTTTTATTCTGATGTTAGACTGTCAGACTGCTCGTTTTGAAATAGGTATCTTTCATATCAATAGCTTCACCTGAAGTTTACCTGGGCAGGAAGGAAACAGGAAAGGTTGGGAAAACCTTTTGGCTACCCCCAGCCCCACCCCTCACTCCAACCACCACCCCCCTCATTCCTGACAACTCCGTCATGCTGTTTATTTCAGATTGCAGCCAAGAATACACGGATTCTACAGGCATAGACTTACACGAGTTTCTGATTAACACGCTAAAGAATAATTCCAGGTAAATTCTTAAACAAACCTTTTATTTTTAGAAGACTCAAGTGGAATATTATTATTGAACTCATTCATCCAAATACTTCCAAGAGGGGAGTTGTAAAGTATAGACTCCTTCTCTGATGTCTTAAACCCTCTCCTGGATTTTTATGTTAACTATTGATAGAGAATCTTAATTCCTGGGTGAATAACTTGTAGTTTACAAATTCTGCTGTCCTGGTCACAAAGAGATACGGGTTAAGGGGAAAAATAGAGGCGGGGTGGGGCGATCAATATCAAATAAACCAATTATGCTTCAATGCAGTTATATAAACACCTGCTTGGGCTTTGCTTTGTTCTAGTTTCCAATTAATTTAAGACATACAATTTATTTGATGTGCTTTATGAGCCTAATACCTTGCATATTCTAATTAACATGAAACCTGCAAACGTATTGATTATTAAAAATATTTAATAATTAATGAGTTTAGAAATAATCTTAAGAGGAATGAAACCATATGCATTATATAGCATATTCAAAAGAAGAGTTAGATAAGGGTTTGGAGGCACAATCTTTTTCATGCATCCAAATGAACTTTTTGGGTCTTTCTGTGGCAATGGAAAAGTACATTAAAAACTACATTTCCGCATTTATTTTTCAGGGACAGGATGATCCTCTTGAAAATGGAGCAGGAAATTATTGATTTCATCAGTGACAACAAGTATGTTAAATGGCAATACTGGTTAATTTGTACGATGTGTCTTAATTTGGTATTTGGGTTGAATTATTCACTCTGGAAAGGTTTTGGGATGGATACAACATTTAATACGTTTGCTGACTTGTTAAGTGGAGATTCTATTGGAGCTCTATGCTAATGGGAATTGTTGCTTGGACCATGTTTGCTCCTGCTTGTTAAATTGCTGACAAAATGGCTATGAACCGGGGCCCACTGATTAGCATAGAGTAGCTGTAACAAGAAGCGACCCTTTTCATTTTTATGATAGTTTTTTAATGGGCTCCAGCTGGCTGCAGTCAGTTATGCCTGGAAATAATTGTGCCGCTGTCACTGTAAACCATGTAATGACACATCTCCAGCTAGGCGCCTGCACTCCCATATGAAGCCGTATCATTTGTCCTGCGCCTGGCTCCGGCGATAAGGTATCACGGACTAAAACAGAACACTTTCCAAACAGACACTGCATTCTCCTTGGTGGGAGAAATGTGCAACTAGGAAACAAAGATAGTCATTGTAGCCTAATCGATGCATCTATGATAAGTGGACAACTTGTCTCAACATGGGAAGTGATGCCAGAGATGAGAGAGGAATAGTTTTATGTGTGTACCTGTGAAATGTACGTGAGGCCAGAAACAAAAAACGCTGATCCCACTTTTTTCCGGTCCTCTCTTTCAGTAACCATTACAAAAAGTTCCCTCAGATGTCCTCCTATCAGAGGATGCTCGTCCACCGTGTGGCAGCTTACTTCGGGTTGGACCACAACGTGGATCAAACAGGGAAATCCGTTATCATCAATAAGACCAGCAGCACGCGAATGTAAGCCCCATCGCTGCCTTTGGTTAGCGACTCCCTTTCCTCTTCTGTGTTCATTTGTTAAGAGCTCAGTGTAGAATGCAAAGTACGTGACATTTAAAATGCACAGTGTTCTTTATCACTCGTTCTTATCAGCAGTCGTGTGGCATTTATCTGTAGGGGATGATCGGAGGGTCAGGGTAGTTTATAAAATTCAGGCAATGGAATGGATTTATTCCCTGATCTCTAACAGAGCTCCTGAAACATATGTTCTTTCCTTCCTTCAGTGCCCCTTTCGATTAGAAACAAAACCGTGAAACGTTTTATGGCAACACGTAACTCAAGTTAAAAATCACAGACATTTTAAAACAACAACGACATGTGCAGGGTCCTTTTAGTTCTTTTTGCTGCTTTTAAAGTCGAAAAAAGGCGCAAACCTGGAGGTAGCAATGCTGCCTCTAAGACCCAGTTCTTTACTTACTGGCTGTGCGGCCTGAACCGCGTCATTTAAAATCTGCCATCTCAGTGTTTGTCCCTTGCAAAAGGACACGTTTTGAGCTAGATGATGCCTACGTTCTGGTTTGGTTTTTGTTTTGTTTGTTTGTTGTTGTTTTTTGTCCTTAAAAACAGTGTTTGTTTCTATCTCACTATCTTTCCATGGTCCCACCAGAAGCATAAGATGGGTAGTTATTTGCTTTGGAAATTTGGAGCGGTCTTGAACTTGGGTCTCTTTTGAGTACAGAGCAAGTCACTTTCATAAGCCAAATACATGTTAAATGGAAAAGCTGTCCTAAGTAAAGCATTCTCTTAAAACACGCGTATGTTATCATTTCTTTTTTTTTTTTTTCCACTGTGCTTGGTAAAATGTGTGCATTGCATAGTTTTTAGGAATGCTATGTCACTGAAATGAACTTCTGTGTTAAGCAAAGAAACACGGTTAAAATCCTTTCTTTTCCGATCCCCAGACATTGGGACAGGAAGGGACGGAGATGAGGCTCTTTCTGGACTCAAGGCCCAGTCTGTGCTCAGCAGAACTTAGAGTGAAGGCCTTCGTGGAGAAACACAAACTGGGAGATCAGAGGCTGAGCTTGGCTATTACCTCAGGGACACCAAGCACTTCTCTGGGCTTCAATTACTTATCTGCAGGGGAGTTTGAAGTGGCGACTATTTAAGAACCCTTGAAGCTTCAGAATTACCGGGTCTTGCGGTTGCATTCTACTTTGCAGGCAAGATACATTTTAGCATTTCCCAGCTTTCCACTTTGATGGCTGGCACAGGTGCCTCCTGTTTTGAACAGTCATAGAAATGGAAAGGTCACTGTCCTTTAATCCTGCTGTTCTTCCCTCTCCACCAGATACTCGGAGTTCTTGCTATTGTTGTTGCTTTTAACTCTCCATTCTGTGTTGTTGTTGTGACTTTCAGATGCCACAGGGCAGGGAGGGACACACTGGTTGCAAAATAGGCAAGCAAGGAACTATTTCCTTTTCCTTTGTTTTTCTCCTCTTTCTCTAAAAGCCCATAGCAGAAAAGCCCATAGGTCAACTAGACTGTTTGATATAGTTTCAACCAATACAGGGAGTGCATTTATTTTTTTCATGCACACTCATTTTGCAATCACACGGTCATGAATCTTAGTAGCCATGTTTGAGACCCGTTCTCTTGTAGAATTTACTGCTTTCTGGCTGATCATGAACGGAGGTTTTGAGTTGACATTCACCATATTGTGTTATTCAACCTTTCGTTCTAGCTCTCTTTCCCCAGTATATTGCCAGAAATAGGTTTCACTCTCTAGCACTTTAAAATGTTTTCGATTCTTTGTTAACTGTCAGATTAAGTTAAATGAGCCTCTTGGAAATCTGGGGCGGAGGTATTAGGCTCTGTGCTATTTTGGTGCCGCAAACAGTGTTTATAACGCATATACTCTCTATAATGTTGCTTTTTTGACATTCAGAATGGAGGCTAAAAAGTGTGAACAGTAATTTTATAAATACGATTTAAAGGCTACAAATAGAAGAGTCTGTTTTTATGTGAGAAGTTTTACCCTTCTCTTTGTCTCTCTTCCTTGATCTACACTTTCTCTGGCTTATTTTGTTGTTGTTTTTGTTTTAGCCCAGAACAGCTCATTGCTCATTTATTAAATACTTTTTTCACTCCCTTTCCTTTTCTTCAGTCTAGAGAAAGGATTCATGTCCAGGGTATACCTTTTGGAGACTAAACACCATCTACTTGCACTAGTGTTTTCCAAAGGGCCAACCCCACACGCATCGGAATGTTTCTGCATATGTTAGAGTAACTGTTTAACTAACCCCAGATAATGTGTATGTTAAAAGGTTTTCATCTCTTGAATATTTTTTCTTTTGTCTTTCACATTCACCCACTGTCATTGCCTTAAATCCCCTACTCTAAAAGGACACAGCAAGAAAGGAAAGAGCAAATCCACTGAAGGAGAGTGGTGACAGGTCCCAGACACCCTGAAACAAGAATAGTGGTCTAAAGACAGAGGTTTGGGGGGGGACACCAAAAGAGTCTAGTGCTCAAGAACTCAATGCCCTGATTCCTAAGGACCTAGGTGTTTGATGAGTGATATTTAGGACTTTGCTTGCTTGTTTGTTCCAGAATAGATGGTCAGCTGAGCTGGCTATTGGGTGAATCACAAGAACCATGCACCTTGTTCTAGCGCTACGTAAAGCTTCTCTCTAGGTGAAGCAGTTGAGCCCAGTTGACTTTGTTAAGAATCTTGAAGTGAAGGATAACTATTGCCCTAGGCCAGTGGACGACAAACTCATTAGTCAACAGAGCCAAATATCAACAGGACAACGATGGAAATTTCTTTTGAGAGCCACATTTTTTAAACTTAAACTTCTTAACGCCACTTCTTCAAAATAGACTCGCCCAGGCCGTGGTATTTTGTGGAAGAGCCACACTCAAGGGGCTAAAGAGCCATGTGGCTCGCGAGCCGCGGTTTGCCAACCACTGCACTAGGAGATAGGATTGTGAGCCCTCCCACCTTCTCAGTGGGCTGACCCAGAGAGGGGTGGACAGCAGTACATCAGAATCTATGGACATTAGTTCTGCTTAATATCTGAAGACGCAAAGGCTTAAAATGGGAATATTTAGTGTTTGACCCTTAGGCATTTCATTCCCTGAAAGTGATTAATTGCATTTTTACCAAAACAAACAGAAAAAACACCATACTTTCCTCCCAAATTTATTATATTTCTTCATTTTTGGCTGTGAATAAACAGAGTGGCATCCTCATATGGATGCTTGCTTGACAGTCCTCTGAAGAAGACCAGGTTGGACATCCGTGAGTGGCTGGTTGGCATCTTGTTGTTTCTAAACATGGTAACTTCATACAGGAAACTTTATATAGAAAGAACATTGAAAGTCATCTGATCAGAAACCTAACTAAGAATTGTATTGCTCTCAAGAAAAACAATGAAGTTTAATTTACTGAACAACCTCGTATTTTAATCAATACTCAGGCTCAAAGTAAGACCTATGTTAACACTGGTCCAAATACATATCATTTCTCTCAAATATTATATTTTCTCATATAATTTTTCTCAAATACCTCAGAGACCATAAGGTTGTATAGATGAGATAGGTAAACCATAGAGATATATTGTGAGGAGAGAATATATGTTTGCTGTATTCCTTTCCCGACTTGAAATAATTTACGAGCCTTTGAGTGTCAGATGTGTAATTTCCCCACTTAATTTTGGAAATGAAATATGCATGTGCCTTCTGTAACATTAGTACTTTTACTATAACATTTTTTAAACAAAGTTTTCCCATGGAATAATGATACTTTTTAAATTTTTATTTTTTTAATCTTACAACATTCTAGGTAGATAAAGCTGAACCATGTTACAGGAGCAAAATCTGAGATTTGTGTCTTGATCTTTCTTACCTACTCAATTCACAGAAGACCAAGACTGAAACCACTGCTCCTGGCCCTCAGTCATGACTCTTCTCCTAAGATTAGAAAACAACAAATCTTAATAGAATAAATACTCTGAAATGATAAGATCCCCAAACACTATTCTTTCACCAGTACCCATTTATTTCCTTACAGCATCCTAATTTGCATTTAATTACTTTAAAAAACTGAACAGAGAACTCAATTCAACAATGTTTATACTATGGTGAATGTTAAAACCAGGACACCAACAAAACGTCGGGACCACAGAACCCACAGGATTAAAAATTGGCTTGGCATACTTGGAAGTGAGACAAAGCCCAGGTTCTTAATTAAATCTTGTAAAGCAGAAAGTACTTCTCAGGTGTTCTATATGGGGCTGCCAACAAAAAGAAACATAGACTGTGGAACATGCCCATCTTCTGTTTATAGTCGATTTGAGGAACCAATATAATTTTGGTCAGGACTCTCTGTGTGTGTAAGTGTGTAAAAACATTATCTGTGTTTAGAAAAAGGCTCCCTGTACACGTACATGCTACATATAGTATTGCCCTAAGCATACAAGAGTAGCGGAGGGAGCGAGATTGCTGTGGGTTGGTTCTTCACCTACAGCTGTGCTTGTGTAGGCAGCAGAATGAGCCTCAGATCCTCAGAGCTTCCTTCATGGCTTCGAAGTCATAGGAATTGGCACTTGGGAAAAGTTTTGGGACGTACTTGTAGGTGAAAACCTGCTTGTATACAGTGAATAGCTGGTCTCGTGTCTTACTAACCTTAAGATTTCTGTTAGTGGAGAGAGGCCATTAGCATATAACCATGGCTGTAGGAAGGAGATAATTAGGGCATAGAGTAGATTAAAAAAAAAAAAAAGTTGTAGTTTAATGGTCAAAGGTGTTTGGTTTCCACGCAGTTGTGTCCGTAAATGCTAGACTGTAATTATGGATACAGATCTTCAAATAATAAATTGGAATCTACCAAGAGAAGTGGATCTCTACCTACTATGTTTTATACCCCAACCAGACTCCTTCCAACTTCTCAGCCTTTCTAGATTCCACTACATTCCCAGGGGAACATAGCCCCAAACTTCCTAATCTCTACTTCCCAATCTCCTGGCCTTCAACCCGGAAATATTAACACATAGCATTCCTTTATACATACAAAAATTATTGGTTAATTCTATGTCAATTAAAATATACTAATCATTCTGCACCTTCTCAGCAAGTAAAAATATAATATTTGCATCTAAGCTTAAATGGAATACTTGTTTACACACCATTACAATATGTATGCAAGCAAAAAAACCTTGAATGCCAAGATACAATAGTCATATTCAGCAGTTTTCAATGAACATGTTACTTTAAGAAAATTATTACTTGTTTATTTGGAACTGATGAATCAAACCATTATTTGATTATTATAGATTGGATCTATCCTAATTAAGGTTAACACAAATATAAACGTCAGTTCAATTTCCACTGGTGGACTTTTAGATCTAGGCTACTCAGAAAAATGTAAAGAGTGCTAAGAGTAGCTTGTAACATTTCCTGAGTGCTTTGCTAGTGCCTGGCATTGGGCTTGGCACTTTACTTGCATAGCCTGTACCTCATTTAATCCCCCTAAGCCTTTTGAAATAAGTGTTATTACTTCCTTTCTTTTTTCTTTTTTTTTAACAACAAAACAACACTTCTGCCATAGGGATGTTAAGTAGCTTGCAAGAAGTCGCACAGTTAGTAAGCTGCGGAGCTGAAAAAGCACAGTAATGGGTGTTTTGAAAAGCCACATTCTGTTAGGCTTGCCAATCAGCAATTTATGTGTGAATTGTTTAAAACCCAGCTTAATTTTAAAACTGTTGCTATGTTACCTTTAGCATGCTAGTTCACGTCCATTTTATGTAAAGTTGTTGGGTTGTGCTAATATGCATGGTGTTTTGTGGGGAGTAGAGCTTAGAGTCATCGGCTCTATTAATGCTACTTCCTTTTAATGTTCATATAATATTTTTAGTGATGTTCCTATAATATGGAAATGAAAGAATGGAGAGCTTAAAGAGAAGACAGTATAATACTGATACTGTCTAAAAAATATTTTTATTGATTTCATAGAGGAAGGGAGAGGGAGAAAGATAGAAATATCAGTGATGAGAGAGACTTATTGATTGGCTGCCTCCTGCACGCCCCGCAACCTGGGCATGTGCCCTGACCAGAAATCGAACTGTGACCTCATGGTTCATAGGTTGATGCTCAACCCCTGAGTCATGCTGGCTGGGCAGCCTTCTTCTTTTTAAATGTTTCCTTTATGGAAATTCTCAATGTATAGGCACACTTGTAGCAATATGTCTGTTTTGTGAAGCTAAGTAGATCCAGCTGATGTGTAAGTCCCTTTGGTATTGTTGCTGATACTGGGGCTCCATACAGTTCAGAAATGGCCAAACTCACAAGCAGATAATATAATATTCCAGGTCTTGTTTACATGCGATCTATTTCTCTTTTTCAAATTACACATTTTCTCCTTTATTCCTTGTCCCTCTTATTTTTTTTATATCATTATAATTTAGATTTCTCCTTTAAAAGGAAGAAAAAGGTTGAGATTAGACACTATCACCTAGTTATTATCATTAGTAAATGCATGTTTCTATGCATATAGATCAACAAAGACAGAGCAATAAAATGTGTTTGTTTGCTAATTGGATTATATATATTGGAAGGTCTTAATGTAATAAGCCAAGACCAGGAGCACAGACCATAATTAATCCTGGTATTTTTTAAAGCAGCAGAGCAGCAGAAAGACTAAGAATTGCTTTGGCCAAATAAAACATTTTTAGCTGATTATAAAATAATATAGGCCATGAACAAAAATTTAGAAACTATTCAGAAAGTAAGAATATTTTCATTGTTCGTAATCCAGTGATTAAATACAAACCACTTTTAAATTGTTGAATTTGTTTCCTATCTTTCTAAACTAATAGTTTTAGTTAATGTGTTGTCCTGAAATACTACATGTTTCCTCTAATAATCAGAAGTATAGCAAAGGCTAGCAGGAAAAGTTACCCATTATCTTACCAGCCAGAGACAGTCACTGCTGCCGTGTTGCTGTTATTATATATTGTAGTTTCAACAAATCTGATCATGCTACATCTTTTACAAATTGCTTTTCTGTGTTAGGAACGTACTGAATATCATTTTACAAAGTTGCATATTACAGATGGAGATATTTAAGTTACTTACTCAATCCACCATGGGTTTCCACTGTTTTGCTGTCTTGATCAATGGAATAGTGTATTCATTCATTACTATTTCCTATGATTGCAGTCTTAGAAATGGAATCACTGTGCCAAGGAGGATTGACACTTTCAAGGCTCTTAATGCCCATGGCCAGTGCGCCCGAGCAGTGGTACCAATTTAAGGGAAGATGTCTTACTGACCCTTGTGGCCTTTGACTATTCTGCTTAATTTTGTTGTTGCTCATGAATAGCCTTATGTTAGAGGAGGGTCAGGGTGTATCCTTTGTTAGTTTGCATGTCTCTGTTTATACACACAGTACACAATCAAAACAGAGAAGAATAAAGTGAACTTTTCAAAGGTGTAGAGAACTGAGAACATCCTTTTGAAAGATGCTAATAGAGGAAGCACTGGCTATATTGGATTTATAAGGTATAGACACACTTAACAAGACTAAAATGGTACAAAATGACAAAATAATAGTGGAAATTGTGAAATACTTAAAGAAGAATGGCTGGGCTTTGTTTTTTAAAGGAAAAAAATCAGTTGTAAATATTTTAATTGAAAAATTTAAAGCATTAATAATGATTCCTCTAATATGTTTGGCTTTGAGTATTTTTGATAGATGTCTTGCACCACCAAAATATTTATCCTGTTGTGCGCAACGACCTTTTTTTATTAAGATATTTATGCATATTGATGACCATCTTTTAGTTATTCAGTATGGAAATTCAAAGTTTTTGTACACCTTCCTATTTCATAGAATTGAATTCTTCATTTGTGTGTAGAGGGAGGGAGAAGACAGGGAAGGACTAAGCTATTTGGAAGCAAAGTAATAAATTTGGCCTCAAGAAACTGGCAGTGAGAGCAAACCATTGAAAATACCTCTAGAACAAAGGATTTTAAAAATCAGTATAAGAACTGTTCATCTATTTTAAGCTCAAAGAGAAAAACTCTAACTGTAATTGGAATTAATTGACTAGAAGAATTGATTGATTGACTTACATAGTATTTCACTCAGCCACACTTCCTCTCAATTCATGAGCTGTCTAATAAGGAACAATGAGGAGTTAATTCTAATTTTTTTTTTGTTATTCCTCATTCGAGGATATTTTTCCATTGATCTTTAGAGAGAGTGGAAGGGAGGGGGAGAGATAAAGAGAGAAACATCAATGGATATGAGAGAGACACATCAATTGGTTGCCTCCTACATGTGACCAGATCAGGGCTAGGGATCAAGCCTGCAATTGAGGTATGTGCCCTTGACTGGAATCAGACCCAGGACCCTCAGTCCACAGGCTGGCACTCTAACCACTGAGCCAACCGGCTAAGGCAAGTTCATTCTAATTTTTGAAAGGTTTGGTTGGGGATGCCAGTACTATCCACCATGCACAAACAAGGAGTTTCACAGTGGATGCCTGCTATGAATTGTGGGAAAACCTTGTTTTACATTAAAAGGGAAGAGATTTTTTTCATCAAGAAGAAATATTAAATTCATATTTTCTGCATTTTGATGCTACAGAGAAAGCTAGAAATAATAACTCATGGACTAAAATCCACTAGAAAAAAGAAATTTAAGTGCCTGTGACGCATGCCCCTGAGATAAGTAGTAAACTTTAGTGATCAATACCTTCATAAAGACCATGACATTTTGCAGCCTTGAGGAGCTTTTCTTAGCATTACATCCTTATATCGATACATTCAAAATAATGTCTTCCCATTTTTTTTTTAAAAAAAGGTACATATATTACTTTGGTTTCGTTCATTTTATGGCTAAGAAATAACATTACTCTGATGTTAAAGTAGTAATAAAAAGGATTTTTTAAAGGTATAATATAATGGTACATTATCAGTAATTTCTAGTTTAATCACATGCAATACTTTAGCTATGTATTACAGTTTTCATGAGTTTCATCTGCAAATTGCTCTTCAGCTTTCAGTCATGGATCATTCTCTATAAAACCAACCCGGAAAAATCTTATTAGGTTTCTTTTATTTCCTTTACGCATACTTCAAATGGTTACTTCATAATCTCTGAAAATATTTCTGGAAAATCATGAAGTGGAATAATAATTTGGGATGTTAGGTTCTAATGTTGAAAAAATTTAAAGGCAGCTATGGAAAATGCGCTTTGCATAATTTATATCAGAGTAAGAAATATTCTTGCTCTAACTATTACTTACCTTGTTGATTACAACAAACTCCTTTGACTACCCTTTACTTCTGTGATGGAGCATTTTACCTAAATATGTCCTGCTGTGAAAAACAAAGAAATGCAAATGAAATTTCAAAAATACTGTTTGAATAGCTCTCTCCTAGTGATGACACTCTAAACTGAGGAATTTCAAAACTAGAAAAGCTAAGATTCTTATTTCCACCTCTCTTCCAAAGAGACCCTCAAATTTTCAAAAACTTTAATAACATGATTATTTTGGGTCCCCTTAATGTGAAACATGGGTTTGATTTTTAAAGATCTTCTTATAATTTGAGATTTTGCTTGCTATAGAAATAGGTACGGGGTGGGGGTGTTCAAAATGATGAGGAACAAAGTTAAAATGTGTCTCCCTTTCCCTGTTATTGAACTTATGCTCCTACTAACCCGACTCCCTTCTGTTTTGTTTTATAATTTTACAATGCATGACTGCATATCTTATTCAGTGACCCGTTGATCTTTTCCTTTAATTGCCTTGATTTATATACAGCTGTACTCAATGTTTATTCATTCATACATCCATTCATTTAGCTGTTTAACCAAATGCCTCCCATATGCCAGGCACGGTTCTCGGCACTAAGGATTAAGTATGTAAAAAGGAAGGTCTAGGCCTGGCCAGGTAGCACATTTGCCCGTCCAGATTGTTGGTTATGTTTCACTACATTTCCGTTGGGGTGGAACACGTTTACACTGATCTTTAAGATGATGTGATGCAGGGTTTTTGTTTTCACTGTGGGGCTGAAGGCCCCTGGCCCACTGTGTGCTGCAGTAACAGAGAGGGGCCGCAGCATAGCTCTGCCAGGGTGTGAATAGACGGCTGCCTGCGGCTTAGTGGACAAGTCTACAAACTTGGAGCCAAATGTCACTGAGGGGTCGTTGATTTATCTGTAAAAGAGGCAAAATATATTTGCTTCTCATACATCCAAGTTGTATTGTAAGGGTTGAAAAAGAGAATAAAATTTTGCAAACATTATACAAAGTTCTAGAAGCTATCACGGGTATTATTCCAGTTTGCTGTTTGTGTCTGTTCACCACTGTCGGTATAATTTATGTGTATGCATTTAAGGAAAGGATGAGTCCCACCAATATCTGAATTATACACTTCAATGAACTCATTGTTTTCGAAGTGCTATTGACTTATTTCGGGATCTATAAAGAAACGGTGACATGCCCTTACGCACTGGTCACCCAGATTAAGCAACAGATCCTTTGAAGTGACTTCCTAATGACTGAAGGCATAATGAACCCAGTAGGGATAGAAAACCCACTGAGCTTCGGAAGTAATCCATCAGATATGACAGGGACACTTTAATGAGAGTCATAAATAACAACGGTTTCTAAGCCCAGGGCAAATATTTTAGCACTTCCTCTGGGGAGGAACTCAAGCCCAAGTCATTCGTTGAGCTCTTTGAAGTGCAGTGACGATTGTGGGAAATGAACAAGGAAGTGGAGCCCTTTCCTGTAATAATACAAAATGATTAAGAGGACCGAAAAAAAAATCGATTGACTGATCAATAAGGTTTAACTGCTTGGAGCATTTTCCCCTTGCTAATCAGTCATTAAGCTGTTTAAACTAAATATTTCCAGTTTCTCCAATTACTGAACGGATTTACAAGACTTGGTCAAGGATGTCCGAGCCTCCTGGAGCCAGATTCTAGGACAGTTATCAGTGGAGAAAGAAGGCAATAATTTATAAAGGATCCTCTCTCAGTTCAGATTAAGGAAATTCTTTAACAGGAGGCTGTGCGGGGAATTGTCTCTCCTGGTTTCCAAACGTTGGGAAATTAATGTGTGACTCCCAAGTTCTAAACATGTAAATTTGTTCTAGAATATGGGCGGGAACTTGATTTAATTCAAAAGTAATGGCCATCCAGATCACTAGAGGGACATCTACGCACTATATATGTGCAGGCCTTTACAGTAGCTTTAAACTGCAGCCATGGTGAGCAGCGTGCAGCAAAAAAGACTCCGCATTCAAACCAACCGAAGGTATTCTCACCGCACCTGTGAAGGGGCAGATCCTCACCTACCTGTATATTGCCAGAGATTCTCGTATCAAAACCGCGTGTTAACTTTTTCTTTTCAAGTTGAATGCCACTGTGGGGGAAAAAAAAAAAAAGAACACTAAGAAATAACTCTAAACAGGAGGCAAAACTTTTTTATTGCTATGTTTTACTTTGCTGGCAGACCAGAGCAAAGGTTTTGTGAACATTTAAAAGATGAAAAAGGTGAAGAATCCCAGAAGCGGTTTATCTTGAAGCGAGATAACTCTAGTATTGATAAAGAAGACAATCAGGTTGGTTCTCAAGTTTGAGAGTGGCTGACGTTGTCTTTGAAGGTGGGCTGACTGATATTCTTGTCGTCCCTCTGTGGCCCCTTTCTCCCTCTCCCTCCTACCAGCCCTCCCCCCCCCGCCTCTGATACTACCACCCTCTCTCCCACCTCCTTGCCCACCTTGCCCCCCCCCGCCTTTGGCATTCAGTGGGGAGCCAAAAACCCACGTCCTGGTTGCTTTAGCCATGGCTCTGTGTTGGGCTGCATGGGCGGTGCTTGGCGCAGTTCCTGCTGCATGTGTTGGGGGTGGGGATGCCACAGGCCCCAAGCTGCTGGGAAAAGCTCTGTCAGTCGCGTTTGCAGATGTCTGTGTAACTATGGCAGTCCTTCCACTCCCTACAGCTTTGTCCTTCAGTTGTGCACAAATTGAGCTGGATTATCAAAACGGACCGCTGAGCACCCGGTGTAGCTGTAAAGAACAAACCTTGTTATGGTGAGGACAGGTGGATTTTGCAACTACCCTACAATCAGTCTTCACAGCAAAGAACCAAGTTCATGTTTTAGTCTCCCGACCCTCCTCCCGCCCATGTTTTATTGTCCGTGTAAATTGTCTGCTTGTTTTGCATGAACTGTAGCACAATTCTCTGTGTGTGTGCGTGTGTGTGCATTTCGCTTGTGATAAAACGTCGTGTTGTTGTAGGTGGCCTGACCATGGTACCTCGCTAAGGGGGTAGATGTTTCACTAAATCTCTTCTCCAGTTGGTGTGGGATCCAGAGCTATTAGGGAGAACACTGAGTAAACGGCACAAGAAAACAAGTTTCACATGCAGAGAAGAACAGTGGAAAGTCATGTAAATGCCATTACACTTTGTGTCTCTGACAATCAAAATAGATTTTTTTTTTTGAAATGACTTTGCTTTAAAATCCTTAAGGGCAAGATAATAAGCATCTCACTCAAGTTATTATTTTAATTATTCTCGGTGAGTCACTGGAAGGCTGTCTGTGCATCTCTGATGCACTTTTTAAAAAAGAGAGAAAGAAAGAAAGCGGTTCACCATTTGTATCTCATTTCCTCCCACCACCACCGACACCAGCACCCACCTCTGAGCTCCACCGGGGCTCGAGGTGACTCTGAGACATGTGCCTGCGTCGTGTACTGAGTGGGTGTTTGTTGAATGGATGGATGGACATGGTTAGGGCAGAGCATTTCGTGAGGAATGGCAAGACAAAGATGGGAGGGTAGGTGAGATGCAGGATGTGGTTCAGATGAAGAAGGGCAGTCTTTATGCTGGGTTCTTTGAATGTTACCTTAGATGTCTTGATATTGACCCCGATCAACAAGCACATTTTAAATTTAATTCCTACTTGCTATGCCAGATGCAATTCCCAGAATCAGTTATTGAGTGAACAACAACAACAAAAAAATAGATATAGAGGACTAGTGCCCACATCTTCCTTCCCACCATTATTTCTTGACCCCCTTGCTGGGTTTCTCCAGTCTCCAAGTTTTCAAAGCCATTTCTCCTCTTAGCTACCTTGATCTAGCCATCACTCCCATTTCTACCAACACTCTGCCTCCTTCTGAGAAGTCAAAACCACACAGGTTAGCAAAGGAGACGGAGTCCATCACTGGTGAGCTGTCACATAGCTGAACTGGCTGAACACCTGAGGCACATCCAGGTACTTCCGTTTCAGAAACACCTGTGCTACCTGCATCCAGCAAGGAGGCCACCAGCAAACATGCCCTGGCATTGCTTGTCATGCACACACAGCACACATGCCCCGCCCCCCCCCCCCCCCCCCCACACACACACAGCTTCCTCAGGGACCAGAAGGAGTGAGACTTTTCATGCTCCATTTAAGTGAACATTTATTATCCTCAGCTGACAGTTGCTAAACCGCAGACTTCTAACAACTCGACTTGGGTAACCCTCCTGATTTCTTTTTTCTGTTCAGCAAAACAGAATGCATCCATTTAGAGATGACAGACGAAGTAAATCAATTGAAGAGAGAGAAGAGGAGTATCAGAGAGTGAGGGACAGAATATTTGCACACGATGTGAGTAGTTGTTTTAATTGCCTCTTTAGTGCGGTCCTTCCATCAGCAGTAAGGCAGCCTCATTCCCCAGACAGCGAGCTGGCAGGGACGAAGGAAGCTGGAGCCAGGGAACACATCGAACTGCAGCAAACTCCAGGTGTTTCTGGCAGAGGCCCCGGGTTCAGGGAAGTGATGGAAAAGGAGCCAGGGGCTCGCGCGTGTTCCTAGGATGTGACCTGTGTGGGAACTGCGGTATAATTTTGGTCAGTTCAATAGGCCCTGAGTACAGAGACAGGGTGCCAGGTTTGAACAGATACCTTGACGCCAGCATTGGCCAGGAGATAGGAGTCACATTGCTGTCTTTTTCCTATTAACACTGTGCAATAGAATCAAAAGAAGAGTATGCTGATCACACACACACACACGGAACTTCCTTTTTTCTATCTTTCTTATTTCTGCATTCTTAGCAAGCATGGCCTTTTCTTATAGCAAATTTAAATAATGATACTCCCCACCCCCAATTTCAGGTCAAATTAGTTTTGTAAACAGTTTTTAAAGGAATAATGACAAAACAACCTCTTTTGTTCAAATTTCCACAAATAAGATGTTGGTGGGGATTTTTTTAAACTCTTTTACTCACTCTGGTCAAAATCAAATGCAATTAAATTAGGTAAAAATTAATAGGTACCAAAAAAAAAAAAAAAGGACTGGATTTAAATGTAAGAAAATGAGAAGAGCAAGCAGTTGCCATAGCCATTCCATCCCATGAAATCACCTGCAGCCTCCTATCATGTTGGGTCTGCTGTCTGCAGAAGGAGAGGTGTGAGCTCCTTTGTGCAGACTGGGCCAACACTTCCAGATCTACTGACTCAGGTGGGGCACCTAACCTCCTGTTGCCAGTTGCTCCTGGAGGCTCTTGCAAAGCCAGCCCAGTGACCTAGGCTTCCGAGCTCAGCCTGGAGGAGGACTGCTGTCCTCAGTGGCTTCTAGCCCAAGCCAGTTCCAGGACCTCCAGCTGGTGGTGGGTCCTTTAATAGGAAGCTGCAGAGGAAGCAACACTAGCTGTCCATGCCCTTCACCTTTATACATCTCTTCCAGGTCCCCTCTGCCTTTCTTGGCTATATTACAATCAAATTGTCATGATTGAATACTCTGGCTTGGAACTCTAGAATGAGGAGAGGGGGAGAGATGGAGATGGAGGTAGCCATAGCTGGATGAAGTTTGGGTACAACACTAGAAGATTCTGTACCTGTGTGACCTGGATTTTTCTTATGGTCAGTTATCGGTGGTGCAGCCTGACACATAGAAGGCCTTCAGCTGTGTTTGCTGGGTGCCTACCAGGATGAAATAGTGAGAGGGTCTGTGTGAGTCCTGCTGGTGTGAGGAGGCCTCCTGTGGCCTGGAGGTGGCATGCTCTTCTCTGGTGACCTTCATGGAGAGACACTTTTCTGAAAGCCAGTTCATTTTCTCTCTCTCTCTCTCTCTCTCTCTCCCCCCTCTCTCTGTCATACACATTTTCCCTCCTTACTCTGCACTTCTATTCAAAAGTAAATACTAATTCAAAAGCAAATAGAAATCACCCAGACAGTATACAAGCACCATTACGCTTGTTTTCTCTCCAAAGTAGCACCACATTGCCAGACACTCAAGAGCCAGGGGACAGAGAAGAGCATCGCTGATGCCTGCCTGTCCTTCGCATCTAGTAAGAGGTCCTTATGCGGTCAAAGGGTTGGCCTGACTTCCCTGTGATCCTATTAAGCAGATTCATTGTGAAGGACCTGAGTCCCTGGTTAAAGTTTGGAGGCAAGTGTTACTGTTCAACCATCTGTACATGGTAAAGCATCTATAGATGCAAGCTGTGGGCCTTTTTCAGTTAAATTCAACATATCGTGGCAGTTAACTGGTTAAGGCCTCTATGGCCACATGCTGCATTGACATTTAAGAGAAATAAAAGCAGACCTACATGGGAGAGAGCTTCCATGCCAAGCTATGTCCGTAGCCAACCCATTCCATGCAATCATTTGACATCCTCCTTTCAAGGCCATGGCTGCTTCTCTCTGCGAGAGTAGCGGCGTGACCTCCTCTGGTGGCCAGTATGTCTGGCTTTCCTAATTCAGCCTTGTTCCTGACACTACTCTTCACCTGATCTCTTAGGGCAGGGGTTTTCCACTTGGCATCCTGCACTCAGAGTAGGTTCATAGATGGGCTTCGGAGATTAAAGTCCCAGAAACCATCTGTAAAAAGGCTATGTTCATCAGCAGATGTGCATTTTTTTGAAGGAAACGGTCTCTAGTGTTTATTTGATTCTTATAACTTGCATCCTCCTGTAAAGGCTAAGGGCCACTCTTCCTCCCTCATCTGATAGCTCTACGGAGACAACGCAGTCATACCACCGACGTTCCCTGGGTTAGCTATTTATTGCTGCACAAAAAAATATTCCCCAAATTGTTCAGCTTGAAACAAAACAATACTTCTTATCTCATGGTCACCATGGTGTCAGGAATCTGGAAGTGGTTTGGCTGAGTGATTCTGGCTCAAGGCTCAAGGTCTTTCAAGGTCAGGCTGTCAGCTGGGCTGCAGTCATCTGAAGGCACAGTGAGTGGGTAGGTGCTTCCAGACTCATTCACATGCTGCAAGGCTTCAGCTCCTTGCAGATTAGAGGCTGAAGATCTCAGTGCTTATGATGTGAGCCTCCCCATAGGCTGGTGAGTGTCTGTAAGACATGGCAACTAGCTCCCCCAGTGCAGGTGACCCAAGAGGAAAAAGGTGGCCTGAAATGGAAGACACCATCTTTTATAACCTAATCCTGGAAGTGACACACCTCCCCTTCTGCTGTATTCTGTTGAACCCATACTCTGGTCCTGGTCCCATGAGAGAGGTATACTACACAAGATAGTGATACTCAGAGTCAGGATCATTGGGGGTTACCCGGCATTAGCAGGATATTACTGTTCTTCCTCTGTTAACACAAACTCAAGGACATAACAGTGATATGAACTTTCTTGAATATATAGGTGTCCCCCAAAAATGTATACATACTTTGAATAATTATTCATTCTAATGGGTTAAATCTGAAAAGGAAGAAATATCAGTTGAGCTATCAGCTGTTACGTGTGTATACATTTTGGGGGGACACCCTACATATAGTAACACATCTTCCTATCACTTATACAAAGACAGGACACTTTAATAACCTTCATCTCTGCAACTCCAGGTCCCCAAGGGATCATTGCTGCTGCCCAGACTGTTGAGGTCCATGGATAATAATTAAACTCTATGAAATCAATTCTAAAACAAATGCAAAGAATCCAGCATAAGGAAACTAAGTTATAGACATCTAATCTCTTTCTTAGCTGGTCTTTAAGATAGTGCTCTCATAATTTAAAGACAGGTAATAAAGACAGTTTTCCTTGCTAATTATTAAGTAGTGGAGTCATTCAAACAAGTTGAGATATTTATATACTTAAACAGCTTTTTTTTTTTTTTTCTACTTGAAGTTGCAATGGAGAATTCTAGAGAAACATTTCCTGGTATTTGCACTTCAGCAAAATTCAAATTGATTTTAAAATTTGATGCACTCTTGATAGTTTATAGACAAAATGTATTGTGATGTCTAAGGTGTGTGTGTATCTTGTGTGTGTGTGCTTTTTGTACGTAGGTGCACAATCAGAATATCCAGGTTACTCTGGGATTTTCTAGAAAACAATTTTCAAATTCAGCTTGAGAACTTTGGCACCTCGAGACAAATGTGTTCATTATTTGAAAACTAAATTGTTGTAAATCAGAACACAGAACAATTTAGTTCTCAAATAATAAATAAGTGTATTTTGATAGTCAGACATGTTTGAAATATAACTTGTATTCCCTTCAGCTTGCTTCATGATGACTCCTGTGCAATTCACAGTTTGGGGAGGGTTCATTTGAGAAAGGAATATGTGTGAAAAAGACATGCTTTGTCTGGAGAGTGATTTCTGAAGGATACTGATGTGTACACAGGGCCTCGGGGAGGAGCGCATCCTGGCTTGCTTTCATGTTCTGGGATTCCTCCTCTGCAAGGACTGATAAGGGCACTGGGTGCCACCTGGGTTGGGGGTGGGATGTGGGAGAGAAATCTGCAACCCATTAGGCAAAATCGTTTTCTCCTTAAAAAAAAAAAAAATGAGCCCTTTATATCTGAGAGTGCGTGACAGCTGCAAACGCTGCATTAATCCCTGTGACAATTTTACCTTTCCCTGCTATTAAAATGTGCAAGTTATTAATACTACTGATTTTTGAAAGTTTATATGCATCAGCTACTGAATGACGGCCCATAGCCATTTCTGTGTTATTTATGAAACTGTGGTGGAGGGATGATGAGATGATGACCTTTCCACAAAAATCAGAAAAAAGTGCTCTTGGGATATGTTTTAAGGAAAGGTATTATTAACCTGTAGGCGCTTTATTATTATTGTTTTTAATTCAAGGAGTTCAGACTGCTTAACTCTTCCCAAAATGCCATCACATTCAGGCGTGTGAAGAGGTCAGAATGTCTTTGATCAACTCCTTCAAAGTAGTGGTAGAGTTTCAGTCATTTCGAAACCCAGCCAGAACGCTGTAAATGTAACTGACCTCTTCCCAGCCAGAGCTGAGCTGTAGTAAAGAACTGAATTCCTAATGTATCCCTGAGACAATCTCACTTTCTTTCCCTTACCATGACTTGACTCAAGCCAGTAGCAAAACCCAAACTAAAGGAAGCAAAGGCAGCAAGATACCTCCTGTACTCACAGATCTTTTATGAAAAGCTTTTTTTGGGAAATTGACTAAAGTTTTTGCCTGTTGTTAGATAAGGTCGGGGCACACTTGACTTCGAGGATGCATGTGAAATGCACAGAGGTTAAAACAGGAGTGGTTCTAAAGATGCCCTTATCAGGATGCTCAGACCACTGAGAAAAACGTTCCGCCCAAATCTAGCCCTTTGGTTTCAGTGGAAGGAAGTGATTTCTCCAGTAAAAGGGACCGAGAAGCCAATATCCTGTTCGCTGCTCTGACTAGTGGTTACATTAACGGCATCTTCGAATGCAAGCATTTGCTATTGAAAGGTCACTATTATTTTTTAGTTTTATTCTCTCTTAAAATGGACCTGTTAAACTTCTGTTTATTCCATAAACATCTAAATGATGTTTATGTCCATCATTTAGAAAATGGGCACTGTAGTATGGTGGATATGTTTATGTTTAGAAACTCAACCGTTTGAAAATGGTTTTCTGTTAATTCCTAAAACACAGTCACTATGTTATAGGACCAGAGCCTCAGATTTTGTTTGGACTCCTCTTTTTCTGTGGTTAAAATTTAATTTGATCTGCCTTTCCCTCTCATGGAATTTTATTTTCCCTACATTGTATATAAACACAAGAAAGCAGGGAAATAAGTACTAGGGGGGATGGAAGCTAAGACGAAAGTCATTTGGTTTTCTAGGTGAAAAACTAAGAAATCTTACATGGAGGGTGACTTTTTTTTTTTTTAATTAGCTTCATTTCATTTTCATTTGTCTTCTGCTCCCCCCTCCCCCTTAAGATGGATTGATGGCATCTCTTCAGTTGTAAGAGTCTTGCTGTCAATCTGTTTCTATTGTGAGAGTTTATCATCGCCGGGTGCTAACCGCGGGATCGTGGCTTTGCGCTCCCCCCTCCTGGGGTGGATCGTGCCAAGCTCTGCCCTGGTTTGAACCTGCCATCGGGGCTCTTGGCGGCGGCTGCATCTCCCCAGCCCCAGAAGAGACCCTAGCTCGGGATCCTGGGGTCACAGGTTCCTCCGGCAGGCAGTTCAATCCACGTCTCTCTTCTTCTGACCTTGATGCTGCACGGGCTCCGTCTATTTGAAACCTGGAGGTGCTCTGGTGGAAAAGTACTGTGTGCTGCATGAGAATCGTTTCCACTCTGACTCTAACCTGTTTTTTTCCTTTTTTATTTGCTTTTTTTTTTTCTTTTTCTAAAAATGGTACATACGTTTTCTTAAAAATTTCCCCCTTGGAGGGGAAAATGAGTTTTAAAATCAGGCAAGGATTTGGGATCCCTTCAGCATATCCAGAACCTCTGATACAATCCTTTCTTTATTTTTCAGTCAGTTTGCTCCCAGGAAAGCCTTTTTATGGAAAACAGGTAAAATGGAATTTGCTTTTTCGTGTCTTTAGAGGAACAAAGTGCGTCCCGTGTGTCCTGTGTCTTCATAGAGATATACATGTCATATATAAGCGTGTGCTTAAATATATGTATCAACAAATACATATATCTATTGCGTACACACCTATATATGGACACATATATGTGTTACTTAGCATGTCTAAACATTATTTCATTGAGGAAAAAAAAAATTCTCTCAGTCACTTCCAAACATGAGTTTAAATGTTTTCGTTATTTAAAGTCTCAATTTCTGGTTCTTCCAACAGTTGTAATTGCTACTGTTCTCACCAGGCATGCAAAAGTATAAATGTTGAGACCCCACAGGAACTTGCAGTTTCATTGGCTTATTAAAGAGGCTGCTAAAAGCACTTGTATATTTGGTATTAATAACAACTTCTGTGCTCCATAATTATATATGGCTATACCTATAATAATTAGAACACTATTGTTTTATGTATCTCATTCTAAATAACCTACCAGTCGTTACAAAAGGCCTAACTTGGGAATCTTATCTAAACTAGTTTGCATGTAGCAGTACACTTGGCTTGTGAGTTTGTAGGAGGAAGTGGTTGCTATGAAATGAGTAGGTTACAAAATGTATACAAAATCTTGAGCAGAAGAGCAGAAAATTTTCAAATTTAGCTTATACCTCTTTAAAATAGTTTTAAACTGACATAGGTATTAAAACGCCCCATTAATTTAATTGCAGCTTTTTAGGGGGGATTAAGAATTCCACATTTGCTGTATTAATGGGTAACTTGGAATGGAAATATGGTTATTTTTAAAGTGGCGGTTACTTTTATTTTAAAAGTAGCGGTTAATTTTATTTCAGGTGTCAGCTTCATAGGCGGCCCCTATAAAATTGATTAAGATGCAGACTGTTTGATTGAATTCCAAGACTTACAGAAAGTTTGAACTGGGCATTAGAAATGATTGGTGGTGGGGAAATGCCATCATTTATATTAGCAATTAGAAATCTCCAAGTAACTAAGTCCCTCAATTGTACAGTCTTATTTTGGAAGAAAAGATGAACTTAGAAAACAAGTCTACATGAGCATTCAAAAACGACTTTAAAATTCATGCAGATTCAGACTGGTATTTCTTATTTATAGTACAGTTAAGAATCCGCAAGCATTAACATTTTAGGGACAGTTCTAAATAATTCCAAAATTTTATTTCCTTACCAAAAAGATTAAGTGAGCATTTATAATTTAGTTTAGTGGGAAATCTTATTTCCTAGCCTTCTAGCCAATCATTTTCTCCTACTTTATTCTATAATTTTATTCATTTATTTGGGTTTTGTACAAACACACTGCTAATATACTGTGTCCCTTTTCTTCAAATTAGGTTGTATTCATCAATACAATAATTGGTGGCATACATACATTGCATATATGAATATGTCTTGATGTTCCCATAAAGCAAAAAATTAATGGAATAGATTTCTTACAAAAATAAATATATCTCTTAGATACCTGCCTTTGGAATGTCAATATTTCACTATGCTCAAGAAATAAGGAATAACTTAAATATTACTCAAGAAAAATAGTCACAACTAATATGCTTAATTAAATATCTGTTATATCTATATCAATTACTTCTCTTCTCCTCTTCTATTCCCTCTACGTCCTCACCTCTTCCTTTTCACTTACTAACATCAGTGTTTGAATCAAAGAGTAGGGAAAAGTCATGCTGACATTAATTTATTATGGCAAAATTAAATGTCATACAAATAAGACAGTATATGGGATTGATTTGAAAGACAGGTGTGTTATACTAGAGTACACTTCCATTTATTACCTTTAGGTTTTATATCATAAAAATCATGTTTTTCATTTCCAGTAGGCTCTTGGAAGACAGTAACATATGCAATGAGACCTATAAGAAAAGACAGCTCTTTCGGTTGGTATGGTTTACTTTTCTAAAACTGTGTTTTCAGATTATGTGGCAGAATCAATGTTAACTATAAGTGTATTGGTGTAAAATACCTCTGTTCATGAAATAAAATATGTTCGGTTATCTCTTTGAAACGCTTGTTACAGAGCTAGTGTGGAAGCCATCTTGGATACTGTGAGATCCAGGACTGGGAGACCATTACTTTGATACAATCCTTCAGTGGTCTTCCTTTGATTTTCTGGTTGTTTTTATTTTCTCAAGGGCTAACTTTACAAGCACACTGATTTAACATTCCCAAACCAACTTTGGTGAATTACAGAGTTAAAATTTCTCTGGCTGGTTGCAATTGTGTATACATTCCCAACACTGGAAACAAATCATTGATAACTCTGTTTGAGTTCTTGCTTTTTAGCTATTACTATCCATCATGCTATTTCAAACAGTATTTTTTTCAAGAACAGATTTTATTTCTAAAGAAAAATAATAGATTGCTTCCAATTATAATGAACTACTTAAGTCAAGATCTTTTTGTGGGCTCTGGGTATTGGATTATATATGTATACATATGAATATATAATTGGCTATAATATTAAATTATATTATATAATATAATTAAGTAACTATAATATAAATTATATATTTTTAAGTTGTGAGCTAGGCTAGAAGCTCCATTAAAACAGAGGGAGCATACCTATATCACTACTCTATTAAATGTACTTCTAGCACTCATTATGAAACTAAGGATATACACAGTGCTCTTTATATACTTAATACCTAATACATATATATGTTAACATGTTAGTGCTTTTGTGAATATTAGGATTCATCTCTGTTGTAGGACAGGAAAAACAAAGAAAACGCTTGCTCATTTAGAAGAAAAAAAAAAAACACCAGGAAAATAAATGGATTGTGAGCTTAGTATCTCCCTGCAGTAAATCTGAACTTAGGACCTCATCATCAGAAAAGGGAGAGTAATTGTTCTCTTTACACTTCGGCAGCAACAAGACATGGGTTCTTTTTTTTTTTTTTTTAACCTCCTTCATATTTCTAGGTTGAACTGCATAATCTAATGCCTTCCACTTGTCTAATTACATACTTTTCACACTTGAAGATTAAGAAAAATAACCTTGCATTTTTCTCTCAAAAGCCCAAGGTGGGACTAGAATGTACCAGGACTCCTACACTCACACACCAGGACCTGGTTTGGTTAGGCAACACAGATAAAATGTGGGTCCTTGCCCCTGATTGGCCAGCTAGTTTTACTTAGCCCCAAATCTGGTCCCTAGTTCATATATGCCAGAGCTACCATCTACTCAGATCAGCCATCCTGAATATGGACACCATTGCCCACCAAAATCTCCACGCACAGAAACTCAAGGGAGATGACGGAGTGCAAAGCCATCCACACAATGGTAGAAATAATTCGAAGTGTGCATCATACCTGACCTGGGGGCGGGGGGGTGGGAATCACGTTCAGATAGAAAGGAAAATAAACGTTGTCAGTTATGTTAGTCAGCACAGAAATAGACGGAGTAGTACAAGAGGGCTAGCTCCTCCTGATGGCCAGACATCTCATCACCCTTGTCTTCCTGGTTCCCAGTAGACAGGGCCCAGGCCTAGAACGTCTCTGGAGGGTATGTTGTTGTGTTTAATGATGCTTATGATGCCATACCCAAATAGAGATGAAACTCAATTCTGGACCTCACCTTGCCAGTGTTAAGGAGGATAATCAATAGATAGAGCATTATAAAATGTGATTTCAATATGTAAATATCTAGAGATCATAAAGTAGAATTAGCTGCACTATTCTGAATTTCATTAATGCTGTCTCTAAAGCAGCAACTTAAATTCTCTCTTTTTTTTAAAAAGATTTTTTATTGATTTTTTTTAGAGAGAGAGGAAGGGAGACTGTGAGAAACAGTCACGTGATAGGGAAACATTCAGCTGCCTCCTGCACACCCTCTATTAGGGATCCTGCCCACAATCCTGAGCATGTGCCCTGACTGGGACTCGAACCCGTGACCTTTTGGTGCACCGGACAACTCTCAACTAACTGCACCTCACCTGCCAGGGCTTAAATGCTCTCGTTTAACATGCGCAGATCTTGACTTAGGATGCTGATTTGTGCTTTGGGAAGTAAAAAAAAAGAAGAATTTAAGAAAATCTTAGATTGCCTTATTAGCCAGGGCAGTGGTAGGCAAATTCATTAGTCAACAGAGTGGCAAACCACGGCTTGCGAGCCGCATGTGGCTCGCGAGCCATGGTTTGCCGACCACTGAGCCAGGGGATATGGCACAAGTCTAGAGGAACTACCAAATGTTCTAGAAAGAGTATGCCAGAGGGAAGGGTGTAAATTACAGCACCCTAGCTTGCACCCAGGAATAGTGGTGGACACCTCTTTTGCAGAGAAAGGCCCACCCACACTGGCATTTAGGGGAAGTCTGGATTCCTCCCAGGGAGGTGCAGAGTTAATGGGGAGAGGGACCACTGAAGCAGAATTAGTTATGATCACCCCCACATGGAGAACTTCATTCTGACGCACCCTGTATGCTGAGGTAAGAACCAACTCAAATGTTTCTGATAATAAGCATTCCAAATTAGCTACAGCTGAGACTGCTGACACATCCTTTGTACATTTACAAGTGCTACATACTATTTAGGCAGGCTTTGTCAAAGATGGGTCCAATTATTCAGGAGTCAATGGGAAAAGAATGATGTTGAATTTGGAGATTGAGAGGGAGACAATCAGGGATGGAAACACTCCCCTTTCTAGCAGAAAAGGACACTTTTCCTCCAGGCTACCTCCTCTGGCTTTCTTAAATTTCAAAGGACTTTAAGAACTAAAGTCACCCGGCCATTGGTGAGGGTTTGAGACTTCCTCCTCGCAACCTTGTCTTTTTTAAGATGGTCCTTGTTTCTAAAACTGGTCCCAAGGCCCTGAGAACAGAGACAATGTTTGTAAGGAAATACTAACCAAGGACAGCAGGGCACGAAGTGAATTTTGTTTTGTGAGTTTTCTGTTCTGCTTCCTCCCCTCACTCTACAAAGTTCCTATCACAGATGAGCGACGCCATTTTTATTATCTCTGGGTCCGTTTACCTCCTTCCATTTTCATGAAAGAAAAGAAAAAGCTTAGCAAGTAAAGTTGAAGTAAAACCTAAAATTTTCTCTGTACCTTCTGTACAATTTGGCGCATGTTGCAATCAGATATGCATACCTCTAGCTTCCCAAAGTCCATTATTATCTTTAGGAGAATATTGATCAGCAAAGCTAATGATCCCGTCAAAGCCAATGAGATCTGGATCAAGCTGGAGTATGTCACATCACAGTCATATGAAAATAGGAGTTATATCTACTGCCTGTGGCTTACGTACCCATTTCCTTATAATCCATGGGAACCTAAGGATATTTTAAGGATCTATTATTTCCAACTGCAGGAAAGGCTTTGAAAATATTAAGTTACTCTTTAAGCGGATTGGAAACCAATGAAAATGCAAATTTCACCCACTTTCTCTAGAAGAGAGCTGCCATTTGGTACACCGCTTACAGATTCTCTGGAGTCCTCAAAATCCACCTGTGGCTATTGGCTCTCTTCCAACACATTCACTCTTTTTCGATTTGAATTTTGAACAAGTGTGTTAGTCCACCTCTGGAGCTATTTTGTTTGTTTGTTACTTCCATGGACCCCCTGGAATGTCTCTCATTGTTAGCACTGGCTTTTCCATGTGAGAAGGATTAAAAGGCTCTTCCCTCTGCCTGTGAAGGGTAAATCCCTGGGAAACATTCTCACCACCAGCCAACCGGCAGCTCCTGTGATTTCTGGGCTGTCTGTCAAAGCTTTCATGACATAGCTCATGACGTCAGAAAATGCATTAATAAATGGCCTTTCTAAAACTGTGTGCATTTCCCATAGCCCAATTACTTAATGCCGAAGGGAGAGACAAAACTCCTCTTTGGTGGGCGTTGCTTTGAGGATCGTTCAAGATCCCAGGTGTTTCCAAACATTGATTCCTTGTTGACATGGGTCGGCAGACTTGATCCCCCCTCCTCTCCACAACAGAAGTCTCCAATTATGTTCTCCACCCTGTTATTCTAGTTGTTTCTCCTTCACCGGCAGAGGGGTCGTGCGGCATTTCAGTTGGGTGTTGCTCTGTCTGTAACCCGTTATGTGTGACGCGTCCGCCCATCAGTGAGGCATCTGTGGCACAGCTTGGGAGGCACCAGGTCTGCTGCAAAGGGGTGACGGGAAGGGTCTTCTGTAGAGGACTCTTTGGAGAAAGGTCCCACTGTGTGTCCACGACTGCTCCTGGCATGTAACGCTGTCCCCGTGCCTTTTTCTGCTGGCCGTGCTCCAGGGGCAACCGAGATGGCTCGGGGAGAACGTCGGGGAGTCGGCAGAGCAGCTCGGAGAATGAACTCAAGTGGTGCGACCACCAAAGGGCCTGGAGCAGCACAGACTCCGAAAGCTCCAACCGCAATCTCAAGCCCGCCATGACCAAGACGGCGAGTTTTGGGGGCATCACGGTGCTGACCAGGGGTGACAGCACATCCAGTAGCAGGAGTACCGGGAAGCTGTCCAAAGCAGGTAGTTAGTACTGGAGGGGTTCAAGTTCTATGGCATTTTCTGAAGTCTACCCAAGCGGTAACAGCACCATTCCCTGTGGCTTTGAGTGAACTAATGATGATGATATTAATCTGGGATAGATGGAGGTCAGAAGGTACAGTTTAAATACCAGTACCTCCTCTGGCTAGCTGTGTGTGAAAGTCCAGTTACTAACCTCTCTGATCTCTAGTTTCCTTATCTATAAAATGTAGGCTATAATAGAATATTACTCTAACTCCCCTCACTAGACTATTTCAACTTTCATTTCAATGATTCCCATAAACATGGTTACCAAGGCATGTGCACAGGGCAACTGTCCTGTGAAGGTTAGCTTTTTAAAAGTCTGACACTATGAGTTAGTCCATAAAACAACGTTATAGTGATTTTGGTATAAGCAGTTTTCATTTCTGTTTTGGTATAATGTTAGCATGATCCTGGGCAAGTTCATTAACCTATGTGAGCCTCAGTTTTCTCATCTGAGAAATGGGAATAATAATAATGGCACCAATATGTCAAAGTTATTGTTCAAACCGAGAGTTAATAGACTCAGAGCAATACCTGGCAGGTTGCTAGCCCTCAATAAGCACCTGTTCCTGTTTAATTTTGATTATTGCCATGCCATGTTTCCATCCTTGCTTTGCAGATAAGGAGAGTGGTCCTCAAAAGGTTGGGTTTACAAGTAGCCAGGCCCATGCATCTGGGTTTTATTGTGGGGTTTTCTTGTTTGTTTGTTTTTTTGGTGTTTTTTTTTGGGGGGTGGGGGTTGTTTTTTTGGTGGTGTTTTTTTTCTTCTAAATGAATAGTGATCTTTTGAGTTTGGAAGCTCAAGTTTGCATGGGCAGGCTTTGGGGGTTCATAATGATGAGAGAGCTCGAACCATTAACGTGAAACCAATTTAAACTGATGGAAGCATCAACACCATGGGCTTCACGAGTCTGCAAAATACCCCACATGGCCTTCCATTATTCACTCTTCCTTTTCCCCAGAATCTCTCACCATCATTTACAAATCACTTTCAAATGTTCATGAATAAAAGACCTCATAAAATCCCAGCAAGGGAACAGATGACCCTTTAGTAGCACTCCATGAACTCAAGTTTTTATTTGCTTTTATTGATGATGTACTTGTTTATTATTTTTATTGAAGTTACTGGCGTGACTTTGGTGAGTAAAATTGTACAGGTTTCAGCCTGCCCATGCAAACTTGAACTACCCAACTCAAAAATCGCTATTCACTTAGAAGAAGGAAAAAAAGCACCACTACCACCAACAACAAACCCCCCCCCCCCCAAATTCTATAACACATCATCTGTATATTGTATCATGTGTTCATCGCCCCAAGTCTGGTCTTCTTCCATCACCGTTTTAGGTTAGTGTGTACTGTCATTGTTTTGGTTTGGTGTGGGTCTTACTTCAGTACCGGGGAGGCCCCGACTCTCAGCTAGGGTGGGGGTGAGTACTGATATTCCCTAACAGGCCCTGGGTCCCAGGGTACACTGGGGGTGCATTCAGGGCCTGGGGTCGCAGGTGAGTGGCAGGCCAGAGACGAGGAGAATGGTGAGCGGGCAACACCAGATAGAGGTTAGACCTGGGCTGCCCTAGGCTGTGAGTACTTTCCCCGCCCAGCATCACACTCAAGCTAGGGGTGTTCTATGAAGCCTAGGCTCGTTATGCTAATAGTTTAACATAATTAGGTTGTTGACAGATGCCTCCAGAGAAATTATCTCGTGTTTTCCTACATAGGCAGAAAATTAATAGCATTTAGTCGCAGTCACTCCTTTAAATGTACATATCTTGCTTCTTGGGAAGATTCGGGTGAGCTCACACTGCCTCCTGTCATTTTTATTCACCAATTGGAGAATTCTTGATTTCTAACTCTAATTAATTGCTCTTGGTATATCCCAGTATTGCAGCAACTGAAGTCAAGAAAATCCACTGTGGTGCACTTAAGCACTTGTAAACTAAGAAAGGTTCAATAGTTTTACATCTTCTTAAAAGGCAGAAACCAAGTACCTTAAATGGCGCACTTGAAAATTCCAGTACACCTAAAGAGCTCTTACGATTTTTAAATTAATCGGCATTCTCCATGAACCAACCCCAATCCCCTCCAAAGCAAAGCGTTTTGGAAACATTTAAAACACCTCAAGAACGCTAACATGCCATGTTCTTTGAAGAATGGTCAGAAATTGTAAGTGCTTCAGACATTTGTGTTTTTTTTTTTAATCTAAGTGTTTCCATTTGGAAGCTTGTCTAGGTGCAGGAATGGAAAGAAAAAAACATGAACTAATAATAATAAAGGGCATCAAGATAGGCTGTCAAAACAAACTCACAATTTCCCAAGCTGCTGCTTATGAAGCAGAGCTGTCAGTTCTGCTGTCGGGAAACTTCAGAGCCGCACAAGTTTCCAATTTTTGACCTCATTGTGCACAGTGGGCTTGCAAACAGTTCTTTGACGTCTCAGAAACCAAGTCTGGAGCAGTGACATTTCGGGTGCTCTTCTCCTCTAATGACATCGGTTGGAGCTAAGTAGGTCGTATAGACAATAATAGGACTTTTTCCAAGTGGGAAACATGTTTTGCTACATTTCGGAGAAAGCATATTACCGAAGTCTGAACATACAAGCACAGCCTCTGGGGCCTGGGCTGCCTTTTCCCTGTTGCATTCCCCACACTGAGCACATGGCCACGGAACAGATGTCCAGCGCACGCCCGTGGGGGTGGATGGCATCACCATGTCACATCCTCCTTGGGGTGAGGATTTGAATGGTGCTTGTGCTGCGACCTCAGCAGTTTCTTGGCAGTGGTGATGTGGTTGAAAAACAGGAGTGTGACCCCTGTTTCTCTCCATTGTTTCTCTATCATCCCTCCCTCTTGACCTCCGCAGTAGGGGTTCTCACCTTTAGCTGCATCAGTATCACATGAAGGATTTCTTAAGCACAGATTGCTTGTTCAGAAACCATGCCTGGAGAACAGCTGTTCTGGGCACTTAGGCTGTTTTCAAATCTTAGCTTTGCATATAAGCCTATCTATTTCTCTAGGCATGGAATACCATGCCTAGAGAAATAGATAGTCTTGTGTTTTGTTTTAATTATTGTACATGGCCTGGCATTTTGTTTTCTGGGTGCAAGGCCATTCTTGTTGTCCCCTTCCTAGTCTACACCGTAGAGTATTTTTTTAAATTGTTGGAAGTTTGAGTGTTTTTGAAGCCAATGCAAGATACCTCATCTTTCTGCCACTCCTCTTCTGCATGTTTATTTTCATCATTACCCTAATGCATCCTAGATATTTTCTTCTGCCTTGCAATACTGAATTCTGACCCCTGGATCTGGAATTTTCTTGACTTCAGAAAAAGAATACTTATGTTTCAAGGTCCTTAAAAAAAGAAAAATTGCAGCAGGTGAGTTAAACAGACAAAGAAGACTTTGTCTCATAGTTATTGCAATAGGAGTTAAGACTATAACAATAGGGGAGGGAGATTAAACTCAACCCTGCTAAACAAAAGGCAGAAGAGCGTTAGTGAGCTGGTGGAAAAGTGCTGGATGACTTTAGAGAGGTTATTGGTCAATGTGATTGCACCATCTGCATTTGCTAATTGGTGTTTATCAAAGTCAGGTTCTTACCCTCCCACAGAAACTGATAGACAAGGGCACTATTCTTTTTTTTTTTAATTTCTTTATTGATTAAGGTATTACATATTTGTTCTTATTCCCTCATTACCCTCCAACCCCCCCAATCAAGCCCTCACCCCCCTGTTGTCTGTATCTACCTATTGGTTAGGCCAGTGGTCAGCAAACTCATTAGTCAACAGAGCCAAATATCAACAGTACAATTGAAATTTCTTTTGAGAGCCCCAAATTTTTTAAACTTAAACTTCTTCTAACGCCACTTCTTCAAAATAGGCTCTGTCCAGGCTGAGGTATTTTGTGGAAGAGCCACACTCAAGGGGCCAAAGAGCTGCATGTGGCTCACGAGCTGCTGTTTGCCGGCCACGGGATTAGGCTTATATGCAAAGCTAAGATTTGAAAACAGCCTAAGTGCCCATCAGCAGATGAGTGGATTAAAAAACTGTGGTACATCTACACAATGGAATACTATGCTGCAGTAAAAAGGAAGGAATTCTTACCATTTGCAACAGCATGGATGGATCTGGAGAGCATTAGGGCACTATTCTTCTTGATCTCATTTTAAAGGGATGGCTCCCAAGTCCTCACTATCTCACACCTCAGATCAGAGTTCTGACATGCCTCATTGGCTCCAGCTCTTTCTCACTGTCTATCCCCTCAGCCCAGACATAGGCATGATCGTTTTTATATGACCTTACATGTTGGGGGTCAGCAGTTTTATTGTATGATTACTGTTGTTGAGTCTCTACTAGTGTCAAACTTGGACTGTAACATCAGATCATACATGGCAAGTCCTCAAACAAACTCAACAGTTTGCACTGGGGCTGTGATTTCTGGGTCAGAATATCAGTGATGTGGCCTCAGAATTACTCATAGCATTTTCAAAATTCTGTGTAGATCCTTTATTTTCCCCCCATATGTTATTCAGAACCACATTAGTATTTTAAACTGGTTAGTTGGAGCATCCTGAATTAACCTTAAAGTATTATAAGAACCAAGTCATGGAAAAAGAGAAATTTCCAAACTGAGAACATCTGTGGTTAGTCCATGGTATACTCACATGCATGCTTTTAGGAGGCAGTTGGGTCCTGGTTAAATCTATATCAGTCTGCCAAGAGCAAATCCTAGCTCTGTCATTTCCTAGCTCTGTGAGTCAACTTGAGTTACCCAACTTCTCTATGCTTCAATTTCCCTATCCATATAGACAGTAATAGTACTTACTATTAAGTTTATCCAGTGCTCACACATACTGAATGCTCAAGGAAAATCATTATCCTCCTCCTCCTCAAAAACCAGCACTCTCCGCTAGCCCCTCTTCCCTGTTCTATTCCTAGCCCTTATTTTCAAAGAATCCCAGTTTAGTTTAAGGGTACATTTTAGAATCTTGGAAACAAAGTTAATATATGTGTTACATATGTTGACCTTTAATGCCATAGGAGAGTGCATTTTTTAATGTTCAAAGTCAATAGTGTGTGCTAATAATTTAAAAATGTTATTGTACTGCATTCTTGCATTCTATGGTAGCATCCAAATCACTCATTGGCTTAAATTCACAGATATTTAAGTTTTGCTTGGTGTGTTTTCTCTCGGATGCTCTGGTTAATAATCTTGTTGATGCCCAGAACGGCCATGGTCAAGGTCCCCGCAGCTACTTGACTCTGATTGCAGGGAAGGGCCGCTGTTGCCTAACGGACATGGATGTAGCAACTGTTTCTTTGTCCCAGAGAAAAGAGAGGGAGGTGATTACAGCTAGATTCCACCTTGGGAGCTCCTGCACACTGACCTAGTCACCTACATGTGAGAAAGCCACAGTCCACAAGCATGCCCTATGACTTAGCTCTTCTGTGTCACTTAAAGGATGCTTCATTATTGACATGAAGACCAAACCCTCCTTGGTCCACCTGTGGGCTATGGTAATAAGATTTCTACAAATGTGTAAACTACAGTGCGGAGCTTAAGCTCTCCCAATAGGAATGGTCCACTTCTACTCACATCTGGGGGAAAAGGTGATTTCCCGCTCTGTGCCTTCACATTTTTAACTTTACAGATGTTGAAGAACCAGTATTTAAGAACCATCTGTATGATTAGCATATCACAGGATTCCTCCTTAAACTGGTCTCTTGAAGCTCTATGTCAGTCATTTTGTTCTCATAACTCCAGTTCAGTAAGACATTCCCATGCCTTTAATTACTCGGGGTGATGCGAGTTTTCAGGCACTTGAGTTCAGAGCTTTCAGGCACCATTCACCAGTTAGTTAATCACCCTCAGGGCCTGTGAGAAAGGGAAGAGAGTGTGCACTCTTAATCTCGTTTTTAAGGAAATGGACACATCGGAAAACTATGTAGCAGACATTTCAATAAAATATGGGCCCAAAATGTGGGAGGGGCATTCATTACTCCTGCCCTGCAGCACTCACCTCAAACTCCCTTCATGATGGATTATTTAAAGTAGCATTTAGACCCAGAGCTGTGGTTTTTGTCCTCTTTTCTTCGATGAATGACATGTCGATTTGTATCTCTGTGGTAGGTTCTGAGTCGTCCAGCAGTGCCGGCTCCTCAGGATCGCTGTCCCGCACCCATCCGCCCCTCCAGAGCACACCCCTGGTCTCGGGCATGGCGGCCACTTCTCCTGGCTGTGTGCCCTATCCGGAGAGTGGGATGGGGGGCCAGGTCGGTCCAGGCAGCACCAGCTACATCCTCCTTCCACTGGAAGCTGCAACAGGCATCCCGCCTGGAAGCATCCTTCTGAATCCGCACACAGGTTAGTGTATCATTTCCTCTGCTTTGCCAGGGACTCAAGACCAGAAGTGTTCTTGTGCTCAGTCTTAGGATTTTACTAGAGAGCTGTTTGAAAATTCTTGAGCAGGAGAACTTGGTACATGTACTTCTATGGAGGGTCTGGGTTTAGGATCTGTTGCTATACCCTACATCTCCGTACTGATACCAGTATTGATATAGGTATGTAGATATAGATGCTTCCAGAAATGCTCACTGTTCTCTGTCCGCTCTTCACTGACCACAGTGTTTCCCATGTATTCCCAGGAACTAAGATCTGGGAATCAGTGAGTGATGAACTGGGATACACTAATTGAAACTTGGTGTTTCTCAGAATAAATCCATGCATAGCCTGTTATGATGTTAAAAGTGTCTCTGCATCCAAAATATTTCATGAACCTGAGATATTAATTGGGACACAATGGTTTCTTAACTATAGCAGATATTCCTAATCTTGCCACTTCATCCAGTTCCTACTGGAGAATATCAGTGGCGAAGAGGGTACAGAGAGCAAAATCTTGTGTATTTTAGAGATTTTAGGCCTACACTGGTTTTGGTAGAGTTTGGAAAAGTGGCAACTTCCTGATTATAGTTTCTTCAAAGGTAAAAGGCTATTGGCTCTTAGTTTTTTAATTTCTCTAGTGTTTGGTTAACTTCCATAGACCCAGAGCATTGAGCCACCCAGGGGTTCTCAAACTTTTTAAACAGGGGCCAGTTCACTGTCCCTCAGACTGTTGGAGGGCCGGACTATAGTTTAAAAAAAAAAAAAACTATGAACAAATTCCTATGCGCACTGCGGGCCCGGGACAAGTCAGCTGCTAAGCAGGACAGGCAGCGGCACCCGGTGGGCCGGATAAATGTCCTCAGTGGGCCGCATGTGGCCCGCAGGCCGTAGTTTGAGGACCCCTGTGACGGATGAGCATTTGCTTTATGAGAGAGACTTCCCACGCTGGGCAATGTTGTCCATGCCCTCAAAGCCATTTGGCAATATCTGCAGACGTTCTGATTATCATGACCCCGAGGAGGAGGGGGCTGCTACTGGCCAGAGGTAGAGGCCAGAGGTGCTACTAAACACCCTACAATGCACAGGTCAGCTCCTTACGACACAGGAGTACGCAGCCCCAAAATGTCAGCAGTGCAGTGGTTGAGAGAGCCTGGGTTGGAAGGTTTGACCTTGACTCGTCACTTCCTCAGAAGCCTTTGTAGTGATTGAATTGTCTCAAAATATAGCTGAGGTTTGGTTTAGGTTATTGCAATGTACTTCTTTGATGTGCTAAACCTGAAAATGCAAAACCGCATGTGACTCTCATAAAAATGATCCGACTCCATCTTCTCACAGATATAGTGTTATCAGCAATTAGGAAATTCAGAGGAACATGAGAATGATAGTAAAATAGCTACTTGAATAATTGCCACAGTTTCATGAAAACATATGGCCCATTCTCAAGGCATGGTGTTTGACTGAGACATTTTGAAAATGCCATCAGCTTTAAGGAAAAAGAAGGCATAATCATTTTATTGAAAACCATTTGAAAGTTTTCTGATTAGATACTTCTAAGGAGAATATTAGATTGCCTTTATCTTATTTGGACCCTTGAAAAGCACTCTAAAATAAATTAAAAGAAAACCAGCATCCTATTCATTACTCTGGGCGCCGATCGAAGTACGATCTGACTCTGTTGGCATAAATTCTTTCTCTTTTAATTGAGATGGTGGGATTGCAGACAAGAGCACAAAACTAAGCATTAGTTTTGAGCTGTTTCGTTTTCAGCCAAATTGTGGAGCGTTTCAAAAAAGCACAACAGAGTATTTTTCGGGTATAATGCAAGAATATTACTCGTAATGACAGTGTGGCTGTGCATGTGTATGTGTATATTATCATCTGTAATCTTGTTTACAGAAAAAGAAAGCAAGCGCTTTCTGGTGCCAAGCCCTAATTCTTATTCATCAGATGGAGTCATTTAGAGCTGTTGTCAAAATCTCTCCTTTCAGAATGGATCCTAACTAAGGAACAGGATCCAATAAAGCTGTTGAACAGCTTTGCTGCACACACTTCTCCGAGCTGACAAATGCTAGACCTTCAAATATCCCTGGACGAGAAGGAGAATGTATTAATACATTGTGTACTATGGTTGAGTGGTGAGATGTAAGGTGGATTATGATGTTTCTTTCTTTACAGAATGTTTTTGTAAATTGAAAATATGCGCATAATTGTATGTATATGTGTGTGTATGTGTGTGGTGTGTATATGATCATGACTGTCTCTCTACCTGTCTAATCTCTTATAGGACTCTGCTACTGACACTGGAAATCTGCCTGCTTTGGGCTGGAACTCTTCTTTCTCTGTCATTTCTGTGGATGAAAGCCACACTTCCCATCCTCTGCCAAATACATAGTAGAAATCCCTGGCTGTTAGGAACCTATAGGATATAACTACTTTGCTTCTTATATCCATTTTTCTGGGGTTTGTTCCCTTGTTACCAGCACATTTATATGCTCCAGTGGGAAGGAACCATATTTGGCTATTTTTTTTACTTCCCTAGATTGGATAACAAATTAGTCTTATGCCCCATGCTTAGGAATGGGTGCTCAATAATCACTTTTAATTGAAATATTATCAACTACCATATATATATATATATATATATATATATATATATATATATATATATATATGGATAGGAAGCAGTTTTTCATCTAATGTCTCATATTTGAGAATGTGGCTCAGGTATGAAATTAGTATTGATGAAATATCTGTTTTAAGCAGGAGTAAGACAAGCAATGATTTGAAAATACGAATTGCCTGCCAGTCATGTCTTCTAAATGAAACAAAAACGAAACTTCCTTTGTCAGCACAATTGACTTGGCTCTTGCTAAGCACTAAATATTTGGGCAACTATTCTTGCCATTCCCCAAATACAGCCCCAAATTTTCATTTTGTCTGGCCCTAGACTCAGCCCTCAGACCTTGGACCTGTTCTTCCTTTGCTTTTTCAGGCATCTAGAGGCTCTCTCTCAAAGTCACCCCTCTGTTAGGTCATGTCTTTGCAAGGCAAGCCTGTTCTGAGCCTTGACTTGGATTTTTCTTGGACTCAGCCTCCTTTCTGAAATTTCTAGCAGACACTCAACTTTGTTTGGCTATTTTCTTTCAACTCAGTGCTATCTGGAGATGCCAATCGCCTTTGGCATCACCCCTCAAGTACTTGTCATTGCCGGGATAGGTTGTCATGCCACTTTGCTTTGCCTTCATCTGTGCAGGTGCATGAGTGTGTGATGTGAGAGCTGCCTTCAGGGACTTCACTTTGACCAGCCCCATGGTCCCGATGGGCCTCTGTGACCCTCTCCTTTTTTCTGTTTCACAAGACTTCTAGCATCTATTCACCAAAACTGCTCCCACCTTTGTCTTCAATGCCCTGTGAAGTTTCCATGTGCTACCTATAAACATACCTTTGCAAGATCTGGATGAATCCTCGCCTATCCATAATCACCAGCTCCCTTATAATCTGACTAGAGACCCGATGCACGAAATTCATGCAAGGGGCTCAGCCCTCACAGCTGCAGAGGCTGCCTTGGCCCTCACAGTCCCAGCTTCGTCCGGAAGGTCGTCTGGAAGGATGTCCGGTTGAATTAGCATATTATGCTTTTACTATTATAGATTGATCACCTTCTAAACCCTAAAAAAGGAAAATCTCTTTCTCTCACCCTCTTTATTCCTTTTAGAAGAAATACCCTCTGCCAAGCACATGGCAGACGCGCCTTGGTGTTAAGAACCAAGAGCACGTGACTACTTTGCTTCTTGTGTCAGTTGCCCATGGGTTCACTTTCTTGTTACTGGCATATTTATAAGCTCAGAATTTTTGGGCACGAAGGGTCATACTTTGTTGTGTGTTTATTTTTGGTTTTGCATCCTGGAATGGATAACAAAGTCTTAGTCACTGTGCAGGGCTCAATAAGTATATATTAGTAAAATAATACCTATTCCACCTTATCCATGTTGCTGAGGAGAGGGGAGACATGATTCATCTAATGTCATGTATCGGAGAGGAATGAGCACTCTGCACAGAACCTTTCCTCGGCCCTGGCTCAGCGCACAGCACGGGCTCACCTCTGTGACTGACTGCACTCCCTGTACTTGTGCCAACACACGTGCCAGGGCCTGCTGGGCATGCCAGTGTAGGTCCTGACATGAAGACCTCTTCTAAGCTGCATAGTCCCAGGGTCAGCGAGCTTTTCTGTCCCCTTTGGACTTCAGCTGTCATTCACACTAACTGCTTATATTCAGTGATCATTGCATCTGGATGGTGGAAATGGTAGAACACAGAGAGGTGACCATTGCCCAACTTGAAAACCAAGAGTCACCCATCCTTGCTCTCTCAGGAAAGCATTTGTTCTCTTTCCTGGCATCTACCTCACCTCTTTCACTTTCCTCCATTATTTTTACCTCTCCTCAAATCTATCTTTTATACTTTCTTCTCTTTCCAGAAGAACCTGCCATCACTCTCTACCCAAGTGGATTCTTAGTACTTTTCCTATGTATTTATTTAGAAACACTTCTTTCTTCTGGCCCACAGCATACTGATAATATTTCACACAGGGAATCTAAAATGTATCCAAAAGAACATCTGACTATCTGCAGTTATGTTTTCACCCTAATTATGCTCAGCTTTTCACACTTCCCGGAGATGTTGAAAGTCAGAATAGAATAGGTTCTTTCTTTTAGTTTGCCATTGTTGTGTACATGTTTGTATGTTTGTGTATTTGTGTAAGCACATAGGCTAATTTTAAAATGATTTCATATAAAGTTGCTGTGAAGATTTTTTTAAATATTAGGTACCTAAATTTTTCCTCTTTTAAAGATACAAAAATTGGGGTGGAGGTGGAGGCACTAAGGATTTGAACACCAAATGGGCTAATAAAATTTGGGGGGGAGGGATTAAGCTATTTTTCATATTTTCCCAAATTGCTGGTTTGTGGGGGAAAATGGGTTGCAGATTTAAAATCCAGAAGAAAGCTATTTTTTAGAAGAGATGAAATTAAATAACAGTGACAGGAAAACAAGTGTCCATAAAGAACATTAGAAAAAAAATGCCACTCAACTTAGTGATTGTTCCGTGAATATAATTCTGGCACATTTGCTTCCATGACAGCATGTGTGATTGGTTATGAAACTGTTATCAGTTCTTGCAGGTATGTTCATGGAAATGCAGCATGAAGTTGCTTGTTACACACACACACACACCCACACACACACCTGGGTTGAAATTTCCTGGTAATGATGGGGAATGCTAAGCTCCCATACAATTCCTAACTGAGTTGAAGTAAAATCCATTGCTCTTTGCCTGTGAGAACTTGGTTTGATTTCACTACAACACCAGCATTTGCCTTGCCAACCTATCCCAGTTTCCTTTCTTAATGTCCTTGACAACGTGCACAGGTGATGGGCATGATCTACACACATCTGACGTGTGGCCTTAGTAAATATTTGCATATGTGAACACCTGTGCAAGCATCATCCAGAGTAAGCCATAGAGCATGACTAGTCTCCCAGGAGCGTCCTTCATGGTCCCTTAGAGACACCACTATTCTGAGTTCCATTGCGTTGGTAAAGGATGCCTGATCTTGAATGAAATGGAAATGCAATTGTACTGTAGCTTCCCTTTGGGGACTGGTTTCCTTCACTTATCGAACATTATCTAATTAACTTAGCTCTCATTTGAGAACAGTTTGTTCTTCGTTGTTAAATAGCATACAACTTTTTTTCACTAGACTATCATTTCCTTTGGGTCAGGTTATATATTTCCCTCTCTGTTCTTTTTTTGGTGGTTGCGTTGCTAATTTTCCCCATGTTGCTGGTGATCTTTGGTTGTTCTTCACATACATTATAACAGCACAAGGCTGGTGTCCTCAGCCCCTTCCCTGGATCAGAGGCTCATGCAAGCCCTGCCCACTTAACAATGCAAGGAGAGGCTGCAGATACATGCTTGGGAAGAACTCCAGCAAGCTGCCTCTGCCATATGCCAGGAGGCGGGGGACCCTCCTCAGAGACACCAGCCTCATGCTGGGAGTCCTCCTCCTCCCAGGCATTTCGCTCAGATTCCTAGAGAATATTTTTGTGGCTTTAGCTTGGGGACAAACATACCTACTGCTCCCTTTCCCCTAGGGTAGTGAGGGTTATGGAAAAGGGAAGGAAGGACTCACACAGTTTGCCAGTTCATTGCCCCATATTCTGATCCTCCTCATTCTTTATCTTCCAGTCCTGGGTGTCATTTCATCTTGAAACATGCCCCTCCCCCGCCCCTTCTTGTGCATGGCTTGTTACTTTTCAGTGATGGGTGGATCTTTCCCGTGATACCTCAGCGTCCCAGCTACTCTTTATGTAGACTTGGCCGGTGGGCTTCAGCGAATGGGTGTGATGCGAAGTGAATGGACTTTGGAGTCACCCTGACCAGGGTCCTTTCCCGGTCCTCTCACTGTTTTCTTTTTGTTGTTGTTGTTGTTTGCTTCTCAGTAAGTTGCTTGCTCCCTCTGAGCCCTTATTTCCTTGTCTCCAGTCAGGTGAGATTGCATATCTGTGAGTTGTTAGAAGGGCTGAGGCCATGCATGGCGGGTGCCTGTCACTGTACCTGCCGCATTGGGAACCTATTGGTCCTCTCTTTTGCCTCCCATTTCTCTCGTTTGCTGCCCTTGACTCTCTTGCCTTCAGCTCCTCATTCCGATCATCTTCCTGCAGGGCTTTCATTTCCTTCCTCACAGAGTCGAGATGAGGCTCCGATACTGCTGTTCTGTAAACTCGAGAACCGCGGGCGCCAACCTCTCGGACCTCACGGACGGACCACCACTGGTCCACGGAGCACGGTTGGCGACCGCCGCCCTAAAACCCTCCCCAAATACTCGCCATAAACAAGTGAACTCTGCCTTTACTTCATCAGGCAAAGTACCACATTTCCCTCTGCCATTACAAGAGGATTCCGCGCTGAGTTTAATATGCGTGACCTTTAAAACCTAAACTCATGCACTCCCCCGTGCGCCTATTCAGGGAAGCGCATGGATGGGTGTGGGTATGCTCTGTTGAACGTGTGTTTGTGGAAATGACTGTGGCCCTGCACTGGTGACAAGGCCAGGGGAAGCTAAACAAACGTATTGGTAACGAGCGTGTAATGAACTGAAGGCAGCCCCTCTCGGTGTGCGTGGTGCCTCCGGGGGCTGGGAGGCCAGGGCAGCAAACACAAAGCTTCCTGAAGCTGGCTTCTCCGCCGGGGCCTCTGCACACAACCGCCCCAGCCTCGGCAAAACTCCCCGAAGGTGGTGGACTTCTGTGCTGCTTCTGACATTGCTCCAGCCTTACGTTATTCTCCAGGTTAAGCGTGTGGCTCAGAAACAGCCACGTCTTCCCAGGGTGAAGGGGGGTGTCCTGGATTCCCACTGCCTCTCCTCCTTACCGGAGGTTGCTTTTTTGTTTGTTTGTTTGTTTTAATTTCAGAGAGGGAGGGAGAGAAAGGTAGAAACGTGGATGATGAGAGAGAATTGTTGATTGGCTGCCTCCTGCACGCCCCACCCTGGGGGGTCGAGCCCGCCACCCGGGCACGTGCCCTGACCGGGACTCGAACTGCGACCTCATGGTTCATAGGTTGATGCTCAGCCACTGAGTTATGCCGCCTGGGCAGGCTGCCTTTTTAGGAGGAATCCGAGTGGTTCTTTCTGCAAAGGAGCGCTGAGAGCCCGCCTGGACCGAGCTCTGTCTGACTCCATTGCAGGCCAGCCCTTTGTGAATCCCGATGGAAGCCCTGCCATCTACAACCCCCCTGCCAGTCAGCAGCCCCTGCGAGGCGCCGTGGTGGGGCCGGCCCAGCAGCAGCCCCGGCAGCAGCCCTCTCCTCAGCCGCAGCAGCAGGTGCAGCCCCCGCAGCCGCAGCTGGCAGGCCCGCTGGTCACTCAGGTGAGGAGCTGGTTGGAAGGCAGGGGGATGTGGTCTCAGACAGAGGCTGTGGTCTTCAACCTTCTCCTCCGTCCTCTTCTAAGTAAAACCTGGCAGCCTGGAGTCCTTGGTTGCAGGGCGACAGGATCTCACCGGGATCCTTAAGTTTAGATAGAAACAAGGCCCCATCCCATGACTTAGCTGGGGAGGACATGGAACTGGGGAGAATGCGTGATGAGTTTTTTTCTTAGGTCCAGATGCTACTTTCATGTATCAGGGAGCCTTTCTTGGGAACTGAACTTACATTCCCACCCAGGCCTTGGTATCATCTAGCTCACCCATCCCCAACACAGAACAAGTGTTCATTTCTGCAGAGAGTCAGTATTACAATTTTAAATCAATGGGAAGAATAGAAACCAGCTAATTCCAAGGTGGCCTGGCTATTCCCACAAGCCTTAGAGACGCAGAGCTGCCTTCCATTGCCTAGGGTGACACGTGGAACCTAAGGCGTTCCAGGTAGTTTGCGGGAGCGAACCTCCTTTTTAAGTATTTTTCCTTACCTCTTAGTCCCCGGAGGTGGTAGATTTCTTTGGCAAATCTCCCTGAAGGTGGTAGATTTCTTTATTGCATCTTAAATTGCTCTGCTTACGTTATTATCTGGCTTAACCAGATGGCTCAAAAACAGCCAAAGCTTTGCATGGGGGAAGGTTCTGGGCAATATTTGGGGTGGGGGGAGCAATATTTGTAGACCCAGAGGATCTAACCAACAGCATGAAAATGTAGCAGCACCTTCTGCCAAGAATGTTCACTCTGAGCAGACGAGCCTCCCTCCAGGCTGACTGCTCTGGCCTGCATGGATCTCACTTTCCCTGGTGGCCAGCTCCCCTCTCCAGAGTGCCCGGAGCCAAGAGGGCCTGGGTGGCGGGGGGAGGGTGGTAAGCTCCATATGACAGCCTTCCGTGGTATTTCAACTCCCATGCTTCCCTGTTACCTGATCAACTTTTTCTTTCCGCCGTCTGTGCAGGGGCTGCAGGCTTCCTCCCAGTCAGTGCAATATCCAGCAGTTTCTTTTCCTCCCCAGCATCTCCTGCCTGTGTCTCCAACGCAGCAGTTCCCCATGGTAGGACTTACGTGTGTCTGACTTCTCTGCTTACGTTCTCTTGGTTTTACCACGTTACTGTGGAAGGCTGGCTGAGGCCGGGTGGGTGCCCTGGGCTGACTATGACTCTGTGTGTGTGTGTGTGTGTGTGTGTGTGTGTGTGTGTGTGTGTGAATGTCTCATTCCATCTTTGCAACCTATCTTCAAAATCCTGGCTTCCTTTCTGTCATCTGTCCCACGTTGTGTGCTTCTGCAATCTGATACCTTTTAAAGAGTTTACCAGCTAACAGAAATGGAATGCATTCAGAATCAGAAGTCAGAAACATAGAAACATATCAACTTGGTATGAGGGTTTGGAAATACCTAAAAGTCAGTGTTGAGATAGTAACCGTCATCACCCTAAGCCCCTGAGATAGTTGTTCCTCTCACATCCCCATCCCCCCAATTTCCACTTCACTTTCCCTCCATGTACTAGGTCCTTCTGGACAATTACAGTGAATATTGCTACTAAATCTCAGGCCAGGCCAGTGAGCGAAGACTCCCTAAGAAACAAATGAGGTCCCACCCAGCCTGTTGGTGGTGCCAGTCCTGGTTCCATCTTTGCAGCCGCCATGGGTGACCATGACCATGGGTCCTTCTTCCTCTCCAGAGAGACAGATCCTGTGGTTACTGCTGGGAAGACCAGCTGACCCTTCAGGACAGAACACCAAGCCCTCCTTATCTCAGCACCATCCTGAGGAGCCCAAGCCCTTAATGAAAAAAAATAGTTTCCACCGAAAGAGGGAATTTGGGTCAAATTTGGGTCAAATTGTTTGCCATCTTGTTCCTTGGGATGATTAAATCTGATTTCTCTTGTTATGTTCTCTTGTTCTGGACCCCAAATTCCTTTTATTCTTTTTCAACATGTACTGCCTGCCTCTCTCACAGTGACAAGCATGCGGCCTGTGTCGGCCTCTCCCAGCACTAAGCTGATCTTGCTGATTTCCTCCTTAATTTCGGTGTCTTGCAGAGAGAAGACGTGGCAACACAGTTTGGTCAGATGAACCTGAGCAGGCAATCCTCAGGAGAGACCCCTGAGCCCCCATCCGGCCCTGTCTACCCACCAACCCTCATGCCACAGCCTAACCAACAGCCCAGCTATGTCATCGCCTCCACGGGCCAACAGCTCCCCACAGGCGGGTTCTCAAGCTCTGGACCTTCCATCTCTCAACAAGTCCTCCAGGCCCCTCCCTCCCCACAGGGATTTGTGCAACAGCCTCCACCTGCACAGGTGAGGGTGCTTTTTCTCACACCTATAACCTGTATGTAGCTGATCTGTAATGCACTTGGACCCCTATCTTTCCATGTGGAATATCACCAGTTCCTTCGGGTCCAGACATGTATTCCCCACCTGCAGGGCTTGGTCTGTCCTTGTGCAAAGCCTTGGGGCTCAGGAAGGAAGTTCAATGAAACTGACCCAAATGTCCATGATATGGTGGGGAAACATCTGTTTTCCAGACTCCGCTGGTACAGAAGTCACACGGAGGCAGCCCCTTCCCTGTGGCATCCTGCTCACTGGCTTGCCCAGGAAGGGAAAGCCTTGGGCAAGAAGGAAGCCTGCTCCAGGGGGACGCCGAGTGTTCTCTTAACTGCTGCTCTGGAAATTCGTCCTTTTCCCTTATTTTTTTTAAAAAAAATTTTATTGATTTCAGAGAGGAAGGGGAGAGGGGGAGAGAGAGAGAGAGAGAAACATCAATAAAGAGAGAGAATCATTGATTGGCTGCCTCCTGCATGCCCCACACTGGGGATAGAGCCCACAACCCGATCATTTGGCCTAACCAGGAATTGAACCATGACCCCCTGATTCATAGGTCGACGCTCAACCACTGAGCCATGCCGGCCAAGCTCATTCTTTCCCTTCTTGTGGATTCAAAGCATTTTCTGGAGCAAACCTGGTGCTCCAGGCGGGAGCTCCTCGGTAACATAAAGGAGGAAGCTAAGCCAGCATCCACTGTCCTTCCCTTTCTCCAGGGGGAAGCTGAGCTCACTGGTGCTCTCACAAGTAGCCATTAATCATATTTAATTGACTGGAGCATGTATGACGCCACAGATCACTGATTTTTACTGTCTTCTCCAAGACTGATGATGTGTTGCTGTTCACCACCAAACATCTCGGGGGCTCTCCTGGGTGTCCCTTGCAGAATATTGCAAGTGATTACTGTCAAGATGTAAAATGCAGAGGTGCATTTGCTGGTCCATTTTCAAGGCACACACATCTCAAGCAAATTCCATCCTAATTATGAAATATTGTATTGGATGAGCTGCTGCAAGTAAGGTGTCAACTTCTTATCATTTGTTTCACCACCATTATATCTTGAATAAATAATTTTCTTTTCAAGCCATGCAAAACGCTCCACCATAAAATTATTTTCACTCAGATGTTCACTTTATTTTGAGTGATTAATAGTTCATCTCCAGTTGCCTTCTCGGGGCTATCTTCTTGCTAATGGGATTTAAGGAGATGTGAAAAATAATTTTAAATTATAGGAGAAAGGGCTTCATTGTTATATTAATTATTTTGCTAATAAATACTTTAAGCATAATTATTGGGAAAATTATGTAGCATATAATTATACTTTACTATAAAAAAGCATAGACGTGTTCTTATCCATTTCTGCTGTCAAAGAGAAGAGATGGAAGAATATGTAATTGAAAGATTAAAAAAAATGTCCTTCCTCCATGACAGAATTTCTGTTTGTGGAGAGCCAGAGAAAAGATAGCTCAGAGCCCCTGGTATGTCTGCAACAGAAATTATTTTATTCCTCCTTTAATAGACTTAAAAATAGAAAGAGGAATGGGGAAAACAAAACAAAACAGGTGTTCATTATTCATGATCAGTTTGGACATCCATGAATTTCTGTTTTAGAAGAAATAAAGATGAAAGTATAGGTTATAACCCATAGTGATTTTAAATGATTTTAAGTAAACATTTTAAAATTGATTACTCAACCATGAACAATGAAAAGAACCCTTAAGATGCAGTCCATGGGCAGACATGGAAACACGTTAAACTTATGCAGAGAATGAACTATTTAATACCTTGCAGGTCAGCTTTGTCTGACTTGTCATGCATAGTTGTTTCATTTTTATAAAACATGAAATTCAGTGCTTTAAAACAACCACCATGACTAGGTCAGCAGTTTGAACAGGACTCAGCAGGGATGGCTCTTCTCTCTGCACATGGCATTGGGTGGGCGATGTGCTGGGGCTGGAACGTCCAGATGGCCTCACCCCCATGCCCAGAACGTTGGTGTAGCCTGTTGACTGGGGTGCCTCTGCTCGCCCCATGATCTTCTCCAGCTGGGTAGCCTGAATTCTTGTCCTGGTGCCTGGGCTCTCCTCCCACAAAAGTGGAAGTTGCAAGTCTTCTTAGGAGTCTTCAAAGTCATCATTGCTGCCTCGTGGGGCAGCTCAGATTCAAGGGCGTGGGAAATCGAGTTCCACTTTCCATGGGATGGTAGCATGTACACCAGCCTAGGCTTGGAGAAGATTTTGACGGCTGTGTTTATAATCTACTACAAGTCTGTCCTAAGATGACAATATATGTTAGGTTTAAAAAACTTTACTTAATGTACAGTTGTCATTCCCTGCTGTTTTTCCCTTTCTCACACAGATGCCCATATATTACTACCCATCTGGTCAGTACCCTACCTCAAGCACGCAGCAGTACCGGCCCATGGCCTCGGTTCAGTACAGTGCTCAGAGAGGCCAGCAGATGCCGCAGACAGCACAGCAAGCAGGTACTTGAAATCTGGCTCCCATCTCCTTCTCTAACCCACTTACTTTTGCACGTAAATCTCAGCTGTCCCCTCCGGAGGAATATTCAAGTGCAGCAGTTTAAACCAGCTCATTTCCCTTTCCCGGGGAAGGGGAAGATAATGGGGCGTTGGATTACCTCTTTGCGGGAAAGTAACAGGTACCAGAAGGTGAAGCCCCCGTCACTCAGCATCCCAGGCATGCATGCTAAGCGCAGTCTCCACGAACTAGTTCGGAATCCTCTTATTTTGAAGCAGAGAGACAACCATACCCCTATCTTCCTAGTGCAGACCTTTTTTATTTTTTTCTCATTTCAACTTCAAGAGAATCCTTCCCCAGTTCCTAAGGCTAAGGGACCACATTAGGTTGTGGCGATCCTGTCCCACAGAGCCCTGTCTTTAGAAGAAGGCCACTGACATTGCAGCCTGTGTCCCGGTGCAACTCTGACTCCACCGCTCACTTTCCCGAGGGCCACCCGCCTCCGGCCGCAGCTCGGCAGCCACTGTGCAGTGGGAAGGGGGGCCGATGCACTGTACGAGAGTGAGTAGCAGGTCTCACAGTGAACCGGTCTCTTTCCCTACTGTGTCACACTCCTAACGGGATGCCGGTGCCCAGACAGCAGCAGCAGCCTGGCAGGGCTGAGGGACTTGTGCTGGGGGGAGGGGTCTGTCCCTCTTGCTGCTGACCACACCGCAGGGCTCACTGTCATGCTGAAGACCAGACCGCCGGACTGGGGACCCTGCCTTCCTTCCGTAAGTAGGTCCTGTTTAGAGCAGTGCCCCCCAGGGCTGCTCATCCATGCCTGCTCTGTCGTCTGTCACCGGATTTCTGCACTCTATGTGTGTATATAATAGCTACAGATGTATGTGTGTGAGAGAAACAGAAGATGTACCACTGTTATCGGCTATGACAAAAAGTACAGTCCTTGCTGAGGATTGATACCAATAACAGCCTCCCCCCGTCCCCCCAACAACACTCACGCTGACGGATTTTGTCAGATTCGAGCAGTGATTATGTCCCTCTGTGTTTGGGAGAGCTATGTGGTCTTCAGTTCACCTCGTGGCCATTTAAAGGCTGTGGGAGAGGAACTAGAGAAACACGTAGCATCCAACCAGACGCTGTCTTGTTTCAACACTGTGTCAGTTTGGGAAACATTCGCTTTTGACCTCTATATTGACCTTACCCCTTTTCAGTAAGAAGAAAATGAAAGATTTCAAACAATTAGTTGTCTTTAAAAAGAGCATTTGGTACAATGTCCTCTGACTGTTGGAAAAAGGTATTATCTCTGTCATCTGGTAGTAACTGTTAATCCGTTTCGATGTAGACTACAGTAATGTGTTGTTTGCATTCTGCACCATCTTATTTTCTATGGCTAATGGGTATCAAAGAACTAACTTATTCATAATTTTCTAGCTATTGGTCTAAAGGCCATGGTGAAGGTTTGTTTTTGGTTCCCAGTGCCTTTAGGAGGAGAAAGGTGCATACCGCTAATTATACAAATATTTTTCAATTTCATTTCGTGCCATTGTGCGACTGAAACAGATATTTCAGTCTTGTGCAGGGGTCCTCAAACTACGGCCCGTGGGCCACATGTGGCCCGCCGAGGACATTTATCCGGCCCGCCGGGTGCCGCTGCCTGTCCTGCTTAGCAGCCGACTCATCCCAGGCCCGCAGTGCGCATAGGAATTTGTTCATAGTTGTTTTTTTAAACCATAGTCCGGCCCTCCAACGGTCTGAGGGACAGTGAACTGGCCCCCTGTTTAAAAACTTTGAGGACCCCTGTAGGGTGTAGTTGATGTATAGGAATGTGGTTATAAATGTTCTGGAACCCATGAACCCTGTAATCTCTGGGTCCGTGTGAGGGGCTGAGAAAGTTGGATGGGTGTGTTAACTGGGCAGCAGACTCAGGTTAAAAACAAGCCTCGGGTTTTCTTACGAGTGTCCACGTAAGAAAGAACATGTGATCTCATTACGAGAGAGAGAATTTAGGGACGCAGAAGCCACCCTCCCCATCTCTCTGAGCACTAACTAGCCTCAACCATGTTCTGTGGCAGCCTGATGGCTTTGACTGGTCCCGTGCTCCCACCTCACCATGGAAATGCCTCCCCCAAGGCGAGAGAATGACACTGCGGTTAGAAGAATGCCTTGGGAAGCAGTATGGTGCTCGAAATAGAATCAAGTGCTTTAGGTAGGAAGGAAGTGAGTGGCAGCGCATGTGGTCTTGTGGGTGGATGGGGAGGTGAGAAGAGAGAAATGATAGATGCACAGTGCTTTCTCCAGAAGTGAAGCATCAGTATACACACGTGGAATGAGACCTTTGAGCAACTAGTTCTTGTGGTCATCACAGGTGACAGCAGACCTAAAATCCAATGCAGTTCCCACTGCCTTGTTGAGTTTGCTGAAGGTTTGGGAAGGCGGATAGTGTCGCCTGACCTCACTGAGAGTCACCTCTGCTAATATAATCCAGGACCCCACTCATGCAATGTCTTGTGATATTCATGGAGGCTCCTGGTCCTACAGGTGGCGGCCCTTTTGCTGATTCAGTGACACTGTCTGAGACTTTCAGAAAGGGACATGGCAGAGTTGTTTGGGGGAGCAATTTGTCAATAGGCTATCTCATAGAGGACATAGCCTCTCTGGATAACTATAAAAACATTATTTCTTGAAGGAGCTCAAAGATAGGCCCTCCCTATCTTTAAGTTGACCTTGAACCGGTGTTGGCATGGCACACCCCAATGCCCTGCCTCACTCTTCCTCCTGTCTCCTACAGTTTTGCATCCTGGATCTGACTCTCTTCCATCTTCTACTGGTACTGACACTAGATTGTAGCATAGCAAATCCAGCTATCATGTGATTAAGCATTAGAACAAGACAAGATTATGTCAGCTGAAACCAAATGAGATTTTAATCCTAATTTGCTTCTTGTCATCGTTCTTAATCTTTATTTAATTACGATAGAAAAGTGTCCCTGAAATTGCTGTAAGTTACTACATCTTTCTAAAGCCTGAACAGTATCCATAGTGGGATTTTAGAAAGTGAATTGGATGTTCCATAATTGATAAATAGGACACTTAAGTGACACTGAGGCCCATTGAGGGGTCATAAGAGCCTTCTATGGGTGATTTTGAACCCTTTGCTCTGCAAATGGGTGATCAAGGTGCTAAGCATGTGGCAGGAGCAGCTTATGTTGGTGATGCTTATAAATAAAGGCCATGAATGTTAAAAATTTTGGAGAAATTAAGTAGCAGGCTTGTAAAATGGTATTTGAACTTTGTAGCTGCCTATGTGGGGGAAAGTAAAGCCTTGAATTTATGTGTCTCTAATGGAGAAATCGATTATTGTCAATTTGGCCTTAGCCGGTACCCACGACAGTGGGGGAGGTGTCAATTTTCTTCATGAGGCTATTGTTGATAACCAAGACTCCATAGAAAGGCAGTTAGGTTACAACTAAAAGAAAACACACACACAACAAAAACAACTATGGTTTTCAAATCATTCTGGCTTTGAAAGATTTGGATGTGAGAGTGTCTTACTGGAGAGCAGATTTTGCTCAGTGGCCAGATACTGAAATGAAGTGCTGAGGAAAAAAACCTTCCAGTCCATCTTAGTAGTCAGTTATTACACTGCTTTTAGTTAACACCTATGTCGCCATGGTTTTACTTTCTTTTCTCATAGGATGTTTATTAAAGCTGGGGACAGTGAAACAAGGAAGGGCCTAGGAGGGGAACTGAGCCCAGGTTGGACTGCTTTGGCTCACTAAGAAGTCAGAGAAGAGGAGGTCTTGGGAGCAGAGTCAGGGGGTTAGCCCGGGATGAGCTGCCGCTACTCACTGTTTTTACTCTTAATAACATCTTTAAGGCCACAGAAATGTTAGCAATAATTACATACAACATGAGACAGGATCTCTTATGGGCTAGTTGCTGTCCTTAGTGTTTATCAACATTGCAATGTTTACTCCCCACCGCAAAATTATAAGGGAAATACAGCTGTTAGCACTCCCGCTTTACAGACAGGTAAACTGTTGCTCAGAGAGGTGAATTAGGTAACTCTGGGTCCCAAGGTTGGTGAGTTGAAAGGAACAGCCAGGTGTTCATTAACCACTTCATGGTAACAACTTAAGCGCAGTTATTGGTTCTGATTTCATTGGTGCCATGGATGATCACATAGAAATGTGCATGTTGGAACTAAATAACCAGGCCTCTGTTATAGAAGCAGATGACAATTAATTATTCAAATGCACAAGTTGGCTTAGGAACAGAACATATCAGGATCCTGGACTTTTGCTTCCCAACGCCCCATGCGCTTCCACATGACTTCCCAGAGCTGGACAACAGCAGATGGCAGAGAGTGGCTGAAACATTTATGCATAAATCACATATAGGAATTCCCCTTGCCCTTTGGAAAGGGCAGGGGGAATTCCTATAAGGTAGTGTTTCCAACTTCACTTAAAAGGAAATATATGTAACGTCATTCTTGGCTTTCCAAAATCTTGGCCATATCCTGAAAGAAACAAAAATGTGCTTGTAAGGCCCTGTACGTGTTTACAAATGGGTTTTGGGGGATGATAAATCATGGTTTGGTATCAGGATAATACTGGAATCATAAAATGAATTGGGAAGTGTTTCTTTTCTAATTTTTAAAATTGTATTTATCTTTGTTGTTGCAAGTATTGCAGATGTCCCCTTTCCTCCCCCATTGACCCCTTCTAGCCCACACTCCAGGCCTTCACCACACTATTGTCTGTGTGTGTGGGTTATGCATATATGTATGCAAATTCTTTGGTTAACCGGTCTCCTATGTTTTGAAAGAAATTGTGTAAACTTGGTGATAAAATGTTTGATAGAATATTCCAGTGAAACCATCTGGGCCTAGAGATTTTTAGAAACATTGTTGTTTACTTTATATTTGAAGATAATTTCCAGAGCTTTTTAATTATGAATTCAATTAATCATGGTTAAAGAACTACTCAGCCTATCTCATCTTTGCTGACCTTTGCTAGTTTGTGGTCATTTCATCTAAGTTGTTAGCAGGATGCATTATCCTTTTAATAGCTACAGGATATGTTGTGATACCCTGTTTCACTCTGATTACTGGTGACTTTTAAATTCTCGTTTTATTTTTGTCAGTCTTGCTAGCTTTATCAATTTTATTGATATTTGCAAAGGACTAGCTAGTTGTTTCATTGGTTGTTTCTATTGTTTAACTGTTTTAATTTTGTTGACTTCTGCATTTACCTTTATTCTTTTCTTTCGTCTGCTCACTTTAGGTATTGCCCTACTTTTTATAGTTTCTGGAGATCGTTAGCTTATTGACTTGAAAGCTGTTTTCTAATGTAATCATTTAGTGCTATGAGTTTCCTTTTCAGCTCTACTTTAGCTGTGTCCGCACAAACTGAATATACTACACATATAGATACGCTATGCATTTTTAATTTTTCGAGATTTCCTTTTGCAACTATGGATTATGTAGAGATGTATTGTGTGTTTAGAGATTTTCCATTATATAGTCAGGGAACACATTCTGCATTGTTTAAATTCTTATAAAATTGTTGAGGTTGGTTTTATGGCCCGGGATGTTGTCTGTCGTGGTGAATGTTTCATGAGTATCCTGCTATTGTTATGTGGAACATTCTATATCTATACATGAAATCCTGATCATATTTTGTTGTTCAGAACTTATATACTTTTGCTTATTTTCTATTTACCAGTTTTAGTTTTATCAGTTGCTGAGAGGTGCATGTTCATGACTCCAACTATAAGACTTCTGAAAGTCCTAAAATGAATCTCAAGGCAAAGGTTGTCCTCAGTATCCTCAAAGACCCAGGGGGGGAGTTATTCAGAGCATGCTATTATTTTGTTTCATTCCCTAAAATAACTTAGAAACATTCCATAGAAATAGTCTATAAGGCAAAGGCCCTCTGAACAGATATAGGTGATCTCTAAGTTCCTACAAGTTGCTGCCTATATCTCTTACTTGCCAAGCTTTCAATACTGCTGCTTAATGTCAGGTAATATTACTTTAGGTTTAGGTAGAATAATAATGTGGATAACTGTTTAAACAGACAATCCAACAGCTCTGCTTTCCTAATAGACCATCATCTTAAGTATCATGAAAATAGAATAAAAAAAGATGGCTGCAGAGCAGGAAGGGCGAAAAAAAACCACACATAACTTGGGTGAATTTCAATTAGATGAACTTATATCTGTAGTAAATCATTTTGGTGTGGATTCTGAAAACTATAAAGATGCCTCTGACCTCTACTTTTTAAAATCCCCCCTTCTCCCACCCATCTGCTGAATGAGTCATTTAGGATAAAAGCCAGTTTTATTGAACATTTTCCATGAAAATGTTTTACTTTTCAAAGCATAGTTCATAAAGAAATCATGAAAAGGTCATCTTAAAAACGCATCATCTTCCAAAATCTCACGTGGCTTCTGCCATGTTTCTTTAAGCCTGTGGACTTGAATCTCTTGCAGGAGACAGTGGTGAGGTCTTTAGAAGTTTTTGAGCTTCTTTTCTCACTCTTCAACAGAAGTCTCCCTTGGATTTGCTCTTACACTCTGTCCAACAGCCATCATGAGACCTGAAGAGTAGAAATAGAAAAGGAGTTTAATCACTCAGTTTTGCGAAATGAGGAAACTGAAGGCCAGCCTCCCGCCAACGTGGAATGGCAAGCTCACTCAAGCTGACAGAGTCTGACCTGGGAGGTTTGGCCCTTGACTGTGAACTCGGTACCATCTAACATGCGGGTTGTAAGGAGAGCACAGAAAGAGAAGTGAAACTATCCAGGAAACTTGGATACATGCTATCACCTCCCCCCACCCCACCCCCGCCCTTCATTAGAGAGAAATTGGAGCTTCACCATCATCTTCCCCTGCCCTGACAGAGAAGATGGAAATAAGCCTTCCACCAGGCTTTCTGTCGTCTGGTTGATCAGAGAGAAGAATGATGGATGAGATAAAGATTGCAAATCTACGTAAAAGAAAGAAAGGCATCCAGAGGGATGGGGAGGGAAGAGGAAGCCAGGTCAGGGAGTGTAGATCCTGGTGGTTTTACTTTGCTAACTGATGATAGGATAACAGCATGATCCAACAGTCATTCTGAGACACACTCTGACCATTAGGATAGAGATTGCATTGATTCAAACCTTCATTCTAATACCCTGAAAACCAGTTGTGTGTTCCTCAAGGAAGAAATACAGAGTTTGGGGTGGGGGTGGGGGGGTCTGCCTGTCAAAAATACAAACTATACAATAGGACATTTTTCTGTTCCTCTCTGGAACAAAAGTCCAAAGCGCCTTTTGTCTTGGTAGGTAGAGCGATTCAACTCTAGGCCTCTAAAGAATCCTATCAGAGCTTGTAAATGCTACGCCCACCCTCTCATGTGGTGTGTGGTTTTCGAGGGAGGGTTTCAGATGCCAGTGCTCCTCAAATTTTAATGTGTATATGTGCCTGCCAGGATCTTGTTCAATGCATATTTTGATGCAGTAATTCTGGGATGCATTCTGAGATTCTGTATTTCTAGCACACTCACCGGTGATGCTCATGCTGCTGGTCTACCACCATCATAAGCACAATGTGACAGCACATTTATAGCCATGACTGACCTGTATATATAAGCCATTGCAAAGGAAAGGCACCACCCAAATTTACTCTTTTATTTGACTTTATTTGTAGTTTAGGCACAAATCTAATACTTCATAGTCATCATATATGATTTTATGAATTGTAGCTAGTAAACACTTAGAATTAATGTGTTAATGTTTACAAATGCAAATTATGAGTTAGAAAAGAAACACAGCATGATTCTACTACATAGCAAATACTCTAATTGTTGAAAGAATGAATAACATGTGTACTTATTTTCATGTTGGCATGCATAGGGAATGTCTGAGAGAAAGAGAATGTAAAGATTTCAAAGGCTAATTGGAAACCTCTCAGCCATGCAATTCAAACATAAATTTTAGAGCAAAACTGTAGTTAAATGTTGTGAAATCAAGGAGCTAGACAGCCAAACAAACCAATTCACATTAATAAATGAATAAACACGTTTTTCAGAGTTCAAACGCCCAAAGAATCTGTCATAGAACCTTTGGGCCACTTTCAGGAGTACAGCAGGTTTGGTATCATGGGCTTAGCAATTTAGGACTTTCTGTAAATGTAATGTAATAATGCTATCACCACTCATTTTAGGTAACTAGTTTTGAAAGTGTTTAGGTGGCAGTGAATAACGTGCCCTGGCCACCTTCTTATTCCTCCCCCCCCACCCCCACCCCCACCCCCACCCCCACCCCCACCCCGGGTTCACAGCAGGTCTTTCCTTTTTTTTTTTTTTTTTTAAATATATTTTACTGATTTTTTACAGAGAGGAAGAGAGAGAGAGTCAGAAACATCGATGAGAGAGAAACATCGATCAGCTGCCTCCTGCATACCCCCCACTGGGGATGTGCCCGCAACCAGGTACATGCCCTTGACCGGAATCGAACCTGGGACCCTTCAGTCCGCAGGCCGATGCTCTATCCACTGAGCCAAACCAGTTTTGGCAGGTCTTTCCTTCTTGAAGTTCCTTTCCTTCTAGAGTAGTGGTTCTCAATTTCTCTAATGCCGCGACCCTTTAATACAGTTCCTCAGGTTGTGGTGACCCCCAACCATAAAATTATTTTCGTTGCTACCTCATAATGTAATTTTGCTACTGTTATGAATCGTAATGTAAATATCTGTGTTTTCCGATGGTCTTAGGCGACCCTGCTAGCGGTTCTCAACCTGTGGGTCGCGCAGGTTGAGAACCGCTGCTGTAGAGCCTAAGACCATCCGGAAAACACAGATGTTTACATTACGATTCACTAAAAGTAGCAAAATGACAGTTATGAAGAAGCAAGGAAATAATTTTATGGTTGGGGGTCACCACAACATGAGGAACTGTATTGAAGGGTCGCGGCATTAGAGAGGTTGAGAACCACTGTTCCAGGTGCATAGTATAGGCATGGACTCTGGGGTGTCTCTGGCAGGAAGGTATAATTAGCTCTGAAACGTATATATTCGAAATAGGCCAGAGCCCCAGTTCCTTTCCCGATAGGTCTGCATACAAGTTCGATAAATAAGAACACGTTTAGCTTTAGTTGTTTTTCTCTTGAGGTGGAATATTTGCGTGGTATTAGCATGTGGTTTCCATTAGCAGCTCCTAGTGAGAAGGAAGATGATTACCTCTTTAGTGTTCTGAAACACATCTGGAATGGGGCAAAATGTACCCAAACGGAGTCTATAAATTTGTTTAAGCAGAGCAGTTGCGCAAAGTGGACAGCGAATTCTGCAGTTGTAGCTTGACGAATTAAGCAGTCCGTGTCAATGGAATTGAGAGAGGTTTTATGTTAGGAAACCTTTTCTCTTTCTTTGTCCATATGCTGCCTCACCTTGACTTTCTCCTGCCTTTGGGGTCGGCTGGAGACGGGGAAGAAGGAGCACCACAGCTAAGGAAAGAATTTGGAATACCAGTGTGACCCATCAGAGAGATTAATACATGGACAGCGGGCTTTTCTCCTTTTATCTTAAATGGTCATTCCCAAATGTGATTATTTTAATACAGACTTATTTGTGTAAGCATCCCACATACACTTTTCCTACATTTTAATATTCAAAGGTCCATTAATGTATCTTTTCAATTTGAGGAAAAATGTGTTACCAATGACCACTCGGGGAAGCAACCCCAAAATTATCCCACTCGAAAGCCCTGAAGAAGCGGTTTGTACTCTGGGTGTCTGCATTATGATGTTGCTAACAGCAGCGGGTAAATTAGCTAAGAGTTACATGAGGATTTAATTGTCTCATTTCTGTTAACATCAGTGGGAGTCACATAGATAAGCCCATGTGGAACATGCTGTTCTGAAAATATTAGTCTAGAAAAGGTTTCTATGGAAATGCTCATGTTTCTTTCATTAATTGGTCTAATTATTCCATTTATGGAAATGAAAAGTATTAAACTGAGATTATGGGAAAGTTAACATTATTAGGAGCAATAATAGGAATCATGCTATTTTTAAGCCCGGAAATCAAACAAGTTCCCAAGTTAATAGAGACGCCAAGGTTCCCTCTGTCCCCTGGGAAGTTATAAGAAAAGGGATTTGTCCCCCGGGGAAGCTGCTTTCTAGCACTTTGCATTTGATGTAACTTCTAGTGTTTACCTTTTCATTTGTTATGTAGTTAACTACTGGCATGGTTAGGATTCCTACTTTTCTGTAAAGAGAGATAATGCTATGATCTGCCTTACTTCCTATTTTCTTTGTATTATGCAACAGAAAGTGGAAAGCAGTAGCTTAAACAAATTAGAGAGGGTAAGAAAAGAAAGGGGACAAGATCCGCATAAAAATTCTGGTTTTTGAAAACTCTAACCTTCCTGTTTTTCTAAGAAGGAATCTGAATACTTTAGAAAGAAACTAAAGATCCCAAACACCTCGTCCCAAGTGTCAGGTTTACCTAATGATTTAGGGCATGCGGCTCGCAAGCCTCGGTTTGCCGCTCTGTTGACTAATGAGTTTGCTGACCACTGATTTAGGGGAACTAAATTAAGAAAAGTTTAAGAATTTTGTTTTCTCTCTTTCCCCCCATCTTCCTTTTATTTCTTGTTCATTTGATTCCAACAATTCCTGCTGTTAGTTGTCACCTGGATCTATGAGTGACCCCCTTCTGTAATTCCTCATAGTCTCCATTTCCACCCCATTCTCAAATCTGTTTTCTTATTTTATTTTCTGTCTTTAATTATTGACTCTACACAAGTTCTCTACACTTTTTTTTTCTTTTCCTTTCTTCTAATATTAAACAGTCTTTTCACTTCAAAGTCTGGGTGTTTTCCACATCATGTTTTAGTTGTCTGCATTTTCCCTTTATCAGTCTCATTTCTTTCCACTCAACACATTCCTCTGCATTATGAGACAGGACACTTTAATCTTCCAGAAACATTCAAAACCGAACACTCAGATGCTTGCAAAGAATGTGCAGAATCTTCCCCACCATCAGACACAGAGCACAAAGAGTGTTGGCTATTTCTCTCTCGCTCACCTCGCTGTTCTGGGAGCCAGCATGCAGTTAGCCCTTGGGATTTGGGATTTCACTTAGAGAGCTGTAGTGATAAAAGAGGGAAGAGCATGTTGAATGATGTTACTTTTATCTTGCTTTCCAAGTTCAAAGATACAGTGGTATCCACAGGAAAATGGTTAGGCATGCAGCTGTGTGTTTAAATTAGTCATTTCCAAGGGGTTCATGATTGCTTAAAATCTCAGTATTCCAATTTTGAATGGAAAGCAATTTGCAAATCAGCAACTGGAAAGGATACTACCCCTGAAGTGAGTAGCCCTGAAACATGTGCTCTTTAAAACGATTTCGTCTTCACATGTAGCTACTTTCTGCAGGGACACAATTTAAACCCAGCCAAACCTCCACCCTAGCTTGCCCTTTCCCCAGATCATCCGCAGCAGAACAAAATTTGCATCAGCCCCACCAGCTCTAAAATGTCCTCTGTCCCAATGAGGCAACGTAACGGCTCTGGAGCCAAGCAGCAAGGACTGGAACCCAGGAAGGCTACAGGGTTGTGTGTGCCGGGTAGGGTTAGTATAATTCCTTCAACCCACAGTGACTCACAGGCCCTCTTGAGAGCTGCTGGGGCTCGCACGTCGGGTCACTCATTGACCCGGGTGTGACGGCAGAGGCCTTTTTGCACGTGCTCTTTCAGTGAATACATGTTAGCAATGTGCACTAGCTGTCGCTCTTACACTCTTGTCCAAATCCCTGAAGCTGTGCCCTGGCCCCCTCTGTGACTTCATCCAGGAGCTCTCCACGGTTGTCAGCCGAGCCTCCCAGGCTTGCAGAGGTTTTGCTGCCCTTCAAGGCCTCCCACCAACCCCTAATTGCCTGCTAACATGTCCCTGATTCCCACTCCACTTCCTCGGAGGCTCCCAGAGACTCATTAAAATGGCATCTTTAAGGTTCTCTCAGCTGTTCTGACTCTGTTGGTTTTGATTTTTTATTTTTGCAGTAGGTCCAGCACCATTGCACTTGTTATGAGCTAGTGTGGGTTATAACTGTTTCGAGAATAAAAAAATAAATGGCAGAAGGAGGGGCCAGAATAGAGGCCAGAAATGCAGGATGCTGTAATGGAGTACACACACCACGGTATTGTTAGACTAGGCAGTAGAATCTTTCAGGCTTAGCTCCAAGTAGGTTTGCATGCGTGTTTTCTCTCTCTCAAGGAAACAATTTATAAACAAATATCACTCTAATCTCTCCTCTATGCAAGGACGGTGCTAACCAGAGTGGGTGGTATTCCGTTACAGAAGTTTGAGTGCTCTTCAGTGAATCTTGATGGAGACCTTGATTTCCCCAATTAGGACCAACTAGATCTGTCTGGTGGGAAAGGTTCAGCTTTTACTGGGGCGGTGAGTCAAAGAACAATCCGAGGACAAAAACTAAATCAGAGAGAAAAGCCCTTGCCATAGCTAAAAATTATGCATCAATTGGGAGAAAGAGAAGATAGTCCTAATGTTAATTCTGTTGTGTTAATGGTGTGTGTGCATGTTAACTTTTTATAAATTGTGAAAACAACACAATTGTTGTTTTCAACAGTACTTACAGTGCTTTTTCTTAAAAAAAAAAAAAAACACAAAAACTACCACAACAATGAATTCTATTTTTCTCTTTTTCTGCCTTTGAGCTTCTTTATGCATGTTAGACACACACCTGATTGAAATCATAGATCATGCCACATTCTTATTAATGCATTTTTATCTGTTCAAGTCCTCATTATAACTGATTCTTCCAACATTTGTGTGACACTATTTTTTGAGAAGTAAAACTGCATTTGCAGGTGGCACGCATGCTTACCTAAAATTTTCAAAACAGTCTACAAAAGTACTAGAACTAATAAGTGAATTTAACAGTGTTGCAGGGTGTACCATACAGGAATCAATTGTATTTTTATAGACGGGCAGCAAATAAATGGAAAATTTTAAATGTCAATTTGTAATCCTATGTGACACAATTTTAATAGCAATAATTAATCACCCCACTCCCAACCTCGTACATCCAGGGAGGCCTAGCACATGGCCTCGGTCGTGTGGGACACCCCCAGCCAGTACCTCAGAGAGAAACAGCAATTACAACATGAAATGTTTCTCAGTTTAGTCCTTGTGCTCCTGGTTTCCTCTCCAAGAAGAAAGCTAATATTGGGGCGGGGGGCGGGGGGGCGCCTAGGGCTTTCAAATCTCTCATTTATCTCCTTTAACGTCTATACTCAACAAGTATTTCTTATTCTTATTGGCCTTGCTGCTGCTTTTCCAACACAGGGACAACGCTACAGAACTCCAGGGTACTGTTTCCTCCTCCTGTCAACCATTTCTGTCCTTTAATTTTTCCATTGTTAAAAATGACACAGTGCAAGGAGCTCACTCCTTGAGCACTACCTCCAGAGCCTCTGAATAGACCACACAAAGGAGGTGGTTTCCCTGACAACAGGCATGTTGGAAAAAATCCCAGGGAAGCATTTGCTCTCTGGCTCCTTCCCTAGTGCCCCTCGCACTGCTGGCTGCCAGGCACGGGAACTGCACTTGAGAAGAGAGCCAGAGTGCTCTTGACCAGATGAGCCATTGACTGTAAGACCACCCCCCCCTGCCCACCACTTGCTCTATTTCCCGTCAATGAAAACAGTTCAGCTCTGAAATGGGCATGTTCTCCCTGTTACCTTTGAGCTTTCATAAACATTCAAATAGAAAGGGAAATGGGGCTTTAAAAAGTTCGTGTGTGTGTGAATGTGATTGTCCAGATGAACTAAAGTCAAATGACTACTAGCACTTATTTTTACATGTATTTTTGGTCTCTGAAATGTGTATAAAAGGTATTTTTTAAACTCTGGCAGGACACAATGCCATGTTGGATAACTCCTGTAAAAATTAATGTAGTACTTGGCAGACAGAACATATGACACAGTGATTTAGTGTGCTAAGTAAGTCCCCATGAGCTCAAACACTTAAAAATAGACACATGCATTTATAGAAGGTGAAGCTAAGCAATCTAATTTCAGGGACTTCACTCAGCAAGTATGCAGAACTCACTGATGCGATTTTAAGCCCTAAGCGCTCCCTGTGCCCCCGGAGATCAATAAACCTGTAGCAGTGGATCCAAAGCTCAACCTCTTCGCAACCCACTTCCTCCCTCTTAACCATGAGAGAGAACATGCGCCTACAGTCATTGATTTCTAAGTGATTCTGTGGCTGAGCTTGTTGGTTGCTGAGGGATACGGAGGCTACCTCTTCTTTTTCCTGGGCATCTAACCACCTGTTCACTTCGGAACGTCAGGAATTTAAGAACCCACTAATAGATTAACCTCTGTTCGTAACAAGTAGAAAAGGTAAGAGAATGAGTCTCTGCCCTTGTGGTGTAAACAATCGAAATTCATTTCCTTGCAGTTCAAGATGCTAGAAGTCCAAGATCAAGTTGTGGGCGAGTTCGGTTTCCCCCGAGTCCCCTCTCCTTGGCTTTAAGAGCCTGCCCGTGCTTCTTAAATGGAGGGAATGAAGACAGATACTAAGTGCAGAAAGCCAGGGTGCTTTGCCAGTGCGTTCTTATGTTGTTGGCCATCCCTGGCACTTGAGATTGTCTTACCGCAAAGTGGAGTCAACCAGAACACAAATAGCAAGTTCTCCCAACCTCGTTTCTTCCCATTTTGAGCCCCTCAGTGCTGCAGGAATTCCACCATGCACTCAGCCAGTAGGTGGACTATTCAGAGGTGGGCGAAAGTAGGTGTACAGTTGTATGTGAAACAGTTTATTCTTGTGTCATTATCTATGATTAATAGTTTCCATGTAAGTGTACTTTTGCCCCAGCCTGTATTAAGCATCACATTGCATCTGGGAGAGTGTTTATAAACAGAGATGAAGAAACCTAAGGACACACTCAGATTTATTCAAGCGTCTGTGAGAAACAGCCAATGAAAAGCTTTCCTCCCCCCCTCCCCCATTTGTTGTTGTGCTTATTGTTGGTCTGTGGTGACAGCAACAGACTATAAATTATGTGGCCTGGTAATACCAGCAACCAGGGAGCTCTCTGCCGGTGCCTCTCCCCTGGTGGCCTCAGGGTTTCTGGTATTGTCCTGGAGACTGGCGACATGCATCCTGTACATTCGCCTGGTAAAAGCAGCCAGCACGTCTATGGCGACAAGTGCCGCCTAGCTCTTTCTGCTAGATTTGTAGCGGCAGCCTTGGTTGGTTTTGGAGGCTTGGAGAGTCTCCAGGGAAGCCAGAACCTCTGTGAAATCTCCACAGATGGGAGCCTGATGTCTTAGGACCCCAGGTGGACCTCCTTACTTCATCAGAACTTACATTACATACCTGGACGAATGTGGGGGCATCATGAAAGCCCACAGAAACTCTTAGACTTTCAAGTGCAAGACCCCACCACAGAACCATGGGGATTGGACCCTTCCTTCGGAAAGGCAGTGATGTAACACAAATGCACTCTCGTGGCTCCTAAGTTAATTGTTTCTAGAGAGATATTCCACCTGCATCCCACCGAGAGGGGAGCTTATATGAAATGCAGATAGCCTGCTGGAGTGACTTAGCTGATAAGAGTGTCAACCCGTGCACCAAAAGGTTTGTGTGTTCAATCCTGGCTCGGAGAGCTTACAGAAGGCAACTAACTGATCGATGTTTCTCTCTCTCTCTCTCTCTCTCTCTCTCTCTCTCTCTCTCTAGTCCTGTCCTCGAGTGAGTATTAAGTAAATAAATAATGCAGATAGCTAGATGTTCCTGAATTGCTGAGGGCTTGGCACTACCTCTCCCCAAGCAGTGTGTATTAGATGCATTTCTCCAGTATCTTCAAAGAGGTTTTTTGTTTTGTTTTGTTTTAAACTAAGTATAACTCATTGTAATACTCAGGTCAGCTTTCCAAAATGCATCCTCAAGCAATTAATATGCCATTGGTATTTAAGAACACTGGCCTAAAGCTAATCCACTTTAAGAATTCTTTTGATTTGTTTCCTTCCCTGTGTTCTAAAGAATCCCTGGGGGGCAGAATACCATCAGGGTCAAATTGGGGGCACATTTCCTTTCATATCTTTAAAAGTATCTATGTTGTCAGGAATACCATCTGATACAGCAGATGTCGGCTTTCTGTGTGGTTAGGGATGTGTTCAGAGATGATTAGGAGATGGCTAAGGAATTAGAAGTAGGCAAGGTACATGAAAAAAGTGACACCTGGCCAGCGTTTTTGACTATTTGTAAGACAAAGCTACTTGTAGGGCCTCTGCACCCTTACAGTCTTTCTTCTTTATACATTAATATCGCTCGCACGAAGGCAGGGACTTTCTACTGGAGAATGGCCTTCCTGCACCACCTCCTCCTCCTCTCTGTGCCTTGATGCCCATGAAGGTGTCCCACTGAGGCTGTCGGCAAAGCTGGTGTTCTACTCTGTTTCTAAAGAGCGTATTTTAATATGCTCAGAGGGAAACATGATCTGAGTGGAATGAAGAACCAGTGTGATTCTTTATTACTCAAAAGGACAGACAGTGGAAGCTAAGGTATGGTGGAGATATCCACAATTTCTTGTTATGGTGATGCTGTTAGGGAAGGGCACTATGTGGAGAGGGGGACGCTGGAAATATTAGCAAAAAAAGTTTGTTCAGGGTATGTAACATGAGTTCTGTTTCAGCACAGGTTTAATTCCCAAGTGAAAGCAGAACACTGATTTTGCAGCCAAACATTGATTAATGAAGGAAGTGTTTATGTAGCCCCTACTAAATAAGCCCAGGCAGAAATCCAGTAATATCTGGAGACACAGTCCCAGTGTCATCCCTCACTGAAGCCATTGGTACCACCCATTTATGAATCCTTTCAAATCTATTGTGATTCTATAACACACTTAAAAGCTTTTTCAAAACACAGAGCACTCAGCACCAAAGTCAGAAACTTGTTAACTACATATACACATACATGCACACACACTCACATGCATGTGGGTTATATATTATCCTTACACTTTAATTTTTTTCCCCACAAGTCAGTTGTCATTTGCCATTTCTTTACTTATTTATCAACTAAAATTACAGAGATATTCTGTAACTACATGGAAAATACTCTTTGTTTTAGTAAACAAGATAGACTATACGTTGAACACCTTATTTGTTGATGCTGCTAGGGAAGTGCTGATACTATTTCTCAGATTTTACTTAATTGCTCTTCTACATAAAGTCAGTAACATTGGCAACTGGCATTGCATATGTACACAAGAGTGACGCTATTCAGGTAACTAGTATATTATACCTCAATCTGGAACTTTATGGTCCTCGTATATTTTTGTTATTTTAATGTCTCATTTCTAGTAAATGTCAGGTTCATGAAGGCAAAAAAAAGCTAGGGAAAGAAAATACCCCTGACTACTGACTACTTATATCCCGGCTACTGATAACCTTACGGAGCAAGTACACAGTCAACATGTCTTAAATGAACAAATGGTACATTTTCAAAAAAAAAAATAAGACTACATGTTGGAGAGGATCATTCTAAGTGTATAATTTAACCTTAGTTTGAAGACTTTTATAAGGTGACATTTTGTTAAGTCTTAATTTAGCATTGTATTGACAGCCAGAAATATAAAACCAGATCGGGCCTACAAAGCCAAGTAAACCATAGAGCACCATCATTCCTCATAATAATTCCATCATCCACCATAATTCCGGTGGGAGGGGTCCTTTTCCCACTCTCTCTCTTCTAAATGCACCAATTCTAATGTCCAGATGGACCAGGTTTGCCGAGTCTTAAAGGATACAAATAGAGGATCAAATAGTTGGCCATGATGGAGGAAAACCTGTGGACATGGGTCTATAATTAGTGGTTCTGTATGATTACACAACTAGGATTGAGGAAACCCGTAAAAAACAATTCTCTAATATAATGCTTTGAGTGCATTAAAACCCCAGTGATCCCGATGAACAATTCTCCCACTTGAATCGACTCTCCTGTCTTGGGCATTTCCATTCCCACTGAGCTCTTGGTGGAAGGTGGATTCTTTCATAGCCTTAGGACACTGCTAAGGGAGTCCACACCATGTTGTGATTTCAAATCCTGTCCAGGACTTCCAAGAACTGGAGTTGGTGAACCTGATGAAGTTGTGTAAACATCTTGGTATGTGTGTAACATCCACCTGTCTCTCATTGAGATGCCTCAGGAGTCAGGTCACGGCTGCCTCCTCCACCATGCTTTCACCATGCAGTTACATCAATTTTAAGAAAAAGAGCCTTTACCTCATCCCAAGGGACCAGGTGGGTTACCAAAATGCTAATCCAGTGGCTCTGTTTTTGGCAATCACAAGTCCTTTAGGGTCACCATAAAATCTGATAAACTTCACAGAAGTGAATATGGTACATTACTCTTGGGCTCAGAATCACTGCCAACTTAGTGGCTTAGGCAGGGCCATCCCACAGTACCAGCAGAGAAATCCCGTGTTAAGTGTTGTCATTTCAAAGTTTTCATCACCTTTTAGTATGTGTGGAAACATTCAGAAATTGTGCACTGACGGTAAATTTTTACTCATATTTTGTAGCTCAAAGATTTCAAAGGAGGCCGAATTTCTAAGGATGACTAAAATAAAAAGATACATTTTAAATCAACTTATTTTAGGAACTTAAATGTCAGTCTCCAACCTTGTCCCATAGAAGAGTAGAGAGTGAAAGGTTTAACTTTTATCAGTAAGTTAAACAAATATAAGGTTGATGAAAAACAACAGCATTAGCCCAGGTGAAATTTTTGACATGTTTGTCAAGAGAAATGATAACTGTATAATTGCATACTTCTGCATGATAGTAGTATTTTATGTCTACTTTTTATATTATGGCTTTGATTTTTAAAAGCTGATGGCTTATATACTAGGGGCCCAGTGCACAAATCCATGCACCTTGAAAGGAACTGTGGGCCGCGAGGCTGCTGTAGGCACAGGGGTGGGTCTCGGCCCATCCTCCCTGCCCCCACCCGGCCCCTTCTGCCACAGGCTCCAAATCCCGTCTGCTGGCAGCCCCGCTCCTGCGGCCACCACTCACACTCACAGGTGCTGACGGCACAGAGCGATTGGGGCTGGTGCCAGCAGTTGGTGCAAGCAGCAACTGCTGCCCCGATCTCCCCTCAGGAGCAGGGGGAGGTGGAGAAGCCCTCAGGGGTGATTGGGGCCAGCAACTACCGCTCGCACCCACTGACAGCACAGAGCGATCAGGGCAGGTGATGGCAGCAGGTGTAAGTGCCAGGCGGAACTATGGTGCATGGGAGCAAAGAATTTTCAGTAACCACCAGAGGCTCACCCCGATGGCAGTGACTGGCACCCGCCTCGGTCTGGCACCCCCACTCGGCCATCCCACCGCAGCCGATGCCTGCTATATTCTGCACATGCCCCCTGGTGGTCAGCACATATCATAGCAACCAGTTGTTCCACTGTTCGGTCTATTTGCATATCAGCCTTTTATTATATAGGCTAGAAATATCAGTTGTGAATGACATAAAGTGGTATGGCAACAGATTTTAGCACAGGTTTTCTTTTTATGTATTCTTTTTATCGCTCTAAGGCTGATATAGAACCCAGACCTTCAAAGTTAAATTGGGATTCTTATGTGCTTTCCTCCATGCATCCCTGAGGGGAGAAAACCACATAGGATACAGTGAGTGAGCTAGGCCTTGACCTCAGAAAGTGGCACACCTACATCCCTAACTCCAGGTTACCCTCTCAAGTATAGTTTTGTGTGGTCACAGAAGAGGTCATTTTTGTTTTTCTATATGGCTGTAGAGCGATAAATACAAGTCTACCACTTTAAAATTACAGCTCTGTGGTTTGCATATAAAATACAGAAATCCATAGTTACAGATATATAGGTGAGTCTACAAAGGGTTCTAAAATACTTGAGATATGGCAAAGAATTTCCAGAACCTCCTGACTTCTCAGAATCTGAGGTCATTCTCTATGTGCTCTTGATGAAATACAAAGTCACAACAGAGTTAAAACAATGAGAAATACATTACTGTATCGTGTATGTGTATGTGCAATTGCTTAAGTGAATTTATTTAGAAAAAGACAATTATCATTTTAAGTAACTGAACTTAAATTCTGGGTAGAAATTTTGCAGCAGTGATTTCACTTTCCCACTTTACCAAACAGAGCATGTCCACTGAGCCTAACATTCTCTGCTCTCACCCCAAATATCCCCCCAAGACTATAGTTCAGTTCTTGGTTTATATCTGTCAACATGTCACATTCTTAGCAGGATTGCCTTGCCCGCCCCCCCCCCCCCCCCCCGCCTCCCTTTTTGTGGCTCTGGTTTGCATGGAAAGGGTGATAACACAGCTTGTTAGGAACATGTCTGACATTGATTCTGAGTGATAGGTAAGCAGCTGAGCTAAGAACGGAAAGCATGAGGTTTGGTACAGAAATGCTGTAACGTGTAGTTAACTGGGTCCTCTCTCTTGCCCTGGGTCCTTCAGTTTATTACATAAGTGAAGAAGCATCAGCATGCTGAGCATCAATCAGTAGTCCCTCGTCAGTGGGGCATAGCTGGGGTATGATTTCGCATGCTTTCCTGCCATGGAACAAAGCTCAGCCTCCCCAAGAAACAAAGAGGTGACGTGAAAGTGTAAATGCAAGTAGAATGCTTTCAATACTTATTAAATTAATTGAATGTAAGTAGTTTCCTCCCACTGAGATACAAAATGAGATAGAAAGATAAAAATTCTTCCTTTTTAACAGATCTGCCTCAATAATTATTACATATAATGCATCCTATATAATGGAATAGTTAAGAATAAGAACTAAGGAGTTAGATTACCAGGCTTCACATCTCTGCCTTTTACAGCTTTGTGACCTTGAAGAAATTAACCACTCCGCCTTAGTGTTCTCATCTGTAAAATGCAGGTAATCCTAGGACTAGCTCATCAATGATTAAATGCAAGAGTGATGGGTAATTGTAGCTCTGAGTGTCGCATGAAGCCTGCAGAGAAAAATGGACAGTGATTCTGAAGACTCTGGCTTCCCTTTCCTACTTATGGGGAGTATCTAACAGCCAAGGAAGTGAGATGTTCTGTTCAATGATCTTCCATTAAACGTGAAACTTGCTAGGTTTCTAACGCTCATCACACAGCTAGAGCCATGTTTGAATTCTTTAAAGAGAAAGTTGGGCATTTTGGATTCTTTGGTAAAATAGAGGCCCGTGGTTCTGCCAAGTTCCATTCTTCAGCCAATCTGTAAATTTCCAGCAGTTGTAGTTTTCATGGCATGCCTGCTTAAGGTAATATTGAATGCCTATGGAGGTGCCAATCCCTTTATTAATGAAAACAAGACAGGCTTCATTATTTTTTTTAAAAAAGCACTACCACAAAATAAAACAATCAGGCATTAATTTGGTTCTTTGCCTGCCCTGGATGTGAGGGATTATCATGGAAAACACATTCTTGCTGTAATTTGGAGCCTTTAGGCATTTTATGTGCCAATCGCCTTCACTTGGATCTGGTCTGTAATTTATCATTGCAGTGTCCTACCCTGCTCAAATGCGCCCTTTGTGGGCAGAGGCAAAGCTAATATACTTTCCAAGTGTGTTTGAATTGCCTCCATAAATCACAGCTGCCACTGTAAGCAGTTTTATCATTTGCCAGAACAATAAGTTATCTTCATGCTTTATAGATGCAATGCTCTCCAAGACTTTTATTTGTGTAAACTGTAATGCATCATAACACATTTCCTAAAATGAAATTAGGAAGCTCATTATATACATATATTTAAGATGCACAGAAGTATTCCAGGGAAATCGTGTAAACTCACCAAAAAAAAAAGAGGGGGGGGGCAATTTTTATCTTATAGCAGCAATTTATTATTTATTACTATAATGATGTGGCCATCAAATACTTGCAATTGGGGGTTAAACTTCATTTATCTCTTCATTGCTCCAGTGTTGGGTGAAACCAGCTGACAGAGAAATAGGACAAAGCACAAATGGGTCCTGTTGGGTCTGCCAGGTATAAGATGGAGAAACCTGATATTTGACAAATACCCATCTCTCTACAATTCTATAGACAGCCATTCCAATAAATCAGGCTACAGAATCAAATTTGGGCCCATAGCGATCTCTGGGACTGACCTCAAATTTCTTCTTTATTTCACAATGATGGAACCCAAATTCAAACCTGATTTGAACCCTTAGACTCCTGAGAGAGAAAAAAAAAGTAATATATAACAATATGTCTGGAGTTCCCAATGAGAAAAACAATCTAATTTTAATACTATTTCAGGACTCTATTCAGCATCATGGACAATAAACTGTGTTCTTTTTTATTGGCTTGCCTTAAAAACTGCTAAATATTTATAAACTAATTTGCCATCCCTTCTTACATGATAAGAAACTACTTTTGTTTGTAATTGCCTCAGTAGTTCACTCCAAGCAGAGGAAACAGTGTCTATAAAGAAGCCAGGTTTTATAATTAGAAACAAATTTGTTTCAAAGCCAAGTGCTTTCCCATGCATATTGTAATAGTTGAATTAGCTTTCATTCTTTCTGTTTTTATTATCAATAAGGGACTTGTATGAATTTTAGATTTTTCCACCCATCTCTGGAAGTTTGCAGTGCTGTTCATTTTTATATCAAACTACCCACTACCTATTAAGAACTCTATAAACGCCTACTTTAGGCCTAATTACAGATCTCCAAACCAGCATTTTCCAACCTGTAGGTCAGTGGTTCTCAACCTACCTAATGCCGCAAACCTTTAATACAGTTCCTCATTCTGTGGTGACACCCAACCATAAAATTATTTTCGTTGCTACTTCATAACTGTAATGTAAATATCTGTGTTTTCCGATGGTCTTAGGCGACCCTGCTAGAGGTTCTCAACCTGTGGGTCACGACCCACAGGTTGAGAACCACTGCTGTAGAGCCTAAGACCATCAGAAAACAGATTTTTACATTACAATTCATAACAGTAGCAAAATTACAGTTCTGAAGTAGCAACGAAAATAATTTATGGTTGGGGGTCACCACAACATAAGAACTGTATTAAAGGGTTGTGGCATTAGAAAGGTTGAGAACCACTGCTCTAGGTAGTGATCCCATTCTACTCCTTAAACAATCCTAAATATAAGTATTCAAGTTAGCATCACAACTCTCCCATCAGCATCCCAATTTAATCAAGATGCACCCCATTATTTTCATCTTCCCATTACCCTCATTTCTATACAGTTTCTGGCTCCATTCACCACCACCTTGCCTCTCTGATATCTAATCCAGTAAACCCACCCCAGCTCCAGGCTCATCCTCAGTGCCCATGCATTCCTGTGTGTGTATGTGTGTTAAAAGGATGAAGAGGATGCAGGTGAAGATGGATCTCAGAGTCGCGACTGTTTTACTAGTAAGTAGGTGCAATTTACCTCTCTACTTCCCACTACCTCTTTTTCCAAGGTCCTCACCCCATGCCCCTCCCTCTTTGAGTCCATTGAAGGGAGCCTATTGCCTAGAATGGATTCAATGGAAAATTCTGCTTCAAGCAGCTTAACTGGAAAGCAAACTAATTTTTTGGAAAATTTACTCATTTTTCCAAAATATGGGACATTGCCTAAGACAGATATTTGTGATTATAATCATTTATGGAAGTGCCACTGTTTTATAAATACCCATTTAGAAAAGAAAAGTTACTGATATTTGATTTATGGCAATATCATTCATTTAAAGCAGTATATCTTTGAAGAAAGGAGCTGCACAATAAATTATAGCATGCCTTCATGGATACCTGCTTGGAATGGAATTCCATTCACAAATTTGCTTTTTACTAAAAATGCCACTTTGACATGTTGAGTTTTACATTTTTTTCCAAGTGCTTAATTGAGCATGACTCACTTTCATTTAATTGTCTTTTCACTGAGAGGCCACCTGCATCCTGTTCTAAATTATTACAATATTACAGTTTTAGGACTGTAATTATTTTATCATTAAATGCTTGCAATTTTGTTCTTCAAACACGGGCGATAATTGGTGACGTTTATCAATATCCTGAGTTCTTTTTAAGACACAGTTTACTAAAGCATTAGGGATGTTATGGAAATGAGAAAGGGCTAGAATAAAGGGATTTCTCTGTAGGGGTGGCAACCTGTGTTGAAAGGTGAAAGGAAATGATTATCAATAATTTTTGGAGGCATTACACACACCTGTCTTTCTCCCATCTAGTTCTCTCTACTTCTATATGATTCTGTATCTATAACTTGAGACAGTAAAAACTAGCTTGGACTGAGCAAGTAATCTGCCCAGTCATTCATCAGGCTGGAATAGCAGATACAGAGGACAGCAGGAGCAACATGAGTGGGAAACATGTCTCCCAAGGTCCCGTGGGAGCTCTACAGTGCCCCATCCACCCAGTAAACCTTGTCCTCTAACCTGACAAACGATCACATCTTTCTGTTTGAATTGATACCAGTGAAGAATAAAACATCACACTCCTGCCGAGAAGATCCTCACAGAGGAGCAGCCTCAACATCTCATATGCAAGGTTTCAGATAGGTGTTTCTGAACAAGACATTCCACCTCTGTCATAAAGGTGTAGTCCCAAAAGAAACAGGGCCTCTGGGTCCACTATGCAGTCCAGGCAGGAATTAGACTCCTTGGCACAGCCCTGCTCTGCTTTAAGCCTATTGAAACTCTGCTGCATTTCAATGCCATCTAAACTCCCTATATTGTCTTCTATCCTTTGTCGGTGAGACACCCCATACTTCCCGTGCCGTATGGCTTCCCTCACTGCAATGAGCAATACTTTTGTCAGATTACAGTATTATTCTTGGTAGTCCATCCAGGCCACCTTGGTGATAATTTGGTGATAGTTTGATAAACTTTCATTGCTACCTGCCTAGACAGGTATACATTCTTAAAGCCACACCGCCTCCCAAGAAGCAGAAAAGGCAATTTGAGATAGAAACAGCGTGGGAGTAGAGGCATTGCTTAGAAGGGCATATGCTGTTTTGGCTTGAAGAGTGTACCTCTAAAAAGTGTACAACTCTGTGGGAGTGTGGGGGTACGCAGCCCACGCAGAGGAGGTTTTGCAGCCCAGGTTGCTCACTGCTTAAATCCGCTGTGTTGTCATGGTTAATAGAACCCACTGCATCCAGGCAAACAGAAAAGCAGTTAGAAGCCTTCTCACTCACAGCATCGATTGACTGCAAAACACTCATCTGAACGCCACTTCTTTTTTGTTATATCTGGGATTAAAGCCAAACCTATTTTATAGGCTGCACTTCTTCCCAGTAGGAGCAACATTATTGGGCTTTTAAGCTCTCTTAAAGAAGGAATATCTTTGGTCTTTTAAATGTCTAGAGGTTATCCTTTTGCTCATTCCTTTTCACCTTGGCCTAGGAAAGACTGGCTTGGTTTCACCAATGTCCGTCTTTTAGGGTATATATTAGTCAGATTAGTAAATGGCTCGGCCTTCTTAGTCTTAGAAACTCTTCGATGCTTTTATAGCTGAAGCTGCACTAGTTCTTGGAATGGCGGCCTTTTATCTCCATGACTGAAGGACAAAGCACTCTGATAGCATGTGGCTCTTCCCCCCCAAACAGCATTGACCACTGGTGGTGAAACTGCCATGTTTTCAGAAGAATGGGCTGGATGCCACCCAACCTTCAGAAGTGAGAACACATTTGATTAAGAGTTCTCACTGTTGGGCAGTGACTTCGCCAATGCTGGTCTCTGCCACAGTTGCTGAGCAACGTTTGAGCCTGGTAGAAAGCCCACAGACTTAAACATCCCATGTTAAAGCCATAAACAGGAGTCTGCTGACTGTGTTCTCATGCCACGATTCTCCACGGCAGCCTGTCATTTATGTGTCTTTTGTGACAATGGTGAGGACAGGCTGTTGTATGCAATTTTGGTCCATGGTGGCAGTTGGTGACAGAATTGATGAATCATCAATAAAGGCCCACGATTTTCAAAGTAGGGCAGGAGAATGCCTGTCAATATTGGCAAAACATTAAGGTCATGAGTGGCTGGGAGCTGAAGGAATCACCCAGGACACTCATTTGTCATCTAAGCAGCTGAGGTCTAGCGAGTTATGTGCTGTGCCCAAAGCTATAGCATTCGTAGTGTGTGTGTGACCTGAGGCTCCATCTGAGACAATTTCCTTTCTCTCCCTCCTGTTGGAAATTGTCTGTCCTTCGGAGCCAGAGTCACCTGTGGCCAGAAGGGAAAATCAGAGGAGTTGAGGATGACAGTTCTTCCCTGCTGGGCTTTCGATCAGTTTCCCTGGCCTTCCGCACTTCCCTGCCCAGTGCCTGTTTTACTTCTGGGCCCCTGGGTTCCACTCTTTAGAAACAAAACGTCTAGGTGAAATTCTACGTAACGTTGGGAGGTAACGCTGTTTTTCTATCAACATGTACTCAGTAATAACCGTGCATTTACTGAGCATCTGCTGTGTGCAGGCATTGCAACTGCAGGGAGGGTATGGAGTAAGCGAAATCAGAACAGTGAAACAAAGATACATAACCCAGATGCAGTCTCTTAGAGGGATTGTCATCAAGAAGGAGAAGGTGACTTTTTAAATCACTGCATATACATTAACAGTATATTTTAAAAAGGCTTTTGGGACTTTGTACTCTGTTCAGGTCAAGAGGACTTTTTTTGGTTTGTTTCCTCCCAAAAGATATAAACTGATCCTTAGAGATTTTGGAAAAATCCAATTCACATCAGGCAGGGTTCTATTTTTTTTTTTTTAATATCGCATTTGGTTCGGCTTCAATATTATCTTCTTAGGTAGCAAGTGTAGCAGTTCTCTTAAGTCATTTAAGTTCTCATTTTGGCTGCATCTGCTTGTTGCATGCAGTCAGAAAGGAACCTGCGATAAATTTGACAAATGTATTTGAAACATTTGGGGGCATCTGTTGAAGGATCTGGTATCAGGACCAGCTATTCTTGGGAGGGAGATAAAAAGGAGAGATTATTTCAATGGAGAGCATCTTCCAGAGCTTAAAAAGGGTGTGTCGGCATAATTCATTATCCTCAAAGAAAGCAATTCTGTTTGAACTGTGGAGTGACTCAGAGGAGGTCTTAAACTGGTCTGACTCAGCTCGAGTCCTTAGCTATACAGGGACATGGTGGTGAGGAGACTCAGGCCCAGGGTAGTTGTCACTAGTTCAGGGTGACACAATGACGTAAAAGTCATGAGCTGACCTTCAGGGTGCCAAGCAATTACCCGGTGATCGGCATGGCGTGGCGATCCTTGTCAGAGATGGGGTATGCTTACTGCATTCAGAAGTGAGGCAGTGTCTCCCTGGGTGGTCCTCTAGTCCCATCTCCATTATGCCTTTTTCAAAGCCAACCTGTTTTCTTTCCAGTCCAGTGAATTCACCTCTACAAGATCCAGTCCTCCCCTCTTTTTATTCCCCTTTATCTGGAGCAATCATCTGTGTGGTGATCACAGATTCCTTAGTTGCAGGGAAAGGAAAGGGCGTTGGATGAATGAGGGCAGCTGCAAGGCTCTGCCTGGGCTGATGTGTGGGTGTCAGCCTCCCAGTGCAGGGGGCGAGCCGGGTCAGCTGCTCTCCCAGAATCTCACTTCTGTAACGGAGCCTGGCATGATTAGACTGTAATTATCTTTGCCTGCGGCGGTCTGTTCCTGGTAGATATTTTACTTTTTATTGATGTGAGATAGAAAAGGATTTTGTACTTTATAAAGTGGCTTTCTTAGTATCTTCAGCCCAAGTAAGCAATGAGTTTCTAGTTACTCATAGGCCTCAACACGATGTCTTTTAAGTAAAAAGTACAGCATCTCAGGGATAAAGAATATTTAGAGCGTGATGCCTTTTGGGAAAACTGTGGTAAGAAAGTACTTTTAAAAAGCAAGTGAATTTCTAAGTTCATACCGTTTTTGTTTTTTTTAAAGTTTTAAATAAAAGCAACTGAGTGCTTTCCATACACCAGGCAGTATGCTTACAGCTTTCCACCACTTAATCCCCCCCCCCCATCCTAGGAGACTTCTGTCAACAAGTGTATTACCTTCCCCATTTTACAGGTGATGGGAACAGAGGTTTGACGAGGTAAGGGGGTGAGAGCTAAACTGCTCCAGGGTCCACAAGGAGTCCACTGCCCCTCATGCCCTGACAATCTGTGCCTACAAAACCCAACAGTGATCATCTCTGCTTCCTCCCAAAGAAATGTCTTACGATGAGATCTTTGCATCCACGGAGGCATCATTAGATGTATAGCCTTGGGTGTTAGATATGGAACAGCAGCTCTTTCACACCGAGGTAAAACCGTTGTAATCCTCTATTTTTAAACCACTCAACTAACTACACCCTTCATCAAGATCTTGTTAATAACGCCGGGCCGCTTAGGAAGTCTTGGTCATGCAATCTCATCACAGAAGCTTTCCCAGGGCCCTCACCTGCTGCAATACTAACTTTCCCTAATTAAAATCGTATTCTCCAACGGGACAGCTCTGTGTGTTTTTAGGAAGTTCATAATGAAACTAATGACAGTGCTAGGCTGTGCGTCTGGCGACATGTACTTCAGTCTGGGCTTCTGTGGCTGTGTGTTCCCTGGCAGCATGAGCGGTGTGGTGTCAGCTAAGCCCATGTTTCCATGGGGAGGGTCCCCCAACTCCATTTTCATGGAGCCCTTCGGTAAGAGGGTGTCCGTGTCCTGCCTCGGCTGTTAGGTACAGAGCCTCAGAGCCTCACAGCTCAGTATCAACTGTGCTTGTAGCCAAGGTCAAACGCCCCCCCCACCCCACCCCCCGCCGCCTCCCTGCAGAGGTGCTTACCAATGTAATAAGAGATTAAAAAGGATTTCTCACATGACAGACCATTTTCAAAAACATGGCTGAAAACAGTCCTAAATGAGAAACATTTTAAACGATAGACTTTACACCGTGTGGGGCAAACGTAGGTTTACAGTTGTTTGTATGGAAAAGAACGCAATAATGAATAAGGAGCAATAGGAGAATAAACTCTGTTTTACAAACTCACAACTGTAAACCCACGTTTGCCCCACCTTGTATTTTGGGATGCCCCTACCAGGCTCCCCTTCAATATTCAATTCACAAAGACGTTGCAAAGGAACATCTTACTTCTGTTGGTAGTTTCCCTTGGATCAGTCAGAGATGCCTGAACTTGTCTAAGTGACATTAACACACTGGTCATCAAGGCAAGCGTATTCCTTGTGGGTTCCTCAAGCCCCGCCCCCCATCCCCACCACTCCTTTTTAGTGCTTAGCTTCTTGCTGGGGAGCATATTGAGAAGTGAACTCTATTCTAATTTCATTCCTACATCTGAATGAAAAAGAATGAGAATTACTCACCTTTCTGGCCAGATGAGGACTTTTCAGTTCAGTGTTTTGTGACTACATTTCTGGAGTTCCTGAAACCAGAAAAATTTTATGCAAAATGTTTTTTTATGTGTCAGGGTACAATTGACTAGAAAAAGAGTCCAAGACTTTCATCATATTTTCAATGAGATCCATAGAGCTCTCTGTTAAATGTCAGTGTCCTTGATCAATACATTTCCCCCTGGTGCCTATTGTTTCGTTGCCCTGGTCTCCCCGCTTTCAAAGGCTAGTGAGGAAATTAAGAAGCAATTCCCAAACAGTAGATTTAAGGGTTTCTGGAAGTACCTGCTGTTGCAAACATTAAACTGTCAACTTAAAGAAGATTAATACTTCAAATTATTATAACTACTCCATCCCTCCTCCTTCCGCAAAAAGGAATTCTGAAGACACTGAATGGGAGGCTGTGAGTAGGGTTGAGAAGAGAGAGTACACAGTGCCTCCATCACTCATTTCTTTTGCACTTTTTTGAACCCAATTATCTGCCAGACATATTTAAATACTTTCAATTCTCAGCCATACATTGCTTAATACATATGCATAATGGACCATTGGTTAAAGACAGAGAACAACAAATGTTGCAATGCAATTTATGAGGAACACAGAAAGAGTAAACTTCCTCTAAATTCATTTCAATAAAATCTCCACTAGTTTCCTTAAAAAAGTATATTTACATATCTATAATAATAAAAGCACAATATGCTAATTAGACCGAACGACCTTCCAGACACAGCCGGGGCTTCAAGGGAAGCCCGGGTCCTGGGGGCCAGAGGGAAGCCGACAGCTAGAGGAAGGAAGGCCTACTCTTGCACGAATTTTGTGCATCGGGCTTCTAGTATATATGTATATGTGCATATTTATATATACACATCTGATACACATGCAAACACGTTTGTATATATGTGTATATATACATACACTGAGTGGCCAGATTATTATGATCTCTGAATGCATAATAATCTGGCCACTCAGTGTATATCTTATATAATAAAAGGCTAATATGCAAATTGTCCCCTCAACCAGGAGTTTGACCAGCAGGCAGGCCGGCCAACGGCCCATGTCCCCTCCCCGTGGCCAGGCTGGCCAGACCCCACCCATGCACAAATTCATGCACCTGGGCCTACACACACACTCTCTCTCTCTCTGAGTGGCCAGATTATTATGCGTTCAGAGTTCATAATAATCTGGCCACTCAGTGTATACATATATAGTCATTGTACAATTATCACCTGAACTCCTACGCATTTGAGAGTAAAAAGGGAGGATATTAATTACACTAGAGAAACGACATTAACAGTGCAGTTATATATAGGGTGACTGTGTCTATTTGACTCTGTTATTTAAAAAAACAAACTGTTAGAATTGAAGAAGGTAGATTTTAATTTTTATGTTGTGCTGTTGTGGGCAATGGATACTAAGTAAAACTAACGACTAAAAATAAACAAAGATATTCCAAAGTTTAAAAGAGGAAAGTAGTGACATTTGTATCCAATCTGACTGTTTAGAAGGACTTCGGTATCTCTAATCTGCAGTGTGTCTTTCTGTGGATAAGTGCTTGCAGTGAGCAGCCTGAATCCTTTTCTTTATTTCATAAGTTAGGAACAAAACAAAACCATCAAAACCCGCCAGCTAATTTTTAGTGCTTAAAGTATAACATCAAGTTTAAAAGAATTTTAAAAATCGATTACGATATCTTAACATGTCTTTAACTTAAATGTCCATGTTATTATTCATTTGGGCCAACATTTCAAAATATATTTGTTCACAAATAATGATTTTTTTTTTTTTTACTAACAGTTAAATAAAAAACACATGAAATTTTTTCATTTGTTAAACGGGAAAAAGTAAAGTTGGTCCATATATATAACAAATATTAAATATTGCATTTGAAAGAATACTATGATATAATCAATGTCAACTGAAAATACTATGCTATTTCTTAAAAATCACTTGCTCTATCATCTAGCACGAAAGATAGTACAAAAGATCAGCAATGTTGCCAAAGCAGAGGTTCTCCGCGGCTCTGCAAGGATCTCAGGGTCTAGGTGCTGGGACGGGGAGGCGGCGGCTGGGGCCCTGCTTTGTACCTTCTCTGTGACGTGGTGACAGGGGCCTCTATTTAATAAGTCACCACAAAGGACCGAAAGGTGCCCAGGATGCACTCAGCACCCTTTTGCCCTCAGACAGCTTCTGATGAGGAGAGGGAGCTCTCTTTTTCCCTGAGTGCTCGGATCCGGGGCAGCCAATGTAGCCTGCGGGAGGCGCCAGCTGAGTTTTAATCAAAAGACAGAGGGGAAGTGGGTTTGTTTCTTGTAGGGGAACAAAGGAGGCCTCGGTCTGTGGGATTAAACGCAGAGTAGAGCCTCTCACTAAAGAATCCGGCGCCCTGGCTGTCCTGAAGCAGCAGCCTGGAAACCAGTGTTTCCCCAGCGCTTGGAGTCTGAGCCCACGTGCCTTTCCTAATGATTCCTGCCTGCTTCCAAGTAATTGCTCCCAAGGCACACCAGCTTGCCTTTTGCACTCGCTGCTCTGCAGGTGCTTTGCCTGCCCTCGAGTACAGAACTGCTTCGCTGGGTCCACTCTCCACAGAAGCCAGGGGCAGAAGAGCACAGTCGTGGCGTCCGGGTGGACTGCACTTGACCGGGCCTTGGCTCACGGGGATTGGAGGGTACTGAAGAGTGAATATGGTCAGCTAGAAGGAGCAGGGCCAAGATTTTTGGGGGGGAGGAAGAGGCAGGTGGAGTCCATCCAGATATTGTTACAATTCCCAATTGTTTTTCACTTAGGGAGCAATTCTGAAGGGAATGAAAATACTGTCATTTATGTAGCACTATGTGATGGAAATGAATGCCAACCGCCATGTAGGAAATGCCAGGTGCTGAAGAATGTGTGAGTCACATTACCCGCTATCTACTTGACCTTCACAGAAGCCCTGGGAATTAGAAGTTATTAGCCCCCAGTTAACAGGCAAGCAAAACAACGCTCAAAGATTTGAGATAACTGGCCCCCGGTCTCAGAGCCGTGGGTGGGAGAGAGCAGTCAGTCCCTTCTGTCTGATCACAGAGCCTGTGATTTTTTCCAGTAAGAAGCAGAAACTCCGCCTTAACACCAGAATGCTTATTTCAAGTCTCATTTAAATACCCCTTCACACTATTTCATCTTAGGATCGCTGCTTTAAATATTTGAAAAATTATAGCTAAACGTACGAAACTTGAGACCCATTTAGGGCAGAGCATTTTCTAAACCAAATAAGCTGGGGGGATGCAGGTATGGTTGCAGGAATAAACTAGGTCCCCCTTTTATCCTTTTTCATTTCCCCTGGAATAGTCTCTGCCTATTGTTATCCATCTGATCTCAGCCTTCTGGAGATGCAGCCAGCGCAGGAAAATGTCAAGTTCAACAAAACGAGTAGCAGCACTGCTCGAGTTGAATCATAATTTCACTTTTTATTCTTTGCCCTACAGGATATTTAAACAGTCGCATTACTTAATAGTACTTCCTACGTTATTATCAATTCCCTACAAACGTTGCCATTTCCTCTAAATGGAAAGGCAAGCATTAGGGCCAAGAGTCAAATATGCTGCCCTAATATCTGGTGACAAAAGATTTGCGAGTTAACATTTACTTAATTGCCAAAAGCAGTCATGCTAAGTGCACAGTCTGACATATTATCAGGTGTGAAAAGGGAGCGTTTCTGAAGGGGAAAAAGATCTATAAAACCAAGAGACGATGCTCTGCTGAAATTATTGTCTGACTCTTTAAAATCTTCATTGGACTCTGTAGCTTGCAGGAGTATATTCTTGTAAACATTGAAGGGAAGGGATTTGCTGGTTAGTCTCCACTTGCCTCTCCTGCCACCACATAGCCACTCTCTGTCTTTCTCTCTTGACCACACACACTGCTTTCACAGGTTCCACTGCCCTGTGCTTCCCAGAGTGTGTGTGTGTGTGTGGCGGGTGGGGGGGGGGGGGGTAAGGTGGGGGGATGGCGGTGTTTTTCCTAATGGAAGGTATCAGTGACAAGAGATCAGAGTCCCTTCAGCTGTCCCTGGCCTTGGGTGCACTCAGTTCTCCAGATGGCCCCTTCAGCTCTTACTGAAGGCCTCTGTACACTGGCTCCTCCCCTGAGGCCCTCAGGCCACTGGGAGAAAACCCTTCCCCACTGTTGTTAGGCTCTGATGCCTCTCTCTCCTGTTGGCCCCTTAACTTGCTTACTCATCTGGCAGTGTTCTGTATATTAACATCTCCTCCCATGAACCCTTCAAGTGGGAGTCTGTCGCCTGCTAGGACCAGGTGGTGGCAAAGAAACCAGCAGAACACTAGTGACTTAATTCTGGCGCTCCTGGGCTGGGTGGCCCCAAACAATCGACTCAATTCCCCATGCTTCCTGTAGGTCCTCTGGAAAATGAGAACAATAATTATTCCCACATCGAAAGGGCTTAGCTCAGTGAGTAGAGTCAGGCACACACAATAATAAAGAATAGAGAATGCTTGCTTTTCCTGGATGACAGGAAATGTGGTCTCTACTAACCCACTATATGACCTCCACAGAATGCTGCTTATTGGTAAATATAACTGCTAATGTCTGCATCCAAATATTGGGATACAGTTGTGCTGATAGTTTCAAAAGAGATGGTTTGATTCTGTTTTTGGGGGGGGTTTTGCAACTCATTATAACTTCTTTGAAGCTTCAGAACCCTTACTTTCTTTCTCCCTAATGCCCTACTGTGTGTTATTTTAGAGAAGTCTATTGATAGCCAGCTAGATGAGGTAGCCAGCTAGTTCAGGTACACAGAATTCTCCAGGGTCACATTAATGATATAACAGCAGCAGCAGAACTGACAGATGTGTGGCTAGGAAACAAAAATCCCTAGTTGTCCAGTCTGTCCTATTTGGAGAAGCACTATAGTGTGGATGCTGACAAAGTGACTAGCAGGGAAGTGGGATTTTTGACCCCATGTATGAGAAATTCTGTGTGTGATCCTGTGCAAGTCTTCCTTAGCCCTCTACACCCCAGCATCGTCACCAGAGCTCCGTGGACCAGGAGGTATTAGAGAATCATCGCACACAGTCCATTTGAGTGACAGCAGCTTAGATGAGGCCAAGAAGAGATTCAGAAAAGCAGCGAATGAGAGATGTCTGCTATAGCAGAGAAAGTAGGGGAGGTCCTGGTCTCTTGGTGCTTGCTTTTCGTTTAGGCCAAAGGAAGGCTGAGGCTCAGTTGCAGGAGAGCATAATCACTGGTTAGCAAAGCCACGGTTATGTCCTGGAAAACACAAGGCTACAGAAGTCTGCTTTGTTTTCCCAGATGTCTCACCAAACGCTAACATAAAGCTGAGAATGCCAAACATAATGTTTCAGATGTGTGTTTTCTTCCCTCTCCTCTCCATTTTCAGCTTCTTCCCATATTTCTCCCTCCCCTTCTTTTCTGGACCTCTGTCTGCCCCATCTCAACAGCAAGAGGAGGGATTAGGAAGAGGGCCGAGCCCTCTTGATTTGCTTTTAGAAGGAACTTTTTACCAGAAGGCAAAGAGGGTAAGAGAAAGCAGCTGACCTTGGTCAGCTTTTCCTTGAGGAAAGGATTGTCCCCATCTTACAGATAATGAAAATGAAGTCAGAGAGGGAGGTGGCCTCCCCCAGAGTGTTTGTCAGATCCCATCACCTACTCTATGAGGGGGAACGGGGTGCATTAAACAACAGGAATGCAAGTCAGAAGGGTTTGGTTGAGCGGCAGGGCCCAGCAGTGATTCTCACAGTGTGGTCCCCAGACCTGTGGCATCCCAATCACCTGGGAAGTTGTCAGAAAGGCAAATTCTTGGGCCCCAGCCTGCTAAATCAGAACCTGGGGCAGGGGGGGGGGGGGGGAGGGATGGAGCCTAGCAAGCGGTGTTTTAACTGGACCTCCGAGTGATTCAGAAACAGGCCAGTGCTGAGAACCACGGATCCAGGGAAAAGAGCTCCTTTGGGGGATGGGAGGTAAGCAGCAAGCAGGTGATCAGAGGTGGAGACAAGATGATGAGGCAGGATTGAGTGTATCTGCACCATCATTACAATTAAGACACCAGTGGGGTATCAGGCCCAGAGGGCTCCCTCTGCCTAACAGTCTAGAGAGCTGGCTGTACCAGGCAGGGGAGCCCCCCTGAGGCCTGGAAGGGAACCTCAGGCACAAAGGCTAAGACTCTCTTAAGATGTTCACACTCCATTTGGGTGCTTATAAAGCTTTAACCATGATGAAGTGTGAGTAGCCCCCTTAAATGCCGTGGGTTGAAGGGAAAAGTTAACAAGTGAATGATCTGGATCATTTCTCTTCCTACCCTGGAGCAGGCCATTAAAAATAATATAAAACTGCTCTGTCACCATGGAGACAGCCTGCCCTAGAGGGATGATTGAAAGAGTCTTCAGGATGGACCATTTGTCCTTCAATTTTATTTTCACTTTAATTATTGTGAAATCGGATTTAAGTGTTGACCATAGCCTCCAATTCCAGCCAGCTGAAAAGATAAACACATTTTTGTATCTGTGTGCACAAGCTGGAGGACTTCTGATTGTTGTCTCGATCCAGATAAAAACCATGAATTTAAATAACCATTTCCCACATGGTGAGATGCAAGATATTTGCTATTGCTAAGAATAATCAGGAGTTGATTATTCTAAATAAACAGGAAGTATCTCTCCATTGCTTTTTGGAGTTGTGACATCATTGGGTGCCCAGAAGACTTTACTTTGAGGCCATTTGTTGGAATATTGATGAAGAGACAGACTAATAGGGAATTGGAAGTCATGTTACCCAAACTCCATAATGAAAACTTGACAAATTCTCATTGGAAAACTTTGGTTATAGGTAGCATACATAAATTCATACCAAGCTCAGGTTTCATTTTTTTCAGACAAATCTTTGAGTAATATTGTGCCTTAGAGCTCCATCTTGATTATTTTCTCAATATGTACCCACTCACAAATATATTGGCTCCAAGAGCAGCTATGTCTTCCTGACTTCCACATCTGTATCTCTGAGACCAGCTGTTTGCCTAATTCTGTGAGCCCCAGAATTCCTTTGCTTACGTATTTACTGATCATCTCCTTTTACTGTCCCTCTTGTATGTATGGCCAAAGCACCAGCACTGCCATCAACTCTCACCAAATGAGAACCTTGGGATTTGTTCTTGGGTTTTTCCTTTCTTTTGTACCATCCCTGCAGCTCAGATGGCAGTTTCAGACAGCTCACATGCTAAGTCTCTCTCTAACATGATCCTTCTCTCCATCGCTACCATTTTGCCTTAGTTCATGTCTTCACTGACTGTACCCTAGATTTTTGCCATGCCCTTCTTAGTCAATTCCCTACCTCTACTTATGCAATCACCAAGAGACTCCTGAAGAAACTTTATGAAATGGTTGTTACTTATTTTATTGTTCTGCTTATAAACCTTACATGGCACTCTTACTCTTTCAACATTCAATTCCAATTTTAAAAATGTTGTTAAGGCTCTAGGATTTGAGCCCAGCTTCCTTTTTCTCTTTCTGTATTCCTCTTCCCATTTCCAACCTGCTGCCACCTCTAAATACTTAGACACCTTGACCATATTTTTCACATCTCTGGGTTACTCACATGCTAGTCCTTATGTTTATACCTGCTTCATTTTGATTATTCCCATTTCATCCCACCCCATGAGCAAACACCTGCTCACCTTCTAATACTACATTCAGACAATCTCCTGGAAACCTTCTATCACATGAATCCCAGTTCTGACTCACACCAGAAGTGGTCCATGCATCTGAGATGTGCTCCTATCTAAAGACATCCAGTGTACTATAGATTTCTGTGCCTGTCTCCACTGACTGCATAAGCTCCAAGTAGCTTACAGTCATTCTTATACCAGTGGTCAAAAAACAAATAGTAAACAGGACTTGAAGAAAAAAAAAGGATAAAAGGAACAAAATGTAAGTGAACTGAAAGTTTGACACTGAATTTAGTCATTGGTATGCCAGAGCTCTCTCATTCAGGCTCACTAGAGCAGGAGGAGGGGAAGGTCAGGAATTTACCCAGCTGATTAAACCATATGAAGCTTGAAATTGGCCACGGTGGAAATATTTACACCAAGAAAATTATCAAGAACTACAAATCAGGGTTTTTGTTGATCAGAAAGTTCAGTTTTATAGCAGACGACTGATATCCATGATTATGGTACAGTCAATTCATCCAAGCTCTTGTCCATCAAACATGTGACCCCACTAAAACTCCTAGATGCCAGTTGCTGCCAGCTCACATCCTTCACATCCTAAGTGTTTCTTCTCTCCATTCCTACCACAACTGCCTTAGTTCAGGTCTTCACTGTCTCTGCCCTGGTTATGGCCTTCCAGTAGATTCCACCATGAGACAGTATTATTGTTTAAACCCACCACTAAAATGAACTTTGGGTAAGAACCCTGCCAGTCTGAAATGAAAGGAAATTAGATCTCTTTGACTACTTGGGAAACATAATGTACAATATTGTTTCTATAAAGAGGACACTGGCACTTTTAGCTCACTATTGGTCGCCCATGAGGTAATTTTTCCTGTTGTAGCGATAAGTAGATTTCTACATATTGAATCTGTGCCCCTAGCACTTATTTTCAACAATAGTGGGCCAGGACTAGGTTACACCCTGTAGCTATCTGACAGTGACAGTAATTTGATCACAATGATGTTGACCTCATGACTTTTGACCTCATGATTATCCTCTTCTATCCAACTGATCAAAAGCAATTCATCAATGAAAATATCCACCAGGGGGGATGTTATTGAGGGGACAGTTATTAGAGCCAGCTCTGTCCTGATGCCTTATGTTGCCTCAGCAGCAGTTTGCTGCCACCCAGCCTGGTTTTAAGCATGTCCGTAATGAACCCTGGCAAAGGTGCAAGAATGCGATGCTAGAACACCACCTTTTCTTCTAAGCCACGCAGCCTCATTAGGAACCGAAACCATTTGTGCGCCTTAGTGCAGCTTTTCTCCCTCTGGATCGTTGAAGCTCGCTGGCTGTGAGCACAGCACTCTGGGCCCGAAAAGTTCAGAGAATTACTTCAATAATATGACAGCCTCTTCCATTTAAAATGGAATTCAATGCTGGCTTCCCTCAGAGGCATTCATTGAAATTCCGTGCATGATCCATTCCTCTAGTCATTTAACAATGTCTCTCATGTTTGCCCCGATTTAAAAAAAAAAGAAAGAAAACCAGCTTTGTAGTTGCGATAACATGGATCGGGACGGTATAATTGCAGTGAAGAGGCCCCCGAGCTTGCAGTAATAGGATGGTTCATCTGATGTGTATTGCCATTAGAAAATGACCCATGCATGCACGGGATGTTCTCAGGGGACAGTAAAAAGGCTTTTAAGAAGTACACTCTATGCAGTATGGAAGCTAATGAGCAAAAGAGCACGTACGAAGAACACTACTGCTTCAAGACGCATGCTTCCACTTATGGCCTGTCCCAGCTCTCCTCACACTCATTAGGATGGACCGGTCATCCCTGGGACACGGGCTGCTTTACCCTGTCCCCCCATGCAGACTCCCTGCAGGTCATTCTGCATCTATTCCTAAGAAACTAAAACCACTAAATAAATGGTGAGCAAAAGAAAGGATAGCTGCAGAGAGTGTCCGTAAACAAGGTGAAGGCCGACATTGACACAAAGATGAAAGAAGTCATGATAGGTCTTACGGAGGGGGCAGCACAATTTCTTGTCCTCCTTTTGAATCCTTAGGACTGTTTCATGCTATTTTACTTCACACCTAAGAACAGAATAGTATCTGATTATGATTTCCAAGGCGAGGTATTTTTATCCAATATCTTAATTATTTGACGAGTTTGAAGATTAACAAAGGCTTCCAGTTAATCTACACTACTTTCTGATCTTAAAACTCCTAATTAGAGTTTATGGTCCCACACACTGGGAGGTCGGCATAGAGAACGCTTCAAAAGATTCATTCCTTGCTTCTCAAAGCTGGCCCCCCTTGGCCTACATTGTCGCACCTGGGTTTTTTCACCTTGGACTTGTATTAGATTGGACAGCTCTGCAAACACCAATGAAATCAGGTGCCTTCCTTAGTTCCCTGGTTCAGGAAACAACAGGGACCCCATGATTATCATGCTGCATATCTCTTCTCCCCTCCCAAGCCACATGGAGCACCGGAGTGCCATTGGCAGATGAAGCTAGGAAGGACTTCCTTTCTGAGAGACAGTGCCCTAGTAACGAAGCAAACCTTGGGAACAGATCCGTGGTGTTCACGGCATTACAAAGCATAGTGACAGCAGTCTATAATCTCCTCAACTACAGCCTCTGTGGCCTGGGGGATCTTGGTTTCTCCGGGCCTTCATCTGACATACTAGATTACTCTGCAGTCTCTGTTTATCTTTTTTCTCTTACCTGTTTTTATCATTCAAAATGTGAATACTATTTTTGTTTGCAAAAGTCGAGAGACTGCCGAAACCGGTTTGGCTCAGTGGATAGAGCGTCAGCCTGCGGACTGAAGGGGTCCCAGGTTCGATTCCGGTCAAGGGCATGTACCTGGATTGCGGGCACATCCCCAGTGGGGGGGGCGTGCAGGAGGCAGCTGATCGATGTTTCTAACTATCTCTCTCCCGTCCTCTCTGTAAAAAGTCAATAAAATATATTTTTTTAAAATTAAATTTAAAAAGTCAAGAGACTGTCCTCAGGACAACTAGTTGCCTAGAATAGTCAAATGACCAAATTGATCTTACATTTAATGTGGACATAAAGTATTTCACATTATATTTTAATATCATGTTGATAAAGCAATTCAGAGGAAATATACAGTATTCAAAGACTGTGAGGAGAGCCATTCATTGAAAAGGTCCTAGAAATCGAAAACTACAGAATCGGCCGATTAGAAACTAATGAGGTAAATGAGAGGACTAGAGTCCATTTGACTAACCCCACCCCATTCTAGCCCAATTGTGTGTCTGGTGCCCCATTATCTGAGTGACAAACTTTAACACTGTTATTGAGAGGTTTGGGTTGATTTCAATTATGCTTTGCCTTTGATTTTCTTTCTTGGATATTAGCAAGATCTTGTTCAGCAACGTGTAGATCTTAACTCTTGTCCACTTTGTTCAATTGTTTTAACTACTGAGAAAACAATTAACACAGTAAAACGGCCATTGAGTATCTGCCACGTTGAAGGGGTTATGAAGGTATGAAAGTTGGAAGAATGTATAAGAAATAGTACTACCATCTAATGAGGAGAAGCAAGGGTACCAAAGTCAGAAAACTACAACTTATATTCTAGCTTTCTCTCCTACTAGCTGCATGGCCTCAGACAATTTCCTACCTCTCTCTAAATCACAGTTGTCTTTTTTATATATATATATATATAAGAGATTAGTACCAATGACCGCCTCTCCGGATTGTTGTGACAATAGAGGAAAAGCTCTTCATTCACTGTTTGGATTAGAGTACGTGATCACCGAGTAGAGCTGGTTAGCTAGTTCATAATGGAAAGGCTTCAAAGGAGATGAACGTGGAGAGGAACTGATAGAATTCAAGGAACAAACCAGGCAGATATTGGAAAGTGGTGCAATGCAGGAACTATAAAAAGTCAGCAAAGGGAGAGGCAGGCCTGGGAAAGCATTTTTCTTCTTCATATTGTTCCCCAGTGAGGCCATGACTGAGCTACTGCAAGTCCATCGCAAAATTATGTGCAAACAGCAGAGATTGGATTCACAACCAAACAGCTCACTCATTCCATAGGAACTTGGAGAAATATTCCTTAAAGCTGGAGAAATACTTGTATTTTGACTCTCCCAAGATCAGTGATTTTTATATTAGCAGATTATTCATTTCAATCATTTGCAAAGACCTTCTGTCATATTAAGAATACTTCACTTAATAAACACAGCATGAAAATTACACCGCTTGGGTGGGTTGGGGAGGTGATGAGCATTGCCTAGCTTCTCAGTTAATTTGTTCTGTAGATATTTGTCCTCTTTAACTACACCCCTTCCCCATCTTCAACCTCCAAAACCAATAGCCAGGGAAACAAAAACCTGAAAGTACAGGTTACTACTTTGTCATTTTCATTCATTTTTCAAAATGTTGGATCTGTAACAAAGTATTCAAATGAAGTACAAGCTTAAATAATGTCGATCGGGCAATCATGCCAATTTATAATCCCCAATCAATTTACATTCCTTGACAGAATATTAATGAGTTACACTCAAACTACAAATAATAGTCAATGACGGTTGTGTTTTAGTAGAAACACTATTACATGTTCAGATGTATAAGACCCAGGCATTTGAAATTTTATAACTCCACAATCTTAGGGGGATGCATCCTTCTACCTGCTAGGAGGCATTTGTCCACTCCTAACCATTTTACCTCCAGAAAATAAAGGAGGCATGTGACTTGAAAATGGAATTAACCTTGACGGAAAGAAATAATAAAAATCACGAATGTCTTCATGATCTCCATAGCACGCCTACAGGGCAGATACTGGTGCTGTTTCCGTTTCCCAGGATGTACTAGATCTTGCTAATCCTCAATAAATATGGAAAACTGATCATTTCACAGCTGAGAATTGACAAACCGGAACATATTTCTCATTTGAATAGACGAGATAAGCAGGTTGCCACCCGACGCTGCCATCTCTGCCTTCAGGCGTGCTGAGTCCCAGGCAGACTCTGTCAGTTCATTCTTAGGTCACTGCTATTGCATTTCTGCTTGTCTTTTTCTGGACCAGAGCTCAGACTCGCATTCCACACGGCCTCCTTTCTGTCTGAAGGACCACGCTGCTACCTACCTGCTGTAACGTAATTTCCAGAAATGTGTACCTCCAATTAAACCATTCCAGGTGTAAATCTCTTGCCCGGAGAGCAAATTGAGTAACGAATGGGATTCATGAATATAAATTTGGCTTTCTTTATACTTAAGTTTTCATTTCAAATTGTAGAGCTTCATTCGCTCCCCACATAAATCTTCATTTGACTGAAGTGTGTTTACTGTGGGAAGCCCAGCACAGAGCTGGTAGCCCATTGCTATGCATAGCTGAATATTGAAGTTCACAAATCATCAGACAGAGGGGGCCCTGGGAGGGAGTGATGCAGCCTCTGAGCCCGGACTGGGCTCTCAGCAAAGATGAATCGTGCTCCCACAGACTCTGCCCCTTTATTGGGAAGGGGCCACACCACCCCCTCGCTCTTTTCTCCCCTTGAATATTATGTCGTGTGTGCCTTCCAAAACATTCTGTTTATTGAATGCCATCACATCTCTATTATTATAAGACTTATTTTCTCTTCACCCCAATTTGGGCTTAAAGCTGGTATAACAGTGACTCTCTCCTAGGCCACCTCTATTCAGTTTTGAACGGACTCGGTGAAAGGATGGGAGGAATCACTAAGCAAATACATAAATAATAGAAGCAACTGCCCCTCCCCCCCTCCTGACCTCCTCTCCCCCCTGCTGTCCTCTCCTCTTTTTGTCTACATGATAGCTGTGGGTATTCTACCGAAGGTCCACTGAGGCCAGCTGGCCTTTCACCATATGACCAAATTCAAGTCAAAAATTTAGGACATTTCTCTAATTTTCAACCTGTGCTTTGACTCTTCAACTGGGAAATAAGGCTTTATTATATTTACCATCACAGGGACTTCAGAATGGATGGGTTCACACTGCCTACCCTTTGCTCTAGAACTGAATGGTCAGGAAGACTGTTGGTCCTAAGTTCTCTACAACCATACCCCGTTATTTTCTCTGTATTCACAATTATTAGTACAGTGAATTTGGTGTGGCTAACCTTTTTACCTCCAGAAAATAAATGGTGTGTGGCTAGGAGAAATGTAAAAAAACGAAATAGTAAAACAGCAACAGACTTTTTTTTAGAGTCAACAGATATATGAATTACAGTGGAAGACCTAGACAATGGGAAATAATAGAAAACATTTTTTATGGGCAAGTAAAAGAAATTTCTCCCAAGTGTCTCTGCGTATGAGGCATTCTGGGAGGTAGTGAGGACTGTGACAGGGCCTTAGTCACATTTCTTGTTTCCTAGTCTGGTGGTTTTTCCCTGCTGTATAAACTGTAAGCGATTTTAGCTGATGTCACTAGTCTAACCTGCAGAGCCTATTAAAGGAAGGCCGTAACTGGGTACTGTGGGCACAATGTGGCTGCTGGGGAGGAGGCCATCACTCTTCATTATATTCTTAAAAGGTGGTGACTTTATAAAACTTCAAAATCACTCACTAAAACTTTGAAAATGAAGTAAGGCGAGGAATATGAACGTAAAACAATGGGACGTGTAGAGAAAGCCAAAAGGTGACTTTCTAGATTACAGACTTGCTCAACCCACTGATTGCGGGCACAGACAGGCCTCTCAAGCTTGCTCTCTCTGGTATTCCAGACAGACTATCCCTTGTGTCATCTCTTTGATGAATATAGCTGACCTCCTAACTCAGTGGTTCTTGGCAAGCCATGTTCCCACAATATTTCTCAAATGGACAAAGATACTTTTTTTTGTATGGCCAAGGATAGTAAAATATTGTCCTCCATAAAGACTATACTATAATTTTATCCTTCTTCGCCTTCCTCAATATAAGGTAAAACTCTCATATGCACTCAAAATATAGATTATTTATTAATAATGCATATCGATTAGGAATTTTTTTACCTTTTGTCCTGTTTTTGAAATCTAGTTGTAAGACTTACTTTAATATTTATGTTGAGAAAAAAATCTAAGATCTTAAAAGATTCTCCCTCAGAGAATTGTATTAAGAAAGCAGCTGCGGTGGGAATGCAGATTGGTGCAGCTGCTATGAAAAACAGTATGGATTTTCCACAAAAAAGTTAAATATGGAACTGCTATTTGACCCAGAGATCCCACTGCTAGGAATATATCCTAAGAAATCCAAAATACCAACCAGAAAGAACATAGGCACCCATGTGTTCATAGCAGTGCAATTTACAATAGCTAAGATCTGGAAACAGCCCAAGTGCCCATCAGTAAATGAGTAGATAAAGCTGTGGTACATTTATGCCATGGAATACTATGCAACTATAAAAAAGAAGAATCACTTACCCTTAAAGACAGCATGGAAGGACCTAGAGAGTATTATGCTAATAACACTACTAAGCAAAGTAGGCCAATCAGAGAAAGAAAAGTTTCATACGATCTCACTCATATGTGGAATCTAATGAACAAAATGAACTGATGAACAAAGTAGACCCAGAGACATAGAAGCATAGAACAGACTGATGAATCTCAGAGAGAAGGCAGGGGTGCGTGGGTGGGTGGAAAGAGATTAACTGAAGAACTTGTATACATAAATGCATAACCCATGGACACAGACAATAGTATGGTGAAGGCCTGGGGGTTGAGGAGATGGGTGTGGAGTGGAGGGGGTTAAGGGGGGGGAAAAAGAGGGGCAACTGTATTACTTTCAACATTAAGATGAGAGAGAGAGAGAGAGAGAGAGAGAAAAGCTGCACTTATTCCTAGGGAACTCAGTGCATTTAATAACTTGGGCTCTGGAAGGACCTTGTTGACAGCAGGAAGCAAATTTTTTCATTTCTCTGCCACCATAATATTTCACCTAAATCATCACTTTTCCACAACATGTATAAGAACAGTTCACAGCCTTCCTTTAAGAATATTTAAACTACTTGTTGTGATGATTAAAATAATTAGAACAAATAAATGAAAAGAAAAGAAACTCAGCTAATTCCCCAACCAGAAGGACAGAAGCAGATAAAAATTTTACATGTTGCCTTCTGGATCATCTGTTACATGCATGTGGTCACTTATTGGAGTGTTTTACCAGAATGTTCTCACAGAACAAAAACATGCACTACCTTTCACTTGCTGTTATGGTCTTTTGTCTAAGGAAAAGGACATCAAATCAGTCAGGGAGGGAATCGTTTTGTTCATGAGACACAGAAAGTAGAATGCATGTTTGTGTCCTCTGGGTGACATGAGGTTATGCAGAAAGGTGAAAAAGTAAGAGTGTGTCGATTTAATTAGAAAAGAACTTGATAATCTGTGAATTCTCCAACTGTCATCAAAACCAAAGCAAAAGACATATAGGAAAGATGTAAATTAAATCTGCCAACTGGTGTCAATAGAGGTGCCTGTGTTTGTCATGAATTTACCTTTGTCACAACATGCTCATTGGATTGATTATTCTGCATAAAGATGAAAATAGCAGTCAATTTTGGAGAGCTATACTCTTGTCCCTCTTAGAACCCCTACCCCCCAAAAAAGCATTTTTACAAAATCAGCATTTGGCTAACACTTTCCTAATGTGGAGATTGAGATGTCTGAAGGTTGGCTTGTAAACAAATGCTCTTACCCCACCCAAATATCACTTGTGTTTGTCCTGGCACAACCAGTTCAAAAGATGGTTTTCCTTTGCAGGTTACCAGCCCGTCTTGTCTGGTCAACAGGGGTTCCAAGGCCTGATGGGAGTGCAGCAGGCTCAGAGTCAGAGCGTCATGAGCAACCAACCAGGAACTCCGGTGCAAAGTGTGATGGTCTCCTACCCAACAATGTCTTCTTATCAGGTGCACATCAGCAGGGTTATAAAATAGCACTGGCCAAACAACAGGCTGTGGTACACCTCCATGCTGGGTGGGTGCTAGGCGCAGCCACTATTCACGGTTGACTTTGAGTCACATTTATAACAGACGAATAGAACGTGGGAAATTCCTGCTCCTGTAATTACCGTGGCGTGTGCCTGCCTTGCCAAGTGTGGTTCCATATAAACTTGCTATTCATGCAAGAAAAGTCTCTAGTCCAAACTTCTATTGATGAAGTGTTCTATAGAAATGTTGCTTATTGGGAGAAAGCCCTCAAATTATCATTCATTGTTTTATATACCCCCCAAAAAACTTCATTTTACCACAATTATAAGTTATGAGATTTTAAAATGGCATCTCATATTCATTCAAAGGACATTTATGGAGCCTAACAACTGCATTTCCCATAGTGTTATGCACTCTAGAAGAGGAAGTGAAGGGTAGTAAAATGCTTTAATCATTGTGTTTAGCTGCACCAAGTAACCAGGTACTTTTGGCCCTGAAGAATCTATCCTCAGTCCTCCTACCCTGACAATCCTTATTCACACTGTGTCAATGTCTACCTCCAGCTCCATGTTAGATGTTCTCTAAAGCTGAGAGGGACTTAGGTGCCTGGGACAAAAGCTCCTCTTGCTACAGTTGACTCTAGGCCACTTTGCATAAAACCAGAATAGGAGCATGGCTTTCCCAACAGAGAAATCCAGAATGGAGGTCCAGAGTGCTGCCCCAGGATGGTAACAAGAGAGAGGACAGAAGCTCAGAACTAACACCTCTGCACATTCACTGCATGCCAGACAGGTACCAAGCAGTGTACGTCATCCTTGCAATCCTCTAGATGGCACTTGAAGTACCTGACATTATGCAAATGGTCTAGGAAATGAGAGAGATTAAGTGACTTGTCCAATGTGAAACAGCAAATAAAAAGTAGAGCTGAGATTCGTGAACCCAAAAACTTGAATATTTTTCACGACACCACAGTATCTCATTGCATACCCCAAAATAACCTCTTCATGAACAGTTCTCTCTTGTGTCTTTTTACAGGTGCCAATGACCCAGGGTTCTCAAGGACTGCCCCAGCAGTCATACCAACAGCCAATCATGCTACCTAACCAGACAGGTCAAGGGTCACTCCCAGCCACTGGAATGCCTGTTTACTGTAATGTCACACCGCCGACCCCTCAGAACAACCTTAGGCTGATTGGCCCACACTGTCCCTCCAGCACTGTCCCCATGATGTCAGCTAGCTGCAGGACAAACTGTGCAAGTATGAGCAATGCCGGGTGGCAGGTCAAATTCTGAGCGCTCTGGCTGTGGTACATTTCTTCAGATATTACTCATGGCCTTTAAGGGAAGAGGAACAAAGTGGGAAAACTGGCTGAGGACTCAACTATTCACTCAAAACTCAAATGATTGCTGCTGGTATTCTGTAAAAAACAAACAAAAACAAAACAAAGACTAATACACACATTAGCTGGTTAATGGTGCATATTTCTGTCATGTCTGCTAGGTATGCCTTTATAGCTTAGCTAGTGACATGAACTCATCAAGGTAAGATTTTCTCCTACCACTGAATACCACTGTGTAGACCATAATATCCCTAATTTGGATTATTAGTTTTGTACTTTGTGTTGAGTTTGTGATGCTAAAAGTATTTAAAAATTATATACTGAACTCATATTGTACCAAAGCTGTAATGGAAAAGCAAAGAATTGATGACTGGAAGGAATAATTTATATACACTATAGAGTTTTCTTTTTTTAATGGATATATACTGTATTGTAGTGTTTAATCAAAAATAAAACTATTTGACCTTATGGAGGAAGGTCATGTTTTTACCATCAGTTTGGTTTACTCTCTCTTCCAATATGTGTTTGCTTACATGTCACTGGTTTCCCCTTTGAGCTCTATTTCATGAATAAGGCCCGGAAAAGATGTTCCCGGGGGTTGTAAGTGAACTGGAATCACATTGGGAGATGCAGTAGGCAAACAGCCAGCTGCAATCCCTTGTCCTCATATGACAGGGGTCCCAGTAGTTAGATGGCATCTATTTCATCCATTTGTTGACTTCACATTTTTTAAATATATACACCTTGGTTTTAGTATTAGGCCTTTTGAATACACGTAGCTATTCTTCCTCAGGAAAACCTGAGTGTCTTGGTAACAACAGTCCTATATCATACCCTGTTTTACCTTCATTCAAGTTCCATCTACCTGGAAAACAAGATTTCTTCTCTTAAGGGGAAAATTAGAAGGGGCATGGTCTAATTCCATTGGTTATATTGGGTCATATGATAGATATCACGTGCCACTCGTATTGACTCAGAGGCTAATGTTTGTCCCAATAACTGAAAATAAGGTAAAATATAGCAATCATTTAGGCACAAACATTCAGAACATTGGCAAAAACTTGTTCAAAGAGGCTTGTTCCAGGCACTGGCCAGGTAGCTTGATTGGTTAGAGCACTGTCCCAACACACCAAGGTTGTGGGTTCGATCTCGGGTAAGGGCACAGACAAGAATCAACAAAGAATGCATAAATAAGTGAACAACAAACCGATGTTTCTTTCTCTCTCTCCCTTCCTCTATCTACAAATCAGTCAATAAAAATGTTTTAAATAAAATACAAAGTAAAAGAGCCTTCTTTCTGTCTGATTCCAAAACATGTAATCTCCTGTAGATTCTTCAATTAAGATTGATTTGACAAATAATAACAGAACTCAGAATGTCAGCTTTGGCCTGCCGATAGGTTTTATAGGAATAAAATCCCAGGGCTTTTGCTTTACTTCCATAGCACCTGGCTAGTAGTTTTGTTACTACTCTCTGCCTAAAAACCATTATTACCAGTAAGAGGGATGTGCAAAGTATATCAGGATAATCCCCACTTACCATCACGGCCAACTTGGTCATTTACAGCTGAATTAAAACAAATTGTTTGGGCTTCCTAAGGAATATATAAGTAATATCTTAGAAGAGCAGTTTCTCAATTATTTCCATGGAAGACTCCTTTCTTAGGATACTTGTAGTTGTTATATGAAAAAGACCATAGACAGTTATAATTGGGAGACATGGCTGATGAAGGTTAAGTGATCTTTTTTAAAAAATCTTCTGATTTATGCAAGTCTTTAATCTATCAGTTTATATCATGAATTTCCAAGAGGGAGACATAACGTGTACAGTTCCTCACACTTAATTGAACACAATATCCATTTATCACAGACTACAGCAAAAGACTAATATTACAGCAAAAGACTATTATCACGAAGAACATTTTTAAAAATCATAGTAGAGTCCTAATACAAGAGTGCAAGTATAGTTACTTTATTTCTATAGAAACCATGTTATATATAAAAAATGCAATATCACAACCTACTTCGATAGCTTTTGGTGACTGAGTGCACACTTCCTCCATGAATGTGTGAACCTAGATGGTATGCCATAATGCCAATATTTCTAGACTCTTATTTTCAAAATTATTAACATTGAAGAAATTGGTATTTATACTTATATCTAAAACTATAGTAATAGTTCTATAGATATATAAGTATAGGTATCTCTAATGATCCTGTACACTCTATGTAAGTATGAAAGGGATGAGTGACTTACGCATTCATTTATTGCACGCTTACTAATTTCAAGACCTTGAGCCACAGTTGGTGAAGCCCCTGCTCTTAGGAATTTTATGAGTTTTCAGAATTAACTAGAGCAGTCTATAAATCCCTAAAAATGTAGGAAATTAGTCACAAGTCTCATGTGAAAAATACATGCTAAAGGGAGGTATTTTTAGAGAAGGAGCAGATGGTGTTTGGCTGTGGTTTTATGAGGCTTTTTACCTCACCGATGAAATTTGGGCATGCAAACGTGATGGTGGAAGAGTTATAATCCCAGGCAAGAAACATGACTGAAAGAAAAGAAAAAGGAAACATGGGCATAATTCAGGTTGATTGGAGTGGGAGGGGACGAGATAGGAGGGGACAGGATGAGTATCTGGAAATTCATAATGGGCCTGGGTGACATGACCTGGAAAGCCAAAGAGTTAACAGGCGAACAGCAGCTTCTGAAGATGTTTGAATGAAAGGTAATGTGATCTCAGCCATGGTTTATAAGGAAGTATGGGCCTCAAGAAGTAGGATGGATTCGAGTTGAAAAGGCTCTTCCCTCAGCAACTAGGGATGAACACACGATAGTTCAGGTCTGGCACTGCGCTGCAGCTGCAGCACGGCTGGAGTCAGTCAGAGCCAGTCCTAGCTTCTAAGTCTTAACTCGGAGCAATTCACTGCATGCGTGGCCAAGCTTTAGCGGTGTGTATCTTGTTTTTGCCTCTTGGACAGAAACGCCTGCATGTAAGTGCGCTACCTGAGGCTGCATTACAAGGCACAGTTACTATAACCTGTCAGGGTAAAACAAACGAAGACTGGGCGGAAATTGGAGACCGCCTGGGAAGGCTGCCAAGTCTCCGTGACAGTATATTCGGTATCAATAGACAATATGCAGTGGAATCTGATATCAAATTCCTATTCCCTCTTCTTTAAAAAAAAAAAAAAAAAAAAGGTGAGACCTCATTCACTATGGCTCAGAAAAAATAAAAAATTGTTTTATGTACCCTTATGGATGCCACTTCTACACAAGACCAGAAATGCTTGCTGCTTCCCATGTGATTTTGCCCCAAGCCCTCTCTACCAAGAAAGCTGTTCCCTTCAGAGCGTTGAGGTTACTTTCCCACAGTTCTCAACTTTAGTGTTTGTCTCAAGTTCAAATCTGTATCACGTGTTTTCTGTGGGGTGTTGTGACCTCCCGTCTTCTCTGCAAAACGATTTGCCACGATTTTGTGATATCAGTGGCGAGAGAGAGCGTCGCCCTCTTTGAGCGGGTCGTCCTGCTCTAGGCATTGTGTGCGCCCAGCGGGGGTGAGAGGCATCTGATGACCTGCCACAGAGGGAAATCATTTCCCGATTGCTGTCCGCACACAGATCCGACTCTTCCATTGGGCATAAGCTGCTTTCTCTACCATGATATTCACCAGCTCCCTGACTGCAGAAACTCAGGGAGCGCCGGGATGCTTGTGTTTGTTATTTGATTTGTTTTGTTTTGCTGCTTTATTCCATTTTACTCTCAGTGTTGGCACAGGAGGAGAGGAGAGAGGTCAGAAATTGAGCAAACAGGGAAAGACATGAATCTGAGTAGGGGTGAACACTGAACCTGGATTGGATAGACAGCCAAGGAACAAACCCAGCAGGGATTCACGGTGAGGCACAGGCCCAGACTGGCAGCAGCTGGTTGCAGGAGAGTCGCTCTGAGTGCTCACAGCTTCACTCCTTCAGTGTCTGGCACATAGCGGGGACTGGAGGCTTTGCAGGAGTGCGGAGGGAAGAAATAGGGCATAGAGAGATAGAGGTCTTGGTATTCAAAACAGAGCAGCTTATTGGAAAGTTTCGAATCACTTTCTTGCTAAAAGATCCAGTGGCCCCGTCTGCATGGCCCCATCAGCATGGCCCCATCTGCATGGCCCTAGAAAATACTCTGGCTAATGGTGGTGGCAAGTTAGGGCCATACTGCTTCCTCTGTTTCCCCAAAGCTTTTAGTGTGTCCGTATCTTGGAAACCATCAATGTTCACATTGCCCTGATGCTATCGTAAGACTGCCCAGCTTCCTGCAGTTTGATTGCTTTTGTATGTGGAGTTTGCAGCTGCCCCTCCTGGGTTCTTAAGCAAGAAAGTCAGTAGACACCTCTGTCTGTGCAAATATAGTCTCCCCTTTTGTGCAAAAGACAGCTCATACCGGTTCACACTTCCTTGAAGAAATATGAGTGTGCTTCCCTTTCCGTTACAGAGACATTGGAAGAAACACCAAGTACACAGCACACAGTCTGGATTATTTGACACAAATAACTCAGTCCCAGGAATTGTTTCTAAGCTGATGAAAAACAGACACAGGAAAATCGCCAGTTTGCAGAAATAGCATGAGCTACCTGTCTTTTCCAAGTGCTTTAAATTTTTAGTCTATAACAGTGGTCGGCAAACCACAGCTCACGAGCCACATGCGGCTCTTTGGCCCCTTGAGTGTGGCTCTTCCATGAAATACCACATGCGGGCACACACGTCCAGTGCGATTGAAACTTCATGGCCCATTCGCAGAAGTCAGTTTTCGGCCTGGGCGAGTCTATTTTGAAGAAGTGGCGTTAGAACACTCAAGGGGCCAAAGAGCCGCATGTGGCTCGCGAGCCACGGTTTGCCCACCACTGGTCTACAGGAATGAGGCCACATTTTCCAATGAGATGCACAAGCCAATTTCATCTTTTTCAAAAGAGAGAGGAGTTACTTAAGGTGCCTAATAGCAGTGTAATAGAGAGCAATGGCCTGCAACTGAAAAAGCAGCAATTTAAATTGGACATTAAGAAAATTCCACTCGAAGCAAGGGCAATTATGCCGTGAAATAATTTCCTAAGGGAGAAGCAGGGAGATGCCATTAAAAGATGGGTTTAAAAAAGTGGAGATGAAAACAATTGCAGCTGAACCTGCAGGAGGATCGTTTCATGATTTATTGCTTAGCTAGGCCTGCATGCCATCCTCACTGGAGAGGGACCAGGCTCGAGGAGCTTACTTTACAGCAGGGAGGAATCCATACTGCACCAGAGGACTCGGTGTCTGTATCCTACTTCTCTTCATGCAGAAACGTAAAGCTACAAATGGAATAGGTGTAACAGAGGCAAGGAGAACATGGGGGCCTCTAGTTTTTCAAAATCTACTCTGTGTCTTACAATATTTTTAAACACACAGGTATTCCTATCTACTATCTATTTCTATCTATCTAATCTTACGCATATCTTCAAGCAACTAATTGATTGATTTGTTCAAATCGGTGCTTTCAATCAGCTGGTATTACTGGCAGAGGATGTGAGGCCTGGTTGTTCCTCCACACCAATATATTTCTCTACCTGCCGTGTGGGATATAAATAGCATCCTTTGCCTGAAGTCAGAAGTCGAGTTTAAGTCTTGCACTGGGGTTGTGCAAGGCCCTTGGACCCCTCATAGTTTCACATTCACATGTGTACATGGAAAGGTGCAATGCCATATCAGCTGAACAGTGTTCACTAATAGAGGACGGTCAATTTTTTAGTGCATCCTTGTATGTGATTCTGAATGAAAAAGAAGCTGCCATATTGGCCTGCAAAATGCCCCAAAACTCTCACTATGAAGGTACACTGGCAACCTCTGCATTTTAGTGGCTGTTTTATATCTTCTCTTGTGCTATCTAACCCATCACGGCAATCTCCTTTCCTGTCCTGCTGTTTCCTAAATCACTCTGCAAAAGGGGCATATCACATCTTACTCAGTCTCCATCAGTATTCGAGACACCCACACTATCACTAGCCCTTGTATGTATTGGGTATGTCTAACTGGGACAGTTGGAAGATGCAATGTTTGTAGTCAGCCTTATTTACACATAAGTGTGTAAGCACCACACTACACCAGGGTGGACGCACACTGTGACTGTGGCTGCCTGAATATGGGCTCAGTGTCCTATGGATGGTCAAGTCAAGAATGCAGAGGACTCAGAAGTGCCTCCGGGGATTCAAAACCTACACTGTTGTTTTTCCCTTCTCCTGAAATCCTGCCTTAGTTTCCAATGTCTGCCAGATTAAAGTAGACGAAAATCCTAAATAAGTCAGGGGATGGATATATTAGTTAACATGATGAGGTAAATCCATTTACAATGCATACATAGATCAAATCATCATGGAATAGACTTTCATACCTCACAAATTTCTCAATTATACATCAATGAAGCTGAAGTAAAGAATCTACACTAATAAAAGAGAAACATGCAAATTGACAGTACCTCCACTATGCGCACAAGCCACTTCCACCAGCAAATCAGGAGTGAGTATGCAAATTAACCAAACCAAGATAGCGGTGGCCATGGAGCTGAAGCAAGCAGGAGGCTTGGGTTGCCCTGGTAATGGAGGAAGCCAAGCCTCCCACCCAGCCTGGCTGGCCATGGCCTCTGCTCAAGGCTACAAAGTTTCAATTATAGAAGATAATTAAATCCCAACAAAAATGGCGGCGGCCACAGAGCTGGAGCGAGGAGGCAGCTTGGGTTGCCCCCAGCAATGGAGGAAGCCAAGCTTCCCGCCCGCCCTGGTGGGCCCTGGCCTGGGCTCAAGGCTACAAAGTTTCAATTATAGAAGATAAATAAATCCCAGATACTTGCTTTCAGCCGGCCCTGGCCTCTGCTCAAGGAGGTGCTGAAGAAAAATTGAAACTTTGTAGCCTTGAGTGAAGAAAAAAAAGAAAAAAAGGAGAAGCTGGGAGCTTGGGTCACTGGGGGGGGTGATCAGGCCAGGATGGGACGGTAGTTCTGGGTGATCAGGCTGGTGGAGGGAAGGGCCATTGGGGGTAAGCAGACCAGCAGGGGGGGCCAGTTGGGGGTGAGCAGGACAGAGGGGAGGGGGCAGTTTGGAGTGAGCAGGCCAGCAGGGAGGCAGTTGGGAGCAAGCAAGCTGGCATGAGGGGCAGTTGGGGGTGATCAGGCTGGTGGGGGGGGGGCATTTGGGGGCAAGCAGGCCAGCAGGCAGAGTAGTTAGGGGCAATCAGGTAGGCAAGCAGGCAGGTGAGTGGCTGGAGTCAGCAGTTCCGGATTATGAGAGGGATGTCCGGCTGCCAGTTTAGGCCCAATCCCTGTAAACTGGCAGTAGCAAATCCTTCAAGGGGTCCCAGATTGCAGAGGTTGCAGGCCAGGCTAAGGAACATCTCCCCCCACCCTGCACAAATTTTGTGCAGCGGGCCACTAGTCTATACTAATAAAAGGGTAATATGCTAATTAGACCGGACATCCTTCCGTACAAAGCCATGGTGGCAGGGCCAAGGCAGAGGTGGTTAGGGGCGATCAGGCCAGGAGGGGAGGGCAGTTGGGGGTGATCAGGCTGGCTGGGGGGACAGTTGGGGGCAAGCAGGCTGGCGGGGGGGGCAGTTGGGGGTGAGGAGGCTGGCGGGGGGGCAGGTAGGGGTGAGCAGGCTGGCGGGGGGGCAGTTGGGGATGAGCAGGCCAGCAGACAGAGTGGTTAGAGGCGATCAGGCAGGCAGGCAGGTGAGCAGTTAGGAGTCAGTGGTCCCAGATTACAAATGGGATGTCTGACTATCCCCTGAGGGGTCCCAGATTGGAGAGGGTGCAGGTCGAGCTAAGGGAACTGCCCTCCTGCACAAATTTCATGCACCAAGCCTCTAGTCTATCTATATAAAAGCCTAAGCAACCATCACAACTGAACAGATGACCGAACAGGCTGTGTGAGGCGACCCGGCCAGCAGGGGTGTTAGTGAGGGGCGACCAAACGACCGAGCAGCAGGCTGTGTGGGGCAACCAGGACAGCAGGGAGTTAGTGAGGGGTGACCAAATGACCAAGCAGCAGGCTGCATGGGGAGACCAGGCCGGCAGAGGGGGCAATTGGGGGCAATCAGGCCGGCAGAGGCAGTTAGGGGTGATCAGGCTGGCAGGCAGGTGAGTGGTTAGGAGCCAGTGGTCCAGGATTCTGAGAGGGATGTCCAACTGCCGGGGATCAGGCCTAAACTCGCAATCGGATATCCCCCGAGGGGTCCTGGATTGGAGAGGGTGCAGGTTGGGCTGAGGGGACCCTCCCCCCCAATGCATGAATTTCATGCACTGGGCCTCTAGTTTTGGTATAAAACTCTCTTAGAAGAGAAAGTAGAACTGAACCTATGTTAGTGGAAGAAAAGAAGTACCAGGTGTAAGAGTGTGTGTGTGTACTTCAGGTCTCATGCTATGGATTAATTGTTAAAGTAAATGAGATTGGATACCTCAGAACTTTGGGAGAATTGGGGTATTTTGGTACTTTTGTGTTCTGTTGAATTCAAATAACATTTCATCTCCAGTTTCACTGTTGCTATAAGTCACATTTACTAGACACTCATTGAATACCAACAGTACAGGCTAACTGAACAACTGCATTAACCATATTTAGAATTTTTCTTAAAACAATTATGCTTTTTCAGAGTCTTGATTTCTTGAAAGCACTGAGTCATTTCTACAACTCCAGGCAAGTTAATAAATGTTGTGGGCTCCAGTTTCCTCAGATCAGAAAGGTATTATTAAGCTTTCTCACTGTTTATTCTTCTTATTCCCATAAGACTTTGTACATCACTGTAGCAGTAGGAAGTCACTGAATTGTAAAATGTCACCTAACAAGACTGTTGAGAGCATTTAACATTAGCAGAGGCCCTAACTCCATAGGGTGGATTTTGAAAACTCACAGTGAGTGTTAGGAGTACAGTCCAGATGTTCTGGTGTCCAACTTAGTATTTATTCATTTTAAAATGAATTTACTTCATTATTTTTCTCTGTAAGTAAAAAGTAACTTCATAAGTGTCTTCATTTTTATGCACAATGTCCAACTCAAAAAAAGTATAAGACATGCAAAGAGAATATTAAAAAACTCAAATAATGCAGCAAACCCAGAGATAAGTAAGGTACAGGAGTAACTAGAGAAGTTCTAAATGGCCATCACAAATAAGTTAGAGAAAATAGGTGTTTTAAATAGATAAAAAGTTGAATTTCAATTGAGATTCGTAATGTACAAAAAGGAATCCAAAGGACATTCTAGAATTGAAAAAATCCTATATAATAAAAGCCTAATATGCAAATTGTTCAACTGGGAGTTCAATCGGGAGTTGGATCATTTGCTATGATGTGCGCTACCAGCAGGCAGCAGTGGAGGCACTGCCGGGCCCCGATGAGAGCGGGACCATGGCAGGATGGAGGAGCAGGTGAGCAGCTGGTGCCACGCCAAGGTGGGTGTGAGTGGGGTCACGATCGCCCTGCCAATTGCCCCACAGATGGTGACCAGTGATGCCGGCTGCCCCAACTGA